>CM024762.1:29665090-30265090 GCA_014218235.1 Colocasia esculenta
TTAGCTGTCTACGTTTTTAGCATTTAATGTGTGCAGGTCTCTGACAGCACGATCTATACAACGTTGGATAAACTAGAAGCTGGAGGATATCAAGAAGGATTTTCTTCTTACGTGCATGGAACACAAATAACGTTGACTATAAAGGAAAGCCATGCAGGTTAACATTCTCTGAAACATAGAGACAACAGATACTTCAACGGCTACATTTTCAAAGAGATATAAATAGAAGACTGGTGCCTGCGTGAATGACACTTCTTGAGAATTCAAAATCAGCAAGCACCACAGAAGAGCTCAAGTCTCACTCCATCGTTTTATTGTAGCTCTTAGCTCTCTGGGTCTAGTGTAGAACTTGAGAGAGCTTTTGTGTATTGAGAGGTTCTTCTTGTAGATCTTTTCCTCTCAGTCTTCGCTTCGGATCAGCACTGTGATATTAACTTGGTTCAGGGGCGTATCATCCCTTGTACACAACTTGTGTTATTCCTTCGTGTTGAAGGAAGACCGGGTTCCAGGGTGTTTTTTTCCCTTCGTGTTGAAGGAAGACCTGGAGGGTTCCAGGGTGTTGTATTCCTCTTAGGGTTGTGAAGAGAAGACAGCTGCGGCTGGGTGTGTAAGTTTCGTTGAGGGGGGACTGTACCCTTGGGTAGTGAATCTTGAGTTGTTGCTCAGGGTCTGGACGTAGGACTCCTGTGGAGAGGAGGTTCGAACCAGGATAAAATCTTATGTAGTGTGATTGCTTGCTTTGTGTTTGTTGTTTTCTTTTCACTAATGCTAACAATCATCGAAGTGCTTGTTGTGTGAACGTTTTTGTGGACAGGTTTTAGATAATCTAATTTTAAAGAATCCCATTCACCCCAGTGGCTTGCCAGCTGGGCAACAAGTGGTATCAGAGCTAGACTCTTCGAAAGGAGATCCAACGATCTGAAGAGAAAAGATTAAATGGCAGCCAAGGCATTTCGAAGGTCAGTCTGTCAACAGACCGCCACTATTTGATGGTGAAGACTACACATATTGGAAAACAAGAATGGAGTTCTTCCTTCAAGGGCTGACTATCAAATTTGGTCGATTGTAGAAGAAGGAGATCTTCTGGTCACCAATGACAAAGATAAATGGACAGAAGATGACAAGAAGAAAATTTCTCTCAACTGCAAGGCCAAGAGCATACTGTGTTGTGCTCTAAAAAAGAAGGAATTCAACAGATTCTCTGCATGCAAATCCACAATGGAGATGTGGGAGAAGCTGAGGATCACCTATGAAGGCACAGACAAAGTAAAAGAAACCAGAATAGATATTCTGGTGACACAGTATGAAAGATTTCAGATATAGCCATAAGAATCAATAACCCAAATGTATAGCAGATTTACAGATATCACAAATGGGTTAGCTGGTCTTGGAAAGACCTATGAAATGGGAGATATGGTAAGGAAAGTTTTGAGATCCCTACCAGCATCATGGACTCCCAAAGTGACAGCGATAGAAGAGACAAATGACTTTGAAGAGAATGTCATTGGAGAAACTCATTGGGTCCCTAATGGCCCATGAGATCAACATGGAAAGGTTGGGAGAGTCATCAAGCAGAAGGAAACAGTCAAATGCTCTCAAGGCAGAAGAAGACTTATCAGAAGAATCATCAGATGATAATGTCAGCAATGAAGACAGTGATGATGAAGAAGCACTTCTATCCAGAAGACTACAACGCATACTAACCAAGAAAAAGAAATATCAGTATGGAAAAGGCATTTTAAGAAAGGAAAAGACTTCAAGAAGCCTGAAGTCAAGGATGTGAAGAAGAATGAACTAATTTTCTACGAGTGCAAGAAGCCGGACATATCAAACTGATTGTCTGAAACTAAGAGAACTGAGTTTAGAAAGAATGATAGTTCTAAGAAGTTCAGAAGACAGAAAGAAAGCCATGGCAGCAGTATGGGACAACAGTAGCGACTCAAACAGTGAGTCGAGTTCAAGCAATAAAGAAGAAGAAAAGGCCAACCTGGTTTTCATGGCCAACGTTGATGATAAGGTAACATTAGACTCATCCTTTTCTTCATGCAACAAATCTAATTCTGACAACTTAGAAGAAGCTTTTAATGAGTTATACTGTAAATATAAAGAAGTATGCAAATCACTAAAAATCAGTAAGAAAAATCTTGCATGTTTAGAAAATACGAATTCAGACTTAAAATCTGAAAATGAGCAAATGGACAAACAAATTACTGAACTAAAAATAAGAAATGAATTATTATATGAAGACCTGAAAATAAAAATGAACAAATAGCAAAATAGATAACCAGGAAACAGTAAATAAGCTAAAACAAGAAATTAACACATTAACAACAGAAAATGAAAAATTATCTAGCACATTAGAAAAATTCACAAATGGAAAAAACAACCTTAATATTAAAAGGAGCTAGAAGATCTGGGTAAAAGGAAACATGGATTAGGTTATACTCCCCCTGATAATGAAGAATTAGTAGTATATCCTAAAAATATACCCAACACACCTAAGTTTATACCCGAACAAGATATTACATACAATTCAAACTTTAAATATATTCCATATGAGAAAGTTAGTAAAAATATCTTGCTGTAGCCATTGCAACAAGTTGGGTCACATTAAAATGACATGTCCAACTAAACATAAGAAAGGATAATTAAGAAGAAAATTGATGATACTAACCAACCAGGACCCAAAAGAATTGGGTACCTAAATCTTAGTGTTTTCATTACAGGTAAACATTCGAGCATCTAAATGGATTGGATAGTGGATACTCAGGCACATGTCAGGGAACATAAAATTATTCTCCCATATTGAAGCTGAAAGAAGGGACAGTCACTTATGGAGACAATGGAAAAGGGACTGTGATAGGAAGCAGATCAGTAGGGAGTAAAGACAAAAATATGATCGAAGATGTTCTATGCGTCAAAGGATTGAAGCAACACCTTATCAGTATCAGCCAATGTGTGATAAAAGACATCAAATCAGATTTCAAGAATCAAAATGTAGTATCATCAAGGATGGTGCAGTCATTTTGAAGCCAACAGAGAAAAAACTTGTATGTGCTATATCTAGAAGAACTAAAGGATTAGGACATTGTTGGCAGCAAATAAAGAGCAGTCAACAGATCTATGGCCCGAAAGACTAGTCCAGCAGCTGGATGTGACGGTCCTCACTGAACAGACCCGTTAACTCAACAACGAGTCTATCATGAGTCCGCCTCCCGCGAACGGGCCGAAGACTCGAAAGGGATATCAAACATATGTCATGAAAACATAAAGGAACCAACTTAATATCATAAGATCTGACAATCTCACAAATATTTACATGAAATATACATAGCCATAGCACAACTGTAACCAAACTACAACAGAACCTGGGGCATACCCCGAGGTGAACAACAGAAGTATAATTACACTGCTGGTGGTGCCGACCCTCCACTGGACGAGGGTGCGAAATCTCCCGATCTCCCTCACCTGGTAGGAGGTAGGGGTGAGCCTCACGTGTCACTGGCTCAGTAGGGAAACTCCCTAGTAACGAGCAAACCAACAAAGTAGTAAAGCAGGAAATACTATACTAGCAACTTACAGAATTATCTAGCAGGATATAAAACTGTAAGTACCACTTACCATTTACTGCTTAACAAGAATCAACGTAAATAAATAAACAGTAACCCCAAAAAGTGTACGAGCCACTGTAGAGAAACGCCACACTCGAATCACGTCAACTGGTTGGCGACACCAGTTACTGACCCGGACAAACCACACAGGACCACCTCTCAGTCTCGCAGCCACAGACGAAAGGTCCAGCTGCCGCTCCACTAAACAAGTAAAGAACTGTGGAGTCCAACTAAACCACCACAACCTGCAGGCACACACACCTCGCAGGCCCATGCCTAACATCTTTAGGGACTCAGGCCCAAGCTCCCTAAAGTGAGGCACTGGAAAACAGGACTAGCTGGGGTCCCAGTACGTCTACTGGTGTCCGTCTCCCCCAGCTACGAGCGCGCTACAAGCGACAACACAACAAACTCTCTCTAGTCGCTGTCCCACTGCCGTCTTTCCCTCAGCCGGACGTACTACTCAACACAAGAGGGAGGGTGTCCAGGAAGACGACAAGACCTCATCGATACCCAGTACCGGGACAATCCCCGAGCACTCACGTGCCTGGCTTACACAAAACCTGGGGCTCCCAACTGAAGAGGTATCCACGGAAGGCGTCAAACTACACACCACGTACACAGAAACCACGTGCACAACGCACAAGCCACGTGAAACCTCTACGTAAACCACATTAACATCAGGTAAACCACACACCACACGCTCCCGAGCGTAGAGAGAGTGCCAATGCACCTCTACTATCATCACATAACATAAACCACGCTGAACAGATAACACACACTTACATTTATGCTCGAATGACACATTCGGCTGTTGTCGCGACGGCATGATAGACCGCCTTAGAACGCGATAGCTCGAGGTGTCGCGACCTGGTCGCAGCTCTCAGAGCAACCGCGTTAGCAGGTGCGAACCTGCTCCGGAATCCATCATCCGGATCACCCAAAACTCATTTAAAACCTGTAATTTTAGTCCATTTTCATGCTTTAATGTGTTCCTACACATGCCATCTATTGTTTAGAAAGCAATAAACGCATTATCCACTCACACAAACATCCACGGATCAAACGATAGGAATATCCCTACTTTGCGAAGAACGCGAAGAAAGAACAAAGCCCGCATGAGGTTCCCTCCGCTCACGTATCGTCCTCGCAGTGGGAACTCGTCAAACCGAGCTCTAACAAGTCCAATCGCTCGTAATTCCCACAACAAAACCCCTGGCCGAGCAGAGCTTTCACTAGCTCTGTTCTGCTAGGGTTACTTAAAAAAACAACACAGGTAAGAACGCGACGCTCTTCACAACCGCGATATGAACGCGACACTTTAAGCTGTCGCGATAAACCTGCTAACGTCACCCGAGCACCCAGCCGGTGACACGCGGCAGACGTGCACATGCTCACTTAAACCGACGGTGACATGAACGCAGTGCCAAGGTCTGTCGCGATCATAACGCGACGCCCCTCACTGTCGCGATAAAAACTGAGAAACAGAGAACACAAATGGGAAAAATCTCCCAACTCACAGAAAACACCTGTCACTCGCATCATCGGCCATACACTGGCCTCCACGACCACACAAGGATGATCCGAACGGTCGGAACGTTACATTACTATCACCTAAAAAGAAATTTTGTCCTCGAAATTTAAAATAAAAGCCAACTATCAAAATTTCAATTCAATTCGTATGGTACTATCACCTAAAAAGAATAAAACTTACTCAAACAAGTATGGATACGCTTTCTCATTTCCTCCGCTAATTCCCAAGTATCTTCGCCACCTTGCCTGTTCTCCCATCTAACCTTTACCAATTCAATTTCCTTGTTTCTGAGCTTTTGAGTTCTATAACCTGAAATTTGTATTCGATATTCTGGCATTGACATGTCGGGCTTCAAATCATCTCTTTGGTAACTCACAACTTGGGTTGGATCTTTAATATACTTTCTTAACATTGAAACATGAAACACATCATGAGCATCGGTGAAATCTACTGGCAAATCCAATTTATAAGCTGCTTCACCCATTCTTTCTTTTATTTGAAATGGTCCAACATATCTCGGGCTCAACTTGCCTTTCTTACTGAACCTTATACACCTTTAGTAGGAGATACCTTTAAAAATACATATTCACCAACCTCAAACTGCAACGGTCTTCGTCTAACATCTGCATAAATTTTCTGACGACTTTGGGCTGTTTCAACTTTTCTTGAATGAATTTCACTGTTTCTGCACATTGGTGAACTAATTCTGGGCCCAAACCTGCCTCTCTCCTACTTCATTCCAATTTAATGGTGATCTACATGGTCTGCCATACAATGCTTCATAGGGTGCCATTTCAATACTTGAATGATAACTATTGGTATATGCAAACTCAACCAGACCCAAATGACGCTCCCAAATGCCTCCCCACACAAGACAGCAAGCTCTCAACATATCTTCAATAGTTTGAATTGTTCTTTCTGTTTGCCCATCTATTTGTGGATGATATGCTGAACTGTACCTGAGTTCTGTGCCAACAGCTCTTTGCAAACTTCACCAAAAACCTGAAGTAAATCGAGGGTCTCGATCTGAAACTATAGTAACTGGTATCCCATGCAAAGGTACAATCCTTTCTACATACAGCTTAGCTAGTTTATCAACTGACCACGACATGCTAACTGGTAATAATCTGCAAACCTTGATCAATCTATCCACAAAAACCCATATTGCATTACTGGGCAAACCAACTATGAAATTCATTGCTATGTCATCCCACTTCCATTGCGGAATGGTTAACGACTGCAACAATCCTCTTGGCTTCTGATGCTCTGCTTTTATCTGCTGACATACTGCACATCTAGTTATAAATTTTGCAATTTCTCTCTTCATATTTGGCCACCAAAAATGCTTCTTCATATCTTGATACATTTTTGTGCTGCCTGGATGGATGGTGTACCTTGATCGGTGAGCTTCTTCTAAAACCTTCTGTCTGATTTCCATATCTTCTGGAACATACAATCGTCCTTTTAATCTGACCACATTATCATACCCCAATTTATTTCATCCATTCTAATAATATTAGCTAAATGGTATCTGCTTTCTGTGCCTCTACTATCTGCCAGTAAAGAGAAGGCTCCACTGCACTAGTTGCTAATATTGCTCTGCGTTGACTGCTTGGCACATGAAAGGAATTCTCCACCACATTCTTATAAGTTTCATTCCCTGATCATAAGTTGATTCATAACCGCTTTTCTGCTCAGTGCATCTGCTACCACATTTGCTCTACCTGGATGATATGCCAAATTAAAGTCATAATCCTTTAAATATTCCATCCATCGGTGCTGCCTTAAATTCAAATCTTTCTGAGAGAAAATATATTTCAAACTCTTATGATCAGTAAAAATCTCAAATCTTTCACCATACAAATAATGGCCATATCTTTAATGCAAAAACTACAGCTGCCAATTCTAAATCATGAGTAGGGTAATTCTCCTCATGCTTCTTTAATTGCCTGGAAGCATAAGCTACCACCTTACTATGCTGCATTAAAACTGCACCCAACCTCTCTTGGATGCATCTGTAAACAAAACAAATCCACCATTACCTGATGGAATCTCTAAAACTGGTGCTGATGTCAATCTCTTTTTCAGCTCTACAAAACTGCGTCTGCATCCGAAGACCACACAAAAGAACACCTTTCTTGTCAACCTTGTCATTGGTGCTGCTATCTTGGAGAATCTTGGATAAATCTTCTGTAATAACCTGCCAAACCCAGAAAACTCCTAATCTCAAACACAGTTCTTGGCTCTCCCATTTCATTACTGCCCCAACTTTGGCTGGATCCACTGCAATACCTTCACCTGATATCACGACCTAGAAACTGAATTTCCTTCAACCAGAATTCACATTTTACATTTAGCAAAAGTTGATGATCTCTCAATATTTGCAAAGTAATCTGCAAATGATTTACATGCTTTTCTTCTGATGCTGAATATACATATATCATCAATAAAGACCACAATAAACTGATCCAAATATTGATGAAATATTATATTCATTAAATTCATAAATGCTGCAGGTGCATTTGTTAACCCAAAAGGCATCACAACAAACTCATAGTGTCCATATCTAGACCGGAAGGCTGACTTCTCAATATCTTCTTCTCTGATCCGCAACTGATGATATCCTGATCTCAAATCTATCTTGGAAAATACTTTAGCTGACTGCAGTTGATCAAATAAATCATCAATCCGAGGAAGTGGATACTTATTCTTAATTGTAACTTTATTCAACTGCCGGTAATCTATGCACATCCTTAGACTACCATCTTTCTTTCTGACAAATAACACTGGCGCTCCCCAAGGTGATTGACTAGGCCTAATAAACCTTTTTCCAATAATTCTTGCAATTGATTTTCAACTCTTTCAATTCTGCTGGGGCCATTCTATACGGTGCTTTGGAAATCGGCAAACTGCCTGGTTGCAATTCAATTGTGAAGTCTACCTCTCTGCGCGGAGCTAGCCCTGGCAACTCATCTGGGAACACATCTGCAAATTCTCTAACCACAGGCACTGAATCTACAGATTTACTAGATTCAACTAGACTAACAGAGGCAAGATACGCTACACATCCCGCATTAATTAACTTTCTAGCTCTAAGTGCAGAAATAATAAACTTGGGAGTGTAAAAAGGCATACCTTGAAATTCAAACATCTCACCATTAGGTATGTAAAATCTGACTCTTTTCTTTCTACAATCAACCAATGCCCCATAGGCCTCTAACCAATCCATCTCCAGAATCCATCATATTCTTTTAATGTTAAAGCATACAATCTTGCTGGCATCTGATTCCCATGAATCACTATCGGGACTTCTTCTAAAAGCAAGAGGTCAACAGATATCTCCAGAAGGAATTTCCACTACTAGCTCACAAGGCTTTTCTTCTAAAGGAAATACCATGCTATCCAGAAAATCTTCGAAAATAAAGGAATGGGAAGCACCCGGATCAATTAATACTCTACCAGTAAAATCAAAGAAAGGTAGTATACCTTCAATGAGATTGGATGCCTCCGCCTGAGCTCTGGTAATAGCCATCACTCGACCCCGTCCTCCTCTCTGGTATGGTGCACTTCTACCCTGCTCTACTGACCGCTGGAAGGGCTGCTGCTGTTGCTGAGTCCCTCTACCATAAGTCTGCTCCCGAGGATACGAACAATTCCTTGCTAAATGTCCAGGCTGCCACAATTATAACATCTAAAACTTGAGGTACCATCGGCTGTCCTGCCGTACTCTGCTGAGATTCTTCTGGTACTGGTGGCCTATAACCACGACCTGCTGAAAACCTCCCTGCTGAAAAACCTGCTGCCTGCCTCTACCACGACCTCCTTGAAAGAATTTCTTGATCTGCTTGCCCCATTTTCCTATTCCAGATGATGATGAAGCTCCGAAAGGTGCTTTCCCCTTACCGATTCCTCCTGACGATTGTGGATGCCGGAAACTACCTGAACCCAATCCACCTATCTGAGACTGCCCTTGCCTGGCCCGAACAGTCCTTTCAAGTATTGCTGCTCGCTGAGCTGCCTCTTCCACTGTTCTACACATCAATGGGATCACTGCATCTTGCAATTCTGGCCTCAGACCTCGAATAAAGTATTCCACCATCATAGTGTTATCCGTCACTACATATGGGGCATACCTACTCAAGGCTATAAATCTCATCTGATATTCAAGCACTGAAAGATTCCCTTGCTGAAGTGTCCTAAACTGTTTTCTCTTCATCTGCTGAATTGTATTGAAAGAAGGAATCATTAAATACGACAAAAATTCTAACCATGGAATAGTGTGCCTCCATCCTGCCTGTAAAAACTGTCTGCATCTTCAGTCGCCACCATTCTTGTGCAAACCCTCGTAACTGGTATGCTGCAAGAAGCACTCTATCTTCTGAGGACACCTCATTATTGCAAATACCCTTTCAATTTCATGTATCCAATGTTCCGCCGTATCTGGATTAGGACCTCCTGAATATGTAGGGGGCTGCAATCTCAAAAACCGCTCCACAAGTACCGTAGTCTCCTCTCCAGTAACTGGTCTCACTGGAACTACCGGTTGTACAGGTACTACAGGTGGTACCTCTACTCTGGGTGGGGGTGGAACTGGAACTACTGGTACTGCCTCCTCTAGAAATGGTGGTACTGCTTCCGCTGGCTGTACCGGTGATTGCTGGTCCAGTCTTACCCGAATCTCTGTCAAACTCTCCCAAATTCTTTCTATCATCCTCTGCGTGGGATCCTCTCCTGCCCCTTCTCCACCACCTCCTACATCTCTCCTTTCAGCCATTACTATTCCTGCACAAACATCATTCCAACAATACCATACACACGAAATCAATACAAAACCAGGGTCACTACCAGCAGTGGACTACAGTAAAGACATGGCTATGCAATTTTCCAATTCCTTTATATTCTTACGGACTTTGCTCTGATACCAACTGTGACGGTCCTCACTGAACAGACCCATTAACTCAACAACGAGTCTATCATGAGTCCGCCTCCCGTGAACGGGCCGAAGCCTCGCAAGGGATATCAAACCATATGTCCGTGAAAACATAAAGGAACCAACTTAATTATTCATAAGATCTGACAATCTCACAAATATTTACATGAAATATACATAGCCATAGCACAACTGTAACCAAACTACAACAGAACCTGGGGCATACCCTGAGGTGAACAACAAGAAAGTATAATTACACTGCTGGTGGTGCCGACCCTCCACTGGACGACGGGTGCGAAATCTCCCGATCTCCCTCACCTGGTAGGAGGTAGGGGTGAGCCTCACGTGTCACTGGCTCAGTAGGGAAACTCCCTAGTAACCGAGCAAACCAACAAAGTAGTAAAGCAGGAAATACTATACTAGCAACTTACAGAATTATCTAGCAGGATATAAAACTGTAAGTACCACTTACCATTTACTGCTTAACAAGAATCAACGTAAATAAATAAATGGTAACACCAAACAAGTGTACGAGCCACTGTAGAGAAACGCCACACTCGAGTCACGTCAACTGGTTCGCGACACCAGTTACTGACCCGGACAAACCACACAGGACCACCTCTCAGTCTCGCAGCCACGGACGAAAGGTCCAGCTGCCGCTCCACTAAACAAGTACAAAGAACTGTGGAGTCCAACTAAACCACCACAACCTGCAGGCCACACACACCTCGCAGGCCCATGCCTAACACCTTTAGGGACTCAGGCCCAAGCTCCCTAAAGTGAGGCACTGGAAAACAGGACTAGCTGGGGTCCAGTACATCTACTGGTGTCTGTCTCCCCCAACTACGAGCGCGCTACAAGCGACAACACAACAAACTCTCTCTAGTCGCTGTCCCACTGCCGTCTTTCCCTCATCCGGACGTACTACTCAACACAAGAGGGAGGGTGTCCAGGAAGACGACAAGACCTCATCGGTACCCAGTATCGGGACAAGCCCCGAGCACTCACGTGCCTGGCTTACACAAAACCTGGGGCCCCAACTGAAGAGGTATCCACGGAAGGCGTGTCAAACTACACACCACGTACACAGAAACCACGTGCACAACGCACAAGCCACGTGAAACCTCTACGTAAACCACATTAACATCATGTAAACCACACACCACACGCTCCCCGAGCATAGAGAGAGTGCCAATGCACCTCCTACTATCATCACATAACATAAACCACGCTGAACAGATAATCACACACTTACATTTATGCTCGAATGACAACATTCGGCTGTTGTCGCGACGGCATGATAGATCGCCTTTAGAACGCGATAGCTCGAGGTGTCGCGACCTGGTCGCAGCTCTCAGAGCAACCGCGTTAGCAGGTGCGAACCCTGCTCCGGAATCCATCATCCGGATCACCCAAACTCATTAAAACCTGTAATTTTAGTCCATTTTCATGCTTTAATGTGTTCCTACACATGCCATCTATTGTTTAGAAAGCAATAAACGCATTATCCACGTCACACAAACATTCCACGGATCAAACGATAGGAAATCTCCCTACCTTTGCGAAGAACGCGAAGAACAAAGCCCGCATGAGGTTCCCTCCGCTCCACGTATCGTCCTCGCGGTGGGAACTCGTCAAACCGAGCTCTAACAAGTCAAATCGCCCATAATTCCCACAGCAAAACCCCCTGGCCGAGCAGAGCTTTCACTAGCTCTGTTCTTCTAGGGTTACTTAAAAACACAACGCAGGTAAGAACGCGACGCTCTTCACAACCGCGATATGAACGCGACACTTTAAGCTGTCGCGATAAACCTGCTAACGTCACCCGAGCACCCAGCCGGTGACACGCGACAGACATGCACACACTCACTTAAACTGGCGGTGACATGAACGCGGTGCCAAGGTTGTCGCGATCATAACGCGACGGCCCTCACTGTCGCGATAAAAACCGAGAAACAGAGAACACAAATGGGCAAAATCTCCCAACTCACAGAAAACACCTGTCACTCGCATCATCGGCCATACACTGGCCTCCAAGACCACACAAGGACGATCCGAACGGTCGGAACATTACATTGGATGGCATGAGAAAGTTGATCAAGAGAAGCTAGCTTGGTGGAAGGTCTACCTAAGGTAAGTACAAAAATGAATAGTGACTGTGGGCCGTGTGCAAAAGGAAATCACACCAAGTTATCCTTCAAGTCAAAGACTGCGGTAACCACATCTAAACCCTTAGAACTTCTACATATGGATTTATTTGGGCCAATGAGAACCACAAGTCTCGGAGGGAAGAATTTTGGATTTGTTATAGTAGATGACTACTCCAAGTTTACATGGGTATCCTTTTTGGAGCATAAGGACGATACATTCGACAACTTTGTCATCTTCAGTAAGAAAGTTCAGAAGGATAAGATGTATAATATTATTAGAATCCGATCAGATCATGGAGGAGAATTTTAGAATGAGAAGTTTGCAATGTTCTGTGATGATCAAGGGATAGGACATAATTTCTCAGCACCAAGGACACCACAGCAAAATGGAGTTGCTGAGAGAAAGAATCGAACCTTAATGGACATGGCTAGAACAATGCTGTCAGAGTATGATTTACCAAGATACTTTTGGGCCGAAGCCATCAACACAGCTTGTTACATAATCAACTGGGTGATGATCAGGCCAATCCTGAAGAAGACTGCATACGAGCTATACGAGCTATACAAGCAGAAGAAGCCAAAAATCAGCCATTTCAGAATCTTTGGATGTCCATGCTTCATCCACAACAACGACAAAAGAGATATTGGTAAGTTAGATTCCAAATCAGATAAGGGTATTTTCATGGGGTATGCTTCTAAACCCAAAGGGTATAGAGTATTCAATAAACGTAGTTTATTAATTGAACAGACGGTACATGTTATTTTTGATGAGACTAACCCTTCCTTGAGAAAGGAAGTAGATAGTGATGTTGATGATACAGATGAACTGTCCAAGAAGCTAAAGAACACATCTATGAGGATAAGGAAGATCCACCCTTGGAAGATCTACAACAAAATGATACATCACACGACAATCTTCCAAAGGAATGGAGGTATAAGAAGCCCACTGGACAACATAATTGGAGATCCATCTGTTGGGGTAAGAACAAGAGGTAATGTAATTCCATGTGATTATTTAGCCTTTGTGTCTCAAATAGAGCCTAAGACGGTCAATGAAGCACTGACTGAGGAATCTTGGATATTGGCCATGCAAGATGAACTAAATCAGTTCAAGAGAAACCAAGTATGGTCCCTTGTTCCGAGACCATCAGATCATCCTGTGATTGGCACCAAATGGTGTTCAGGAACAAATTGGATGAAGCTGGTGTGATCATAAGAAACAAGGCCAGACTGGTAGCTCAAGGCTATTCCTAAGAGGAAGGCATAGATTTCGATAAAACCTATGCACTAGTCGCTAGACTTGAGGCAATTAGGATTTTACTTGCATATGCTTCTGCATTAATTTAAAACTCTTTCAAATAGATGTAAAATCTGCATTTCTAAATGGCTTTATAAAGGAGGAAGTTTATGTAGAACAACCTCCCGATTTTGATGATATTGATTATCCGAATCATGTATTTAAATTGCATAAGGCTTTATATGGTTTGAAACAGACACCTAGAGCATGGTATGAACGATTAAGTGCATTTTTGTTAAATCATGGTTTTATTAGAGGTCAAGTAGATAGCACTTTATTTATTAAGTCTAAAGTCAAACATATATTGCTTGTACAAATTTATGTAGATGATATAATATTTGGTTCTACTGACGAATCTCTTTGCAAGTATTTTGAGAAGCTTATGCAGGGAGAATTTGAAATGAGCATGATGGGGAAGCTGAACTACTTCCTTGGATTGCAAATCAAGCAAGGAAAAGAAGGAGCACACATATGTCAAGCAAAGTACACTAAAGAATTACTGAAGAAATTTTGATTCGAGAATGCCAAGCCACTGTCAACACCAATGTAGCACATCAACAAGATTGGACAGTGATAAGGATGGTAAGAAGGTAGATCAAAAAGTCTACAGAGGTATGATAGGTTCACTACTCTATCTAATCGCCAGTAGACCTGATATATTATTTAGTGTATGCATGTGGCTAGGTACCAGGCTGATCCCAAAGAGTCACATTTAATTTGTGTTAAAAGAATCTTTGGATACTTAGCTAAAACCCATGATCTAGGACTATGGTACCCAAATTCATGTGAAATTAATTTCGTAGGATATTCAGATGCTGACTACACTGGATGCAAAATCGATAGAAAAAGCACCAATGGCTGTTGTCAATTTCTTGTAGGATGTCTGATATCATGGTCCTCAAAGAAGCAAAATTCAGTAGCACTATCTACAGCTGAAGCTGAGTACGTGGCTGCTGGAAGCTGTTGTACACAGCTCTTGTGGATCAAACAGCAACTTGAGGATTATGGACTACATATCAAGATAATTCCATTATTGTGCGACAACACCAGTGCAATAAATCTCACCAAGAATCCAGTTCAGCACTCAAGGACAAAGCATATAGAGGTTAGGTATCATTTTATTCGTGATCATGTAGCCAATGGTAACATAGATATTTCTTTTATTGATACGCAAAATCAGTTAGCAGATATCTTCACAAAAGCCCTACCTAAAGAGAGATTTACATCTCTTAGAAGGGAACTAGGCATGTGCAAATTGTGAAAGAGTTATCTGCATAAAATTGAAATATCAATTATTTCAGAATAATCAAATATTCTCTCCCCTGTAGTTAAGCAAAAATTCTTTAAAATATTACTTGTCTATTATTTATCTGAGACTGTTCATTTATTTTAAAGCATTCATTCGTCTCGAAATCATTTCTGCTTGTCGTTTTCTGCCTTTATGGCGTCAGCATATCAAAAATCACCTTATCTTTATCTTATATATCCCGAAATCTGTGTTGCAACGATTCACCTCCTGCTCTCATCTCTTTCGTCTTGCTAGAACGAAAACCCTATCGTCCCCAGCATCGATTCTTTGCGATTTCAAAGCTTTTATCCCTTCCCGCGAAAAATCTCCTTGGGGCTTTTGCTCCAATCCTCTTCACGACCATCCAGAATCGCTTCCAGTTCAGAACCATGGCCGTTTCTGAAGTTTCTGGCAGCGTCGGGGGCTATGGAGCTGCGTTCCTCACCGCCAAGCAGTAAGAGAGGTTTACCTCTGTGAAGACCAAGCTGTGTGGTAACAAAGCAGTATATATTGCAGATTTGGAGAAGAATGGAATGCACAGCATCATCACAGCTATGGAAAGAATGAAATGGACGAAGTTGGCAACCCTGTCAGAGGTGAGTTATCCAGACCTAGTGAAGGCATTTTATGTTTGCTTGAAGTCCGAAGAGGATGGGTCTTTGACATCCACTGTCAAGGGAACCCAGATTAGGACCTCATATGCCTTGTTGGAGTCTATGTTTGGAGTTTGCACCACCGGTCACAGTGGAATACACACTGTTGACATCCAGGCGAAGGGTCTAGGGATTATTGGTCCCGAGTTCAGATTGAAGGACGGAAAGATAGACATCAACCAGTTGAATGCTTTCAATCTCCTATTGCAATTTATAGTCTGTCAGATACTGGTCCCTAGAAGTGCCACCTTTTCTACTTGTTCAAAGGCAGATTCCGATATGATGTTCTGGGCTATCCAGAACCAGAGTATAAATATGGCTGAAGTTATAATAGAAAGGATGAAGTTTGCACATGCTCAAGCTTGGGACAAGAAGAGTAAGCTAAATGTGTCCCTTCCTTACGCCCATTTGCTGACCAAGATTTTCCAACATTTTGATGTTAATCTGTCTGGGGCGGTGTCAGAAAAGATGGGGCAGGCCATTCACAGCAGGAACTTGAAGAAGAGTGGATTTTCTTTGGTTGGTGGTGTGTGGACCAAGACCTCAGTGGCTGAGGGTGATGCCATCATTGGCGAAGCCCAAGAAGTCCAAGAAGAGGCAGTTCTAGAAATTGTAGTAGCAGCAAATGTCTAAGGCAGTGAAGCGAAAATCAGAATTGAAGACTCAATGAGAAGCAACAACAGGATCGAGGATATTCCTCAAGAAAATATTGAGCACGTTGAGGGAGCTTCAGAGGCTATCAACCCCACCACAGTTGTGGCATCCATTCTTAGAAGTGTGCTGGAATCCATTCCGAGCACTCAGGAGGAGCCTGATCAGTCCAGTGAACCAGCAGCAGATGTTGTGGCATCTGGCCACATTCAAGAAGCTGTCATGGAGGATGCTCCTATTCAGAGGGAGCAAGAAGAAGAAGATGTTCCAGTTGATACCCATATGGTTGATGCTCCCATTGAGGGGGAGCAGTCAATTGAGAAGGAAGCAACATCTCAGGGGGAGCACACTGCTAGTGTCCCTGTTGATGATCAGTTCAGAGAAGGCATTGTGAAAAGTGCCTCAGGTGAAGAAGATATTGATGAAAATGTGGAGCCCGTTGCAAGGGCAAGCAGCAAAGGGAAAGAAGCAGCTTCTGGGATTCCCCTTTGACCAGGAGGCCTCATCAGAGGCAGATGAAGAAGAAATTGAAGGTCAATCTGAAGCCCTTAGTTGCTAGAATGGATGAACAAGGAAAGATCCTATGCTCTGTGCAATCTGATATTGCTTCTATCTTTATAAGCCAGAGTACTTCAACTAAGGAGATGGGCATGGTCAGAAACGCAGTTAGATGGGTGCGCAGTGAGCTTATTTGAATTAAGGAGTCTATTGTTGCACTTGCAGATTTGGTGAAGGTGCAGTCCTCAAATTCCCCTCTTGCTCCTTCTCCTGCAGAACTAGTCCGTAGTTCTAGGCCTTCAGAGGCCGGGCAACAAGATGATGGGCCATCAGGGCAAATTTCAGAAGAACCAGCAGGGCCATCCGGGTCACAGGTTGTTGAAGAGGTAGCAACTGCAGTGCAAGATCATTCTGAAGCTGTAAAGACTGGGCCACCAGGGCCAATAGAGGATGTTTCTGGGCCATCAGGGTCAGTGGTTTCTGAGGGTGAGATTCCAAGAGTAGAAGAACCAGCTGTAGCTCCAGAAGCCTCTGATCCTTCTCCTCTTGCAACTCCGGCCCCTCCTTCACCACCATCTTCCTCCACAACACCACCAGCACCTATCCCTTTCAAACAACCCATGCCTCGCACCATCTCATCTCCAACACCATTTCTTTCTGAATTCTCCTCATCTCCTGCCACCTCCACATTCATTCCTCCACCTTCTCCTATCATTGAAAACCCTCCAGCCTCCTCTGCTGGAGCCTCATCCTCTTCTGGTCCTTCTTCAGCTGGACCATCCATCATACCTTCTCCTACCCATCAGTCATTTCTTCATCCTCCTACTCCTCCCTCCTTTGTTACATTTATACCTGAAGGTGCACAACTTGAAGGTCCCTTTCTCAAAAAATTCGAGGATGAGTTGGAAATTACCACAATCCGCTCAGTCCTGGAAGTTGGTTCTCATGTCCACAGAACTGACTCTTTTACTTATAGTCCTTCTTCTAAAAAGAGGAAACTCTCCAACACTCTTGCTCTTCCCAAATTTCCTCCTCTTTGGTTTTCCCTCACTGTTGACAATCGAAGGAAACCAATCTATTGTGAATATCTTCAAAAGTGTATCCTTGCCACCATTTTTGGTGTTCCTTTTCTCAATCTAACTGATCACCTCAATGTTGTCCTTCCCTATTGCCACATCTCCAAAGCTGATCAATCCAAAATCTTCCAAATGGCTGAATGCAAGTCTGAAGATCAGTGGGCCAAGGGGCACAAGGCTTTCTACAGGAAGTTTCTACTTGCAAAGTCAGATCGGTTTCCACCTTGGGATCACCCACTCACTCTCTCTGAGTGGTTTGTCATTCATCACAAGTCTTCCTGGGCACCCTTCATTCAAAAGGAAGTAAAGCTCATCCGATACTTCCAGCTCTTCAATGACTATCATTATCTCCACAAGTTGCCTGAAATTCAGTTGGGTCAATTCTAGGGAGCCGCTGCATTACTTAAAGTTGAAAGTCCAGTTAACTGTTCCTTCAAAGTGGATTTCGCTACCCTGCAAATACCAGGCAGTGTGTTTCTCCCCAAACTGCATTCCTTGGTCATGAACTCCTCAATTGGTCCTATTATCTTTGAGATATTTACTCGCGTAATGGGAAGGATCTCAACTCAGCAAGGTCGTCTCCTTCCTTCCAAAGATTCCTCTTCCGGGAATTTCACTTAGGCCATATCACTTCTGAGGTTCTTGCCCCTCTTCTATCTAAAAGAGAAAGGCTCTCTCCCTCCGATTGGGAAAAACATTACAACCAGTCTGCCCTTCAGCTGGCAACTTTGAACAGTTCCTTGTTTAAGGCAGGCAAGCCTACTCTCTCAGCTGAAGCATTTTCGGATTTGAATTCCATCAATTTGGTTCAAGAACCCTATGCTCAGTGGGTAGAGTGGTACAAAATTTTTGTGGCTTTGAAGAAAGATCTCCTGCAGCATCAGATCCACTACCCCATCAAGATCAACCAGTTTCTTCGGTTTGCTAGTTTTGGCTCCCTCATTTCCTTCAAGGTCTCTCTTGGCAAAGATGAATACGGTACCTTTATCGATGCTTAGCGCCAACTTCATATCAAAAGAATGCTTCCTGACATGGGGTCATCTTATACTATCTCTTTTGGAGCTTTTCAAGTCTATTTTGAGGAGCAGGAACGCAAGGCTTTGCCCATTATTCAACGACATGCTTCTCTTCTGTCTCCTGCTTTCTACCTCCATGTAACACCTCAAGATAAATAGAAAAATTCTTTGATCTAACTTATCTTTTCTTCTTTCTTCTTTGTCTCAGTCTGATATCTTTTTGCTTAATGACAAAAAGGGGGAGAAAAATAGTGCTTCTGAAATACATTTCTCATTTTTGTTTCTGCGCAATTCCTTAGATTTATTTCAGAAAGTCTATGCTTATGTTTGTTTTGTCGTAAACAAAAAGGGGGAGATTGATGATCAGCTTATCCCCATGTAATTTAGATAAAATTACATATCTATTTTGGTGATTAACAAAACTCAAATTTGGTTTAATCTAACAAGTCTTCTATGACATTTAAACATAGGAAATAAATCAAAGGAAGTTAAGCAAAACCTGTAAGTATTTTTTTTTTTAACCCTGAAGCACTTAAAGTTCAGAGCATATAATTTTTCCAAGTACACATCGATTTCCTGAGAAGTATAATGATTTCAACAGTCATAACACTTCCTTATCTCTATCGCTTTCGATCTCAGAATGATTCGCTAAGTGATCGCATCAATTTTGATCTCAGAACGATTCGCTAAGTGATCGCATCGATTTCGATCTCAGAACGATTCACTAAGTGATCGCATCAATTTCGATCTCAGAACGATTTTCTAAGTGTTCACATTGATTTCGATCTCAGAACGATTCGCTAAGTGATCACATCGATTTTGTTTCACATCGATTTGATAAGAGAGAACAACGACTTGGTCTGTGTAACGATTCGATAAAAATAAGACATCGATTTTGTTATAACGATTTGCTTATAACGATTCGCTTGTAATGATTCATTCTCAAATGATTCACTCATACAACGATTTCATAAGTGATACTCTCAACGATTTCATATCGACTTGGCATTAAAATATTTTGACAAGTCAAAGTCATCCCGCGTATTTCTCTTACATCCATGCATTAAATATAACCATACATTTCTCTGCACAATGCATGTTCAGATATCTTCTATTCTTATGCTTCTACATGAAATATCTTTTGGAAAGACAGAATGAAATTTCTATTTTGTTGTATCCTCACTCTAACGTTGACTGACAACAAGAGACAACTTAGCTGTCTACGTTTTTAGCATTTAATGTGTGCAGGTCTCTGACAACACGACTCTATACAACGTTAGATAAAGTAGAAGTTGGAGGATATCAAGAAGGATTTTCTTCTTACGTGCATGGAACGCAAATAACCGTTGACTATAAAGGAAAGCCATGCAGTCTAACGTTCTCTGAACATAGAGACAACGGATACTTCAACGGCTACATTTTTCAAAGAAGATATAAATAGAAGACTGGTGCCTGCGTGAATGACACTTCTTGAGAATTCAAAATCAGCAAGCACCACAGAAGAGCTCAAGTCTCACTCCATCGTTTTATTGTAGCTCTTAGCTCTCTGTGTCTAGTGTAGAACCTTGAGAGAGCTTTTGTGTATTGAGAGTGTTCTTCTTTGTAGATCTTTTCCTCTCAGTCTTCGCTTCGGATCAAGCACTGTGCTATTAACTTGGTTCAGGGGCGTATCATCCCTTGTACACAACTTTGTGTTATTCCCTTCGTGTTGAAGGAAGACCTGGGGGTTCCAGGGTGTTTTTTTCCCTTCGTGTTGAAGGAAGACCTGGAGGGTTCCAGGGTGTTGTATTCCTTTTTGGGTTGTGATAAGAAGACCAGCTGCGGCTGGGTGTGTAAGTGTCCTTGAGGGGGGACTGTACCCTTGGGTAGTGAATCTGAGTTGTTGCTCAGGGTCTGGACGTAGGACTCCTGTGGAGAGGAGGTCCGAACCAGGATAAAATCTTGTGTAGTGTGATTGCTTGCTTTGTGTTTAATGTTTTCTTTTCACTAACGCTAACAATCATCAAAGTGCTTGTTGTGTGAACGTTTTTGTGGACAGGTTTTAGATAATCTAATTTTAAAGAATCCCATTCACCCCCACTCTGGGCTTGCTAGTTGGGCAACAAGTGGTATCAGAGCTAGACTCTTCGACAAAGGAGATTCAACGATCTGAAGAGAAAAGATTAAATGGCAGCCCAAGGTCATTTGAAGGTCAGTCTGTCAACAGACTGCCACTATTTGATGGTGAAGACTACACATATTGGAAAACAAGAATGGAGTTCTTCCTTCAAGGGCTCGACTATCAAATTTGGTCGATTGTAGAAGAAGGAGATCTTCTGGTCACCAACAACAAAGATAAATGGACAGAAGATGACAAGAAGAAAATTTCTCTCTACTGCAAGGCCAAGAGCATACTGTGTTGTGCTCTCAGCAAGAAGGAATTCAACAGAATCTCCGCCTGCAAATCCACACTGTAGATGTGGGAGAAGCTGAGGATCACCTACGAAGGCACAGACAAAGTAAAAGAAACCAGAATAGATATTCTGGTGACACAATACGAAAGATTTCAGATGCAGCCAGGAGAATCAATAACCCAAATGTATAGCAGATTTACAGATATCACAAATGGGTTAGCTGGTCTTGGATAGACCTATGAAATGAGAGATATGGTAAGGAAAATTTTGAGATCTCTACCAGCATCATGGACTCCCAAAGTGACAGCGATAGAAGAGGCAAATGACTTGAAGAGAATGTCATTGGAGAAACTCATTGGGTCCCTAATGGCCCATGAGATCAACTTGGAAAGGTTGGGAGAGTCGTCAAGCAGAAGGAAACAGTCAAATGCTCTTAAGGCAGAAGAAGACTTATCAGAAGAATCATCATATGATAATGTCAGCAATGAAGACAGTGATGATGAAGAAGCACTTCTATCCAGAAGACTACAACGCATACTAGCCAAGAAAAAGAAATATCAGTCTGGAAGAAGGCATTTTAAGAAAGGAAAAGACTTTAAGAAGCCTGAAGTCAAGGATGTGAAGAAGAATGAACCAATTTGCTACGAGTGCAAAATTCCGTTGCAATCGTGTTATCTATTTATGTATATCTCAGCCCATATGTTACCTGTTGGGGTTTTCTCCCCTTTAGCGGCTTGCTTTCATCCGATGTGGGTTGGTATAACCGTACCAGGTAGAAGTGGGTCGTTACAGAGATGGTATCAGAGACCCAGGGTTGGGATTATACATGAATAGCCATCAACTAAATCACATCTCTAAGTCTTTGTAGTAGATAGCCAGATTCAAGGGATAATTAAGAAAGGATTAGAAAAGTGATAAGATGAATGTATGATAATATGTTAGGTGTAGTGATAAATGGAGTTTGACTTGGTGTTATTTTGTAGCAATGGCTGGAAGGACCCGACGCTCGAGCATGCCTATCCAGGATGAGGAGCCAGGGAGGACTGCAAATGAGCAGCAGGAAGTGCCAGCACCTCAAGGACCACCTGCGCCACCCCCCGCCACCGTTGGTTGACTACGGCACATTCATGCAAGGACTTGTGCAAGTGATGCAGACTCAAGCGTAGATGCAAGCAGCTCTTCAGACTCAGCTTCAAGCTCAGGTTGCAGCACCATCTCAGCAGGACCGTGGTGTAGTAGGTGTATCGATTGTGGAGAAGTTCAAGCGGATGGCTCCGCCATCTTTTAAGGGGGAGAGTGAGCCATTGATTGCAGAAAGTTGTCTTAGAGAGATCGAGAAGATATTCAGAGCTATCAGGTGTGCAGAAGATGACAAGGTCAGTCTGGCGACGTACATGCTTCAAGAGAGAGCAGATGTGTGGTGGTCTTCCGTTCTTCACACACAGTTCGAGGGAGTGGAGTTAGAGGTGACTTGGGAAGAATTCGTGAGATTGTTTGTGGCCAAGTATGTCCCCGAGCACATTTAGGATAAGATGGAGCAGGAATTCTTGACATTGACTCAGGGTTCGATGACAGTTTTGGAGTATGAGGCTAGATTCACGGAGTTGTCGAGGTATGCACCTCACATAGTTGTTGATGAGAGGCACAAGGCAAAGAAGTTTGTGATGGGACTTAGACCATCGTTGAGGGACAGACTAGTGGTATTTGACCATAGGACTATGGATGCGGCTCTTAGCGCGGCGTGCAGGCATGAGAGTGAGATGGAATTGTAACTGGAGGAGAAGAAGGCTCAGTTGAAGAGGTTGCCAGAACCATTTCAGCAGAACAAGAGGAAAATGAAGAAACTCATGAAGGGTCAGCAATCAGCTATAGTACCAGTAGAGTCAACATCACAGTTAGTAGCTCCTGCAGGCAACGAGAAGCCCGTGTGTGTGCACTGCGGCAAGCGTCATGGCGGAGACGTGTGTTGGACGAGGTCGGGAAGATGTCTCAAGTGTGGTAGCAAGAATCATCGGATTAGAGAGTGTCCGAATCAGAAGAAGAAGTTCGTTCCCCGAGATGTTACAGCAGTGAAGAAGCCAGCAGCAAGAACTTAAGCACCGGCCAGAGTGTATGCATTGACTGGAGGTGACACCGACGATGTCACCACAGGTACATGATCCGATCTTCGAGGATGAAGATCTTTTTAAGGGGGAGAGAGTGTAAGGCCCCGAATTTTTGTGCATTTAATAATGACTATTTGGAGCATATTACAAATAATTACTTACTCATGTGCATGTGTATGTATATATAATACTTTTGTGAGTATAAGTGCTTAACTAATTTTATACATGTGGTATATACTTAAATCCTATGTATATTGAATTTAAACCATGTTATGTGTATAATATGTGAATCTTGTTATATAAATGTAGGTATAGATGAGTTTATTTCTGTGCATATAATATGTTTAAATGTGCATGTATTATCTAATTGATGAGATGCATATTGTATTTATTTGTTCATGCATATATTGTATTTAGTCATTCATGCAAATATATGTAACTACGATGCATATATATATATATATATATATGTTTATTTTGTGCAAATGATAATTATCAATTTCTAGGCATGTTAAATTATCTATGATGTGTATGGTACTTAAATAATAATGAGCATATTGTGTTTATATATGCATGCATAATGCATGTAACTATGTTGTGTATGTATATGTATGTATGTTATTTCATGCATGTTATCTTTAATTAAGATTAGTACAACTTATATTTAAATAAATAATGTGGAATGCATGTAGTTTATATGGTTAATGTATATTTATTTATTTCAGTGAACATTTAGTTGGTTGTGACGTAATTTTATATTTATTTTAGAGTGCTACTAATTTCTGGCAGAGAGACACAGTTGGCGACCACACAGTGTGCCGCTGACTGCATGGCTCTGTTGGCGTCCAGATCGATGGACGCCAACCACTCTGTGGGCGGCACCATATCTGGACGCCAACCCTAGGTTGACTACACCAGATGTTGACGTCAATATCCCTGTTGTGTAACGGTTCCAGATTTGGTAACGCTCGCATTTTGCCCGGTTCCAGTTTAGGAAACCCTCCTAAAACCTTAGAGAACCTACCCTAGTGCGTACCCCGAACCCTTGGGCTTATAAAAACTCCCTTTTCGCCGGATTAGAGCCTGTTTTGGCTTGTTTGGAAAAACCCTAGAAACCTATGTGAAACCTGAAGCTTGGAGAGCTTTGATCTGGCATTTGTGCGCATCTCCGGGCGTTCTTCTTCGACTGGGAGCTAGACCTTAGATAGAAGTATCATCCCCAACACTGGAGTGCGGCCTACATCGACAGGAGGATCAGATCTCTACAGATTTAGATCACCTTCTTGGCACTGGCCGAGGAGGGCTTCTCCAAGCAAAACGTCTCTCTACGGATTTATTTCTAGGCAAGTAGCTTATTGATTCACTCTATAGACTTGTCTATTAGGGTTTTGACAATTTTACGGATTTTTATTCCATGCTTGGACCCCCAAAAATTCGGTGTTTTATGTTTCGGTCTGCACTTTGTGTAGGCAAGAAGTTGGCGGCCACTGTGTTGCCGCCAACCTCTTCTGTGAATGGCAACAGATCCTGCCGTTTGCCTATTGGCGTCCAGACCCTGGACGCCAAGTTCCTGTTGTTTTCCAGAACAAATGTTGACAGCATTTTGATTTGTAAATTGTGATTTCCGAATCTGTGGTTGTCTGTGCATACTGTGGGATTTATGTTGAGTTAGGTACAAGCAATAAGTCATATCAGGAGGGTGTACCAAATTTCTGTGATTTGCGTTAATTATTGAAATTTCTTAAATTGAATGGTGAGTACAATATGGCCATGTTTAATTGGGTATAATTAGATATGTCGTGATTTAGGGTTCATAATCTTTCCAAGATAGTATAATGACTGTATATAGGTGTTGGGACTGTTGGATGTGACTGATTTACTATGAAACCTATTTTATAAATTTAGTGATAAATATGCCCGAATCATGTTTTAATTGTTATAATTATTTTGCAAGTCTGAAAAATCTAAAAAAAATTGAGCATGCGACCTATTTATTGGTTCTAACCTGTGGTAAAATTTGGATATGTTCTGATGACAGTAAGGGTGATTATTGGTTAAACCATGTTTAATTGGATTTCTAGATAAATCTATAGGAAGCTTGTTTTAATTATTATAAATTGTACACTGTTCAGAATATTATGAAAAATTTCAGATATATTCCCTGTGTTATATTTAATCCGTGGTTAAAATTTGACATGAGTCTGAGTACTGTGCACATTGTTATAAATTTCTGAAGGTGTACCATGTTTATATCGGGTCTCAATTATGTTTAGAATGTGATTAACATCATGATTTAGTTACTGTCAATTACTGTTTATGACTGATTGAGAGTCTAAATGTGATAAGTTATATTTCATAACACATGTGTGTGTATGTGCATGGGAAGTGAAAGAATAAATGCATGTGTGGGTGAAATGTATAATGTGATAAGATAATTGAAATGCGCCCATAAGACACTGTCACCCTAGATGCTTGGAGCTGTACTGTAGTAGTGCCTCTACGGGAAAACTCAAATATGATATGTGACACCCTGGACAAGGGTCATGATAAATTGTGATACCCTAGACAAGGGTCTTGATAAATTGTGATACCCTAGACAAGGGTCTTGATGAATTGTGATACCATGGTCAAGGGTCTTGTGAAATCTTGGAGGTGGACAAGTGCCACTGGTAATGGTGGGAAGGGCTTTCTCCGGTTTCTGTAGGAACCAAGACTTGATTACTATGCTTAGTGCTTAAGTATGGTGATTAAGTACATGAATGTGAATGTGCATGTGCTATATGATCGTCTAGTGGTGGTTTGGGCCGTGTCTTGGCATTGTGTAAGATAATGAACATAAGTATAATGTGAAAAATGACATGTGATTGTGGCACAAGGTATGTGCAAAATATATGTGAATATGGCACATGTTATGTGCAAAATGATGTGATATGTGATCGTGAATGTGCAAGTGCAAACCTATATGAAAACCATGCGAAATAGTGTGTAAGTGAACATGTGAGAATGTGAAAGTAAGTGTAGATGAATATGTCATGAAAAGGAAATTGCATATGTTAATAGAATTCTTGTTAAATGTCAAAAGCGATATTATGTTTCATACCAGGTGTAAGTGCATGTTTCCATATCCATGCAATTATGATTACTTGATGAGTATGTGTTTAGTATCACGCTGTGTAGTTTAATGTAATCCATATGCAAGTGTCATGTAAATGTGATGAACCTTCTATAAAAACAGCAAGCTAAGTGTAGAGTAAAAGTGTAATTTTTGCATGTGAAGTGAGTTAGAGATCATGCTAGGAGTCCTAGCTATCTTGTATATGTTTCCATGACTTAGTTTGTAGAACTGCGCAATGATTAAGAATAAGTATACAAGCATGTGATTGGATGGTTATACTCATGTTAATGATACCAAGTTATTAGTATCCATGTTTAGATTATTGTTCTATAGGTGTTAGATTAATTATTTAAAACAATTCCATGTTTATTCATTTATGTCATAGCATGAGCATGTATGAAATTAATTGCTGAATTCTAACGTGTTAATAGTGTTAAATTGTTAGAAAGCATGATTGGTAAGTATATGGGTTGAAATTTAAGTTACTTTCTGAGTCTATTATGTAGACTCACCCTTGCTAAACATTTCAAGAAATTTATAAGCCGAGGAGCTAGCAAGATCCGACGAGGAGCGCAAAGAATAGATTGAAGATTGTAATTTTATTTTCCTAGTATGTAAATTGAAATTTGAATTGTGGAGATGTAATTGAAGCTGGCTACATGTTAAGGTTTATTATGTTATTTCATTTCTTTCTTGTACTATATAGACTGTGGCATGAGGATTTAAGTTGATGGAATAAGAATTTGTTAAAATTCCGTTGCAATCGTGTTATCTATTTATGTATATCTCAACCCATATGTTACCTGTTGGGGTTTTCTCCCCTATAGCAGCTTGCTTTCATCCGATGTGGGTTGGTATAACCGTACCAGGTGGCAGTGGGTCGTTACACTATCTCTTTAAATACACCCCAATCTCTCCCTTTAGCCAACCCTATTGTTGCTTAGAGAGCTCCTAGACGTAAGAGGGCGACTGTAGGAGGAGGATTTGCAAGGAGAAAGCCCAAGGATTAGAGTTCTTCCCATTTTTTCCCTAGAGTCTTCGAAACACCCAAACATAGGTATTTTCACGAGCTAAATGTAATTAAATATCTCTCTAGGTTAATCTCCATGCTAGAATCATGTTCTCCATATTTTTTTTCCAATTTTTGTACTCCATACAACATATATTTTCTATTGGGAATCACATCAAGGCATCATATGAGCAATGGAATAAATTTCAAAACAAAATAAAACGATTCCCAAGCAATTTGTTATTGGATCGAGATGATGTCCAGGGAGCCAACCATTAACACAATGAGATGGAGATTTTCTCGCTTAGGGGTGCTCATATAACCCCTGAAGAGTGTTGTACTCTATAGATTTTGATGATCACAAAATACTAATTGTCATTTATCTTAATAACATCACAAAGCACCAATTGAATTCATGTTAATGACCCAAGTACTTGATTTATTTATATTTAATTTGAGGATTTAATTTGTGTGTTAAGTGTGCAACCAGATAGTCCAAAAGTCATGTTGAAGTGGGCTCTGCAAGGCCAAGGTAAGTGTTTGTACTTTAGAATTCGTACTAACTTCTAATCTGCACTTTTGCAAGAAGTCAGTCAACCGATACAGGGGAATCAGACGACTTGTTGCCCAGTTAGGTAGCCCAGAGGGGGGGTGAATGGGTCTTTAAAATTTATCAATTAATACCTGTTCACTACAAAGAAATACACTTTGAAGATTGTTAGTGTTAGTAAGAAGACAATCACACAACACCAGATGTATCCTGGTTCGGACCTCCTCTCCACAGGAGTCCTACGTCCAGTCCCTGAGAAACAACTCAGGATTTCACTAACTAGGGTATAGTCCCCCTATGGACACTACAACACCTAGCTCAGCTGGTCTTCTCTTCTTAGCCCGAAGAGGAACAACACCCTGGATACCTCCAGGTCTTCCTTCACACCAGAAGGGCATACACGCACCCTGGATACCACCAGGTCTTCCTTCACACACGAAGGGTACAAGCACAGAAACAAGTAAGTAGGAGATTAAGCCCCTAGATCAAGCTTTGACAAGCCAAGATCTGAAGCTAGGGACTGAGAGCAATGAGTTCTACAAACAAAAGCTCACTCTCAGAACCAAACAAGCTCTCTCGAAAATCTACAAACAATGTAGAGAGCAAAGAGCTAATCTAATGGAATGAGGCTTGGCTCTTTCTTGAGAACTCGCAGAAGACTTGATGATCAGAGTGTTTTTGTATGACTATTGTTCTCTATATGTGTATTTTTCTTCTGGAGCTCCTTTCTTCAATATATAGCTTCAATTTGAAATCTAGACGTTGAAGTATCCGTTGCCTCTAGCTTTTGGTGGACGTTAGACTGAGTGGCACTTGGAAGCTTCCAGTCAATCATCCCTTTATCCATTTGTTCACACAAAGAGATAGGATCTTCTGGAGTGTCCTTTGGCTTCTACAAGGTCTAACGTTGTATGACGAATGTTTGTTAGAGACCTACATACATTAAATGCTAGAATAGTGGACAGCTAGGCTGTCACTTGTTGTCAGTCAATGTTGGTGTGAATATTCACCAAAATAGTAATGCCATTTTGCTGTTCTAAAAGATGCATATAGAATAGACACGATAATGGATGATATCGTCTGTATGCATGCAGAGATACGTTCAGTCTTCATTAAATGTACAGCTGTCAGAAGAATAAGTGCGAAAACTTTGACTATTCAACCCGATGAAAGGATAAGTCATATGTCAAGTTGATTGAAATGAAATTGATGCATTTATGACTTATGAAATCGTTATGCAACCAAACAGCAAATCGTTATGCAACCAAACAGCAAATCGTTATGAGATATGAAAGAATCGTTGTGATCAATAAGACAATCATTTTGATTACTTAAGAAGTCGATGCGCAAGGCAAATCGTTATAATATCTGAAGCAATCATTGTGATAAGCAAATCGTTATGATCACTAAAGGAATCGTTACGAAAGCAAGTCGTTACGATGACTAAATGAATCGTTACAAGAGCAAGTCGTTACGATGACTAAAGGAATCATTACGAGAGCAAGTCGTTACGATGACTAAAGGAATCGTTACGAGAGCAAGTCGTTACGATGACTAAAGGAATCGTTATGAGAGCAAGTCGTTACGATGACTAAAGGAAGTCGATGCAAGCAAATCGTTACGCTCTCTTTAAGAAGTCGTTGTAGGAATGATTTCTTTTGAAATCAGAAGAAGTTTCAATCTATGAAGAAATCGTTAAGGTACTTATGAAACGGTTATGAAGAAATCGTTATAGTTCTTCTGTAATCGTTATGATCTATAAAAGAAACCGATGTGTACTTAGACAAATATGATGTTGTAGATACAATGTAAAGATGCTTACCTGTTTTGGCTTATTTTCCTTTGGTATTAATTCCTGTGCTTAAGACTTGTAGAAAATAGGTTAGTGACCTTTAATTAAGGGTTTGATAATTATCACAATAATATGGTTTTGTTAATCACCAAAATAGAAATGTAATTACGTTTAATTACATGGGGATAGATTGTTCATCAATCTCCCCCTTTTTGGTGATGACAAAACTTTAAGAAATTAACAAACTTTGGCAAATAGCACAGATAAATAGATCTCCATATGTATTTCAGAGCTGTAATAATTCTTCCCCTTTTTGTCATTAGCAAAAAAGATGCAAGGAAAAGACAAAGAAGAAGAGAAAACAACTGAATGAGACAAGAAATACTATTTGTATTCATTCATTCTGGGAAGGTACAGGGAGATAAAAGGTAGGAGAGAGGAGGGAGGCAAAATGAGAAATGATTTCCCATGCCTGTTCTTCCTGCTTTTTAAAAACTTGACGAAATACACCATGGGCAAGAGTGTACTTGGGTCCCATGGAGGGAGCCATTCTCTTCAAATGGAGAGCCAACTGCTCATCAAGGAAATTGGCATAGGCTTCTCTGCTAAGGGAGATCCTTTTGAAGGATACTGATCCAAAACTGGCTCGAGCAAGAAATAGATCAACTGAAATGGGATAGAAGTTCTGCTTGGCCTTCAGCTCTTGACAAAGGGCTACATAGACTTTATATCGCTCAACCCAAATCCGGAAGGGATCCTGGACTAGGTGAATAGAGTTCATGTCTAAAAATGTAGCTTCTGATACTGGAGGGTGACCTTCCTGGCTTGACATTCATTAAGCACTGACAACTGTTGAGCAGAGAGAGGGTAAAATCTGGCCCAGTATGAAGGTGTCAACCTCTCACATTCTGAAAGGATGGGAGCTAGAACCTCAACACTGACATGGCCTTGGTGGTATTCTCTGAAGAGAAATCTATGAAATGCCACTTGGAAGCCCTTCTGTACCTTGATTCTGCCCATTACTCTAGCAAAACGTTCGATTCCCATGAGAGTGAATAGGTAGAAGCAAGATTTCCTCTGGCACCTGAAGGGTGGCAAAGTCTACTTGGATAGCCTCAATGTGGGCGTCGGCTGAACCAAGTGCATTTATGGCCTGCTTAAATTGGCTGAATTGGACCTCAGGGAGTCGATGGACATATCTATAGTTGTTGAAGAGTTGGAAATGCCTGGCCATCTTGATCTCCTTCTGAATGAATGGGGCCCAACAATGCTTGTGATGAATTTGGAACCAATCTAAGAGAGTCAGGGAATGGTCCCTTGGAGGGAATCTAGCAGACTTAGCCAGAACAAATTTTTTGTACAGCTCTCTGTGCCCCCTAGCCCATTGCTCTTCAGTCTTGGAATGAGCAATAGAAAAGATTTTGGATTTTTCAATTTTGGTGAGAGGAGTATAAGGTAGAATGACATTTAAATGGTCTGAGAGATTAAGAAAAGAAAGGTTGACAAGGGTGGCAAAGACAACCTTCTGAAGATATTCTCTATACAGTGGTTTATATTTTGTTGTCCACTGTGAGAGAAAACCACAAAGGTGGATGAAGAGGTTCAGAGCAAAGAGAGGAGGTGGATGAAATTTTCCTCTTTTTAGGAGCAGAACTAGAAGAGTCTGCCCTATGGATATGATCCCCAACCTTCAGTATAGACTGGAGGATGACTTCTTCAAACTCATCCTTGATTTTCCCAAGATAGGGAGATTCAAGTTGAGCACCCTCAGGAATTACAGTAATGAAAGAGGGTGGAGGAGAAGGATGTAAAAGGGAGTGTGAGGTAGTAGGTGAGATATCTGATGGTCCTGAGGATGGTGGACCAGAGGAAGAGGAGGCTCCAGCTGATGATGACACTGGAGGAACCTCAAAGATAGGTGGAGGTGGAGAAATGGGTGTTGAAGATGCAAGAGATAAGGTGGATTGTGAAGGAAAAGGTGTAGGTGATGAGATGGTTCTGGGTTGTGGTTTCTTGAAGGTTTGAGGTGCAGGTGGAGCTGTGGATGATGAAGGTGGTGATGAAGGTACATGGGTCTGAGTGGAAGAAGGAGCTGGGGGCTCAGGAGCTACAGCTTCTGCTTCTTCAGCTATGTGCTGCACAGACTCTGACTCCAAAGGTCCTGATGGCCCTGACACCTTCTCAGCTGGCCCTGAAGGCCCTGAACCACTGACCTCAGCTTGCCCTGAAGGCCCTGACACTTGCTCATCTGGCCCTGATGGCCCTGAACCACTGACCTCTACTTGTGGACTAGCTGCTGTCGGCCCTGATGGCCCTGCCACTTGCTCATCTGGCCCAGATGGCCTTGGAACATCTTCTTCACTTCTTTGAGCAGCAGGAGGTGGAGGAGGAGCTTGGGCTCCAACTTCCTTCAAGATCTCTGAAAGCATTGTCTTCATGCTTCCTAATTCCTTATTGAACCACCTTACAACATTCTTTACTTGAGACAACTCCTTGGATGTGGATGCCTGGCTCATGAATATGGAATTTACATCAGACTGAACTGAGCACATGATCTCCCCTTGAGCATCCAATCTTTCTATGACAGGCTTCAAATTTATAATGACTCTTTGCCTCATCTGTCTCTGATAAGGAGTGTCAGCTAGGAGAGGGACATCTGGAACTTCTGCTGCTTTCCCTTTCTCCTGGGCCTTGTCCATTGGAGGCTGCTGATCTTGGTCATCCTCAGAATATGAGGAACTGGCAATCTCACCTTCTATGAACTGGTTCTCGGGGGATTTTCATTTCCCTCCCCCTGAGTCTTACTGCCCTTCTCAACTTCAGCTTCTTCTTTAGCATGCACACTTTCCATGGGAACTTCAGATTGTGCTGCTGCTGCTGCTTCTTCTTCTTGAACTGGAAGGACTTCTGAATGAATTTCAGTGTGGCCTGATGCCACAGCACTGACTCTCTGGAACTCCTCTGTCACTAACTGCTCCCCCTCAATGGGAGCATCTTCCATTACAGCATCCTCTTGAACTTGGACTTGCTCCTGCTGGCTTGGAGCTTCTTCCATAACTACATCTGCTGAGGGGACCTCTGCCATAGAATTTTCTATACTTGGCTCATGTGCAACTGGCTCTCCCTGAGAGATGGAGTCCAGTGCATCCCTAAGTAGATTGCCTACTTGGGAAGATGGAAGAGGAACCTCTGAGAATTGCCCAATGGGCTCAATGTCTTCAAGAGGAATGTCCTCAATCCTTCTACTGGATTCATCAACAACTGCTGCTTCTGGTGCTGGTGCTGCTGCTACTGCTGGTTCTTCAACTGCTGGAGCTGCTGGTACCGCTTGAACTACCTCTGCTGCTGCTGATTCTGCCACTGCTGCTGCTTCTGCTACAGGTTCATGGTCTTCTTGGGTTTCACCAAGGATGGCTTCACCCTCAACAGCCCCGGTTTGAGACCATACACCATTGACTACAGAAAAATCATTTTTCTCAAATTTCTGGACCTAATAGCTTGGCCCATCTTTTCGGATACATCACCCACTACACTTATCCCAAAATGATGAAAGATTTTAGTCAGGAGATGGGCATAAGGTAGGGAGATATTCAATTTGCTCTTAATGTCCCACACTTGGGATCTTGCAAACCTCATTCTCTCAATTATCAACTCTGCAGTGTTAATCTCCTGATTCTGGATAGCCCAGAACATTTGGTCTGAATCAGCCTTGGTGCATGAAGAAAAAGTTGCACTCCTTGGCACGATGATTTGACAGATTATGAAGTGCAAAAGCCTGTTAAAGGCACTGAGCTGGTTAATATCCAGCTTTCCATCCTTCAGCCTATACTCCGGGCCTATTATTCCCAAACCCTTGACATGAGTGTCCACAGTGTGGACTCCACTACGACCGGAAGTAGAAACTTCAAACAGAGATGCTAAAAATTCCCTGGTGATCCTGATTTGGGTTCCCTTGACCATAGAAGTCAGGGTTGTTAGGATCGGATGGGTGGATGGATCAGATCTAGAAGGGGGGGGGGGGTTGAATAGATCTAACACCAATTAACCAGGAAGCTTAAGCAATTAAAAATTACTTCGAATCAGAGATCAATTCACCCAAACAATTTACTGATCTGAAGTGATTAGTGTGTGTGAGCAAATGAATTAGTAGTGTGAACGAAATCCCTATGCATGCATCTAGCGAGATACAAAGATAAACCACAATTCAAACCATTACAAAGATGATTTTTAGGTGGTTTGGAAATCACCTCCAGTGACTCCTACGTCCACCCCTCACACAGTGAGGCCACACTACTCAAAACCTTGAGTACAACTCACACCGGAGCACAATGACTCCAAACACCCTTGAGCACGAGAAACACCTGGAGCACGACGACTCCAAACTGAGCACGACGGCTCAAACACCAACCGGAGTACGACGACTCCAAATTGAGCACGACGGCTCAAACCACACAGTGAGTGCGACGACTCACACACCAGAGCTCGACGGCTCACAGTACAAAAGCTAGATCAAATACAAAAGAGATCAGATCCTCTAGCAATGATCTGATTTAAGACAGTTTCGTACAAAAATTTGTACAGAACTTCATGCACAAATCTCATTGACGAAATAAGGAAGAACAAACTCAGAAGTAAGGCAAATAGATGTAGAAAGAGTGTTCTTTGATGAAGAGGCCTTGCAGACGCTTCAATTGAAGAGCCTTGATGGAAATCGATGGAGATTCTCCTCAATTGGCGATGCTCTGCTTTGTTGGCATCTGAAATGCCAGAAATCCTTCTTCTCCTACGCCTCTTCAGTTGGATCTGCTCCCTTGCCTAGCATAGCAGGCTTCTCTCCAGGGATTCCCCTTGATTCCCTTGTCCTTCCTCTTGAAAGGATGGCTTGCAGCTTCTGGAGATGGAGACAGATCTGGAAAACCCCATTTGGCCGCCAAAATGCTTCTTCTGGAAGTGTATGGGCTCTCTTGCCTTTGGGGTACAAGGAACATGGGTATTTATAGCCCCATATGTCCATAAAGTGCCTTGGGGTGCATGGGCACGAAAACCTAGGTCAAATCCCCTAAATCCCAAGCCGCCACGTGTACAGAGAAATTCACGATTTTGACTTTCAGCCGGAGTGTGTCGACTTGCCCTGATCTAGTGTCGACCTGCTGTCCCATTTCTGCAAAACTGTTATGCTGGAAACTGGGTCTAGTGTCGACACTGCCTGGGACTAGTGTCAACACTGCCTGGGACTAGTGTCGACCTGACTTGATCTAGTGTCGACCTGCTGTCCCAGTCAGGCAAACTGATCTGCTGGAAACTGGGTCTAGTGTCGACCTCACTTGATCTAGTGTCGACACTACCAAGACAAAAATGTGTGAACCTGAAAATTTAACACATAAATCATTAGTACAAGATATTATCATTAAAATATGAGATGTTAAACATCAAAAACATGTTGTTTAAGCATTATTGTGATATGTATAAAATGTATAACATGTTCAACATATCATCATCAAAATCACAACATGTCATCATCAAAATCACAATATGTCATTATTAAAATCACAACATGTCATCATTAAAATCACAACATGTCATCATTAGAATCACAACATGTCATCATTAAAATCATAACATGTCACAATATCTCATCATTAAAATCACAATATGTCATCATCAATATCACAATATGTCATCATCAAAATCAAGGTATGAGTGATGTTTATTGGATATCATTAAAATACAACTTTAGGAAGTTCCAAAACACACTCAACCCAACAATCTCCCCCATTTTGATGATGACAAAATATATCTCCCTTGACTGCAATAACTCCCCTTGACCATGTGCATCCTTTGAACTTTCTCCCCATAAAGAACATTCTCCCCTTAGAAACTTTTACTTTCTCCCCCTTTCAAGGAACTTTCTCCCCCTTTTTGACAGCATCAAAAAGATAGACAAGAGAGAGAGACACAATGATGGTCGGAGACCAAAAGATAAAAAGTGGGAAATGAAGGTTCAGAAATGATCAAAATAAGTGAGGCAAAGTGATATTGTCAAATGAGAGAAAAGATAATGTTTTTGTTATTGTGCAACAAAGTTTAATCACAAAGACACACTCAACACAAAGAATAGCAAATTATAATGAGCTGAATGTAGTTAAAATAATGATACAAATGTGAAGAAAAGTGACCTATATGAATGAGCTGAAATATTTAACAAGGATGTTAGGAGCTTTAAGTTTAACACAATGTAAAATAATAGATCTAAACTCAGTAGACATGAACTTAATTACGGTCTTAAGCTTTTCTATCCTGTCTTTTTGATTTTCTTTCAATTTTAACTGGGAAAGAATACAAGAATAAATTAGTTAAATCTCACTTTTCAGTGTAAGAGATCACATTGATCAGATGCAAGACCTCCTGATTACTCAGTGGTTTAACTTTCATTATCTTATACAGAGTTGAAAATTTCAATTTCCACTTTTTGACGCGAAACAAATCACTTGTTAGGTGAAATGGCCCGGTTACTCAGTGGTTCAAGCATTTGCATTGCTCTGTTTGTATCTTTCCAGATTGATCATTTTTCTTTTGATATTTTGCAGGAATATGTTTGCTTTGACCAGAGAAGTCAAGACTATGAATTTAGAAAGATTATTCTTAACATGTGGTAAAAATAAGGCTTAAACATACACATGTGAAATATTAAAACCACTCATGTGCCTATAATAGTGTTTTGCAAATCATTTTAAAAACATTCAGTATTATGATTGCTTAACCTTGAAATGATACTGAATCTTTGAAATTAAACTAAATACACAATGAGTTTAGTTTCAATGTCTTAATTTCTCATAAGAAAATAGCACAAGGACTAAAAATTCTGATGATTTTGGGGTTCAAGATAGACAACAATTGTCAAGAGAAATTAGTGAAGAATAGACAATAACTCCCCCTCAACAAATACTCCCCCTCAACAATTGCATAAATGAATCTCGATACTTGGCGGAGACATATACTCACGCATAGTGAAAGTGTCCAGACAAGCTTAACTCGCCTTTCTTCAAATCACTATTTGATATACCAAGAATACCAATGCAATGTGAGAGTGAGGAATTTATGAGCAAGAATATTTGTCAACAAACTGAATGGGAGTTGATGATGAATCAGATATGACAGAATATTTTTTCAGCAAATTTCTCCAGCATTTCACTCAAAGATTCTTTCGAATTCACCCCCCCATAAGATATGCATGATATGAAATGATCATTTAAGCAATTCAGATATGTTCATTCCAAGCAATTTGCACAGAAAGAGTATGAACATGATCAAGCATATTTCAACAGACAATTTATTGAAGAAGAAGAGTTTTGCAAAGACTCAAAATAAAGTTTTTGAGATTTTCATTTTGCTTGATGACCTTTATGCAGAAAAGACTATTGATACTTGGCGGAGAATTTTTCTCACGCATGATGATAGTTTTCCAGACAAGCCTAACTTGTCCTTTCACATTTCACCATTTGATATACCACATAGTCACTGCAAAAAGGGTCAATTACACTTTATTTTTAGCATGAAATTCATTGCATTTATTGAAAACATTTTTGCACTTTTTCAAATTTACTCCCCCTTAATATGTGCATGGAATAAAAAAGCTAGCAAACAATTCACACATGATTATGAGCACAATTAGCTTTAAGGATAACATGACTTTTGGTACTTGGCGGAGTATTTTACTCACGCATAATGATAGCTTCCAAACAAGCATAACTTGTTCTTCCACATGTCATTATTTGATATACCAAAAAGTCAAATCAGTTGACATGCACACAGAATCATGGTCATAGTTAAGCAAGCATGATAACATAAACATGATTCCAATTGTTATGACATAAAGTTCATTGTTGGGAGTAACATTGAAACACATTTCTCATTGTTCAGATAAAAATTAAACATTCATTTCAATTCAAGCAATTCAAGTTTGAAATGATAAAGAAATTTTACCTGAACAGTCTTTATTTCTTTTTCAAAGATTTTACCTGTGTTCTCCAATCATTACTAGCCTTGCACAGCCAATATCTTGAATCCATTTACAATGTATGGCTGCAAGACTCCTCAGCTTGCTGATCAAGCTGGTTTTGGGACCCACACTTGCTTGGGTCCTGGTGAGCTTTTCATTTTCTTTCATTCTCTTCACTTACTTTCCTTGTAGCCTTAGTCATTAAGCCTTCATCTTTAAATTGACTACAAGGATCCCTGCATCCAACATTCAAGCAGCACATTTCAGAACCCAAACTTGTTTGGGTCCTAAGGATCTTCCATGAATTTGTAACAATGATTTTTGAATCCAAAAAGATTTTATATTGGGTGCATTTTGCTGAAGACTAGAAACACTAGAATCTTGGTTTCTAATCTTAGAGTTATTGGTATAGAATGCACCACTGACATACTGAACATTTTGTTTTCTATTTTTCAGATTTTTATCATTGAGATTTTTAGCATGGAATTTAGAAGAGATCTTTTGTGCAATAGTTCCTTTTTCATGTACATAGAATTTTTGAGTGTTTTCAGCATGAATATGTTCTTTATTCTTATGTACATTAACATGAAATATGGGAGCATGCACAATATTATCAATTCTATGCCAACATTCCCTAGAAGTATGCCCAAATTTATGACATGTGAAGCACTGGACTGATTTGACATGTTTATTGAAATGTTGATCTTTATTCCAGCAATGTTTGGCAAGATGACCAAGTTTATTGCATTTAAAGCAAATGAGAGGATTTCTTACCTGGGACTTACCTTGGCATGTATGCATTTGCTGAAATCTCCTTTTCATGTGAGGAGGCTTACCATGAGGAGAAGGATGTGCCTTTTGGTGGCTCTTGGCATGATGTGAATTTGGAACTTGCCTTGGAGCTTTTTGAACTGATGGAGGAAGTAGATGAATCTTTTTGACAACATCATTTTTCTTTTTCTCCATCTGTTTCTGAACAAGAACTTTCACTAGTTTTTCATTAGAATTAGCAGTGTTCTTGTTCGCAGCAGCTTTAACAAATGTTATTGTGGTTTTCTTTTCATTTTTCTTGGTTTTCACAGAAGCAAGATTTGTGTTTGTAGTGTTCTTCAATTCATGTTGAAGCTTCTGTTTTTCAGCTTTTAATGCAACAACTTCTTTTTTCTGAATTTTGAAGTTTATTTAGCATGACATCTAAACCAATTTTCATCTTGTTCTTTTCAGTTTCAAATTTAGCAATTTGTTTTTCCAAATCAGAAATTTTATTACTTAAATTGCTACAATCATTGTTCAATGGTTTGTCATGCAACAAGTATTCAATCTTCCTTTTTAGATGATGATTTTCTTCAAAAAGTTGTTTGCATCTCTCATTTATTTGATGATCATGAGCCATGTTAGAAATCTATTTGGTTAATTGATCATTATCAAATTTGAAGTTTTCATTGAGATCAATCAATTTTCCATTTTCATTTTCCAGATCAATAACTTTTGATTTCAATAGCTCATGGTTTTCTTTCAATCCATTCAGTTTATTTTCACAGATTTAGACTTCATCTTCCAAATTCTCTTTCTCAGAATTTAATCTTTCCACTTCATTTTTCAACTTCTCATTTTCTTCTGAGAAATCTTTATCATTGTTCTGGAGCAATTCAAGTGTATTTGTCAAATTTTCAATTTCTTTATGGCAATGTTTTAAAGTCTTTTTCAAATCTTTATTATTAGTGTTCAGCTTTGCATTAAGATTTTGTATCTTCTCACAGAACTCAACCAATTCAGCATAAGACATGCCTTCATCTGTATCAGAATCAGAATTAGAATTCATAAATGGATCTGGAATTGATTTACCTGATCTTGTAGACCCATTTGAACTCTTGTTTTCTGGAGAGAATGCAAATGCTCTGAGCTCTTGGAATGTGCAGTTAGAGCCAAAGTCTTTTGAATTGTTGATTTTCTGGATTCATTGAAGCTCTTCTTTGCCATTAAGTGCTTGTGAATTTTTTTGCTCCTTTTCTTTGTGAATTCTTTCCATCACTGCTGTTGGCCATAAAGCATAACTCCTCATTTACTGAACTTGAAGAGTTCTCTTCTTCATCTTCACTTTGGTCTTCATACGACCAAGTTGCAATCATGGCTTTTGACTTCTTCAATTTGTTGTTCTTCATGTATTTGTCCTTTTTGATCTAAGGACACTCACCTTTCATGTGTCCTATCTCATTGTACCTGTAGCAAACAATATCTTCATCAGTTTTTTGATTTCTGCTAGCATTAAAATTTGAAGAAGAAGCATTCCTTTTACTAGAAGAATATTCTTTCTTTGCATTGAATTTTCCTCTTCTTGATTTTAAATTTTTTTTGAATTGTCTAGTCATGATGTCAAGTTTATCCTCATTAGACTCAGACTCATCAGAACTTGATGTTTCTTGATTTTTCTCTTTGTTGCTTGATGAAGCCTTAAGTGCTACTGGTTTAGCCTTAAGCATGTGTTCTTCATTTCTCTTCAGATTTATTTCATAAGTCATTAAAGATCCTATGAGTTCATCCAAAGAGATTTTGGATAAATCCTTAGAATCTTCAATCACTGTAGCCTTTGTGTGCCAAACAGATGATAGAGAGCGCAAAGTTTTTCTTACCAGATCAGCATCAATGTATTCCTTACCTAATGCCTTCAGTCCATTGACAATTATCATAAACCTAGCAAACATTTCAGAAATCGATTCATCAGATTTCATCATAAGCAATTCATATTCAGAAACAAGTATGTTTGCTTTGATTTCCCTAACTTGAGATGTTCCCTCATACATTAATTCAAGTTTATCCCACATTTCTTTAGCAGATTTACACATGGATATTCTTGAATATTCTTTAGGGTGGACTGCACACTGAAGCATGTTCATGGCACTGTAATTAAGAGTAGCTTTCCTAATCTACTCTCTAGTCCAATTTTCCTCATCTCCCTGATTTTCATAAGGACCCACTTCAACTATCCTCTAGATTTCATAGTTTTGGGCCCTAAGAAAAACTTGCATGCGATTTTTCCAATAAGAGTAATCAGACCCATTGAAAAAAGGTGGTCTATTAATGGAATGGCCCTCAGCTATAAATCCTTGGAAATCCATCAAACAATGAGAGACAATAAAAGAGCAAGCAAACAATTCAAGCAATTAATACAGAGATCAAATAGAAGCAATCAAATCAGATCAGAGATAGACATTAACCCGCTCTGATACCAATTGTTAGGATCGAATGGGTGGATGGATCAGATCTAGAAGGGGGGGTTGAATAGATCTAACACCAATTAACACGGAAGCTTAAGCAATTAAAAATTAATTCGAATCAGAGATCAATTCACCCAAACAATTTATTGATCTGAAGTGATTAGTGTGTGTGAGCAAATGAATTAGTAGTGTGAACGAAATCCCTATGCATGCATCTAGCGAGATACAAAGACAAACCACAATTCAAACCATTGCACAGATGATTTTTAGGTGGTTCGGAAATCACCTCCAGTGACTCCTACATCCACCCCTCACACAGTGAGGCCACACTACTCAAAACCTTGAGTACAACTCACACCGGAGCACGACGACTCCAAACACCCTTGAGCATGACAACTCAAGAAACACCTGGAGCACGACGACTCCAAACTGAGCACGACGGCTCAAACAACAACCGGAGTACGACGACTCCAAATTGAGCACGACGGCTCAAACCACACAGTGAGTGCGACGACTCACACACCAGAGCTCGACGACTCACAGTACAAAAGCTAGATCAAATACAAAAGAGATCAGATCCTCTAGCAATGATCTGATTCAAGATAGTTTCGTACACAGAAATTTGTACAGAACTTCATGCACAAATCTCATTGACGAAATAAGGAAGAACAAACTCAGAAGTAAGGCAAATAGATGTAGAAAGAGTGTTCTTCGATGAAGAGGCCTTGCAGACGCTTCAATTGAAGAGCCTTGATGGAAATCGATGGAGATTCTCCTCAATTGACGATGCTCTACTTTGATGGCATCTGAAATGCCAGAAATCCTTCTTCTCCTACGCCTCTTCAGTTGGATCTGCTCCCTTGCCTAGCACATCAGGCTTCTCTCCAGGGATTCCCCTTGATTCCCTTGTCCTTCCTCTTGAAAGGATGGCTTGCAGCTTCTGGAGATGGAGACAGATCTGGAAAACCCCCTTTGGCCGCCAAAATGCTTCTTCTGGAAGTGTATGGGCTCTCTTGCCTTTGGGGTACAAGAAACATGGGTATTTATAGCCCCATATGTCCATAAAGTGCCTTGGGGTGCATGGGCACGAAAACCTAGGTCAAATCCCCTAAATCCCAAGCCGCCACGTGTACAGAGAAATTTATGATTTTGACTTTCAGCCGGAGTGTGTCGACCTGCCCTGATCTAGTGTTGACCTGCTGTCCCATTTCTGTAAAACTATTCTGCTGGAAACTGGGTCTAGTGTCGACACTGCCTGACTAGTGTCAACACTTCCTGGGACTGTGTCGACACTGCCTGGGACTAGTGTCGACCTGACTTGATCTAGTGTCGACTTGCTGTCCCAGTCAGGCAAACTGATCTGCTGGAAACTGGGTCTAGTGTCGACCTCACTTGATCTAGTGTCGACACTACCAAGACAAAAATGTGTGAACCTGAAAATTTAACACATAAATCATTAGTACAAGATATTATCATTAAAATATGAGATATTAAACATCAAAAACATGTTGTTTAAGCATTATTGTGATATGTATAAAATGTATAACATGTTCAACATATCATCATCAAAATCACAACATGTCATCATCAAAATCACAATATGTCATTATTAAAATCACAACATGTCATCATTAAAATCACAACATGTCATCATTAGAATCACAACATGTCATCATTAAAATCATAACATGTCACAATATCTCATCATTAAAATCACAATATGTCATCATCAATATCACAGTATGTCATCATCAAAATCAAGGTATGAGTGATGTTCATTGGATATCATTAAAATACAACTTTAGGAAGTTCCAAAACACACTCAACCCAACAAGGGTCCCATCCTCCTCTGTCTTCAGACAGACATAGAAAGCCTTGACAAGATCTGAATAACTTACATCAGAAAGGGTTGCAATCTTCGTCCATTTCAGCCTCTGTAGAGCTTCAACCAAACTGCCCATTCCGTTCTTCTCCAAGTCTGCTAAATCCACTGCCTTGTGCCCGCAAAGCTTTGCCTTGACTGAAGCGAACCTGGCTTGCTCTTCTGCGGTGAGGAATGCAGCTCCGTAACCCCCAACACTGCCGGAAACAGTTGAAGAGGCCATGGAATCAAGCAAGAAGAGGTTCTGGAGGTCTGGAAGGGTGGTTGAAGGAGAAACCCTCAAGAAATTTCTGGCGGGAGAGGTTGAAGGCTTCAAATCTGGTGGAAGTCGATGCCGGGGGCGAAGGGTTATCGCCTCAGGCAAGAGAACGAAGGAGATGAAGAGGGGAGACGAATCGATCTCATACCGATTACGGGATTTATGAAATAGAGGATAAATGCCCCCTTTTTGAAGAGGTGCGCCTTTATGGCAGAAAACAACAAACTCCAGTTTGAAAGAAATAAAGAATTACACAAAACGAACCGACAGGAGAATTTACGCAAGAAGGATAAATGAGAAGTAATTGAGATAATTTTTTGCTCACTTCAAGAAGAATAATTAATTGGGCTCCGAAATTTAATATTTCAGTATTTAACAGATAAATCTATCACAATTTACACATGCCTAATTCCCTTCTGAGAGAAGTGAACCTCTCTTCGGGTAAGGCTTTTGTGAAGATATCTGCCAACTGATTATTTGTGTCAATAAAAGATATTTCAATATTACCATTAGCTACATGATCACGAATAAAATGATATCTAACCTCAATGTGTTTGGTTCTTGAGTGCTGTACTGGATTCTTGGTTAAGTTTATGGCACTTGTGTTGTCACATAACAGTGGAATTAACTTGATGTGCATTCCGTAGTCCTCAAGTTGTTGCTTTATCCATAGGAGTTGTGTACAGCAACTTCCAGCAGCCACGTACTCAGCTTCAGCTGTTGAGAGTGCTACTGAATTCTGCTTCTTGGAGGACCTGGATATCAAGCATCCTGCAAGAAATTGACAACAACCACTGGTGCTTTTTCTATCTAGTTTGCATCCAGCATAGTCAGCATCAGAGTACCCTACTAAATTTACTTCACATGATTTTGGATACCAGATACCTAGATCATGAGTTCTAGATAAATATTTAAAAATTCTTTTAACATTAATTAAATGAGATTCTCTAGGATCTGCTTGATATCTAGCACACATGCATACACTAAATAGTATATCAGGTCTGCTGGTAGTTAAGTAAAGTAGAGAACCTATCATACCTTTATAGATCTTTTGATCTACTTTCTTACCATCTTTGTCACTGTCCATTTTTGTTGAAGTGCTCATTGGTGTTGACAGTGGCTTGGAATTTTCGAATCCAAACTTCTTCAAGAGCTCCTTGGTGTATTTGGCTTGACAGATGTGGGTGCCATCTCCCCCTTGCTTGATTTGTAATCCAAGGAAGTAGTTCAGCTCCCCCATCATGCTCATCTCGAATTCTCCCTGCATAAGCTTCTCAAAGTACTTGCAAAGAGATCAGTAGATCCAAAAATTATGTCATCTACATAAATTTGTACAAGTAGTATGTGCTTGACCTTTGACTTTATAAATAAAGTACTATCTACTTGTCCTCTAGTGAAACCATGATCTAATAAAAAAGAACTAAGCCTTTCATACCAGGCTCTAGGTGCTTGCTTTAAACCATATAATGCCTTATGAAGTTTAAAAATATGATTTGGAAATTTTGAATCATCAAAACCCGGGTGTTGTTCTACATAAACTTCCTCTTTAATGAAACCATTTAAAAATACAGATTTGACATCCATTTGAAATAATTTCAAATCTAGAGCAGATGCATATGCAAGTAAAATCCTAATAGCCTCAAGTCTAGCTACATGTGTATAGGTTTCATCGAAATCTATACCTTCCTCTTGGGAATAGCCTTGAGCTACCAATTTGGCCTTGTTTCTTAAGATCACACCAGCTTCGTCCAATTTATTTCTGAACACCCATTTGGTGCCAATAACTGGATGACTTGATGGTCTAGGAACAAGTGACCATACATGGTTTCTCTTGAACTGATTCAGTTCATCTTGCATGGCTAGAATCCAAGACTCATCAGTAAGAGCTTCATTGACTGTCCTAGGCTCTATTTGAGAAACAAATGCTAGGTAATCACAAGGGATTACATTACCTCTTGTTCTTACCCCTACAGATGGATCACCAATAATATTTTCAGGTGGGTGATCTTTCTTGTATCTCCACTCCTTTGGAAGATTTTCATGTTCAATGTCTGTTTGCTGCAAGTCTTCCAGAGGTGGATCTTCCTTGTCCTCAATTGATGTGTTCTTTAATTTCTTAGACAAGTCATCTGCATCATCAATGTCGCTCTCTGCTCCTTTCTCAAGGAAGGGTTAGTTTCATAAAAATAATATGTACAGACTGTTTAATCAATAAGGTGCGTTTATTAAACACTCTATAACCTTTAGGTTTAGTAGCATACCCCATGAAGATGCCTTCATCTGATTTGACATCCAACTTACCAATGTCTCTTTTGCCGTTGTTGTGAATGAAGCATGGACATCCAAAGGTTCTGAAGTGACTGATCTTTGGCTTCTTTCCCTTGAACAACTCATATGCAGTCTTCTTCAAGATGGGTCTGATCATTACTCTATTAATGATATAGCTTGCTGTGTTCACTGCTTCAGCCCAGAAATACCTTGGTAAATCATATTCTGATAACATTGTTCTTGCCATATCCAATAAGGTTCTATTCTTCCTCTCAGCAACTCCATTTTGCTGTGGTGTCCTTGGTGCTGAGAAGTTATGCTCAATCCCTTGGTCATCACAGAATTTTACAAATTTTTATTTTGAAACTCTCCTCCATGATTGACCGGATTCCAACAATGCAAAACTTCTTGTCTTTCTGTACTCTTCTGCTGAAGCTTACAAAACTATCAAAGGTATCATCTTTATGCTCCAAGAAGGAAACCCATGTGAATCTGGAATAATCATCCACAATAACAAATCCAAAATTCTTTCCTCCAAGACTAGTGGTCCTCATTGGCCCGAATAAATCCATGTGAAGGAGTTCTAAGGGTTTAGAGGTGGTTACCACAGTCTTTGACTTGAAGGAACTCTTAGTGTGCTTCCCTTTTGCACATGGTCTGTAGATACCATCCAATTTATTGCTGACCTTTGGTAGACCTTCCACAAGACTTCTCTTTCTGAGCTTATTCATGCCATCCAAACTGCAGTGGCCCAATCTTCTGTGCCATAGCTCAGTTGACTGCTCTTTGCTGGCCGCTAAACAAACGTCTTTATCCTTGAGTTCTTCAAGATAGAGCACATACATGTTCTTTTCTCTGTTAGCTTCGAAGATTACTGCTCCATCCTTCAGGATACTGCACTTGGACTCTTGGAACTTGATCTGATGACCTTTGTCACAAAGCTGGCTGATGCTTATGAGGTTGTGCTTTAGCCCTTTGACACACAGTACATCTTCAATAATTGTTTTCCCTTTGTTGCTCACAGAACCACTGCCTATCACTGTTCCTTTTCCATTATCTCCATAGGTGACTGTTCCTTCTTCAGCTTGGAGATGAGTGAACAACTTCCTGTTCCCTGACATATGCCTTGAGCACCCGCTGTCCAGGTACCACTTTGATGCTCGAAGGCTTCCCTGAAAAGGAGACATTAAGTTTTAGGTACCCAAGTTCTTTTGGGTCCTTGTTGGTTAGTGTCAACAGTTTCCTTTTTAATTATCCATTTCTTATGTCTAGTTGGACATGTTAATTTTATGTGTCCTAACTTATTGCAATGACTATAGCAGAACATTTTTGTTACTCTTTCAATATATTTGAAATTGGCTTTGTATGCTGTATCTTGTTCAGGTGTAAACTTCGGAGTTGGATATATTTTAGGTTGAATTATTGTTTCTTTATTTTCTGGTGGTGTATATCCTAAACCATGTTTCTTCTTTCCTGAACGTCTAACACCTTAAGGAGTTCTTACCATTTGTAAATTTCTCCAATGTGCTTGACAGTTTGTCATTTTCTTCACTTAAAGTTTTAATTTCTTTTTTCAGTTCATCTGAACTCTCCTATTTTTCTAATCTGATTATTTGTTTATTTTTATCTTTTAGATCTTCACATAATAGTTCATTTCTTCTTTTAAGTTCAGTTATTTGTTTTCTAATTCTTCATTTTCTATTTTTAGATCTGAATTAGTGTTTTCTAAACATGCAGTATTTTTCTTACTAACTTTTAACAGTTTTGTTACTTCCCTATATTTACAGTATAATTCGTTGAAAGCTTCTTCTAGATTATCAGAATCAGAATTATTGCAAGAATCAAAAGATGAATCAGAAGTTATCTTCTCTTCAGTGTTTGTCATAAAAGCCAAGTTGGCTTCTTCTTCTTCACTGTTTGAGCTTGACTCACTGTCTGAGTCGCTGCTGTTGCTCCATGCTGCTGCCATAGCCTTTTTCTTATGCCTCCTGAATTTCTTGCTGCTACCATAGCTTTGGGCATTCTGCTTTGATATGTCCTGGCTTTTTGCACTCGTAGCATATGGGCTCGCCCTTTTTCTGATCCTTTCCATCTGGTTTCTTGAAGTCCTTATTTTTCTTAAAGTGTCTTCTACCAGATTGGAACTTCTTCTTTTTGGCTAGAATGCGCTGCAGTCTTCTTGATAGCATGACTTCTTCATCTTCGCAATCATTTGAGCTTTCATCTTCGGCTGATGACTCATCTGATCTGTCTTCTTCTGCTTTAAGAGCATTTGAATGTTTCTTTCTGCTTGAGGACTCTCCTAGTCTCTCCATATTTATCTCATGGGCCATAAGGGACCCAATGAGCTTTTCCAACGACATCCTCTTTAGATCATTAGCTTCCTCAATGGCTGTTACCTTGGGAGTCCATGTAGATGGAAGAGATCTAAGGATTTTTCTGACCATATCTCCAATCTCATAGGTCTTCCCGAGTCCTGCTAATCCATTTGTAATGTCTGTAAATCTACTGAACATTTGAGTTATGGACTCTCTTGGCTGCATATGGAACCTCTCATATTGAGTTACCAGAATATCTATTCTGGTTTCCTTAACCTTGTCCGTGCCTTCATAAGTGATTCTCAATTTTCCCCACATCTCCATTGTGGATTTGCAGGCTGATACTCTATTGAATTCTTTCTTGCTGAGAGCACAGCACAGAATGCTTTTAACCTTATAGTTTGAAGAAATCTTCTTCCTGTCATCATCTATCCACTGAGCTTTTTCGTTGGTGACTAGGAGATCGCCTTCTTCAACTATGGACCATATTTGATAGTCATGACCTTGTAGAAAATATTCCATTCTTGTTTTCCAGTAAGCATAGTCTTCTCCATCGAACAATGGTGGTCGGTTGACAGACTGACCTTCATTGTGACCTTGGGCTGCCATGGATCTTTACTCTTCAGATCGTTGGATCTTCTTCTTTGTCAAAGAGACTCGCTCTGATACCACTTGTTGCCCAGTTAGGTAGCCCAGAGGGGGGGGGGTGAATGGGTCTTTAAAATTTATCAATTAATACCTGTTCACTACAAAGAAATACACTTTGAAGATTGTTAGTGTTAGTAAGAAGACAATCACACAACACTAGATGTATCCTAGTTCGGACCTCCTCTCCACAGGAGTCCTACGTCCAGTCCCTGAGCAACAACTCAGGATTTCACTAACTAGGGTACAGTCCCCCTATGGACACTACAACACCCAGCTCAGCTGGTCTTCTCTTCTTAGTGTTGGGAGGACAGCACTCAACCAGCGACAACTCTCTCACACTACCCACTCGTAGATACCAGAGAGAGATAGAAGGAGGTAGGAAGAAGAACACAGGAACACCAGATTTTACGTGGTTCGAACCGCGACCTGACCCCTTATGGAGATCTGCTTCAGAGTTCGGGCTCCACATTCTAACACTTAGCCTGAAGAGGAACAACACCCTGGATACCTCCAGGTCTTCCTTCACACCAGAAGGGCATACACACACCCTGGATACCACCAGGTCTTCCTTCACACACGAAAGGTACAAGCACAGAAACAAGTAAGTAGGAGATTAAGCCCCTAGATCAAGCTTTGACAAGCCAAGATATGAAGCTAGGGACTGAGAGCAATGAGTTCTACAAACAAAAGCTCACTCTCAGAACCAAACAAGCTCTCTCGAAAATCTACAAACAATGCAGAGAGCAAAGAGCTAATCTAATGGAATGAGGCTTGGCTCTTTCTTGAGAGCTCGCAGAAGACTTGATGATCTGAGTGTTTTTGTATGACTATTGTTCTCTATATGTGTATTTTTCTTCTGGAGCTCCTTTCTTCAATATATAGCTTCAATTTGAAATCTAGACGTTGAAATATCCGTTGCCTCTAGCTTTTGGTGGACGTTAGACTGAGTGGCACTTGGAAGCTTCCAGTCAATCAGTCCTTTATCCATTTGTTCACGCAAAGAGATAGGATCTTCTGGAGTGTCCTTTGGCTTCTACAAGGTCTAACGTTGTATGAAGAATGTTTGTCAGAGACCTGCATACATTAAATGCTAGAACAGTAGACAACTAGGCTGTCACTTGTTGTCAGTCAACGTTGGTGTGAATATTCACCAAAATAGTAATGCCATTTTGCTGTTCTAAAAGATGCATATAGAATAGACACGATAATGGATGATATCGTCTGTATGCATGCAAAGATACGTCCAGTCTTCATTAAATGCACAACTGTCAGAAGAATAAGTGCGAAGACTTTGATTATTCAACCCGATGAAAGGATAAGTCATATGTCAAGTTGATTGAAATGAAATTGATGCATTTATGACTTATGAAATCGTTATGCAACCAAATAGCAAATCGTTATGAGATATGAAAGAATCGTTGTGATCAATAAGACAATCATTTTGATTACTTAAGAAGTCGATGCGCAAGGCAAATCGTTATAATATTTGAAGCAATCGTTGTGATAAGCAAATCGTTATGATCACCAAAGGAATCGTTACGAAAGCAAGTCGTTACGATGACTAAAGGAATCGTTACGAAAGCAAGTCATTACGATGACTAAAGGAATCGTTACGAGAGCAAGTCGTTACGATGACTAAAGGAATCGTTACGAGAGCAAGTCGTTACGATGACTAAAGGAATCGTTACGAGAGCAAGTCATTACGATGACTAAAGGAATCGTTGCGAGAGCAAGTCATTACGATGACTAAAGGAATCGTTACGAGAGCAAGTCGTTACGATGGCTAAAGGAATCGTTACGAGAGCAAGTCGTTACGATGACTAAAGGAATCATTACGAGAGCAAGTCATTACAATGACTAAAGGAATCATTACGAGAGCAAGTCGTTACGATGACTAAAGGAATCATTACGAGAGCAAGTCGTTACGATGACTAAAGGAAGTCGATGCAAGCAAATCGTTACGCTCTCTTTAAGAAGTCGTTGTAGGAACGATTTCTTTTGAAATCAGAAGAAGTTTCAATCTATGAAGAAATCGTTAAGGTACTTATGAAATGGTTATGAAGAAATCGTTACAGTTCTACTGTAATCGTTATGATCTATAAAAGAAACCGATGTGTACTTAGACAAATATGATGCTGTACATATAATGTAAAGATGCTTACCTGTTTTGGCTTATTTTCCTTTGGTATTAATTCCTGTGCTTAAGACTTGTAGAAAATAGGTTAGTGACCTTTAATTAAGGGTTTGATAATTATCACAATAATATGGTTTTGTTAATCACCAAAATAGAAATGTAATTACGTTTAATTACATGGGGATAGACTGTTCATCACGACTGACCCTTCAAAGTCAGGCGACTGATCTAAAAAAGTTAGACGACCGATGTAGCCAGTGCTGATGGGCGCTGGGACAGTCCAAGAATTGGATGACCGATTTGGAGCAAGGTGTCGATGCAGAAGAAGAAGCAGGCTAGCACCAAGGCTAAGGCAAAAAATCGGACGATCGATTGGGGCAAATCGGTCGACTGACTACGGAAACACAATATTCTTGTTTGGATTCTGGCTATGTTTCTTTGAGATCCATGACCAAGATCAAGTCTTTTGCAAGTGAGTATAGGGAGGCCTTTCCATGTGTGTTGTACCACATACATTGTTTGGAGAACGAGTTTTTGCACCCGACTAGGTCAAAGAATAGCTAGCGAACCAGAGCTTCTTCCAAACAATTTCTTCAAGGTTTGCTATGCGAGTTCAAGGTGTTGAACGTTCAAAAGATTGTGCATCTATTGTACCACGTCCAAGAAGGCCTATGTAAGCATCCGTGCTCTTCTCCGACGTTTCTCAACCACGCCTAACAGAAGATTTCTAAACTAAGAATTTCATCTTTCTTTTCTTGTTATTGAGTTGGGAACTGTACTTTAAACTTATTTACACAAACATCATCGTGTGTGTGTGTGATCGATTTGTGAGCACGGGGTTGGTGTGTAGTGCATGCGGCGCGTACACATCGAGTTATCTCATCCTTGGAAAATGAGGTGGGGTTTGTGTTGTCCTCGAAAACAATCGTATGTGGGGGTCTATAATTTGTACTTGTGAAACAAGTTTGTGGAAATCTTCACTGGGGTGTGGGGTAGTAGACGTAGGCACACACATGGATGTGTTTGCCAAACACTCTAAATCCTGCGTGCATTTGTGGTTTGATATCCTTCTCTCTTATCTCTATTCTATGCACGTTAAGATAGTTGGTATCGTTGTTTAATTGTTTTTCCACTGTGCATCTCGCTTAGTAGATTTGCTTAATTGAGTTTAATCTATTATGTGTAAATATTTTTTTATTTAGGTGATAACCAATTCGCCCCTCCCCTCTTGGTTGTTCATCGCACGTATTTATTTTTCAAAGAGCAGAACCCGGCCCGACGGTCGAAGAAGCTCTTACGAACTCCTCTCCAGTGGTGTTCACACAATGGACATCGACGGTGACAACTCCTCCTCTCTCTACTGTGCAGTTCCTAGTAGCCCCAAGCAGCAGCGGTGAGCAAGCTGTAGTAGCAGCAACAACAACAAGAGAAAGAGTGGTCGGCCCGTCTTGCACCCCTCACTTCTTTTCTCACCTTGCAAGAGAGCAATGGAAGAGAGTGAAAGAGGAAAAAAAGAGGGTTTGGTGGGAGAGAGCTCAACTTTTAGGTCTCTCCCACACCCTCTACCTATATAGAGGGCAGAGAAGGCGACCGTGTGTGGCTCGCACGTCGTGTGACCATGCTTGGTACGAAACCAGGACACAGAAGTCAAGCTTCCGCAGACGACAATATCGTATGTCGTCAAACTCTCTGACGACAAAAAACTATGTCACCAGGATCAACTATCCTGACTACAACAACTTTTGTGATCAGAACATCCTAGTGACATAAGTAATTGTCGCTAGGATCAACCATTCTGACTACAACTCAGACTATAGTCTGAATGACCCTGGCTAGTTACCACATACTCCCTCATATGTGTTATTGTCATCTAGGCTGCACGTGGCCAATTGGATAACCCTTATCCGATCATCTATTCACTGCATCATTTCATATTTTGTGTGTGACCCTCTAAACCCAATACTGGGCTGGCCATGAGTCAGAACCCATCAGAACTACTTTCAATATGTCAGAAATCCTTTTGATTCACGTGAGTGGTTTCCTTCACAATGACTCATCGGTTGTGGATGTACTATGCTACTACGCCACAGCCCCCAGACAGTACCCGAGGATCTAATCCATTAGACATTTCCACCCTCAGTTATCGTGTATCTTTAGTCCATCATCTGACTAATATCCAAGAGTCCGTGTATTAGGCATGGTCTCATCAGGCCTACACCGAATCCATCCGAGTCTTACTCTTATTGGATTCTCTTAGAGAACTCCTTCTCTCTCAATCTTATTGACCCTGGCCAGGGGTTTGCCTGAGTAAGATATATAAGATATTCCTCTCAAGATATCGAGAGTGAATGAACTTTTGTTGACACACAATTGTCTTCGTAGGGCCTGCCATCCTTGAAAAAACAACTATACTAGACCCGAAAGCTCTGGACCTATAATCTCGACATCAAAGAATGGAGCACTCAAGTAAGACATCTTTGGTGTCTCAAGTCTAAGGACCAATTACACAACTGAGACCATGGAATCGTTGATTGACGATTATGTATTATCAACCATTTAGCATCCCATAAGCGGATCATTTAGTGAACACATTATCTAATGAGCACCTGCACTATATCCCTAGTGTCTCTATATGAGCAGCTATGAGACCAGTTGCCTCCATCATATGGACAAGTATACAGTACACCAGTCTATTTGGTTATCTTGATGTCCACGTCAAGTAACTTATGACCAAGAATATTTAGAATCAATGCATGAAGAGAATTGGTCTCATTATCATGATCTCGTCATGATCCAACTTCTCATTGCATTGATCCATAGACATCACAGTATAAGCATCACCATGCATTTTAATATGCAGTGAGGAAATGCCATAATTATATTGACCAAAAGAGACTGTATAGTATACAAGTGCCATTACATACACATGTGATTGCCTTGCAGGGCACTCATAACTAATATCCTTTATGTACATTTATAATTATTTTAGGAAGTTTTTAAAAGTGTTTTCCCCCTTTTTGATTCATTGCATATCGAGAACTTGATGTTCGAATGCATATATATCATAAACGGTTCACTACATGAAGATGTAGTGATTACCTAAACTGCCTTCTTGAATGAGCCCCTATGATAGCGCACATTCAAGATGCGCTCAACAAAGCCAGTGCATTACAGTTAACCAGAACATGCTATGTGTAAGGCCTTGGGACTTAATGGACCCTTAATGGGCCTTTTTCCGGAACAGTGCCTGTTGACGTCAATCGATGTTGATGTTAACAGTGGGTTGACGTCAAGGGTGTTGATGTCAACAGTGGGGATGACAGCAAGAGTGTTTCCGTTGACTGGGTCTTGGCATCAATCGATGTTGACGTCTACAGAAGGTTCCAGAGTTTTCTCGAGCTTGAACTTAACGGCAAGCGATGTTGACGTCAAGTTTTGTCGGTGCAAGTTGACGGCAACCGGGGTTGACGTCAACCTTCCCGAGTCTATTTTTAAGAAGGCGCCCGAGAGCCCTTCTTCCCCCATTTTCTCCCCTTTCCTTCCCATCACTTCACCCCTCACCTTCTCCACTTCTTCCGGCGGCCGACGGGAGCTCGTGGGGAGGTCGTGGTGTGCGTGGCGGCGTCGGATCGGGCGGGAAACAACAGATTGAAGGGCGGTTCTTGCAGGTAAAGCTCCTGGGTGATCGGTACGAATCAAGGGTTTTGGGAGTTCTCATTACGTGTTTGAGGTACGAACATCACCCCTTGGCTCCCCAGTGTTGATATGCCATGCTTGTTGTGTGTGGATTGCGTGTGAAATTGCGATTTTGGGGAGGGTTCCTACATGCCAGGTTTTGGGGTGATTTTGCTGATCCGAGCGTCGGATCGCTGTTTTCCAGCTTCGTGGTAGTGTAATGTGATGGGGGAAAGTGTTTCCCTGCATCCAACCACTGTTTTTGGGGTTGGATCGCCCTTGGGATCGACCTGGGGCCGTCTCAGCTGTTGGAAACTGAAGAACTTAATGTCAACATCGGTTGACGTTAAGCTCTTCAAGAGAGGAACTTGACGGCACACAAGAGTGCCGTCGACTTGTGGTAAACAGCCAGCAAGTGGACGTCTACTTTTAGTAGACGGCCAGAATGTCACCGTCTACCCACAGTTGACGGCAAGGGATGCTTCTGTCTAATTCTTGGTTGGCGGCAATCGATGTTGCCATCAACCCACAGGTAAGTCCCAGCAAGTTGAGTTCCCTTCTCCGTGGTTTGAGGCATTGACACGCGGTGTCCGCCCATTGCACAGTGTGCCGGACGTCGAGAGCATCTCCGCCGATACTTGCGCTGTGTTTTACCGTGCTTTGCGTTGTGTGTGCACGGTGTACGCCAGACATTGAGAGCGTCTCCGTCTGTGCTGCACTATGTTTCCCCAGACGTTGAGGTGATGGCTCTATCTGGATGACTGGTGTGACGGCCCTCATTATACCGGTACGGTTATACCAACCCACATCGGTATAGAGAGAGTCCTCACAGTGGGACATTTACCCAAACGATACATACAGCTGAGATACACGCGAATATACAACAGAGTAGCGGAAGTAAAAGACAACTGTCTCCATTCATTCATCATCCACATTTAACATACATGAAGTTTGAAACTAACAATAAGGAACTAAAAGTTCACATAATTTAAATTGCTGAAATAAAAATACATAATGTCCACACTTATACATTCTTTTCATGATAATTCTAATACAATGTTCAAAGTACATACTATGAAATACACAAATCACAAAGAAGCTCCAAAACTAGCTAATCTCCGCGCACGGAGTCCGTCTCCACTGTCTCCTCCAAAGGTGCCACGTCACCAACCACACCTGTACGCCGAAGCAAGGAGTGAGTCCAAAGACTCAGCAAAAAACACTACTCATAACATACACGTATAAGTCATAGGGGTTTCTACATGCACATTCAACATTTACAACACATGGCATGCAATCATTTGAAGGTTTCAACCTATCATGAAAGTTTTACAAGTTTATACATGGATCATGCTTTCAGATTTCTAAGAATAAAACTTTACCTATCACATGCTCTCTATTCAATTTACTCATGAAATTTTGTCTTTAAGGAACCGAGACATGAGAGCTACCCACATGAACATTGTGCATACATGAAAGGAAAACACGACTAGCAGGGATCCTACATGTTTTTAAACACATACATAGACATTTTCACATGATTTAAGTTGCTGGTTTCACATGGTTTAATGGCTGAAAACCTATACATGAGAACTACGATATCGCTTAAAACAAATCATGTGAATAACCGATCATGCTATTTGCACACGTGCTCATTAATTATCCTTAACATGGATTCTAGGCATTTTGCTCACATACACATGATAATAACAACATGAATTTACTGATTTCACATGGTTTCAGATTTGTCTCACATGGATTTCAACAACATATTTTCACATTTAGAATTTCACATTTTCTTTACACAAGTTTTCTCTTTCACATGGTTACACTTTGCACATACACATTCACATTGTTCACTTACACATTTACACATGGACACATACGCATTACACATTTCACATTACACATTTTAGGTGCCGTGACACATAGTCCAAACCACCAAAGAAGGACATATACACATCACATTACACATAGACGCCATCTAGGCATTCCAATGGCGACTCTTGGACTGCGCAGACCGGGAGAACAAGTCTCCACCTTAACCAGTGGTACTTGTCCACCTCTAGGATTTCCCCCTAATGCCCTTAGGGTCACTTACACATTGAACTTTCTCAGGGGGACTTTTCCCTGATACAGCTCCACTGCCCTCTACGGAAGCAGTGTCACATTGGCACAGTTACACATTACACATTTTACCGTTTTACACATGGTTTTACACTTCACACCTTTCATCTCATTCACTCTCTCACTCACATGAATATCTCTGTTTCCTAACATGGCACTACAGATTTTAGGAGTTTAACACACAGTAAATTTCACTAATCAAATTGGTTTTAGACAATAACTAACCACATTACGATAATATACGTAGATTATCATATTTCACATAAAAATACATAACTTCTTATTTACTGGTCCAAATGACCTGAAATTTTAACCACATGCTATTTTCGGGTTCTAGATCATACACTCAAATTTTCAGATTTTTCTGAGCTAAATAGGATTTACAGAAAATCAAACACTTATTTTGCATGCCATTCACAATTTAAGTTACATGGAATTTAACACATCATGCAATTTTGCCATTTACTGTTTGAACAGGGATTACCATTATGTGCATGATTTGAGAATACAGAACTATCCTAAATCATACAATCACAAATCGATCACCACAAACCATTCTTGCATGTCTTTCTATTTACCGAACCAAATTTATTTGCAATCTATACAAGCCTGAACAATTTACCAAAAATTGGGCATTCATCTACTGATCTGCTAATCTTCATGAACTGACAAAACCAAGGCATTCAGACTAATCCTACTCATGAAACATAAATTTGGCAAGATCATCAACACGTCATGCTTACAAGTTTAAGGGATACAACTTTCCTACATTCACCATCACACATCACATTCATCTACGCACCACAATTGACAATATACATAGTGTATAGGATTACCATATATCCTCATCACGGAAACCATACCGAAATTAGAGTATAGGAAGGGCATAACAGTTCATTGTTTGTCCAGAAGAACTTGGCGGCGGTCTCTGGCCGCTGACTCAGGGTCAGCGGCATGGTCGATGGACGCCAAGCATGATATGGGCGTCCATTGACCTTGCCGTCAATGCAGGTCTGTGCAGAAACACAGACCCGAGCTCTCAAACTTGGGTGAATGGGAGGGTCTAGGACTCGAGGAAAAATCCATAAAAATGATAGAAACGACCTAGACACATACGGGAACATCATGGATAGGTCACTTGCCTTTTAAAAATTCCTCCAAAGGGTCTAGGGTGTTGGTGAAGCCCTCCTTGGGCAGTCCCAAGAAGCCTCCAAATGAACTCTGCTCCGGGTTCTTGAGCGAGATCCACAGCAAGCCGAGGTCGGGGAAGCCTTCCTCGTCGATCCAGCAACCTCCTTGAAGCAGTGGAACGCCGGATCAAGCTTCAGAAGTGTGGATTTTTGGGTGGCAAGGATGGGGTTTCTCACAGTTTTCTCCTAGGGTTTTCTTCTCTCTTTTTCTCCTCTTGCAAGGTGAAGGGAGGAGTGGGAAGAGGCCATTTCGGGTTCAGACATAAGGGGAGTCTCTCTCCCACTCACCAAATGACTTGACAGCCTTCAGAGCCATTGGGGACAGTCCCCCAATGGTTGGCTTTCTTGTTTCAGAAGCTTGCAGCTCTACTGCGCATGTAGGCCAGAGAGATTGGCGTCCATATCGCTGGACGCCAGGATTAGTGTTGGCGTCCATGTCTGGACGCTGACACCTCCTAAACGGCTAGGGATTGACGCCAAGATGGCCTTCGGCCAGAAGTCTAAAATATGCAGAAAACCATGCATACCATGCGTACATACATGCAATATTTATATGGTATTATATCCATACTATCACCATGCAATACATACATTATTTATATTTAATCTAAACACATGCACACGTACTTGTATTAATCAATACGTACGTAAATATGTACATACACACACAAACACAATCATACACACACAAATACAAATAATGCGACGGAAATTCGAGGGCCTTACAACTGGCGTTGAGCTATTCCGCCGGTGAGCCTGGACGTCGAGTGCGACTCCATCTAGTGTGTGCCCCTTGTGGTGGTTACGATCCAGTTTCCGTGGGGCCCCTTCTCCACCGTTCGAGTCCGACGTAGGGGAAAACCGGTCAAGGACCAGACGCGAGGGAGAGCGTCTGAGTGTGCACACATGGCTAGGGTCAGAGGACTCTTTGGTGTCGAGGTGCCAAGCCATAGGCCCTAGTTGTCCTACCTTTTGTGTGTTGTGTACTTGGGTGTGTGTGCTTGTTGTGCTGTTGAGCCTGTGAGGTTCCAATTTCTCGACGCACTCTTGCGAGGAGTTGCGTGCTACACCACCGGTTCCTGTTTGTTGTGCGGTGTGTGTTTACTATTCTTTTCTTTCCACACTGTTAGTAGTACTGTTACCGGTGGGGGTTAGTGTCCCTATTGGGTCTCTTCTTGAGACTCACTCCCTTCCCTTTCAGGTGATTTGTCGTCGGCTCTAGGTGCTGAGGAGCCTTGTCACTCCGGTGCTAGTCCTGCTTAGCTGCTGTGAGTAGTACTTTGCTTTTGTACTCACTGTACTCTTACTTTTATTGTTAGCTCTGAGTTGTACTAAACTGGAATATTATAGTGGAATATTTGGATTTTTGTGGTTTGTACATTTTCTTATATGTTCTCCTCAGATGTTCTCTTCTTACCCTTCCAGACTTTGGTCCGCGGGTGGCGGGTCAAGATTCGGGTTACTGGTCGGTAACTAGTAATTCGGATCTTGGGCCATTAAAGATGGTATTAGAGCCTGGTCTGTCGAGACATATAAGAAAATGTCCATCAAGGTAACTCAGAGCATGAAGAGTACAATATAAGCGAGCAAACCGAAGCTATTTTGTGTATTGGTGTGTGTGCATGTCTGTGTAGATCTATTAAGGCTCCTAGGCGACGTCGTGTTGAGGAGGTGGCAGAGCAGGCACCTCAGCAGGAGGCTAGAGATTCCCCGCCACCATAGCAGACTCAGCCTGGATCTTAGGACGCACATAGTGGTGTCGTGCCACTGCCACCGCCCCCTCCTCAGGAAGCTCAGGGGTTCGACTGGACCCGTTTTCTTGAGGGGATGGCTCAGATTGTCACTCAGTACCGTGACGCCCAGGCACCTTAGGGAGGATCTGGGAGGGTGTTGAGAGAGTTCCTGCAGTTCCAGCCTCCCCAGTTCTTAAGATAGCCAGATCTAGATAAGTTCCGGTCGTGGCTAGATGCGATGGAGCGGACCTTCCGTTTCACAGAGTGTGCACCTGAGGAGAGGGTTTTGTTGGCCAGTTACCAGCTGTAGGGTCAGGCACTGGCCTAGTGGACCTCGGAGTGGGAGATTACTTTCTAGTCTCGCCCGCTCAGGCAGATCTCTTGGTAGGAGTTTGTGGCGGCTTTCGAGAGAGCTTTCTGCCCCACATATGTCAGAATAGAGAGGCTGTACCAGTTTCTAGATTTGACCCAGGGCGAGATGATAGTGGTCCAGTACAGAGCTAGATTTGTGGAGTTAGGATGCTATACACCACAGATTTTGGCAGATGAGGGCTTGAGGACCCAGCAGTTGTAAGAGGATTGAGGCCGGAGCTAAAACAGGCACTGATAGTTGCTCGCGTCACCGACCTTGACGCAGCCTATCAGACAGCAACGACACTTGAGGCTGACACTTTTCGGACCCGTGGGCAGATGCAGGGTCAGTGTTTGCCAGCTCGGTTATATGCTATGCAGTTGCAGGATTTTGATGTGATTTTGGGTATGGACTGGCTCGAGCAGTACGGTGCTATGGTGGATTGCAGTAAGAAGAGAGTGTACTTTAGATACCCGGAGGAGCTACTTTCTAGTTTCAGGGTATCGTACCTCTTACTTCCCACTTCTTGAATTCTGCTTTGAGGGCATAGTGATTGTGGCTTTTGGGTGTCAGGGTTTCCTTGCCACTGCCGTGCTTGTTGACTAGGTTTCTTGGGGAGTGGAGGACATCCCCGTGGTTTGCGAGTTTTTAGATGTCTTTCCGGATGAGTTACCTGGTCTACCACTGGACAAAGAGATTGAGTTCACCATTGAGTTGGTACCTGGAACCGCACCTTTTACGCAAGCACCGTACCGCATGGCACCAGTTGAGTTGCGGGAGTTGAAGAGGCAGCTAGAGGAGCTATTGGAGAAAGGCTATATCCGCCCCAGCTTTTCTCCTTGGGGGTCTCCAGTGCTGTTTATGAGAAAGAAGGATGGTAGCCTGAGGTTGTGCATGTTGGGTTGAGTGTGTATTTGAAACCTTTTAATGATGACTTTAATCATGACTAATTGATATCACTCATAATTTGATTTTGATGATGACATTTTGTACATATTAAAATGATGACTAATTGAACATGTTATACATTTTATACATATCACAACAATGCTTAAACAACATGTTTTTGATGTTTAATATCTCACATTTTAATGATAATATCTTGTATTAATGGTTTACAATTTATATTTTCAGGTTTACATAAATTTGTCACAGTGGTGTCGACACAGTCCACCTGTGTGTCGACACTAGTTCACTGTCCCAGAAGCCTGTTCTGAAGCAGTAGCCAGTGGTGTCGACACAGTCTGCTTGTGTGTCGACACAGTCTGCCTGTGGTGTCGACACAGTGCCCTGTGGTGTCGACACTAGATCAGTGTCCCAGAAGCCCAGTTTGAAGACAATGCCTATGGTGTCGACACAGTCTGCCTGTGTGTCGACACACTTAGACTAAAGCTAAAAAATGGGAATTTTTTTGGACACATGGCTGCTTGGGAATCAAGAGATTTGACCTAGATTTTTGTGCCCACGCACCCCAAGGCACCTTATGGACATATGGGGCTATAAATACCTATGCTCCTTGTACCCCAAAGGTAAGAGAAAGTACAAGGGAGTGAAGGCCAATCTCTGGAGAGGGCTTTGAAGTTCAGAGCAAGGGAGCAGATTCAGCAGAAGCACAACAATTGAAGAGGAATTTCTGGCGATTCAGAAGCTATTGAAGCAGAGCATCGCCAATTGACAGGGAGCATCTTCAAGCCTCTTCAATTCAACCTTCTGCAAGAAATCTTCATCGAAGAACACTCATTCTACATCCATTTCTCTCACTTCTGAGTTTGTTCTTCCTTATTTCGTCTATGAGATTTGTGCATGAAGTTCTGCACAAATTTCTGTGTATGAATCTGTCTTGAATCAGATCATTGCTAGAGGATTTGATTTCTGTTGTCTTTGATCTAGCTTTTGTATTGTGAGCCATCGAGCTCTGGTTTATGAGTCATCATACTCACTGTGTGGTTTGAGCCGTCGTACTCAATTTGGAGTCGTTGTGCTCCGGTTGTTGTTTGAGCCGTCGTGCTCAGTTTGTGAGTCGTTGAACTCAAGGTTGTGTGTTGAGCTGTCGTGCTCAAGGGTGTTTGGAGTCGTCATGCTCCGGTGTGAGTTGTACTCTTTTGAGTAGTGGAGCCTCACTATGTGAGGAGTGGATGTAGGAATCACTGGTGTGATTTTCGAACCACCTAAAAATCTTTGTGCAATGGTTTGATCTGCTTGTCTGCGCTAGATGCTTGCATAGGATTTCGCTTTCACACTAAGTGTTTAATTGCTTCACACATAATCTACACACACCCACACTTCAGATCAGTAAACTGTTTGTCTGAATTGATCTCTGATTCGAAGTAATTTTGAATTGCTTAAGCTTCCGCATTAATTAGTGTTAGATCTATTCAACCCCCCTTTTTAGGTCTGATCCATCCACCTATTCGATCCTACAATTGGTATCAGAGTGGGTTAATATATGTTTTTGATCTGATTTGATTGCCTCTGTTTGATCTCTGTGTTGCTTGCTTGAGTTGTTTGCTTGCTCATTCATTATCTTTTATTGTGATTGATGGATTCTCGAGGATTTGTAGCTGAGGGCCATTCCATTAATAGACCACCATTCTTTAATGGGTCTGATTACTCTTATTGGAAAAATCACATGCAAGTTTTTCTTAGGGCTCAAAACTATGAAATCTGGAGGATAGTTGAAGTGGGTCCTTATGAAAATCAGAGAGATGAGGAGAATTGGACTAGAGAGCAAATTAGGAAAGCTACTCTTAATTACAGTGCCATGAATATGCTTCAATGTGCTGTCCACCCTAAAGAATATTCAAGAATATCTATGTGTAAATCTGCTAAAGAAATGTGGGATAAACTTGAATTAGTGTATGAAGGAACATCTCAAGTTAGGGAAACCAAAGCAAACATACTTGTTTCTGATTATGAATTGTTTATGATGAAATCTAACAAATCAATTTCTGAAATGTTTGCTAGGTTTATGATAATTGTCAATGGACTGAAGGCACTAGGTAAGGAATACACTGATGCTGATCTGGTAAGAAAAATCTTGCGCTCTCTATCATCTGTTTGGCACACAAAGGCTACAGTGATTGAAGATTCTAAGGATTTATCCAAAATTTCTTTGGATGAACTCATAGGATCTTTAATGACTTATGAAATAAATCTGAAAAGAAGTGAAGAACATATGCTTAAAGCTAAACCAGTAGCACTTAAAGCTTCATCAAGCAACAAAGAGAATAGTCAAGAAAAATCAAGTTCTGAAGTGTCTGAGTCTAATGAGGATGAACTTGCCCTCATGACTAGGCAATTCAGAAAATTTTTAAAATCAAGAAGAGAAAAATTCAATGGAAAGAAAAAATATTCTTCTAGTAAAAGGAATGCTTCTTCTTCAAATTTTAATGCTAGCAAAAATAAAAAGACTGATGAAGATATTGTTTGCTAAAGGTGCAACAAGATAGAACACATGAAGGGTGAGTGTCCTGAGTTCAAAAAGGACAAATACAAGAAGAACAACAAATTGAAGAAGCCAAAAGCCATAATAGCAACTTGGTCGAATGAAGACCAAAGTGAAGATGAAGAAGAGAACTCCTCAAGTTCTGTGAATGAGGAGTTATGCTTTATGGCAAACAGCAGTGATGGAAAGGTAAGTTCTTCTTTTGAATAATATTCCATTGAAGATTGGCAAGATGCATATTGTAACGTAGCGCGTTTTTCAGATCTTCGCGGATTGTTGATTAGTGGTAGTTCGGATCTGTGTTTATTAGTTTTGGTGTGGTGCTCAAGACCAATATGGGGTCATTGGGCCTTGGTTGTGGTTTCCGCGCGCTGTGTAGAGCTTAGTGGGCTGGTAGGTTAGGCCCGTGGTGCCCGTTGGTTCACTGAATGTGAACGCGACGAAGGTGTAGGTCGCGTTCTGAACGCGACAGCAGTAGGGGTCACGTTTTGGTTGCCGCTGCTGGGGTCGACGTCCACCACGTGTAGCGCATGGAGTGGAGCTTGTTGACGTCAGGAATGGGAAGGCGACGCCTTAGTCCGTCGCGATCAGGTCGCGATGGGAAGGTACATCGCGATCCCAACCGCTGTGCGGTTTTTAAGCAAGCTGGCCGAACAGAGCTTTCACAAGCTCTGCTCGACCAGGGAAGAAGCTGCTACGACTCTGTTGGGCGATTTGGCATTTCGACGGAGTTCTCGTCACGCTCTCGACGCGAGGACGTCGCGAGGAGTGGGAGAAACACCGCGCATGCGTGGATTGTGCGTTCTTCGTGAAGGTAGGGAGTTCTACCTTGATTTGTTACGTGGATTGCATATTGGTTTGTTTATTGCTTTAAAAACAGTAGATACCATGTCTAGGAGGTGAAATGAGCATGAAAACTAGGTTGAAATCATGTTTAGGGTGGTTTGCATGGAAAATCCGGAGATGGTTCCCAGATTAGGGTTTTCGCCTGAGAAGGCGACGGATCCTGTTGTCGCGACCAGGTAGCAACAGGCCGACCCGTCGCGACAGGGTTTCTTATTGCGACATATCGTGACCTCGCGATCAGAAGGCGGTCATGGCCTCTGTCGCGATCACAGCCGAGGGTTTTGCTTTGCATGCTTTTGGTGTTTTGGTTATCCGATTATCATCGTTTATTGTGCATAGCTTTGGTGTTGGTGCATTGACACCCCTGGAACTCTGTGAGCAGGTTGCCCACATGGTTAGTAGGTGTTTTACATAATCGGTGTGGTGTTATCGTGGTGTGAGGTGCATTGGCACCTGTAATACCTCTAAAGCGTGTCATTTAAATAGTTCGTGTGTGTTTACGTGGTTTGAGGATGTGCATGGCACATACTCCGTTGTGGTGGTGTTACGTGTGTGTGGGTGTGTGTGTGTGCATGGCACATGCACTGGTTGTCGTAGTGGTTAGGCAATGAGGGTTCAAGTGTGAACCTAGCCTCAGTCTTGTAGCGTCCTATGTGGACTAATAGAGATGGTTTAATTAATGTAATGCAAATAAGGTTAAGAGTTAATGTATAGTTAGTGTATATGGTATGTATGTAGCAAGGAGGTCATGTGATGACCAATGATAGGCCAGTTTGTAAATGGTTATCGTGGTTTACATGTGTATTGGTGTAAGGTAGTTTGTAGAACACAGGGTGACCGAGGTTAAGCTATTCTTGACATTTGTACTCTGATTTGTAATAAAGAATATATAAGTATATATCGTGGTTTGTGCATTGCTGGGTTTGGTGGTCCGGCGCCTATTCTGGAATGCCTCTTCAGTTGGGTGCCCCAGGTTCCGAGGAGAGCCAAGCACGTGAGTGTGCTCGGGGCTTGTCCCGGTACAGTGGTACCATTGAGGTTTTGTCGTCTTCCTGGACACCCTCACTCTCGGGGAGAGTTGTCGTCCGGCTGAGGGAAAGACAGCAGTGGGACAGTGACTTGTGAGAGTTTGTATTTAGTCACTTGTAGCACGCTCGTAGCTGGGGGTTACGGACACCAGTAGACGTACTAGGCCCTGGCTAGTCCTGTTACCAGTGCCTCACTTTAGAGAGCTCAGGCCAGAGTCTCTAAAGGTGTCAGACATGGTCCTGCAGGGTGTGTGACCTGTAGGTTGTGGTGGTTTGGTTGGTCTCCACAGTTCTTTGGCTTTACTTGTGTTGTGGAGTGGCAGTTGGACCTTACGTCCGTGACTGCAAGACTGAGAGGTAGTTCTTGTGTTGTGTTGTCCGGGTTGGATACTGGCATCATGAACCAGTAGTCTGTCCCGTGTGGTGGCGTCGTGCTTTCCGACTCGTGCTTTGCTATTGGCTATAGCATGTGTTAGTTGTAGTTTTACCCGTTGATGTGTGCCATGGTGTTGGCACGGTTGTTGTTGAGGTTGGTGAGTGGAGACTCACTGGTTGTGGTTTGACTGGTTATGTATGATGTGCCAGGTGGTGGCACAGTTGTGTTGTGTTTCAGTGGTGGTACCTCATGGTGGTAGGTACTTGTACCTTTTGTGGGTACTAGTTTCTCGTAGTACGCTGAGTACTAGCCTTTTCAGGTGGTGAGGTGGAGGTCATGCGGTAAGACCTTCCACTTATTCTGTTTTACCCTTCCTTGGGTAGTTTCCAAATATGATTGGCATCGTGATAGCCAGTCCCGTTTCTTAAGTGTGATATACGATATATCGTGATTTAGGGGTGTAAAGGATTAGCTCTTGGTTAGCAATCCTGTTACTCACATGTTTAGAGGCTTTCCAGTGAAGCTAGTAGCTTAGGCAATGCTTTGCCTGTGTGGCTTACAGTTTAGGCGACTAGGTGTTAAGGTGGTGTGCCTGTGAGGCTTGTGGCCTAGGCTTTCCAGTTATTGGGCAGACTAGTAGCGTGGTGCTAGTTCTGCCGTTGTCTCATCTTATTTCCATAATTGGTGTGAATTGATATAATTATGCTTTACTGTAAGCATGAAATGGTTTGGCTTCCGGTGTTGCCAGTGAGACCAATTGGGGTTGAGGTTCTCCTGCGTTGTGTGTGGTTTTGGGTGGTTTCCTATTGAGCCAGTGACTTGTTGAGGCTCACTCCCTTATAGTTCTTTTTAGGGTTTACAGTTGGTGTGGCTTGCGGGGTGTCGTGATAGACTTGTACCACCAGTAGTAGTGTTAGTACAGTTATGTGAACTTGTTCTCCCTCGGGGTGTGCCCCAGGTAGTTGTACTCTTTTTAATTTGGGTATGTAATAATGTAATGGGACAGTTGTAAATTGTATATGCAGATATGAGAACATATCCTTTCTTGTGTCTCTTACTGTGGTGGTTTGTCTTTTATATTCTTCCTGGACACGTGTTCGAGCTATCCCTTGCGAGACTTCAGTCCGTTCGCGGGAGACGGATCTGGATATGGACCCTTATTGGGTATAAATATCCAGGGCCGTCACACATATGCTGAGTTGATTGAAAAATATTCTGAAATAAGAAAAGAAAACAAATATCTGAAAAAGAAAATTGAAAATGTCATGCATGACACTTCCTTAAATAGAAGAATATCTGAACTTGAAAATGAAATAATTGAACTCAATGAAGAAAATGAAGATCTTTTGAATGACATTGATGAATTTAAAATTGCATCTCAAAAGGCCAACAATGATTTTGAAAAACTTTTTGAAAGAATAGAATTGCAACAAAAAGAAAAGCAACAAGTCATTGATGAAGTTCAGAAACTCAAAAAGTTGTAGGATGAAAAGGAACAAGTGATAAAAAATTTCACAAATGGAAAGGAAAACCTTGATGTATTGTTAGGACTAAAATGAATGCTACAAAACATGGACTAGGATTCACCATAGAAAAATCTTCGAAAAATAAATCTGGTGAAAAGAAAGAAAAACCTTCAAAAATTCCTTTGATAAAATTTGTCAAAAGCACTAGTCCTGAAAACAAAAATAAACAAGTGTCAAAGAACACATCTGAAATACCCAAAAATCAGAACAAAAAGAATGTTTCTAACCAAAAGAAACAAAATAGGTCGACACACATTGCTGATAGGTCGACACCAGTCAACCACAAGTTGAAAACTGTGGCTGCTGAGTCGACACCAGTCCAACACAGGTCGACCTGTCAAATTCTGAAAAACAACAACCAGTTGAACAGAAATTCAAATAAAAATCTGAAAAATTGTAAAAACACAAAAACAAACTTTCATGATGGTTATTGGAGATCCAGGACATCATGTCAATCTAATTGGATCAATTCTTGGAATCAATGGTATCATAATCCTTATTGGTACCATTCACAATCTTTTTATCGAAAGGTTCCAAGATATCAACAGAATTCTTGGTTTGGATTTCCATACATGAACAATCATGCCAAAATGCATAATTTCCTTGCTCATGAAAGGAAATATACTGGTGTTTTCATTCCAAATCAGAATGTTAAAATGTCCAAAAGGGAAATCATTTCTGAAACAAAACAAAAACAAAAAACAACTCAAATATGGATCAGAAAAGACTTATTGTTTTTGTTCAAACAAACTAATGGTCCCAACAATGTTTGGGTACCAAAATCTTTTCTTCTCTGATCTAATTTATGTAGGAAAGTCGTGCACCCAACTCCAATGTGTGGTTCCTTGACAGTGGGTGTTCACGACACATGACTGGAGACAAAACAAAGTTTTCATTTCTGATTGAAAAGGAAGGAGGATCTGTTACTTTTGGAGGTAAAAATAAAGGGAAAATCATTGGATCTGGAAAGGTTGGTAAATCCTCCTCAAACTCAATTGAAAATATTTTGTTAGTTGATGGTTTGGATTATAATCTTTTGAGCATTAGTCAATTGTGTGACAAAGGTCACAAGGTTGTTTTTGAATCTGATTTTTGCAAAATAATTGATTCTTCAACTGAAAAAATAAAATTCTTTGGCAAAAGAGAAAACAATGTCTACATGATCAATCTTGATAAAAACTTTGCTGAAAATATTTGTTTGGTGGCAAATAAAAATGAAATTGCATAGACATGGCACAAAAGACTTGGTCATGCAAGTTTCAACACAATAAATAAACTCTTAAGGCTAAATCTGGTTAAAGGACTTCCTGAATCTTTTCCAAATGTTGAAAATCAACTTTGTGGGATATGTGCTCAAGGAAAATAAATCAAAAAATCTTTTAAAATTTTCAATGATGTACTCACTTCTAAACCACTAGAATTACTTCATATGGACCTTTTTGGGCCAACAAGAATTCTTAGTCTTAGTGGTAAAAGATATGGATTTGTCATCATTGATGATTTTACTAGATACATTTGGGTCATCTTTATATCTCACAAAAGTGATGCTTGTTTAGAATTCAGGAATTTCTGCACCACTGCCTTAATGGGTTTTTCACATAAAATCAAATCCATTTTGACTGATCATGGGGGAGAATTTGAGAGCAAAGCTTTTTTTGATTTATGTGCTGAACTGAACATTTTTCACAGATTCTCTTCTCCAAGAACTCCAGAACAAAATGGAGTTGTGGAAAGGAAGAATAGAACTCTGGTGGAAATGGCTAGATCTATGCTCTTGGAAAGTAAATTGCCCAAATCCTTCTGGGCTGAAGCTGTGAACACAGTAAATCACATCTTGAACAGAGCATTGGTCAGATAAAAAATCAGAAAAACCCCCCTATGAACTTTTGAAAAATAAAAAGCCAACTCTGTCTTATTTTAAAATCTTTGGTTGCAAGTATTTTGTACATAACAACAATAAAGAAAATCTTGATAAATTTGATGCCAAAAGTCTTGAAGCCATTTTTCTTGGATATTCAGAAATTTCTAGAGCTTATAGAGTTTATATTCTCAAGAATAAAACTGTGGAAGAATCTCCACATGTAGTTTTTGATGAAAACTCATATCAAATTGATGACTCTACATCTTGCATGGTTCCTCAAAATAATGAAGAGGATGACTTCGTTGTCAAATCTTCACCAACTGTTGAAGAGGATGAAGATCCACTTGAAAATCTGGATAATCAATCACCTACCACAAGTGGTTCAGGTAATATTGTTCAAGAACTGAATGCATCCTAAGAGGTAATTCCTGAAAACAGGTTTTAAGAGATCATTCAATTGAGAATGTAGTTGGTAATGTGCATGATAGAGTTAGAACTAGATCATCTTTTCTGGATGCAATAAATGAAGACCCACTAGCACTAATTTCACAAATTGAACCCAAGTCAATTGATGAAGCTCTAACTAGTGAGGATTGGATCAATGCAATGCATGATGAACTTCATCAATTTGACAGAAATCAAGTGTGGGAATTAGTACATAGACTAGGGCTGCAAACGATTCGATCCGAGCCAAGTATCACTCTGTTCGAGCTCGGCTCGCACACTCTATAATATGTTCAGACTCGGGCTCGATACTCACGAGCTTCACAAAATCTGTTCGAGCTCGGCTCGTTAAAAAACCTTCACGTTCGAGCTCGGCTCGTTAAGCCGCTCGATTACCCCATTCCTAGCTCGCTCAGAAGGGTGATGGCGTGAGGGATTTTATGTGTGAAGTTTGAAATGGGGCTGGGTCGTTTTATAAAGAGTAAAGTGCCATGGATTAAATCTAATATCCGATATGGGATATATGTGGGATCGTTGCAGGCCTTGGCAAGCAAATGCTGTTCGGCACCGAATGAGGGAGGTGACGCGGCCGGAGATCACCACTGGGAACATCAAGAATGCCGTCTGGCACCGCCGGAACTGCCACGGGCGTCTGCACTGCCGCCGTGGCACTGCTGTGGGAGCCGGCGTCTGCACTGCCGCCGTGGCACTGCTGTGGGAGCCGGCGACTCCAACTGTGGATCTCCGGCTGTGGGCGTGACCCCCCCGTGGTGTGCACCGCCCCTGCGTAGCTAACCGGCGCGCGAAGGGACGATGACAGAGGGGAAAAGAAGTTTTCCCCAATCGCTACCTAGGGACCCAAAAGGCTTTTGGGTTTTTACTTTTAAACCCTCAATTTACCTTATATGCATATAAGACTAGTTAAGTTACATATAAGATTTATGTATCTATCTTATTTATGTACATATCTTATTTATATGATTTGTGTATATATCTTTGTCCTTTCACATTTAGTCTTTAAATCTTTTACATTTAAATCCTCTTAAATATTTTATACTTCAACAATAATTTTATAAAAATAAAGAAACATATTTATATTCTCATATTTATTATATTTGAGTATATTAACGAGTATAAATTTGAGTATATTAATGAGTAATTTATCGAGTATTTTAACAAATATTTTATCGAGTATCTTAACGAGTTGCTCGCGAACATAATCGAGTCGAGCATACGTCTGTTCAAGCTTTGCTCGTTTATGAACCGAGCTTATTTTTCTGTTCAAGCTTGGCTCGTTAGTCTAATAAACGAATAGAATCGAGCTTTTATCGAGCCGAGCTTCGAACTACTCGTCGAGTGTATTGGCTCGTTTGCAACCCTAACCTAGACCTAGTGACCAATCTGTTATTGGTACTAGATGGGTGTTCAGAAATAAATTGAATGAAAATGGACATGTTGTTAGAAATAAAGCTAGACTAGTTTCCAAGGGGTACAATCAGGAGTTTGGAATTGATTTTGAAGAATCATATGCCCCTGTAGCTAGACTAGAAGCTGAGAATATTTCTTACTTTTGCATCATCCCTGAAATTTAAAGTTTATCAAATGGATGTGAAAAGTGCTTTCTTGAATGGATACATCAAAGAAAATGTTTTTGTAGAACAACCTCCCGGATTTGAAAATAAAAAATATCCTGATCATGTTTTCAAACTCAATAAGGCTCTTTATGGTCTTAAGCAAGCTCCAAGAGCTTGGTATGACCGTTTGAGCTCATTTTTGTTGAATAAAGGTTACACAAGAGGTAATGTAGACCAAACCTTGTTTACAAAAATTGTCAATAATCAAATCATTGCTGTCCAAATATATGTTGATGACATAATTTTTGGGTCTACAAATAAAGAACTCTGTACTGAATTTGCTGATCACATGAAAACTGAATTTGAAATGAGTTTGATGGGGGACTTACAATTCTTTTTGGGATTGTAGGTACATCAAACCAGTGAAGGGATTTTCATAAGTCAAACAAAGTATGTGAAAGAACTTCTGAAAAAGTTTGACTTTCAGCACCTCAAGCATTCAAGCACACCAATGGCAATAAATGTAAGACTAGAGGAAGACTCATTTGGTAAGTCAGTAGATCCAAAGACCTACAGAGGTATGATTGGTTCTCTACTTTACCTCACAACCTCTAGACCAAATATTCAGTATAGTGTGCGCATGTGTACTAGGTTTCAAGCCAATCCTAAAGAAAGTCACATATTAGCTGTCAAAAGGATTTTTAAATATCTTGTTGGATCATGTGAACTTGGAATTTGGTATCCTACTGATTGCAAGTTAGATTTAATTGCTTACTGTGATGCTAATTATGCTGGTTGTAAGCTTGATAGAAAAAGTACTAGTGGCTTGTGTTTATATCTAGGTAGATGCCTAATTTCATGGACTTCTAAAAAGCAACATTCAGTAGCTCTATCCACTGCAGAGGCTGAATATGCAACGACCCACTTCCACCCGGTACGGTTATACCAACCCACATCGGATGAGAGCAAGCCGCTACAGGGGATACCCCAATAAGTAACAAGTGAGCTGAGATATACACAAATATAATTCAATAATGCAACGGAATTTAAATAAATCTTATTCCATCAACTTTTAAATCCACATACCACAGTCTGTATAGTTCAACAAGAGATAACATAAGTGCAATATTTTCCGAATATATAGCCGACTCCAAGTACATTTGATCAAAATTCAAATTTTAATTGTAGCATTACATACTATGAAAGATAAATTACAAGTCTTCAATCACTTAGTCCAACTCCACTTCAAATCTTGCTAGCTCCTCCGCTGCTAATTTCCTGAAATGTTTAGCAAGAGTGAGTCTACACAATAGACTCAGCAAGTAACTTAAGATTCAATACATACATGCTTTTTATCAATTAACACAATAAAATTTCAGCAGTTAATATCATACATGATCACGCCATAACCTAAACAACTTCACATGGAATTTCATTAACAACTATCCTAACAAATGCAAAACTAAAATCTAAACAAGATCACTAACATCATGGTGTCATTAACATGAGTAAAATACACACTCACACGTTTTGATACTTTATCCAAGTCATTGTAAAGTTTGCACAACTAAACCATGGAAACATATACAAGATAGGTAGCACTCCTAGCATGATTTCTAGCCCACTTTGCATGCAATCATAACACTTTACTTCACATTTAGCTTGCTGATTTTTATACAAATTTTATCACATTCATATTACCTTTGCATAGGGATCACTTTTAACTACACAACATAATACTAAGCACATGTACATCCAATAATTCAAATTTCATGAATATGAAAGCATATACTTACATTTTGGGTACTAATAGTAACATCACTTTTAGCATTTGACAATTTGTACATCAACACATACAAACACACATTCATACACATCAATAAACAAAATGTCAATTAACACTATGGTCATTTACACTTATACTAATTTCTCATTACATACAACCATATGATTAACCTTGGCTTTCACATACACTCACTTTTGGTTTTATCACACAATACTTACACACATTTCCCATTATTTCCTCTTTCACATTCACACACTTCTTATCATTTCACTTTTGCACATAACATGTGCCACATTTACACATATCTTGCACATACCTTGTGCTATGAACACATATCACTTTTCACATCACACTTATGCTTATTTTCACATAATGCCAAGACACAGCCCAAACCACCATTAGACGATCATATAACACACACATTCGCATTCACGTACTTAATCACCGGCACAGTGATAAGTCTTAGTTCCTGCAGAAACCGGGGAAAGCCCTTCCCATCATTACCAGTGGAACTCGTCCACCTCCAGGATTTCACAAGACCCTTTGCCAGGGTATACACTTATCATATTGAGCTTTCCCGTAGGGGCACTACTACAGTACAGCTCCAAGCATCTAAGGTGGCAGTGTCTTATGGGCACCATTGTTTCTCTTGTCACATTTAACCATTTTATACACACATAAGCTTTCATTTACTGATTTTAACCTTACTATTGCAACTGCCAAATAATCATAATATAGATTTAATCATACTGGAATTTATTGAATCACATCGAATCACAATTAACATGCTCACATAGTCGTTTTTCTCATTAAAATCTATAACAATACTTACTATTATCAAAATAACATGAGATTTTAACCACAGACACATTTCAGATTTATAATCACACATGCAAATTTTCATATTTTTCTGAATCATAGTACATTTACAGAAATTAAAACATTCAGTTTTATGCTATTCAAAATTCAATTTAACATGGAACATAACACGAACATCAAGTTTAACAGCTCACAGGCCTGATCCTAACATACTCATCATCACAGGAATTTTCCCCGTATTTATTGCAAAATACACAATTTACCGTAAATTTTTACAAATCCTACGCATGTCTTCTATTTCCAAAACAGAAATTTCCGTAAATCCCACAGTCATGGAAAAATTCTCAAAATTTCATGGCATGTACTGATATGTACACACATGATTTAGAAAAATCTAGGGCATTCCATTCCTCAGGGATCATGTAAACAATGGGAGAACATGCAAAAATCCATTTTCCAACATGTATTTCAATAAGTTTAACAATCCATGCCATTCACCAAAAAGCACAGAAAATATCACATGCATCCCATGGTCTATTTTACATAACATATATGATTACATTATATCCTCATTCGAAACACTTCGGAAATTAATCATATAGAAGGGAGAACAGTTCACTGTTCTGCCCTGAAGAGCTTAACAGCATAGTCTGGACGCTAATAGCACTTTAACGGCAATATCGTTGGCCGCCAAGCTGAGATCTCGACGGCAATGGCTTTTGCCGTTAAGGTCAGGTCTGTGCAAAACACAGACCCGAGCTCCCAACACAAGGAGAATGAGGGGATCCAGGACGCGAGGAAAAATCCAGAAAAATGCTGGGACCTAGGGCACATGTATAGGATTGAGATCTATAGGTTACTTGCCTTCTAAAAATTCTACAAAGATCTGAATATGTTGATGAAGCCCTTCTCGGCCTTGCCAAAAGGTGCTCAGAAACTCCTTTGATCCTCTTTCCCCTGTCGATGTAGATGGCACCTCGGGGTTGGGATCTCTTCTTGGATGCATGGGCTGTCCTCCAGACACTGTAACTCCTTGGTTTGCACCTTCAGTCGATGGATCAAAGGCCACTAATTTCAGGTCTTCTCTTGTTCTCCCATAGCTAGGGTTTTCTTCTCTCCTCTTTGCAAAGAGCCCCAAGAGAGCTCTTGGGGTTGCAAGGAGTGGTTGGTTTATAGGAGAGAGGCCTCTCCTTTCACGCAGATGGTGATGTGAGGCTTCTCAGCCGTTGGGGACAGCTCCCCAATGGCTGGGGTTGCTTGTCCCCGGAATTTCGGGTTTGCTGCACATGCAGGTCAGAGAAGTAAACGTCCACATATATGGACGGCTACTTAAGGCTTGGCGTCAATCGATATGGACGCCGACACCTCATGGGCGTCCACCCATGTTGACGCCAATTGGCCCTTCCGCCAGAACTTAAAATCATGCAGAAATCATGTTCAACTTATACATATATACATACAATGTATGTAACATAGTATACCCACTATCACACCATGCATTCAAACCATATTTACCATATAATTATTCACATGCATACATAAGCACAACTAGCTAATACGTACGTAGATATCTACCTACGCGTACGTGATGTTTTACATAAGTATGGCTCAACATGCGGCAAAATAAAGTGACAAGAATTGCGTGGGTTTCAAAATCATTAGGAGGCAATATGAATTAAGTTAGCTAGGAATAATCTATTCAATAAAATAGTTCTTGCTTGCACTCACTTGATTTGGCATATATATATAGCATACACACACGGATGTAACATACTTATGTACATTATGCACGAAATAGATAGATACAATAACACGCACATCGGTAATTAGACTAAACTTGCACAACATTACTTAAGTACTATATGCATGGGATTTTTAATATACACCGTATGCACACTTTAGCTAATTGCCTATTCTCACCTAATTATCATAAAAATACATGCATGTTATTCATGAGGAATATAGAATTACAATATACATTACTAAATACACCTACCATACTTGCACTCTATATGTACATGCAATGTATGAAGTACAATGTACACATTAACTACACCATGCAAATGAACAACGTTTACAACTAAACATACACATGCATACATAGGTATACCAAGGTTTTATGTATGTAGCATTAGGTGTACAATTATCACATCCATAAAATAACATACATCCACGCATGTACACATGCAAAATTTATAATTATAATTTGCACCATTTTCATGCACGCCATTTATGCAAGAACAAGCAAACATCATATACATAAAATATAAGTGGGGAAAGAAAAGGAAATTTCGGGGCCTTATACCCTCTCCCCCTTAAAAGAGATCTTCGTCCTCGAAGATCAGATCACGTACCCTTGATGACATCTCGTTGCCGCTTCTAGTCCACTTAGACCGGTGCCTAATTTCCTACCGATGGCTTCCTTACTACTGGAACATCTCGGGGAATAAACCTCTTCTTCTGATTCGGACAGTCCTTAATCCGATGATTCTTGCTACCACACTTGAGACATCTTCCCAACCTCGTCCAACATACGTCTCCACCGTGGCGCTTGCCACAATGCACACATACGGGCTTCTCATTGCCGGCCAAAACTACTGACTGAAAGGTTGATTCTATTGGTATCATAGTTGGTTGCTGTCCTTTCATAAGCTTCTTCATTTTCCTCTTTTGCCGTTGGAATGGTTCTGGTAACATTTCTAATCGGGCTTTCTTCTCTGCCAAGTATAACTCCATCTCACTCTCTTGTCTGCACGCCGCGCTAAGAGCTACATCCATAGCTCTAAGGTCAAACGCCGCCAGTCTGACTCTCAATGACGGTCTAAGCTCCATTACAAACTTCATTGCCTTGCGCCTCTCATCGACAACTATGTGTGGTGCATATCTAGACAATTCTGCAAATCTAGCCTCATACTCTAAAACTGTCATTGATCCCTGAGTCAATGCTAAGAATTCCTGCTCCATTTTGTCCTGCATATGTTCAGGAACATACTTGGCCTGAAACATCCTCACGAAATCTTCCCAAGTAACTTCTAGCTCCACTCCCTCAAACCGCGTGCGAAGAACAGAAGTCCACCACACATCCGCTCGCTCCTGAAGCATATATGCCGCCAAACTGATCTTGTCATTCTCTGCACACCTGATGGCTCTGAATATCTTTTCGATTTCCCTGAGCCAACTTTCAGCAACTAACGGCTCACTCTCCCCCTTAAAAGAGGGTGGAGCCATCCTCTTGAACCTCTCCATGACTGATACACCTCCTAAACCACGGTCCTGCTGAGCTGGTGCTGGAACCTGAGCCTGAAACTGAGTTTGAAGAGCCGCTTGTGTTTGCGCTTGAGTATGTATTGCTTGTACAATCCCTTGCATGACCGTACCATAATCAGCCAACGGTGGCGGGGGTGGCGCAGGCGATCCTTGAGGTGCTGGTACTTCATGCTGCTCTCCGTTAGTCCTACTTAACTCTTCATCCCGAATAGGTAAGCTCGAACGTCGAACCTCTCTAGCCATTGCTACAAAATAAACATCAAGTTAAACTCCATTTACCCCTATACCTAACATGTTATCATGTATTTATCTTACTACTTTTCTAGTACTATCTTAATTATTCCTTGGATCTGGCTATCCACTACAAAGACTTAGAGATGTGATTTAGTTGATGGCCATTTATGTATAATCTCAACCCAAAGTCTCTGATACCATCTCTGCAACGACCCACTTCCACCCGGTACGGTTATACCAACCCACATCGGATGAGAGCAAGCCGCTACAGGGGAGAATACCCCAACAAGTAACAAGTGAGCTGAGATATACACAAATAGAATTCAATAATGCAACGGAATTTAAATAAATCTTATTCCACCAACTTTTAAATCCACATACCACAGTCTGTATAGCTCAACAAGAGATAACATAAGTGCAATATTTTCCGAATATATAGCCGACTCCAAGTACATTTGATCAAAATTCAAATTTTAATTGTAGCATTACGTACTATGAAAGATAAATTACAAGTCTTCAATCACTTAGTCCAACTCCACTTCAAATCTTGCTAGCTCCTCCGCTGCTAATTTCCTGAAATGTTTAGCAAGAGTGAGTCTACACAATAGACTCAACAAGTAACTTAAGATTCAATACATACATGTTTTTTATCAATTAACACAATAAAATTTCAGCAGTTAATATCATACATGATCACGCCATAACCTAAACAACTTCACATGGAATTTCATTAACAACTATCCTAACAAATGCAAAACTAAAATCTAAACAAGATCACTAACATCATGGTGTCATTAACATGAGTAAAATACACACTCACACGTTTTCATACTTTATCCAAGTCATTGTAAAGTTTGCACAACTAAACCATGGAAACATATACAAGATAGGTAGCACTCCTAGCATGATTTCTAGCCCACTTTGCATGCAATCATAACACTTTACTTCACATTTAGCTTGCTGATTTTTATACAAATTTTATCACATTCATATTACCTTTGCATAGGGATCACTTTTAACTACACAACATAATACTAAGCACATGTACATCCAATAATTCAAATTTCATGAATATGAAAGCATATACTTACATTTTGGGTATTAATAGTAACATCACTTTTAGCATTTGACAAGTTGTACATCAACACAGACACACACACATTCATACACATCAATAAACAAAATGTCAATTAACACTATGGTCATTTACACTTATACTAATTTCTCATTACATACAACCATATGATTAACCTTGGCTTTCACATACACTCACTTTTGGTTTTATCACACAATACTTACACACATTTCCCATTATTTCCTCTTTCACATTCACACACTTCTTATCATTTCACTTTTGTACATAACATGTGCCACATTTACACATATCTTGCACATACCTTGTGCAATGAACACATATCACTTTTCACATCACACTTATGCTTATTTTCACATAATGCCAAGACACAGCCCAAACCACCATTAGACGATCATATAACACACACATTCGCATTCACGTACTTAATCACCGGCACAGTGATAAGTCTTAGTTCCTGCAGAAACCGGGGAAAGCCCTTCCCACCATTACCAGTGGAACTTGTCCACCTCCAGGATTTCACAAGACCCTTTGCCAGGGTATACACTTATCATATTGAGCTTTCCCGTAGGGGCACTACTACAGTACAGCTCCAAGCATCTAAGGTGGCAGTGTCTTATGGGCACCATTGTTTCTCTTGTCACATTTAACCATTTTATACACACATAAGCTTTCATTTACTGATTTTAACCTTACTATTGCAACTGCCAAATAATCATAATATAGATTTAATCATACTGGAATTTATTGAATCACATCGAATCACAATTAACATGCTCACATAGTCGTTTTTCTCATTAAAATCCATAACAATACTTACTATTATCAAAATAACATGAGATTTTAACCAAGACACATTTCAGGTTTATAATCACACATGCAAATTTTCATATTTTTCTGAATCATATTACATTTACAGAAATTAAAACATTCAGTTTCATGCTATTCAAAATTCAATTTAACATGGAACATAACACGAACATCAGGTTTAATAGCTCACAGCCCTGATCCTAACATACTCATCATCACAAGAATTTTCCCCATATTTATTACACAATACACAATTTACCGTAAATTTTTACAAATCCTACGCATGTCTTCTATTCCCAAAACAGAAATTTCAGTAAATCCCACAGTCATGGAAAATTTCTCAAAATTTCAGGGCATGTACTGATATGTACACACATGATTTAGAAAAATCTAGGGCATTCCATTCCTCAGGGATCATGTAAACAATGGGAGAACATGCAAAAATCCATTTTCCAACATGTATTTCAATAAGTTTAACAATCCATGCCATTCACCAAAAAGCACAGAAAATATCACATGCATCCCATGGTCTATTTTACATAACATATATGATTACATTATATCCTCATTCGAAACACTTCGGAAATTAATCATATAGAAGGGAGAACAGTTCACTGTTCTGCCCTGAAGAGCTTAACGGCATAGTCTGGACGCTAATAGCACTTTAACGGCAATATCGTTGGCCGCCAAGCTGAGATCTCAACGGCAATGGCTTTTGCCGTCAAGTTCAGGTCTGTGCAAAACACAGACCCGAGCTCCCAACACAAGGAGAATGGGGGGATCCAGGACGCGAGGAAAAATCCAGAAAAATGCTGGGACCTAGGGCACATGTATAGGATTGAGATCTATAGGTTACTTGCCTTCTAAAAATTCTACAAAGATCTGAATATGTTGATGAAGCCCTTCTCGGCCTTGCCAAAAGGTGCTCAGAAACTCCTTTGATCCTCTTTCCCCTGTCGATGTAGATGGCACCTCGGGGTTGGGATCTCTTCTTGGATGCATGGGCTGTCCTCCAGACACTGTAACTCCTTGGTTTGCATCTCCAGTCGACGGATCAAAGGCCACTAATTTCAGGTCTTCTCTTGTTCTCCCATAGCTAGGGTTTTCTTCTCTCCTCTTTGCAAAGAGCCCCAAGAGAGATCTTGGGGTTGCAAGGAGTGGTTGGTTTATAGGAGAGAGGCCTCTCCTTTCACGCAGATGGTGATGTGAGGCTTCTCAGCCGTTGGGGACAGCTCTCCAATGGCTGGGGTTGCTTGTCCCCGGAATTTCGGGTCTGCTGCACATGCAGGTCAGAGAAGTAAACGTCCACATATATGGACGGCTACTTAAGGCTTGGCGTCCATCGATATGGATGCCGACACCTCATGGGCGTCCACCCATGTTGACGCCAATTGGCCCTTCCGCCAGAACTTAAAATCATGCAGAAATCATGTTCAACTTATACATATATACATACAATGTATGTAACATAGTATACACACTATCACACCATGCATTCAAACCATATTTACCATATAATTATTCACATGCATACATAAGCACAACTAGCTAATACGTACGTAGATATCTACCTACGCGTACGTGATGTTTTACATAAGTATGGCTCAACATGCGGCAAAATAAAGTGACAAGAATTGCGTGGGTTTCAAAATCATTAGGAGGCAATATGAATTAAGTTAGCTAGGAATAATCTATTCAATAAAATAGTTCTTGCTTGCACTCACTTGATTTGGCATATATATATAGCATACACACACGGATGTAACATACTTATGTACATTATGAATGAAATAGATAGATACAATAACACGCACACCGATAATTAGACTAAACTTGCACAACATTACTTAAGTACTATATGCATGGGATTTTTAATATACACCGTATGCACAATTTAGCTAATTGCCTATTCTCACCTAATTGTCATAAAAATACATGCATGTTATTCATGAGGAATATAGAATTATAATATACATTACTAAATACACCTACCATACTTGCACTCTATATGTATATGCAATGTACGAAGTACAATGTACACATTAACTACACCATGCAAATGAACAACGTTTACAACTAAACATACACATGCATACATAGGTATACCAAGGTGTTATGTATGTAGCATTAGGTGTACAATTATCACATCCATAAAATAACATACATCCACGCATGTACACATGCAAAATTTATAATTATAATTTGCACCATTTTCATGCACGCCATTTATGCAAGAACAAGCAAACATCATATACATAAAATATAAGTGGGGAAAGAAAAGGAAATTTCGGGGCCTTATAGAATATGTTGCGGCTGGTTTTTCTGGCACTCAAGTTCTTTGGGTGTCACGACCGGTCAGCGGGTCGCGACAGCTTTCTGTTGTTTCGGTCGTCTGACGCCTGATAGGGTGGCAGGCGTGTCAGTACGACTTGTTGCGTTGTTGTGGCATCCCTGGGGGATGCGTTCTTGTCGCGGTGCGTTGACCCGTCGCGTTAAGGTCCTTAACGCGACGTGTCGCCCCGTCGCGTCTTGGGTGCCGAAGGCATAAGGCCTTGGTCGGCGACCCTTTCCTCCTCTTTCCCTCTTTCCCCTCTCTTCTCCCCCTCCGGGGGTGCTTCGCCTCTCTCTCTCTCCTCTTTGTGCGTTTCAGGTGAGGAGGAGGGCTGTGCTTGTGTTCCCGGCGTTGTGGAGCTTGCGTGGAGTGAGGAGGAGGTGGCCAATCCAATGTGAAGGGCCCTATTGGGGTTCGTTCTTTGTTTAAGGTAGGGATTGCTTGAACTCTTCTCGATCCGGGTGGATTGGGAGCTTCTCGTGCTTTCTAGTTAGTTTAGATAGCTTCTCCATGCTCCCTTTCCCCCTGTGGTATGTGTGTAGCTTGTGGGCAGCCCCGGGATGGAGCATCCCGTGGGTCTGCCTCTCTGCTAGTGTCGCGACCGCGGTGTGCGTCGTGACACCAGAAGAGGCGTCTGCCCGGTCGGGTGAGACCTTATCCCGACGCATTTTCCTGTCGCGATAAGGATCGTTGTCGCAATGCGTTTTCTTGTCGCGACAAGGTTGCTGTCACGACGCTTTGCCCCGTCGCGACATGGTTGCTGTTGCGGTGCCCTTCCCCGTCGTGATGGTATTGCGACGGCCTAGGGGGACGCAACAGTACCTATGTGCCTCAGGTGTTTCCGTGGTTCCGGTTGGGGTGTCGGTGTGTGCCCCAGGGCAGGCTTGCCCTTAGGACCTTCAGGTGGGGAACGCGGCAGGTTACCTGGCTGCGTTTAGTGACTGAAGGTGACACCTTCGTGGCCGTGTCCTGGCGACGGTGCTAGGAGGGTCGCGTCTGTCTAATAATCTAATGACCGGCGGTCAATTGATTATTAGCAGAGCGACGGGTTTTCCATACTGTCTGGTGGTGTTCTGCGGTTCTGACTTGTTTGTGTGTGCCTTGGTTGGCCGACGGCCCTCTGGAAGGTCAGTGCCTGCCTCTCGCTTGTTGGGCTTGTCGTGGGTTACAAGCCAGCGGTTTGGCGTGGTTCTTGTTGTGCTTGCCCCACCTGTTCACCCGGTGCTTGGCACTTGAGGGCTTGTCCCGTTCAGAGGTTGTCTCCGTTGCCTGGGACCCCCATCCTCGGGAGCCTGTTAAGGGAGTACTCTGGGCTATGAGCGTGCTCGGGGTGGCAGCCGAGTTGGAGACTCTAGAGCAGAGGGGAAAACGAGGTTTGGAGAGTGGCACCAAGTCGTTTGTAGAGCTCTCTTGTCTGGGGTGGGACGCTAAGGTCGTTGAGGTGTTTTCTTCCCGGCGTGGCCCAGATAGTCCTTTGTCTCACTACCTCTCTCTGTGTTGGTTTCGAAGCCACGTAGTGGTGCTAGGCATGGGGCTGCAGCTTGGCCAGGCTGCGGTGTTGCATGCGTTTGTGTGTTTCTGTGGTGGCTCTGTCTCGCTCTTCTGCGGAGGAGAGGCAGGAGCTAGGCTGGCGAGCAGAGGGCGTGGACGACGTGTCCCCCTCTTGGCTGCTAGCAGCGGTGGCTTGGTTGCTGTTGTTGTGACGACATTTCCTCACGACATTTTCAAGTATGCCTCGTTGCCCTAACCTGCACGGTGGTTGTAGCCTGGTTGTGTCTAGCTTCTGTGGGCGTTGTTGGTTTGGCCTTGTTGGCTCGTGCTTCTGGTGGTTTCCGCTCGGTGTCCTCTCGGTTTCATGGTCTCGTTCTTGGGTGCCAGTCCATGGTGGCACTGACGCGTGTGTCTTCCTGAACTCATGGTGTGTCTGGGGTCCGGAGCGGTTCTATTTGTCGGCCCTCGACCTTGTGGAGGTCTGAGGTGGCCGTGCTTGTGGTGAGACGTCGTTGTCGCCTGGTTGTTGCATTATCTCGGTGGGTGTGCCGAGGGTTACTTCCGCTTTGTGCCCGACTCCGTTGGTTTCTGCGGGAGTCGTGTGTGTGCCACGACCTTGGTTGGTGGTCGTGGCATTGCACTGTTCTGTTCTGCTGCTTAGTAGTACCCTGCTGTAGGTGTTCCTCGCTTTACAACTTTCTAGGGTAGTTTCTTGTTTTCGGGGTTCCTGCTGCTCTGGCCAGTGAGGGACTGGTAATCCCTACTGGGCCTTGTTCACGAGGCTCACCCCCTACTTCCTTCAGCTAGGGGCTCGTCGTCGGGGGAGCTCGGTGTCAGACGGGTTGTGGAGGCAGGCTGTGGCGCCGTGTGTTGTCAGCAGCAGTGAGAGCGAGTGTTGTGAGCTCTTATACCTGAGTGAGTTGAGAGTTGTGCTTTGAAAGTTCTCGGGGTATGCCCCTTAAGGACTGCACCTTTCTTCTTGTACCTGTGTTTTTATTTGGGACACGTTGTACAGTTGTTATATTTTTATAGTTGTTTAAATTCAGTACATATCTCACTAGACTATTTCTTCTAACCCTTCCGGGTCTTCGGATCCGTGGGTGGCGACGCGAACTTCGGGGTCCCTGGAGGGGGTTCAGGAGGTCGGGTCGTTACAGTTGGTATCAGAGCATGGGTCTACTAAGATTTGTAAGGAAGTAATAACTATAGCTGTCCCAAAGAAAGGTACTAGTACACTGCTGACACCGTCCAACTAGTGTTAGGCTTGTGCTTTCAATTGTTTTGCAGATGTGCGGCTTCCTTGCAAGGTTCGTGTGTGTGCTGCAAGAGGGTTGCAGATGTTGCCGTGCCGCGAGCATGGCAAGTGTGGTCGCTCGGTGTGTTCGTGCCATGGTGGCGCAGTTGGTGGTGGACTCGCTAGCAGTGGTCTTCCCTGTGTGGAGGACGATTGCAGGCAAGTCTAGGCATGGTGCTCTTCGTTGCCTTCGGCGCATTTGGGTGTGTGTTCCGCTGAGGCTGAGAGAGCCTGCGCGTGGTCTGGCCTTAACCAGTGCTGGGTTGTTGTCTATGGAACCGGTCAAAGTGTCCCTGTCTTGTTGGCTATTCCCCTATTGTTGGGGTGTGAGCTGCGTTGGTTGTGTGTATGGTCTCTTGTTTGTGCACTGAGCTCTGCTTGGTCGGCATTGTTGCTCTGGCTAAGCAGATGTTCTGTGTGCCATGTTGTACCGTTGGTTGAGCGCTGCGACACTTGTCTGTGGTTGTTTGTTAGCCTTGTGCTGGCTGGTTGTGAGCTCTGGTGAGGTGCTCCCAAAGTCTTTTTCTGTTGGTTCTGGCGGAAGTGAGGTTTCCTTAGAACTGTGTTGTGCTCGTTTCTGGTTGCTGTTGCGTTGCCCTCTGGGTTGAGGTGCATCACTTGGTTGCCCTGTGTTCTGGTGAGGTTTCCCAGAACTGTTTGCTGTTGTCCTGATGAGGGTTTCTCTCAAGACTGTTCCTTGCTCGTTTCTGTCTGTTGCTGTGCTACCTCAGGGTCTGAGGTGTGCTGTTGATTTGGCTGGTGCGTTTTGGCGAATTTTCCCAGAACTGTTCCTTGGTGGTTCTGGTGGAGGTTCTCCCAGGACCAATTTGCATTGCTTCTACAGTTCTGCTTGCTGCAGTGTTCTCTCTGATGGTCCGTGTTGTTTGGTCATTTGGGTTGTGCGTTCTGGTGAAGGTTCTTCCCAGGATCGCCCTTTGTCAATTTTGGCGGAGGTTCTTCCCAGGAGTGCTCTGTGCTCGTTTCGGGCCACCGTTGTGTTGCCCCTGCGGTTCGAAGTGTGCCATTTGGTTGGGCTGCGTTCTGGTGAGGTTCTCCCAGGACGGCTCTTGGTGCTTTTGGTGGAGGTTCTCCCTAAAGCTACCATGTGTTTGTTTTGGTCATCGTTGCTCTCTCTCTCTGTAGAGATGAGCTGTCGTTGTTGCCGGTTGGACTATCTGTGTTACAGTCTGCTTGGGCGTTGTCGGTCGAGGTGTGGTGCGCTTGGCTGTGTGTCTGGCTATTGTGTTGGCCATGTTGCCTCGTTAGTCGTTTCCAAGTTTCTTGACTGCGCTGGTGGGACTTCGTGTGTCCCCGTGGTCGGGTGGTTTACTTCGTTTCTCGCGCCCTGCATGCTCTTGCAGATGATGGTCTGCTGAGTGCCATGGGTGTTTGGCTGGCTGTGCTTTTTGTGGAAGTATCAGTCTTGCATTGTAGATTTCCCTCTCGCGTGTGGAAGAGACTCATTGCGTTGCGTGTCTCCTTCCTCTACTTTCCGTTGGTTGCTCGGGGTGGTGATGCTCCACTATGGTGTTGCGTCGCCAAGGTGCACATTGTTGCGACCTTCTGGTGGAGTCATCTTCCCTTGAGTTGTTTTTGAGTTGAGCTGGTTGCTCCCCTCGTGCTATCGTTTCCTTATGGCACCATGGGTCAGTGGACCTGTTCGTGCCGTTTGTCGTTGATTGTTTCATGTTGCCTGCTTGAACAATTTGGGGCATTGGGTCCCTGTTGGTTTAGCGCAAGGTAGTATTATTTTCTTGTTGGGTTGCTCGCGCGAACATTGTTCTGCTGTGCTTTGGTTTTTCTTGGTTTGCTTGCTCGTGTGAGCATTATTTCGGTGAGTGCTCCAGTGTGCCTCGGCTTGTGCCTTGGAGGCATTTCATACCATCCTTTTTGGTGTTTGACCTCTCTATCGGTCGCGATGGAGGTGGTGCTTCTTGCTCTTTCGCGCCAGGGAGTTGCTGCAGTTTTTGCTCCCCGTGCGGCAGAGTCGGTGCTCCGTGTTTTGGTGTGCTTTTTGGAGCCGACATGGTTGTTGTGCTCTTGATGTTGTCAGCTTTCCGTGTGCTTCCCTTGTGGGTCTCTAGTGGAGAGTCCCCTTCGGTGGGCCCTGTGTTGTCTCGAGCCATTGGTGCGGTTGTGTGTACTGTACCTTGAGCATTTTCTTCGATACTTTGTGTTTTTGTGCCTCAAGGGTCGGGGCCGGTTTGGCCTGTTCTGCCCTTTCAGGCTTGCAGTTCTTTGCATGTGGCTTTTGGCAGGTCTCCTATGGAGAGTCATTCCCATTAGCCCGTGTTGTTTCGGCCGCTGGTGCACATGTGTTGCAGTTTGCTTAGTTTTTGGTGCTTGTGGTAGCACCGTGTGCTCGTGCCTGAGTGTTTCGGTTTTGTGCCGTCTGGAGCCTTGGTGCATTGTGTTGTACCTTGGGTGGCTTCTGATGCTTGTGATAACACCAATGTTGTGCCGTGTGCCTGTTCGTGAGATTTGTGCGTCGTTTCATGACTTCGCTCGGTGTTGGAGGCGTTGAGCTTTTTGCCTATGGGACACTTTGTGTTGGCCCGTACCTTGTGGTTGTACCATTACCGCTGTGGGGTGGCTGCTTTGCTTTGTCTAGGTAGTCCTATCGGTGGTATGCCAAGCTTTGGTGGTGGCTTGTGTCCAAGTTTTCTTTCTCTCTTTGGGAGCGAGTGTGTTTGGTTGTGGTACCCTACTTCGGTCTGGGTCCCTCTGAGGTCGACATGTTGCCCTCGACCTCTGCGGTTGTTTCAGTTCTCGTGTGGTTGTGCATCTTTCTAGTGGTTGGCACATTGGTACCCGCGCTGAGCTTTGTGTGCGCATGGCAGGTGTGCTGCCAACTCTTCGTTGGTTCTCAGGTTGTGCATGGTGTTGGTGAGTCTGTAAGCCGATGGCGGAGTCTCCTGTCAGTTTGTCTGGTGACAGTGAGGCCTATTGGCTTGCTAGTACTCGACCAAGTGGTTTGTCGACGTTGTGAGGTGCTCGGTTTTGGGTTAACCTCAGACGTCTTCCGTGTTCCTGTCGCGGTGTGCCACATTGTGGAGCGTGTAACTCCCAGTTTTTTGTGGCTCTGCGTGCGTTTGGTGTCCTTGTTGGACCACGAGGAAGGTCTGGGTGAGACCTAGTGGTAACAGTGGATGCCGTTTTCGTGTGTTGAGGGTTCTCCACATGCGTTTGCTGTCCCTATTGGACCGCGAGGAAGGACTGGGTGAGACCTGGTGGTGACAGTGGACGTCGTTTCGTGTGTTGCGGATTCTCCACGAGCGTGTCCTCGCTCTGGTTCTTGTCTCTCGCGTGGTTTCTCGGTTGGGCTGGTGACCGATGCTAGCTGCTGCTAGTAGCATGAGGCTGTTCCCCTGAGTATTGTGCTTGACTATCAGACGTTTTTCCTGGTCGTTGTCAACAATTGTGTACTCTGTCAGGTTTTGCTGGTGATAGAGTGAGTTGCTGACCGGCGATTCTCATGTTGCTGTCGGCAACTGTGTCCTCTATCAGGTTTTGCTGGTGACAGAGTGGGTTGCTGGTTGGTTGGTCCCAATAGCGGGGTCTGTTGGTGGCTGTAGCCATGCGGTTTTTACCTGGCATTTTCTGCTGCTCAAGTCTATTTTGGTGTCACTCAGCACCTGTGGGGTTGTCGTTCCGTTTGGGCGCCCTACGTATGGCTGGAGTGAGCTGTTGGTTTCTCGGCTTGGTGCTCCACCCGCATTTGGAGCATGTTGTGAGCTATTGGATTTTCGGTTGTGTGCTCCTCATGTGTTTGGAGCCCGTTGTGTGAGCCGTTGGTCTTCCAGCTTCATGTGCCTGCGCGCGTTTGGCGGTATGGTTGTTGCCACGAGGAAGTCATGTTGAGACTTAGTGGTTTATTTGCATTGGTCTTACATTTACTCCCTGTGCTTCGTTTCGTGCCTCAGGATCTTTTAGGCGTGCCTTAAATTTTGAGGATGAAATTGTTTTAAGGGGGTAGGATGTAAGACCCGACTTCACGGCTTTTCATCCGGTGTCTTGGATGACTGGCCACTAACGCGTCCAGGCTGGGTGACGTGTTAGTGTCATGTCGTGGGTGTTCGATGCGACAATCATCCTTGTCGCGATGAGCGTGTGCGTCGTGTCCTTGTCGTGCCCGGCTTTCCTGTCACGTCTTGGTGTCGCGACCGGTCGATGGGTCACGACAATTTTCTATCATTTCGGTCGTTTGACGCCTGTTAGGGTGGCAGGCATGTCAGTACGACCTGTTGCGTTTTCGAGGCGTCCCTGGGGGACGCGTTCTTGTCACGGTGCATTGACCCATTGTGTTAAGGTCCTTAACGTGACGCATCGCCCCGTCGCGTCTTGGGTGCCGAAGGCATAAGGCCTTGGCCGGCAACCCTTTCCCTCTCTTTCCCTCTTTCCCCTCTCTTCTCCCCCTTTGGCGGTGCTCTGCCTCTCTCTCTCCCCTTTGTGCGTTTCAGGTGAGGAGGAGGGCCGTGCTTGTGTTCTCGGAATTGTGGAGCTTGCGTGGAGCGAGGAAGAGGTGGCCAATCCAACATGAAGGGCTCTATTGGGGTTCATTCTCCATTTAAGGTAGGGATTGCTTGAACTCTTCTCGATCTGGGTGGATTGGGAGCTTCTCGTGCTTTCTAGTTAGTTTAGATAGCTTCTCCATGCTCCCCTCCCTCGTGAGGTATGTGTGTGGCTTATGGGCGGCCCCGGGATAGAGCATCCCATGGGTCTGCCTCTCTGCTGGTGTCACGATCGCGGTGTGCGTTGCGATACCAGAAGAGGCATCTGCCCGGTTGGGCACGACCTTATCACGACGCGTTTGCCTGACGTGATAAGGATCACTGTCGCGACGCGTTTTCCTGTCACGACAGGGTTGCTGTTGCGACGCTTTGCCCCATCGCGACATGGTTGCTGTCGCGGTGCCCTTCCCCGTCGTGATGGTATCGCGATGACCTAGGGAGATGCGACAGTACCTGCGTGCCTCGAGTGTTTCCTTGGTTCCGGTTGGGGTGTCGGCGTGTGCCCCAGGGTAGGCTTGCCCTTAGGACCTTTAGGTGGGGAACGCGACAGGTTGCTTGGCTGCGTTTAGTGACTGAAGGTGACACCTTCGTGGCCGTGTCTTGGCGGTGGTGCCAGGAGGGTGTGTCTGTCTAATAATCGATTGACCGGTGGTCAATCGATTATTAGCAGAGTGATGGGTTTTTCGTACTATCTGGTGGTGTTCCGAGGTTCTGGCTTGTTCATGCGTGCCTTGGTTGTCCGACGGCCCTCTGGAGGGTCCGTGCGTGCCTCTCGCTTGCTGGGCTTGTCGTAGGTTACAAGCCAGCGGTTTGGCGTGGTTCTTGTTATTCTTGCCCCACCTGTTTGCTCAGTGCTTGGCACTTGAGAGCTTGCCTCGTTCAGAGGTTGTCTCCGTTGCCTGTGACCCCCATCCTCGAGAGCCTGTTGAGGGAGTACTCCGAGATACGAGCGTGCTCGAGTTGGCAGACTCTAGAGCGGAGGGGAAAACGAGGTTTGGACAGTGGCGCCGAGTCATTTGTAGAGCTCTCTTATCTTAGGCAGGACATCGAGGTCGTTGAGGTGTTTTCTTCCCGGCGTGGCCCAGATAGTCTTTTGTCTCACTGCCTCTCTCTGTGTTGGTTCCGGAGCCACGTAGTGGTGCTAGGCGTGGGGCCGCAGCTTGGCTAGGCTGTGGTGTTGCGTGTGTTTATGTGTTTCTGTGGCGACTCTGTCTCGCTCTTCCACGGAGGGGAGGCAAGAGCTAGGCTGGAGAGTAGAGGGCGTGGACAGCGTGTCCCCCTCTTGGCTGCTAGCGGCGGTGGCTTGGTTGCTGTTGTTGTGACGACATTTCCTCATGACGTTTCCAAGTATGCCTTGTTGCCCTAGCCTGCACGGTGGTTGTAGCCTGGCCGTGTCTAACTTCTGTGGGCGTTGTAGGTTTGGCCTTGTTGGCCTGTGCTTCTGGTGGTTTCCGCTCGGTGTCCTCTCGGTTCTGTAGTCTCGTTCTTGGGTGCCAGTCCATGTTGGCACCGACACATGTGTCTTCCCGACCTCGTGGTGTGTCTGGGGTCCGGGGCGGTTCTGTTTGTCGGCCCTCGACCTTGTGGAGGTCTGAGGTGGCTGTGCTTGTGGTTATATGTCGTTTTCGCCTGGTTGTTGCGTGGTCTCAACGGGTGTGCCGAGGGTTGCTTCCACTTTGTGCCCGACTCCGTTGGTTTCTGCGGGAGTCGTGTGTGTGTCATGACCTTGGTTGGTGGTCGTGGCGTTGCACTGTTCTGTTCCGCTGCTTAGTAGTACCCTGCTGTAGGTGTTCCTCGCTTTACAGCTTTCTAGGGTAGTTTCCTGCTTTCGGAGTTCCTGCTACTCTGGCCGGTGAGGGACTGGTAATCCCTACTGGGCCTTGTTCGCGAGGCTCACCCCCCTACATCCTTCAGCTAGGGGCTCGTCGTTGCGGGAGCTCAGTGTCAGACGGGTTGCGGAGGCAGGCTATGGCACCGTGTGTTGTCAGTAGCAGTGAGAGCGAGTGTTGTGAGCTCTTATACCTAAGTGAGTTGAGAGTTGTGCTTTGCAAGTTCTCGGGGTATGCCCCTTAAGGACTGCACCTTTCTTCTTGTACCTGTGCTTTTATTTGGGACACGTTGTACAATTGTTATATTGTTATAGTTATTTAAATTTAGTACATATCTCACTAGACTATTTCTTCTAACCCTTCCGGGTCTTCGGATCCGTGGGTGGCGATGCGAACTTCGGGGTCCCTAGAGGGGGTCCGGGAGGTCGGGTCGTTACACTATAATTCCTCTAGCTAGGATGTTGAGCAAAATATTTCAACACTTTTCTTGGTGATGTGAGAACACTACATCGGATATTTCTCCTATCAAACTGGAACTCCCTTATCAAAGCCTCCTTAAGTCTTCGTGAGCGTAGAATTCCTCTAAGACATTGAGCATGTTGCACTATAAACCCCTATACACCATTCTAGAACTCTACTAGACCTACACAACAAGTTCCAACCAACCTTCTGTGTCTGAGTGTAAAGGCTCCTGTACTGGTGTGGCAACACATCTTTTTGATAAACACGCCCCTACCTTGACTACATTCTGGTTGCGGCCAGAGTGTTGACCGCGTTCAACCCAGCACTGTCTGTACCCAAGAGTACTATACAATAGTCATTTCTCGTGTGTTTTCTCAGACTATTTCATGTGCAAACCTTTTGTATATTTCTGAATAGTTATGAATCTTGTATCAATAACCCAATGCTTGGCAATTATAGGGATAGTCTAGTCTTGCGAGGAGCATCCAAAAGTGCAGGTGCTCGTGGTAGTTTAATGGCCAGGGTGATGGCAATGCACCCAAGTACTAGACTACCTTTATTATTCTATGACAATCAACTCATGAAATACTTGCCATATTAATAATTGACTTGACTTGTACTAGTTTCCCTTGTGGGTATTCTGATATGATTTGGCCACTTCTACATCAATACGCTTATTGCTTGTTATCATTTTATTTACACTTACATCTCACTCTCTCATACTCGATAGTCGTTACTAGTTCTTGTCTCTCGCCATCTTATTATTGTTTGTTAGCTTTGATTTATATCATTGTCATGTCATTAGTGCATTCCAGCTTGTTAAACTGTTAATTACTTAAAGTATATCTGATCATGAGATATAACTCCTACTGAACATTTTGCTCATCTAGTTGCTACTCTATATTTTCAGATGAGTCAAATGATGATACACACAACAATGGGAAAGATCAAGAGTGAAGAACAACCCATCATTATCATAGTAAAGTTATCCTAGTATTCTAGTAGAGTCTAGTATACTTAGATTTAATTTTTGTTTATTTCTAATGTAAGTGTCATGATGGACCCTATGTAATGGCTCTGAATTAGTAGTTGTAATAAAGCCTAGTGATTTGTTATCAAGGAAATTAAGAGTTAGTATTATTTCAATTGTTGTCTTTTGAATTTAGTTGCTTTGAATTACATGACTATTTGATATACATGTATCTGCTTGATTTATGATATTCCATGTCGAGACATGACAATTGTGTATCAGAGGCTAGACTTATTAAACCCTAAGTATAACAAGTTATAGGTCCCAAGATTGAAATCTAGCCCTAATAGCCAAAAGGTTCTAGGTTACCCTGAAGGTAGACCATGTGTCCTAGATTGATAGCTGCCTGATGAGATTGTGTAGAGCTTTGGGCTAAGTTAAAACATGTTAAACAACTTCAAGATCAAAATGTAACGACCCGAGCTCCCGGACCCCCGCTAGGGACCCCGAAGTTCGTGTCGCCACCCACGGATCTGAAGACCCGAAAGGGTTAGAAGAAATAGTCTAGTGAGATATGTACTGAATTTAAATAACTATAACAAGATATACAATATACAAAAGTCTGTACAACGTGTCCCAAATAAAAGCACAGGTACAAGAAGAAAGGTGCAGTCCTTAAGGGGCATACCCCAAGAACTTGCAAAGCACAACTCTCAACTCACTCAGGTACAAGAGCTAACAACGCTCGCTCTCACTGCTGCTGATAACACACGGCGCCACAGCCGTCTCCGCAACCCGTCCGACACCGAGTTCCCACGACGACGAGCCCCTAGCTGAAGGAAGTAGGGGGGTGATCCTCGCGAACAAGGCCTAGTAGGGATTACCTGTGACGGCCCTCATTATACCGGTATGGTCATATCGACCCACGTCGATATAACGAGTGCTGCCAGCCACAGTGGGACATTTACCCAACAATACAGACAGTTGAGATACACGCGAATATACATAACAGAGTAGCGGAAGTAAAAGAGAACTATCTCCATTCATTCATCATCCGCATTCAACATACATGCAGTTTTCAATTTGCAAAAAGGAACTAAAATTCTCATAATTTAAATGCTGAAATAAAATACAAAATGTCCAATGTCCACATATTACATTCTTCATGATAATTCTAATACAATGGTTCAAGTACATACTATGAAGTTTACAAAAAGGGATGCACAACTCCACTAGCTAAACTCCGCGCTCGGAGTCTGTCTCCACTGTCTCCTCCACGAAGGTCTCGTCACCGTCTAAACCTGTACGCCGAAGCAAGAGTGAGTCCTAAAGACTCAGCAAGCAACACTATACATGACATTCACGTACAAGTCCTAGTGGTTTCTACATGCACGTTTACAATTCCAAACACAAGCATGCTAGTCAATGCAAGTTTTCAACCTATCATGAAAGTTCTACAATTTTATACATAAGGCATGCTTTCAGATTTCAAAAATAACATCCACCTATCACATGATTTCTATTCAATTTACTCATGAGACTTTAATCAAAACATGAGAGCTATTCACATGAACAATTTACATACATGAACGGGGAACATAATTAGCATGGATCCACATGTTCTTAAGTACATATAACTTTTAACAGCTTTAGGTTGCTGATTTACATGCTCCAATGGCCATAACCCTACACATGAGAGCTACAACGTTGCTTAACACATCACATATGAACAATCTATCATGTCACTTTGCACACATATTCATTTGTTGTTCCTAACATGGATTCTAAGCAATTTGTACACATGAACATGAGAAAGATAACATGCATTTTCTAAATTCACATGGTTTCAGCTTTAATCTCACATGATTTCCATAACACCTTTACACATCTAGAATTTCGCATTTTCTTTTCACACAATTTTCTCTTTTCACATGGTTACACTTTACACATACACATCCACATGTCACTTACACATTTACACATGGTCACATACACTTTACACATTACACTTTACACATGTTTTAGTGCCGTGACACATAGTCCAAACCACCAAAGAAGGACACATTCACATCACATAACACATAGGCACCATCTAGGCAATGCAATGGTGACTCTTGGACTGCGCAGACCGGAGAACAAGTCTCCACCCTAACCAGTGGTACTTGTCCACCTCCAGGATTTCCCCCTAATGCCCTTAGGGTCACTTAACACAATGAACTTTCTCAGGGGGACTTTTCCCTGATACAGCTCCACTGCCTTCTTGGAAGCAGTATCACATTGGCACAATTTACACTTTTACACAATTAGCGTTTTACACATGGTTTCACACTTTACACTTCCCATCACATTCACTTCCTCACTCACTGAACTCCTCTGTTTTTACTAACATGGTACTACAGAGTTTCAGGTTTTAACACACAGTAAACATCCAAATCATGCTGATTTAAACAAAATCTAATCACATTGCGATCATATGTACGAATTATTCACATTTCACATGAAAACTCATAACTCTCTATTTACGGGTCCAAATGGTCTGAAAATTTAACCACAGGCTTTTCGGGCTCATGATCATACCCTCAATTTTTCAGATTTTTCTGAGCTAAAGAGGATTTACAGAAAATCAAACGCCTAATTAGCATGTTATTCACATTTTACGTCAACATGGAATTCACACATCATGTAACTTATCACTTGCTGTTTAAACATAACTACCAGTGTATGCACATGAATTTAGAGTACAAAATTCCCTAATTCATACATCTATAAATCGTTTACCATAACCATTTTTACATGCTTTCATATTACCGAACCGACTTATTAGCATTTCACAAGCATGCATATTTTCCAAAATTTCAGAACATACACACATGTCCCACAACTCTTCATGTATAGACCGAAATCAAGGCATTCACATTAATCTAAATCATGATCATGGATTTGGCAAGATGACTTACAAGTTATTCTCACATGCTTACAAGACATCATTAGCCACATTCACCCACACAATCACATACATCCACAACCACAATGTACCATATACATAGCTTATAGGAATACCATATATCCTCACGCGTAAACATACCAAATTAAATGTATAAGAGGGACAGAACAGCTCACTGTTCTGTCCAGAAGAACTAACGGCGGTCTCTGGCCGCTGACTCAAGGTCAGCGGCATGGTCGATGGACGCCAAGATCATCACTGGCGTCCAGGGATCTTGCCGTTTACTCAGGTCTGTGCAGAAAACACAGACCCGAGCTCAAAACTTAGGGTGAAATGGAGGGTCTAGGACTCGAAATAAATTTCATAAAAATGATAGAAACATCCTAGACTCATACGGGGACACCATGGATAGGTCACTTGCCTCTTTAAAAATCCTCCAAGAGATCTATGGCTCGAAGAAGACCTCCTTGGGCAGTCCCAAGAAGTTGCAGAAGCACCTCCAAAAACGCCTTCCTCCGGGCTCCTGGATGATCTCCTCAGCAAAGCAAGACCAGGGAGGCCTTGCCCTTCTATCAGCTACCTCCTTGTCGGGAAGTTGGCCGGATCAAGCTCCAGGAAGTCGGATTCTTGGGTCACGGGTGGGGTTTTCTCACAGAAGCTCTAGGGTTTTTCTTTCTTCTTTTCCTCCTCTCACAAGGTGAAAGTGGGAAGTGGGAAGCCATTTCGGGTTCAGGTTAGGAGAGCCCCTCACCCACTCACCAGCTGATAGACAGCCTGAGAGCCGTTGGGGGACATCCCCCAATGGTTGCCTTCCTTGTTTCAGAAGACAGCAGCTCTGCTGCGCATGCAGGTCAGAGAGGTTGGCGTCCAGATCGCTGGACGCCGGATCTAGTGTTGGCGTCCAGGGCTGGACGCTGACACCACTTCGACGGCCTGGGGATTGACGCCAATAGGGCCTTCGGCCAGAACCCTAATTTATGCAGAAAACCATGCATACCGGACATATATACATGCAATGTACATATAGTATCGTATCCACACTACCATCATGCAATAATACATTATTTATGTTCAATATAAACACATGCACACGTATTTATACTATTTAAATATCCACGTAAATACGTACATACATACTCAACACAATATACACAATAAATACGAAAAAAATACGACGGAAATTCGAGGGTCTTACACCCTCTCCCCCTTAAAGAAACTTCGTCCTCGAAGTTAGAACGACACTACTCAAACAAAAGGGGATACTTCTTCTTCATCGCATCCTCAAGCTCCCACGTAGCCTCTTCACGTGAGAAGTTCCGCCATAGAACTTTCACCGACGCGATACTCTTGTTCCGGAGATGCTGCACCTTCCGGTCAAGAATGGCTACTGGTTGCTCGACATACGAAAGATCTGGCTGGATCTCCACTGGCTCATGACTAATCACATGAGACGGATCTCGGACATACTTCCTGAGCATAGATACGTGGAATACCGGTGAACGCTAGCCAAAGCTGGGGTAAAGCTAGCTCGTACGCCACGTTGCCCAAACGTCTGAGAATCTCATATGGGCCAATGAACCTAGGGCTTAGCTTGCTATGCCTGCCAAATCTGACAACACCTCGAGTAGGCGATATCTTCAAGAAGACATGATCGCCAACCTCGAACTCCAAATCCTTTCTCCTGTTGTCGGCATAACTCTTCTGCCTATCCTGTGCCGCAACAAGCCTTTTCCTGATAAGCTGAATCTTATCCGAAGTTTCCTGAACCAACTCCGGTCCGATCAACTGCCTATCACCAGTCTCCTCCCAACATAAAGGAGATCTGCAGGGCCTACCATACAACGCCTCGAATGGAGCCATTCCAATACTAGCATGAAAGCTGTTGTTGTATGCGAACTCCACAAGAGGTAAATGACGCTCCCAATCATCCTTCCAATCCAGAACACACGCTCTCAACATATCCTCGAGCGTCTGGATAGTCCTCTCGGACTGTCCATCGGTCTGGGGATGAAACGCCGAACTGAGCTTAAGCTCCGAACCTAACGCATCCTGAAGACCCTTCCACAATCTCGAAGTAAATCTCGGATCTCGATCCGAAATGATCGACTTCGGCACACCATGCAATCTAACGATACCGCTAACATACAATCTAGCTAAGCTCTCTACTGACTGCTTCTTCTTCATAGGTAAGAAATGAGCAGTCTTCGAGAATCTATCTACAACTACCCAAATCGAGTCATTGCCCCTTCTAGATCGAGGCAAACCCGATACGAAATCCATAGTGACAGCTTCCCACTTCCATACGGGGATATCCATCCTCTGCATAAGGCCGGATGGTCGCTGCCGCTCGGCTTTCACCTGCTGACATACTAGACATCTAGACACATAATCCGCAACATCCTTCTTCATGCCGGACCACCAAAATGATCTCTTCATCCTGATACATCTTAGTGTTACCCGGATGAATAGAGAATCGCGATCTATGAGCCTCCGCTAACACATGCTCACGGACATCTACTACATCGGGAACACAAACACGGTGCTGAAATCTAATCACACCGTCCTCATCACGAGCAATGCCCGCCTTACCCACTAACTCTAACAATCTAGGATCGGCTTTCTGCTGCTCAATCACCTCATCCAAGACTGAGGATCTAAGGGATAGCTGAGCTACAAAAGCCTGACACAACGATGGCTCTAACTCGGTCATAGAGCACGCTGCATCCTCCAACATCTTCCAATCCTGCTGGAGCGAAGACCTCTTTCTACTAAGAGCATCCGCTACGACGTTCGCCTTTCCAGGATGATACTGAAGGTCGAAGTCATAGTCCTTCAAGAACTCAATCCATCTCCTCTGCCTCAGGTTTAATTCCTTTTGGGAGAAAAGATACTCAAGCTCTTGTGGTCGGTAAACACCTCAAATCTGACACCATAAAGATAGTGCCTCCAGATCTTTAGTGCATGAACCACAGCTGCTAGCTCTAAATCATGAGTCGGATAGTTCCTCTCATGCTCCTTCAACTGACGAGAAGCATAAGCTACAACCCGCTCACACTGCATGAGTACACAGCCTAAACCAATCTGAGATGCGTCCGTATAAATGGCAAAGCCCTCTAGACCACTAGGCAATACCAATACCGGAGCAGAAGTAAGCTTAGCCTTCAATAGCTGAAAGCTACGCTCACATGCCTCAGACCATACGAACTTCTCACCTTTCCGGGTCAGCTTTGTCAAGGGGCGGCGATGGATGAGAAACCCTCAATGAATCGCCGATAATAACCAGCTACCCAATAAAGCTACGAATCTCCGAAGGAGTCCTGGGAACTTCCCAATCCATAACTGCCTGGACCTTGCTGGATCAACGCTACACCAGCGCCGGAGATAACATGCCCGAGAAATGAACCTCGCGCAACCAAAAATCGCACTTGCTGAATTTGCATACAGCTTGTGCTCACGGAGAACCTCAAGACTAACCTCAAATGCTGACGATGTGTGGCCTCATCCGGAGAATAGACCAACACGTCATCAATAAACACAACAACAAGCTATCTAAATACGGACTAACACCCGGTTCATGAGATCCATGAACGCTGCAGGGGCGTTGGTCAATCCGAAGGGAAGAACCAAAACTCATAATGTCCATAACGGGTTCTAAATGCCGTCTTGGACACATCCTCACTCTTAATCTTCAACTGATGATAACCAGATCGCAAGTCAATCTTGGAAAAGACTGATGCCTCTCGCAACTGGTCAAACAGATCATCAATCCGAGGTAAGGGATACCTGTTCTTCACAGTCACCTGGTTTAGCTTCCTATCAATGCACAACCGAAGTGACCCGTCTTTCTTCTTGACGAACAATACAGGTGCTCCCAAGGGAAACGCTAGGGCGAATAAATCCCTTGTCGAGCAATTCTTGCAATTGCTTCCTCAACTCGGCTAATTCTGCAGGGGCCATCCGATATGGGGCCTTCGAGATAGGAGAGGTGCCTGGAAGCAACTCTATAGTGAACTCTATCTCCCTATCCGTGGCAATCCAGACAAGTCATCGGGAAAGACATCTGGAAAGTCCTGCACCACATCGATCTCTGCAAGAGTCAGTGACGAACTAGCATCGGGTACTAGCATAACGCTGGCAAGAAATGCGTCACAACCCTTGTTCACCATACGCATCGCCTTCATGGCAGATGACTAACTTTCCCGCTAAGTTCTTTGGCAAGGGGTGAGAAAACTCATCCTCACCAGGAATGCGGAAAACAATCTTCTTCCTACGACAATCCACTAACGCATAGTGCTCCTCTAGCCAATCCAGACCAAAGATACAATCATAGTCCTTCATCTTTAGCAAGAAGAAACACCCATCTAGGAACCTATCCTCAATGCACACAGGTAACGACGGAATGCACTTCCTAGTCGATACCGTACCCGCAGGGTGTGCACAGACAAAGGGACCTCTAACTCCTCAGACTCTATGCCTGACTCTAGGGCTAACTGCCTAGCGAACCGCTCGAAATGAACGAGTGAGTAGCACCCGTGTCAAACAAAACCGAGCGTGCACACCGAAAAGTAAAACTGTACCTTCGGTGACATGCTCCGCCTGCTCGGCGTCCTCACGAGCTAACGCAAACACTCGAGCTGGGGCTCGAGGCCTTCCTGGTCGTCCTGTAGCTGGCGCGGCTGCCGCTACTGCTGGTACTGGCGCTCCTCGCTGAGCTCCCTGCTGAAGCCTTGGGCATCCTTGATCTTGTGGTCGCTGCTCCCACACTTTAGGCATCTGCCCGCTATTAACCAACACTCCGAACCTCCATGGGTCTTCCCACAATGGGGACACTCCTTCTTCGCACCGGGGGACGTACAGAGGGTACCTGATAGTTGCTGGTTGACGATGGTTTCTGCGGTGTCTGGTACACCGTCTTCCTCTTGTCTTGCCTCTGGAAAGTCGCTGCCGGCCTCTTCTGCGAAGCCTTCTTCTCCTCCAAGTATTGCTCCATTCTCCCTCCTGTCTGCAGGCTGCGCTGAGGGCCTCGTCTAGCGTGCGGTGTCGAACGCCACGAGCCTCGTCCTCAGTGATGGTTTGAGACCCATCACGAACTTCTTGGTCTTCCTGCGCTCATCTCCACTATGTGCGGTGCATATTTAGAGAGTTCAGAAACCTTGCCTCGTATCCAGGACGGTCATTGATCCTTGCGTCAGGGAAAGAATTCTTGCTCCATCTTGTCCTGGATGTGCTCTGGGACGAACTTGGCTCGGAAGAGCCTCACGAACGCGTCCCATGCCACATCTACTGCTCCGTCCTCGAAGCGCGTACGCAGTAGGGAGGACCACCATACATCAGCTCTCTCCTGCAACACACCTTCATAGCACTAACCAACAAATTCTAACTTGACAAACAACACCAAGCATAAACAAAAGCATACCTGTAGCTGTAGGTGGCTAAGGTCACCTTGTCCTCGTCAGGACACCTGATAGCTCGGAAGATTTTCTCGGTCTCCCTCATCCAGCTTTCTGCCAAAAGCGGATCACTCTCCCCCTTAAAAGAGGGTGGGGTCATCCTCTTGAATCGCTCCATGATGGAAGGTCCACCATGGTCCTGAGCTGGGGCCTGAGCCTGCTACATTAACAACAAACAATATATAAACACAATATCATACAATTCAAATAGCAGACTACTTAGGTTGTTTTATTATTTTACCTGGGCCTCCAACTGGGCCTGGAGTGCTGCCTGAGTGTTTGCCTGGGTCTGCATGGCTTGCACCAGACCTTGCATGACACTCCATAATCCACTGGCGGTGGTGGGGGAAGCACAGGACCCTGTGGGCCGGGGCCTGCTGCTCCGCCCGCTCCTCACGCCTCTGCTCGTCGTCGCGAGCTGGCGCACCTCCACGTCGTCCACGGGAAGCCATGGCTGTAATAAAATTTCAGCCACCATTAGAGTTAGGTTACTAAGTTCTCTAACCATCTTCTTATCTATCTTTCACTATTTATTAGTGTTTTCTACACATGTGGACATACTTAGCATGCAATGGGGATGATGACTTAGTTATATTCATGTGTAATCTCAACCGGTCTCTCTGATACCAATCTCTGTGACGGCCCTCATTATACCGGTACGGTCATACCGACCCACGTCGATATAACGAGTGCTGCCAGCCACAGTGGGACATTTACCCAACAATACAAACAGTTGAGATACACGCGAATATACATAACAGAGTAGCGGAAGTAAAAGAGAACTATCTCCATTCATTCATCATCCACATTAACATACATGCAGTTTCAATTTGCAAAAGGAACTAAAATTCTCATATTTAAATGCTGAATAAAATACAAAATGTCCAATGTCCACATATTACATTCTCTTCATGATAATTCTAATACAATGTTTCAAGTACATACTATGAAGTTTACAAAAAGGGATGCACAACTCCACTAGCTAAACTCCGCGCTCGGAGTCTGTCTCCACTGTCTCCTCCACGAAGGTCTCGTCACCGTCTAAACCTGTACGCCGAAGCAAGAGTGAGTCCTAAAGACTCAGCAAGCAACACTATACATGACATTCACGTACAAGTCCTAGTGGTTTCTACATGCACATTACAATTCCAAACACAAGCATGCTAGTCAATGCAAGTTTTCAACCTATCATGAAGTTCTACATTTTATACATAAGGCATGCTTTCAGATTTCAAAAATGTAACATCACCTATCACATGATCTCTATTCAATTACTCATGAGACTTATCAAACATGAGAGCTATTCACATGAACAATTTACATACATGAACGGGGAACATAATTAGCATGGATTCCACATGTTCTTAAGTACATATATAACTTTTAACAAGTTTTAGGTTGCTGATTTTACATGCTCCAATGGCCATAACCCTACACATGAGAGCTACAACGTTGCTTAAACATCACATATGAACAATCTATCATGTCCTTTTGCACACATATTCATTTGTTGTTCCTAACATGGATTCTAAGCAATTTGTACACATGAACATGAGAAAGATAACATGCATTTTCTAAATTCACATGGTTTCAGCTTTAATCTCACATGATTTCCATAACACCTTTACACATCTAGAATTTCGCATTTTCTTTTCACACAATTTTCTCTTTTCACATGGTTACACTTTACACATACACATCCACATCACTTACACATTTACACATGGTCACATACACTTTACACATTACACTTTACACATGTTTTAGTGCCGTGACACATAGTCCAAACCGCCAAGAAGGACACATTCACATCACATAACACATAGGCACCATCTAGGCATGCAATGGTGACTCTTGGACTGCGCAGACCGGGAGAACAAGTCTCCACCCTAACCAGTGGTACTTGTCCACCTCCAGGATTTCCCCCTAATGCCCTTAGGGTCACTTAACACAATGAACTTTCTCAGGGGGACTTTTCCCTGATACAGCTCCACTGCCTTCTTGGAAGCAGTATCACATTGGCACAATTTACACTTTTACACAATTAGCGTTTTACGCATGGTTTTCACACTTTACACTTCCCATCCATTCACACTTCCTCACTCACACTTGAACTCCTCTGTTTTTACTAACATGGTACTACAGAGTTTCAGGTTTTAACACACAGTAAACATCCAAATCATGCTGATTTAAACAAAATCTAATCACATTGCGATCATATGTACGAATTATTCACATTTCACATGAAAACTCATAACTCTCTATTTACGGGTCCAAATGGTCTGAAATTTAACCACAGGCTGTTTTCAGGCTCATGATCATACCCTCAATTTTTCAGATTTTTCTGAGCTAAAGAGGATTTACAGAAAATCAAACACCTAATTAGCATGTTATTCACATTTTACGTCAACATGGAATTCACACATCATGTAACTTATCACTTGCTGTTTAAACATAAACTACCAGTGTATGCACATGAATTTAGAGTACAAAATTCCCTAATTCATACATCTATAAATCGTTTACCATAACCATTTTTACATGCTTTCATATTACCGAACCGACTTATTAGCAATTTCACAAGCATGCATATTTTCCAAAATTTCAGAACATACACACATGTCCCACAACTCTTCATGTATAGACCGAAATCAAGGCATTCACATTAATCTAAATCATGAATCATGGATTTGGCAAGATGACTTACAAGTTATTCTCATATGCTTACAAGACATCATTAGCCACATTCACCCACACAATTCACATACATCCACAACCACAATGTACCATATACATAGCTTATAGGAATACCATATATCCTCAACGCGTAAACATACCAAATTAAATGTATAAGAGGGACAGAACAGCTCACTGTTCTGTCCAGAAGAACTAAACGGCGGTCTCTGGCCGCTGACCAAGGTCAGCGGCATGGTCGATGGACGCCAAGATCATCACAGGCGTCCAGGGATCTTGCCGTTTACTCAGGTCTGTGCAGAAAACACAGACCCGAGCTCAAAACTAGGGTGAAATGGAGGGTCTAGGACTCGAAATAAATTTCATAAAAATGATAGAAACATCCTAGACTCATACGGGACACCATGGATAGGTCACTTGCCTCTTTAAAAATCCTCCAAGAGATCTATGGCTCGAAGAAGACCTCCTTGGGCAGTCCCAAGAAGTTGCAGAAGCACCTCCAAAAACGCCTTCCTCCGGGCTCCTGGATGATCTCCTCAGCAAAGCAAGACCAGGGAGGCCTTGCCCTTCATATCAGCTACCTCCTTGTCGGGGAGTTGGCCGGATCAAGCTCCAGGAAGTCGGATTCTTGGGTCACAAGGTGGGGTTTTTCTCACAGAAGCTCTAGGGTTTTTCTTTCTTCTTTTCCTCCTCTCACAAGGTGAAAGTGGGAAGTGGGGAAGTCCATTTCGGTTCAGGGTTAAGGGAGCCCCTCACCCACTCACCAAGCTGAGTAGACAGCCTGAGAGCCGTGGGGCATCCCCCAATGGGTAGCCTTCCTTGTTTCAGAAGACAGCAGCTCTGCTGCGCATGCAGGTCAGAGAGGTTGGCGTCCAGATCGCTGGACCCGGATCTAGTGTTGGCGTCCAGGGCTGGACGCTGACACCACTTCGACGGCCTGGGGATTGACGCCAATAGTCCTTCGGCCAGAACCCTAATTTATGCAGAAAACCATGCATACCGGACATATATACATGCAATGTACATATAGTATCGTATCCACACTACCATCATGTAGTAAGTACATTATTTATGTTCAATATAACACATGCACACGTATTTATACTATTTTAAATATCCACGTAAATACGTACATACATACTCAACACAATATACACACATAAATACGAAAAAAAAATACGACGGAATTCGAGGGTCTTACATTACCAGTCCCTCACCGGCCAGAGCAGCAGGATTTCCGAAAATAGGAAACTACATTAGAAAGCTATTGTAACGGCCCTGGATATCTATACCCAATAAGGGTCCATATCCAGATCTGTCTCCCGCGAACGGACTGAAGTCTCGCAAGGGATAGCTCGTACACGTGTCCAGGAAGAATATAAAAGACAAACTACAACAGTAAGAGACACAAGAAAGGATATGTGCTCATATCTGCATATATAATTTACAACTATCCCATTACATTATTACATGTCCAAATTAAAGAGAGTACAACTACCTGGGCATACCCCGAGGGAGCACAAGCTCACACAACTCTACTAACACTACTGCTGGTGGTACAAGTCTGCCACGACACCTCCACAAGCCACACCAACAGTAAACCCTGAAAAGAACTGTAAGGGAGTGAGCCTCAACAAGTCACTGGCTTAGTATGGAACCACCCAAAACCACATACAACGCAGGAGAACCTCAACCCCAACGGGTCTCACTGGCAACACCAGAAACCAAACCACATCATGCTCACAACAAAGCATAATTAACAATACTAAACATAATTAACTCAGTTGCTGCAAATCTCGAAAAGACGAAGAGACAATAGCACCATTAATCCATTCAATAACTGTAAAGCCTAGGCCACAAGCCTCACAGGCACACCACCTCAACAGCTGGTCGCCTAAGCTGTAAGCCACACAAGCAAAGTATTGCCTAAGCTACCCGCTTCACTGGCAAACCTCTAAACATGTGAGTAATAGGATTGCTAACCAAGAGCTAATCCTTTATACCCTTAAATCACGATGTATCGAATGTCACACTAAAGAAACAGGACTGGCTATCACGATACCAATCCATCGCACACTAAATTCTATTCGAAAACTTACCCAAAGAAGGGTAAAACACAACAAGTGGAAGGTATCACCGCATGACCTTCACTTCACCACCTGAAAAGGCTAGTACTCAGCGTACTACGAGAAACCAGTACCCACAAAGAGTACAAGTACCCACCACCACAAGGTACCACCACGGAACACAAACACACCACGGAACATAAACACAACTGTGCCACCACGAGGGCACACCACAACTAATCAAACCACAACCAGTGAGTCTCCGCTCACTAACCACAATAACAACCGTGCCAACACCATGGCACACCTCAACGAGTAAAACTACAACTAACACACGCTATAGCCAATAGCAAAGCACGAGCCGGAAAGCACGACGCCACCATACGGGACAGACTACTGGTTCATGACGCCAGTATCCAACCCGGACAACACAACACAAGAACTATCTCTCAGTCTCGCAGTCACGGACGTAAGGTCCAACTGCAGCTCCACAACACAAGTAAAGTCAAAGAACTGTGGAGACCAACCAAACCACCACAACCTGTAGGTCACACACCCTGCAGGCCCATGCCTGGCACCTTTAGAGACTCTGGCCTGAGCTCTCTAAAGTGAGTCACTGGTAACAGGACTAGCCAGGGCCCAGTACGTCTACTGGTGTCCGTAACCCCCAGCTACGAGTGCGCTACAAGTGACTAACACAAACTCTCACAAGTCACTGTCCCACTGCTGTCTTTCCCTCAGCCGGACGACAACTCTCCCCGAGAGTGAGGGTGTCCAGGAAGACGACAAGACCTCGACGGTACCACTATACCAGGACAAGCCCCGAGCACACTCACGTGCCTCGCTTTCCTAGGAACCTGGGGCACCCAACTGAAGAGGCATTTCGGAATAGGCGCCGGACCACCAAACTTAGCAATGCACAAACCACGATATATACTTATGTATTATTTATTACAAACCACAATAAAAATATCAAGAATAGCTTAACCTCGGTCACCCTGTGATCTACAAACCACCTCACACCAATACACATGTAAACCACGATAACCATTTACAAACTGGCCTATCATTGGTCATCGCATGACCTCCTTTCCAGATACATACCATATACACTAACTCTTAACCTTATTTGCATTACATTAATTAAACCATCTCTATTAGTCCACATAGGACGCTACAAGACTAAGGCTAAGTTCACACTTGAACCATCATTGCCTAGCCACTACGACAACCAGTGCATGTGCCATGCACACACACACACCCACACACGCGTAACACCACCACAACGGAGTATGTGCCATGCACATCCTCAAACCACATAAACACACACAAACTATTTAAATGACACGCTTTAGAGGTGTTATAGGTGCCAAAGCACCTCACACCACGATAACACCACACCGAATATGTAAACCACCTACTAACCATGTGGGCAACCTACTCACAAAGTTTCACGGGTGTCAATGCACCTCACACCAAAGCTATGCACGATAAACGACGATAATCAGATAACCAAAACACCAAAAGCATGCAAAGCAGAACCCTCGGCTGTGATCGCGACAGAGGCCATGACCGCCTTCTGATCGTGACGCCACAATATGTCGCGATAAGAAACCCTATCGCGACGGATCGGCCTGTCGCTACCTGGTCGCGACAGTAGAGTCCGTCGCCTTCTCAGGCGAAAACCCTAATCCGAGAACCATCTCCGGATCTTCCATGTAAACCACCCTAAATCCCGATTCAACCCGATTTTCATGCTCATTTCACCTCCTAGCATGATATCTACTGTTTTTAAAGCAGTAAACAAGCTAACATGCAATCCACGCAATCAAACATGGTGGAATCTCCCTACCTTCACGAAGAACGCGCAATCCACGCATGGCGCGACATTTCCCCCACTCCTCGCGACGTCCTCGCATCGAGAGCACGACGAGAATCCCGCCAGAATGCCAAATCGCCCAGAAAACCTGCGACAGCTTCTCTCCCAGTCGAGCAGAGCTTGTGAAAGCTCTGTTCGGCCAGCCTACTTAAAAACTGCACAACGGTTGGGATCACGACGTACCTTCCCATCGCGACTTAATCGCGACGGACTAAGGCATCGCCTTCCCATTCCTGACATCAGCAAACTCCACTCCATGCGCGACACGCGGCGCACATGCAGACGTCAACCCCAGCAGCGGCAACCAGAACGTGACCCCTACTGCTGTCGCGTTCCGAACGCGACCTACACCCCCGTTGCGTTCACATTCAGTGAACCAACGGGCACCACGGGCCTAACCTGCCTTCCCACTAAGCTCGACACAACGCGCGGAAACCACAACCAAGGCCCAATGACCCCATATTGGTCATGAGCACCATACCAAAACCAGTAAACACAGATCCGAACTACCACTAATCAACAATCCGCGAAGATCCGAAAAATGCGCTACGTTACATTACTATCACCTAAAAAGGAATGTCGTCCTCGACATTCAAAACAAGCGACAATAAATCACACTATCACCTAAAAAGAAACAAAGCCATATGTAGAGCTTCCGCTGCATCCTTCTTTCAAACCATTTGCTCATTCTCATACTTGCTCTGCCTTCCCTTTCTTTTTAATTTATTCCACCACTACTTTATTTTATGGATCTATTCTACCATTCCTTACCTTTCAATTATAAGCGATTCTACCTTGCTATTAGCGCTTTATCTCCTTGGACTGAACCTATTTCTACATTTTTCGAGCAATTCTACCTAGCCGATAGCGCTTTATCTGCTTGAGCTCGATCTATTTCTACATTTTTCCTGGTTATATTTGCAACCTTTCTTTCTGGGCCATTTTCTTGCTTAAATCCTTTCACTTTACATTATTTAAAATTTCAAATTTCCTGATGTTATTTCACTATTTATTTATCACCACTAACCATCATTTGGCTCAATTGCGCACCAGACTTTAAATTTTTCTTTAATTACTTAAACTTCAGATAACTTATGAATATTAAATCTTCCACGCTTCCGCTGCGCTACTCTGATCATTCTGAACCTTTCACCAAATATTTCATGAATTCTGGATTCCCTTAATCCATTAATAACTTATCTCGCTTCAAATTATACTTTCCAACTAACTTTACATTTCTCTTATCATACATCAATACCACTTAATTGATTCCACTCATATTCTATCTTCTGCTATATCTTCTTCACACTAAATTCTAAATCTTGGCATATATCAATATTGATATACCTTTCCCTTTATATATATATATTCTTTGCTTTAAACAATATTCTCTAATTGATTTAACAAACCCAATTCATATCTTTTCACATCTTCCATTCTCATTGCTATTCATACCCGAAAATTCACCTTCACCTTTATTCAAGCCTTGCTCAATTATATGACATAAAATCTCGAAATTTCTTTACCATTAAACTGATTATATTGCTCCTCCCTTTTTCTACTCCCTTTCACTATACCTTAATCTACTCACTACTCCTTAACTGATTTATTATAGCTTTACTTCAAATTCTAGAAATATTCTTATAACAAGATTCATTTATTCATCCAAATCACCTTACTGCATATCATTACGCAAATTCTTTTTACACATTTCCTGAATCATTTAATTATCACTTTTCTATAATCAATCATATTCTTCTTTCCCCACTTGATCATTAATACTAAACTTTATCTTTACTATCAATAACATACCACCAATTCTGTAAAATATTTCTCTTAACTAGTTTACTAGCTAACTAATTTCCAGGTACCATTTATGCTACAATCTTTCTTACTTTCCACCATAACTATAAACTAAAAATATTTCTTTAAAACACAATGATTTATTCTACTTAATTTCTTTATACCACATTACTAATTTACCACCAAATATAAACATTTTCACTGTTACAGCTCATTCATAAATATCCATTCATAATCCACTTTGCTATTCCTCATTACTTTTCAATGAACTTAACCTTGCCCTTTCTAACTTACATAGCTTCAACTTACTTTAATTATTTAGTTTTAACCTCAATCTGCCTCTGACACCAATTTCCCTTCTCTGCTTCCGCAATCTACACACAAACGCTGACACCACTACTCTTATCTTTAACACTGCAACAACCTTATACAAATCTTTCTGCGAAATCTTTATCCACTGCCTTTTATTAACAAACATCTTTCTCTTATAAAATTCTCGAAAAAATCTGACTTCCCACTACTCTTTTACTCTCTCTTTAACCAACCGGTCACCTTTACATCCACTTACATGAGTTTCTATATCAAACTTTCTATTATCCTTATTATTTATATCAACATTACCCTTAAATTCGTTATTGCAATTATTTCTAATCACAAATCACACTTAAGAATCATTTTGATCACTGCTCCTCTGCTTACCAGCCTCTCATCTCAAGCTAGACTACCTCACTTGATCATTTCAAACCTAACATGCCATTAATCATACTATTATCCAAGCAACTTCTTAACACTTAATTAACATAAATCTCAAATACAATAACTATCTCTGCTACAATTTTCAACCACAATTCACCCATTTAACAGTTCTATTCACAAAGCCCTATTTCTCATCATGATACAATTCCCTCTATTATTCCATCACATCACTACTTTATACCTTTCTTTACCAACTCTGATTCTCATTAAAACACTTTTCAGTGAATTTCATAACTGAATGCACTAATTCTTTCAATTTCTATAATAAAAAATCTTTAATCAATTATACTTTAACCACAATCCAATAATCACTCATGCTACACCACCAATCATATCTGCTATTACCCACAACTACTGATCTAACCAACTATACATACAATTCATATACCAAAGCTCATATGGAAACCATACTAAAAAGCACAGGAAACTACAGACTTACTACCAGCAGTGGACATTAAATCATGTATTGGGACATTGTAATCTTAATGTCTTTTCATATTCTAACTGGACCATTTCTTTGATACCAACTGTAACGGCCCTGGATATCTTTACACAATAAGGGTCCATATCCAGATCTGTCTCCCGCGAACGGACCGAAGTCTCGCAAGGGATAGCTCGTACACGTGTCCAGGAAGAATATAAAAGACAAACTATAACAGTAAGAGACACAAGAAAGGATATGTGCTCATATCTGCATATATAATTTACAACTGTCCCATTACATTATTACATGTTCAAATTAAAGAGAGTACAACTACCTGGGGCATACCCCGAGGGAGCACAAGCTCACACAACTCTACTAACACTACTGCTGGTGGTACAAGTCTTCCACGACACCTCCACAAGCCACACCAACGGTAAACCCTAAAAAGAACTGTAAGGGAGTGAGCTTCAACAAGTCACTGGCTCAGTAGGGAACCACCCAAAACCACATACAACGCAGGAGAACCTCAACCCCAACGGGTCTCACTGGCAACACCAAACCAACCACATCATGCTCACAACAAAGCATAATTAACAATACTAAACATAATTAACTCAGTTGCCGCAAATCTCGGAAAGACGAAGAGACAATAGCACCATTAATCCATTCAATAACTGTAAAGCCTAGGCCACAAGCCTCACATGCACACTACCTCAACAGCTGGTCGCCTAAGCTGTAACCCACACAGGCAAAGTATTGCCTAAGCTACCCGCTTCACTGGCAAACCTCTAAACATGTGAGTAACAGGATTGCTAACCAAGAGCTAATCCTTTATACCCTTAAATCACGATGTATCGAATGTCACACTAAAGAAATAGGACTGGCTATCACGATATCAATCCATCGCACACTAAATTCTATTCGGAAACTTGCCCAAAGAAGGGTAAAACACAACAAGTGGAAGGTCTCACCGCATGACCTTCACTTCACCACCTGAAAAGGCTAGTACTCAGCGTACTACGAGAAACCAGTACCCACAAAGAGTACAGGTACCCACCACCATAAGGTACCATGACAGAACACAAACACACCACGGAACACAAACACAACTGTGCCACCACGAGGGCACACCACAACCAATCAAACCACAACCAGTGAGTCTCCGTGCACTAACCACAATAACAACCGTGCCAACACCATGGCACACCTCAACGAGTAAAACTACAACTAACACACGCTATAGCCAATAGCAAAGCACGAGCCGAAAAGCACGCCACCACCACACGGGACAGACTACTGGTTCATGACGCCAGTATCCAACCCGTACAACACAACACAAGAACTACCTCTCAGTCTCGCAGTCACGGACGTAAGGTCCAACTGCATCTCCACAACACAAGTAAAGTCAAAGAACTGTGGAGACCAACCAAACCACCACAACCTACAGGTCACACACCCCGCAGGCCCATGCCTGGCACCTTTAGAGACTCTGGCCTGAGCTCTCTAAAGTGAGGCACTGGTAACAGGACTAGCAAGGGCCCAGTACGTCTACTGGTGTCCATAACCCCCAGCTACGAGCGCGCTACAAGTGACTAACACAAACTCTCACAAACTGTCCCACTGCCGTCTTTCCTCAGCCGGACGACAACTCTCCCCGAGAGTGAGGGTGTCCAGGAAGACGGCGAGACCTCGACGGTACCACTATACCGGGACAAGCCCCGAGCACACTCACGTGCCTGGCTCTCCTAGGAACCTGAGGCACCCAACTGAAGAGGCATTCTGGAATAGGCGTCGGACCACCAAACTCAGCAATGCACAAACCACGATATATACTTATGTATTCTTTATTACAAACCACAGTACAAATATCAAGAATAGCTTAACCTCAGTCACCCTGTGATCTACAAACCACCTCACACCAATACACATGTAAACCATGATAACCATTTACAAACTGGCCTATCATTGGTCATCGCATGACCTCCTTTCCACATACATACCATATACACTAACTATACATTAACTCTTAACCTTATTTGCATTACATTAATTAAACCATCTCTATTAGTCCACATAGGACGCTACAAGACTGAGGCTAAGTTCACACTTGAACCATCATTGCCTAGCCATTACGACAACCAGTGCATGTGCCATGCACACACACACACCCACACATGTGTAATACCACCACAATGGAGTATGTGCCATGCACATCCTCAAACCACGTAAACACACACAAACTATTTAAATGACACGCTTTAGAGGTGTTACAGGTGCCAAAGCACCTCACACCACGATAACACCACACCGAATATGTAAACTACCTACTAACCATGTGGGCAACCTACTCACAGAGTTTCACGGGTGTCAATGCACCTCACACCAAAGCTATGCATGATAAATGACGATAATCGGATAACCAAAACACCAAAAGCATGCAAAGCAGAACCCTCGGCTGTGATCGCGACAGAGGCCATTGTAGACACCCATTTTCGGCCTATAAGTTGGGCATATTTCTTATTCATATCATTGATGTCCCAAATTGATCATCACTTTGGAGTCCTTCTCTGGCCAATCATGAGCTCATTCACCCTCAATGTCAAGTCTATTTCAAGCCCATGGCCAAGATCCACTTGAAATATCAAAACTGTGCAATCTGCCCAATCTTCTGAACATGTCTTCACTTTGAGAGCTCATAAAGTTCTCATTTATAATCCAAATTTGGCATATCATACTATCATTTTGTAGCTCTCTGAGTCTAGAATCCAACGCAATAAACGGCGCATCAATCCGATATCTGTAGAGAGAGTTATGACCCTTTTCGTGGGACCTACGCGCACTGCCCATAGTGACGCGGCCTGGTGCATGGACGCGACAAGAACGCGGCCCCACGATTTGACGCGACAACGCCATGCACGTAAACACATTTTTACGTGATTTTCGGCATCTCTCTCCATCCTAGAGCCTATCTAAAGTCCCTATGAGTTGGATTACGACCCAAACCTCCTATCCTCATCCCTAGAGAGCCCCAAGCCCATCCAAACTCTAGATAGACTCTCAAACACCCCCACAACTTGGACTCTCTCTCTAACTCGGGATGAGACTCTATCTCTCACTTGAACACATCCTAGGACTCTCTAGGGGGATAGAGGAGGACTACCACTTCGAGGAGAGGTCCCTAGAGGCTCTGCTCACGAGGTCCCATCGTCCCCAAGGCAGAGGAGGAGTTGTTCATCCCGTTTTCCTTCTTTCTCTCTACTCTTTCTCTCTCATATCGCCTCCAGGACCAGCAGTGCTTGCACGTCTTGTGGAGATCGAACCAGGCCAGATCTCTTCGAGGTTTCTTCATCAAAGTTACTCTCCACAGAGCCCTCTTCAACCTCGAAGTGGAATCACATCGATTGGTGGCATGTGCGAAACGTTACAACATATTGATCTACCCTTTCTCTCTCATATCGAGATCTGCACATGCGGGATTATCGTCTCTTCCACAGCCCAAACCAGGCCAAATCTCTTCAAGATGTCTTCATGAAAGTTGTTCACGACAACCTCCTCTCTGACCTCCAACTAGAATCACATCAAACGGGGCTCTGTTTAGTTTTGATTTTTACTTTCTTTTCCACGTTTTTACACATGTATGCATGAGTTAGGATTCCTCCTTCTCCTATTCCATGATTTCTCCCTATGCATATTCCTCCCCATGTTTTCCTACTACCCAAGGGGTTTAAAAACCACCCCCCAGGTCCGTTCCCTCCATGCTCCATATCTTTCTTCCATAAGAATAGCTACTACACTTAACATAGTCTGACAGGGTTTTATTTCTTGTTTTCGTTGTTTTGGCAGGCACCCAAGCGAAGATCCACGAGCGGCTCTTGTCCTCTGGCCGGCCGGAGGGCAGGAAGGAGGTCCCATCCATCATCTCCCGCACAGAAGAGAATGCGACGGTGTAGGGTGACGTGACAAGAGACGCGTCAGCTAAGGGTGACGCGATATCAGCACCGTCGCGGCAACCATGACGACCGCGACATAAGGTACACCCCCGTTCTCTCTCCTTTTCCTAGAGTAGTTAGCCCAGACTTTTCTCTTCTCATTAGGCAACTCTCTAGGTGGCGATCACATCCTATTTTCCATGCTATCATATTTGGTATTCATGTCTGTGTCGAGGGGGGTACAATCCCTGTGATTACACCTTTTGGCGATCACAGTGGGACCTTCATTGCTAGCTTCGCCGATTTTGCTTGTGTGCCTGCCATGATGATCTATTTATGTGCTTATTAGATACCCTGTTAGGTTTGTTCCTGTGTCTTTCTTGTCCTTTTGTTCTCGGTTGTTAACGCGGCGCATCGTGCCGCCGCGATAGCATCGTGTCCATAAGGGCCGACGCGACTACAGGTTCGTGTTCTCCCTCCTCCTCATGTGTTGTTCCTTCACTGAAGGTGTATCCATGTCTTCCCCATGCTGTTCTGCTATGCATATTCACGCTTCTGTCTGTTAGAGTCCTGCTAGGGTTCGGGTTTTCCTTTTCTTTCTTTTGTAAGTTTTCGGGTTCTGTCGCGGCGGGTCTTGAGGACGTGACCAGGTCGCGCCGTGGATGAGCATCGCGTCTACAGGTACGCTTTGTGTGTTATTGCTTTGATCCATGTGTCGGTTTCTGGGTGCTTCATGACCTCTGTTAGATTGATCTTGTGATTTCATGCTCATATCATATGCTAGGTTAGTCTGTATGCTTTGTATTTGTGATTGACTGCTGTTTTTCGGGGCTCTATTCATATCGCGGCAGACCGCTCTGTCGCGATAGGGTCGCGGTGTATCTGGCCACCGCGACTCTGCCGAGACCCTGTTGGTCACCCTGCTTGATCATTATTGTTACTTGTGCATACATTTTGGGCACTTAGGCCCTTGCATACACTACTGATCCCATTGTCTAGGTTCCCCCTTGGTTGAGTGAGCCCTCTCACCTACGAGCACTCGTAGGTTGACTCGGGCCACCTTCCGAGGACCTCCGTAAGTCCTCGTGACCGTACGCACGTTGCGGTTCACCGGGCCGGTTGTACCCGTTGCACCTAGTTCGAGCCATCTCCCCGTGTGAATTGTGTGTTCCCCCTTAGTCACCCCGGAGTACTTGAGTACACACCCATTAGGGTTCCTCTTTAGCCGAGTGCAATTCAATTAAATCAATCCATTAAAAGGCTAAGTGATAACCCTAAAATCCTAACGCTTATCATATCAACTTGGGTGTTTGCTTGAAAACTCCTTTCTCGTCCCCTTCTTGTGTAATTGTATTTGTTGTTGTATCCTTATTTTGTATTTTAGTGTATTCTTTTTAATTCCTCCCATTTTATCATCCTCTCATGGCTCCTTTCCACTTCACTTATCGTCCAACCTCTCCTCCTCATGTAGACCTCTTGTCTCATGAGTCTATTCCAAGTTCGGCCCAGTCCAGGGCCCATCGGGCCGATGAGAGTGCCCATTCCCAACCTAATCCGTCACCATCCTCTTCTATTGAGGCCGCTGAATTGGAGCGCCTCCTGCTTGAAATGGGCCTTGACCAGGCCCGCGAATTGTTGTCCACCTTTGCTTTACGGTCTTCTTCCAAGATGGGCCCAACAGGCCCACGTCATCCTGCTCATTTTAGATCATCTCACATTGTCACTCCTGGATCGGGACATCCTTTTGCTCTGCCCACATCATTGCAGCCGGCCCATTATGCTCAATCTGGCCCGGACCTTGACTCTCGACTCCGCTCTCATTCCCAAACGGGCCCTTGCTATCCACTATCCACTTCGGCTCAGGACTTCCAATCCGAGTTCGAATCCATGAAGTGAGAGCTCAGTGACCTGCGGAGGCAGTTAAAGCCAAAACCTTCCTTCAATGATACTCTTCCTGATTTATGTGGTCTCTGGATCCCTCCACCTTCTCAGCTCCCTGTTTATCGCAAATTCAATGGGGCTGGAGACCCTTACATCCATCTGAAGGATTTTCTCTATGAGTCGGTGTCCTATCAACATGATCGCCGCTTACTGGCTTATCTTTTTAGGCGGTCATTAGACGGGCCCGCTCTGAAGTGGTTTTATTCCCTGCCTCTCAATGAAGTCGAAGATTTTGAAATTGTCAAGGTCAGATTCGTGCAGCAATATCAAGACCGGGCCGGGCCCGCGTATTCAATGGCCGATCTAGTGGTTGAGCAGATGAAGCCTGATGAAGAATTCGCAACTTATGCCCGCGCATGTTCAGATGCACATCCCAGAAGAGGAGAAAATCAAGCTTATCATTGCTAATGCAACACCCATGTACCGCCACATCCTGGCTATGAACAATATCACATCCATGCAACAATTATACAGCCGTGCTCGCTTTGTTAAAACCCAACTCTTTGACTCCCCCATGCCATCCATGTTTGAGGCCCAACAACCGAATTCTTCAGTTCAAGGGCCCACTTATGAGGGAGTCCAAACCCATGCCCAAGTTGATACCATCCACCACCCCACGCCTACCCACTCCACTAACCACCATGCACCTCCACTGTAACGACCCAGAATCCGCATTACCAGTAACAACCAGTAACCCGAATTCTGACCCGCTAACCCACGAGACAAGCTCGGAAGGGTAGGAAGTGAAAGTCCGAGGAGACTATATGTAAGAAGATACACACCATGCAAAGCAGTAAAATTCCACTAAATGAACATATCATATACAACCTCAGAGTCTGAGCAAAGTACAGAGTACAGAAGTACAACAAAAAGGTACAACTCACTGCAGCTAGGGAGCACCAACACCGGAGTGGCTAGACTCGCCTGGAACGGGAGTCGACGAAGACCCACCTGAAAGGGAAGGGAGTGAGTCTCAAGAAAAGAGACCCAGTAGGGAAAAGTAACCCCACCGGCAACTAAACTAAAGTGCGGAAAGTAAAAACTGAAAGTAAGTACACGTCGCACCACAACACAAAACTGTAAACCACGCGGCTCAGTAACACACACTCACACACACAGCAAGTAGGACTCAGCTAGGGTCTGTGGCTCGGCGTCCCGTCACCACAGAGGCTCTCAACCCCAGCCACGTGTGCACACTACAGACGCTCTCTCTCGCGTCTGGTCCACGACCGGTTTTTCCCCTACGCTTGACCCTAGCGGTAGAGAAGGGGCTCCACGGAGACCGGCTCAAAACCACCAAAAGGAGTACGCACAGGACAGAGTCGCACTCGGTGTCCCGGCTCACTAGCGGAGGACAACCACACGCTAGTCGTCTAGACGGAGTCGCACCCACGCCTAGGTAACACAACAGAAACGGGTACACGGTAACGCAACGCGCGTACAACAGACGGAACACACTCAACGTCTGAAACCCCGTACAGTAGTAACACCTCGTGCCACAAACAACTACTCTTATGCACAGGCGGAGTCACACTCTAAGCCTGGCCCACTTGTGCTATTAGGGCGGACATCACATGTCAATCGCCTCTAATCACACAACTTAAGTCTGCTGGGAGACAGGAGATTAACGGCCTGATCGATTGCCGCCAATATGAGGTAAACGACACTCCCCATGTCGTTTATCCTGATTAAACGGCAATCGACCTTGTCGTTTAAATCACCCCTGAAGATCTCAACGTCCAGATGTGGACGTTTAGGTCTTCAGTCCCCCAAACCAGAACTGAACCGAATCAGTTCAATGGCTGAAACACTTAACCAAACTCCGACTGATGGAGGGAAACACTTCCTCTCATCAATCTACACTATCAGAACATCTAAACTAAACAGTCTAACACTTAGATTGTCTAATTTATCCAAATCCCAGTATGATACAACCCAAACCCTAAACCATAAATTGCATTCCAATTCACTTAATTGGGCATGCTAGTTTGCTGGGGAGGGTTATAGGGGTTAAGTCCCTACCTCAGAACGCCTTAAGAATCCCCAAACAGCCACTAATCGCGCCGGATTTCCCCCGAAGACTCCGCGCGAATCGCACCAAAACCACGCGATTCCCGCCCGATCTAGCAACGCCACACGATCCAGGGGCTTCCCACGAGCTCAAATCACCCAACAGAAGCTGCAGGAATCAAGAAGAGCAAAGGTGGAAGAAAGGAGAGGAAAGGAGAAGAAGAAGCTCTGCTCTCGGGCTGCCCTATTTCAACAGGACTGGTTAGTCGACGTCAACATCACTGGCCGCCTACTGAACCGCCTACAGACTGACGTCCAGATCCCATGTCGTTGAGTTCAACCTCAGACGTCCACATCGCTGGACGCTGACTCTGACTCAACGGCAAGCCCTGGCCGTCAACCACACAGAACCACTACAGACCCAATAAGGATCCACTAAAGACCCGAGACCTTACAGCTCTCCCCCCTTAAGGAATTTTGCCCTCAAAATTCAAATAACACAAGGAAAGAAGACTCACCAAAGAGGTACGGAAACTGCTCGCGCATCTCGTCCTCCCGCTCCCATGTCGACTCACCACCGGAGTGCCGCTGCCACGCAACACGAACTAAAGGGATAGCCTTGTTCCTCAACCTCTGAACTCGGCGATCCTCAATGTGCAACGGAAACTCTGGTACAGTCAACACTGGAGTCACCTCAGACCACTCTGCACTCTGCAGAACGTGAGACTCGTCAGCAAGATACCTCCGAAGCATCGACACGTGAAACACGTCGTGCACTGCTGCCAACTCTGACGGAAGCTCAAGTCTGTACGCCAAACCTCCGACACGCTCAATAATGGTAAAAGGCCCAATAAAGCGAGGACTCAACTTTCCACGCTTACCGAACCTCACCACTCCCTTCATAGGAGACACACGAACAAACACCTGGTCTCCTACCTGAAACTCGAGCGGTCGTCTGCGCTGATCTGCATAACTCTTCTGCCGACTCTGAGCTGACTGAAGCCTCTGCCTCACAAGCTGAACTACCTCAACTGACTGCTGAACCAACTCTGGCCCCGTGACAACTCGTTCGCCAACCTCGAACCAGTCAAGAGGAGTGCGACACGGTCGTCCGTACAAAGCCTCATATGGTGCCAAACCGATACTGGAGTGATAACTATTATTATATGCGAACTCGACCAACGGCAAGTGAACTGTCCACGACCCCTGCCACTCCAGGCAACAAGCTCTAAGCATGTCCTCCAAAGTCTGGATAGTCCGCTCTGACTGACCGTCTGACTGAGGGTGGTAGGCGGAACTAAAAGCCAACTCTGTCCCCAAAGCTCTCTGGAAACTGCGCCAGAACCCAGAAGTGAAGCGAGGATCCCTGTCTGACACAATAGAGATCGGCACTCCATGCAAAGGAACAATCCGCTCTACGTACAACGCGGCCAACCTACTCACACCCCAACTAGTCCTGACAGGCAAGAATCTGGCAGTCTTCGTCAATCTGTCCACAAGAACCCAAATGCTGTCAAAACCTCCAGCTGTCCTCGGCAAACCACAAACAAAGTCAGTCGTAACATGGTCCCACTTCCACATCGGAATCTCTAACGGCTGCACAAGTCCTCCCGGACGCTGATGTTCGGCCTTCACCTGCTGACAGACCAAACACCTAGCAACAAAAGCCGCTATGTCTCTCTTCATCCCAGGCCACCAAAACTGACGTCTCAACCTGTGGTACATCTTGGTCGCCCCTGGATGAATAGAGTACCTGGAACCATGTGCCTCCTGCAAAACGACTCTCCTGATAGACTCCTCAACAGGAACATAGAGTCTATCTCGGAACCTAACAGTCCCGTCCTCACAAAGCTCAACCTCTGGAAGAAGCAACACACTGTGCAACTCGGGATCTGCCTGCTGAGCCTCAGCAACCTGTCTCACAACTGCGGGAGCTGCTAACAAACTGCCCAACACACACTGACGACGACTGGACGAAACTCTGAAAGATCCCTCTGTCGCAGACTGCCACAACTGCCACTCTCTAAGCATCAGATGACTCATCTGTGCTTTCCTACTCAAGGCATCTGCAACTACATTCGCCTTTCCAGGCTTATACTCAATGCTGAAATCATAGTCTTTCAGATATTCCATCCATCGACGCTGCCTCATATTCAGATCCCTCTGAGAAAACACATATCTCAAACTCTGGTGGTCGGTACGGACTACAAAACTCACTCCGTACAGGTAAAGACGCCAAATCCGCAAAGCAAACACCACAGCTGCAAGCTCTAGGTCGTGGGTCGGGTAACTCTCCTCGTGGGGCTTAAGCTGGCGAGACGCATAAGCCACCACTCGGCCTTGCTGCATCAAGACCGCACCCAAACCAACACCTGAAGCATCTGTGCAAACCTCAAAACCCTCCTCACCTGAAGGTAAGGCAAGAACTGGCGCCGACGTAAGCAGTCGCTTCAACTCTATGAAGCTCTGCTCACACTGCTCCGACCACTCAAACGGAACTCCCTTTCTCGTCAACCGAGTCAAGGGTGCAGCAACCTGAGAAAAATCTCGAACAAACCTGCGGTAGTAACCTGCCAAACCCAGAAAGCTACGAATCTCAGACACAGATCTGGGACTCTCCCACTGCAAAACTGCCTCAACCTTCGCTGGATCTACTGAAACTCCCTCACCTGAGATCACGTGCCCCAAAAAGTGAACCTGTTGTAGCCAAAACTCACACTTACTAAGTTTGGCATACAACTGGTGCTCTCGCAAAGTCTGCAACACGATCCTCAGGTGCTCGGCGTGCTCCTCCTCCGAAGCGGAGTACACCAGAATGTCGTCAACAAACACTACGACAAACCGGTCCAAGAACTGGTGGAACACCCGGTGCATCAGATCCATGAAGGCTGCTGGAGCATTGGTGAGCCCAAACGGCATCACCAAAAACTCAAAGTGTCCATATCTGGTCCGAAAAGCAGTCCTCTCAATGTCCGAATCTCTAATCCGCAACTGATAGTAGCCCGACCTCAAGTCAATCTTCGAGAAGACACGAGCAGACTGAAGCTGATCAAAGAGATCATCAATCCTAGGCAAAGGATACCTATTCTTGATGGTCACTTGATTTAGCTTCCTATAATCGATACACAACCTCAGGCTACCATCCTTCTTCCGGACAAACAAAACAGGTGACCCCCACGGAGAAAAGCTAGGACGAATATAGCCCTTCTCCAACAACTCCTCAAGCTGCCTCTTCAACTCCCTCAACTCTGCTGGTGCCATACGGTACGGTGCCTGAGCAAAAGGTAAAGTGCCAGGAACCAACTCTACAGTAAACTCAATCTCTCTCTCTGGTGGAAGACCAGGCAACTCTTCCGGAAAAACATCCGGAAACTCACACACTACAGGAATGTCTCCCACTCCCGAGGCAATCTGGTCAAGAGTCACTGCAGAAACTAGGAAACCCTGACAACCAGAAGCAAGCAACCTCCCTGCCCTCAAAGCAGAAACTAAAAAGCGAGAAGTAAGAGGTACGATACCCTGGAAGTAGAACGCCGCTGCCCCAGGTATCCGCAAGTGCACCCTCTTCTTCTGGCAATCCATCACTGCACCATACCGCTCTAACCAGTCCATACCCAAAATCACATCATAATCATGCAACTGCAAGGCAAACAGACGGGCTGACAACAACTGATCCTGCAACTGCACAGGTACCTCCTCGAGACAGTAGGACGTAAGGACAAAGTCCCCCGTCGGCAACTCCACTGCCAACTCAACAGACTCTCCCGAACTCAACTCTCCAAGGGAGTCTAAAAAGTCCTCAGACACAAAAGAGTGAGAGGCACCGGAATCAAACAAGACTCTAGCTGCACAACCAAAAACTGAAACAGTACCTTCCACCAGGTGAGCTGCCTCCGCGTCTGCACGAGTCAAGTGGGTAACACGACCTCTACCTCTCGACCCACCAGAACCTCCGGTCTGCTGACGCTGCTGCACAGGTGCCTGCTGCTGCTGCTGCTGCTGCACTCGGGGCTGTGACTGGGTCTGCTGCTGCGGCACACGAGGTAACAAAGGACAATCTCGCGCCATATGACCCATCTGGTCACACCGGTAACACTGCCCAGCAAAAGTACGCTGTACCTGCTGCGAAGGCTGACCTGTCGGCTGCTGAACACTCCCAAACGACTGCTGCCTCTGCTCTGCCTGCCTCCTATCACGCCGAAACTTCCTCCGAGATCCTGACTTCGCCGTCGTCCCAGTAGAAGTGGACGCGTAGGAAGTCGTAGTCCTCGGGGTCGTCTGCACACTACCCTGCTGCTGGCGAGGCTGAGAAGGAACTACCTGCGTCTGAACCTCTGCACTCCGAGCACGAGTCCGCAAGTGTCTGCCTCCAACGCTGCCGCTGTCTGATAGGCCGCATCCAAGTCTGTGACACGAGCAACTATCAGCGCCTGCCTGAGCTCTGGCCTCAAGCCCTCACAAACTGCTGAGTCCTCAGACCCTCATCTCCCATAATCTGCGGAGCATAACGCCCTAACTCCACAAATCTGGCCCTGTACTGCACCACAGTAGAGTCCCTCTGCTGCAAGTCCAGAAACTGGTACAACCTCTCCGTCCGGACGTAAGTAGGACAGAAGGCTCTCTCAAAAGAAACAACAAACTCCTGCCACGGAATCTGTCTCAGTGGGCGAGACTGAAAAGTAGTCTCCCACTCAGCGGACCACCAAGTCAACGCCTGCGCCTGCAACTGGTAACTGGCTAGCAGCACTCGCTCCTCTGGAACACACTCCATGGAACGAAAAGTCCGCTCCACTGCATCTAACCAAGCTCGCGCTACATCTGGATCAGGCTGGCCCAAAAACTGAGGAGGCTGAAACTGCAAGAACTCCCTCAACACCCTCCCAGTACCACCCTGGGGTACCGGCGCGTCACGGTGCTGAGCAACAAACTGAGCCATCCCCTCAAGAAATCGAGTCATGTCAATCCCTGAGCTACCTGAGGTGGAGGTGGCGGCGGCGGAACAATACCACTATGTGCGTCCTGTGGCAAAGGCTGCGTCTGCTGAGGTGGCGGAGCATCTCCAACCTCCGGACGAGTCGCCTGCTCGGCTACTCCCTCTCTAGGACGTCGCCTAGGCGCCATAGAACTACACACAGAACAAAAATACACACATAAATACACTAACTAACTCCGGGCTACATAGCTGCACTGTACTCTTTAGACTCTGAGTTAACATGATGGGTATTTCCTTATATATATCTCATCAGACCAGGCTCTGATACCAAACTGTAACGACCCAGAATCCGCATTACCAGTAACAACCAGTAACCCGAATTCTGACCCGCTAACCCACGAGACAAGCTCGGAAGGGTAGGAAGTGAAAGTCCGAGGAGACTATATGTAAGAAGATACACACCATGCAAAGCAGTAAAATTCCACTATATGAACATATCATATACAACCTCAGAGTCTGAGCAAAGTACAGAGTACAGAAGTACAACAAAAAGGTACAACTCACTGCAGCTAGGGAGCACCAACACCGGAGTGGCTAGACTCGCCTGGAACGGGAGTCGACGAAGACCCACCTGAAAGGGAAGGGAGTGAGTCTCAAGAAAAGAGACCCAGTAGGGAAAAGTAACCCCACCGGCAACTAAACTAAAGTGCGGAAAGTAAAAACTGAAAGTAAGTACACGTCGCACCACAACACAAAACTGTAAACCACGCGGCTCAGTAACACACACTCACACACACAGCAAGTAGGACTCAGCTAGGGTCTGTGGCTCGGCGTCCCGTCACCACAGAGGCTCTCAACCCCAGCCACGTGTGCACACTACAGACGCTCTCTCTCGCGTCTGGTCCACGACCGGTTTTTCCCCTACGCTTGACCCTAGCGGTAGAGAAGGGGCTCCACGGAGACCGGCTCAAAACCACCAAAAGGAGTACGCACAGGACAGAGTCGCACTCGATGTCCCGGCTCACTAGCGGAGGACAACCACACGCTAGTCGTCTAGACGGAGTCGCACCCACGCCTAGGTAACACAACAGAAACGGGTACACGGTAACGCAACGCGCGTACAACAGACGGAACACACTCAACGTCTGAAACCCCGTACAGTAGGTAACACCTCGTGCCACAAACAACTACTCTTATGCACAGGCGGAGTCACACTCTAAGCCTGGCCCACTTGTGCTATTAGGGCGGACATCACATGTCAATCGCCTCTAATCACACAACTTAAGTCTGCTGGGAGACAGGAGATTAACGGCCTGATCGATTGCCGCCAATATGAGGTAAACGGCACTCCCCATGTCGTTTATCCTGATTAAACGGCAATCGACCTTGTCGTTTAAATCACCCCTGAAGATCTCAACGTCACAGATGTGGACGTTTAGGTCTTCAGTCCCCCAAACCCAGAACTGAACCGAATCAGTTCAAATGGGCAGAAACACTTAACCAAACTCCGACTGATGGAGGGAAACACTTCCTCTCATCAATCTACACTACCAGAACATCTAAACTAAACAGTCTAACACTTAGATTGTCTAATTTATCCAAATCCCGGCATGATACAACCCAAACCCTAAACCATAAATTGCATTCCAATTCACTTAATTGGGCATGCTAGTTTGCTAGGGAAGGTTATAGGGGTTAAGTCCCTACCTCAGAACGCCTTAAGAATCCCCAAACAGCCACTAATCGCGCCGGATTTCCCCCGAAGACTCCGCGCGAATCGCACCAAAACCACGCGATTCCCGCCCGATCTAGCAACGCCACACGATCCAGGGGCTTCCCACGAGCTCAAATCACCCAACAGAAGCTGCAGGAATCAAGAAGAGCAAAGGTGGAAGAAAGGAGAGGAAAGGAGAAGAAGAAGCTCTGCTCTCGGGCTGCCCTATTTCAACAGGACTGGTTAGTCGACGTCAACATCACTGGCCGCCTACTGAACCGCCTACAGACTGACGTCCAGATCTCATGTCGTTAAGTTCAAGCTCAGACGTCCACATCGCTGGACGCTGACTCTGACTCAACGGCAAGCCTTGGCCGTCAACCACACAGAACCACTACAGACCCAATAAGGATCCACTAAAGACCCGAGACCTTACATCCACCTTCATATAGCCAACTCGCCCCGCTTCCACAAGAACAACCACCTCGCCCGTGCCACCGCACCACACCATCCAATACTCATCCATCCCGACATCCACTTGGCCCAAAGCGAGCCCATTATCATCCATTGCCGGAATCCCTCTCTGATGTCTTCACAGCCCCGATGTCCATCAATGCATTGCAACTCCCTCTAGAAAAGCCAAGCTGGGACATGACAATGGACCGATCAGAATATTGCCCGTATCATCGTCATCCGGGGCATACAGTCGCAAACTTCTGCAAATTCCAGGATGTGATCTATAGTCTAGAGCACAAGATAGATTGGGCTGAAATGCGCAGACTCATCCTGCATTGTCAAGATAAGAGCAAAGCACAAGGCCAGAGGCAGCAATCCTCTCCACCACAGGCAGCGGAACAGCCGCCCAAGCAACCAGCAGCGCAACGAAGATAGCCAACACAAGCATCAAGGCAGTCGTCATCTCCACCAGTTCAAGGTCGACGACACCTCTTCACTTATCCTCGAAGTGCACCACCCGCTCCGTCACAACCTCAACAACCCCCTCCACCAACCCTTGCTCAGGCTATCACCACCACACCTACCGTATCGCACCTTGATGACAAGCTGTTAGCTCGACCCATTGTGTCAGTGCGCTGTCAGTCATCTCCACCAATGCCGCAAACCACTAATCCCTCCACTCCTGCCACCCTCCATCTTTACCCTCGCCATCATCTCCACCCCACTGCCATTTGCACATGAGCAAGCCATTACCACCACACCAAGGCTCGAGCAAGCTCCACTCACCTCTGAGTCTGAGCAAGAGTTTCCTACTCCCAAGAATAAGGCTGCTTCAGCCTCTGAGTTGAAGGAAGAGCTCTCACTGCACGAACCTGTCCTTGCCACCATCCCATCACCTCACACTAAGCCCTCGCATCTGACGAACCCGCCATAGCCACCATACATCCCATTACCACATCCCAATGGAGCGGGTGTGCATCACCAGCAGCATGCCTTGAAATTACTTCCCCTATGCAAGATGGACCGAGTAAAGGTAGCCCAGTTCCGGTCATGTGTTTCGACCCTTACAACTACATCAGTCGCATGCCAGTCTGTGTCCTTATCTCAGGCACATTCGGGAAGGATGAGCCTTCATCTCCTCAAAAGAGCACTGTCAAAAGGAGTTCCCAGGCCCTAGTGCCAACCAGGTCCAAAGCAGGGACGGTAGCCATTACGTTGCTTATTGGAAATGCTACCATTAATGCCATCATCACTCATCGCTCAGTTATATTGCATATGGCTGGTCAAGAGAAGGGGTTCTCTACAAATGTCGTGCTATCTCATGCATCTGCTAAGGCCATCATGAATCAGCTGTCACTCAAGGGGCAAGAAGTCACGCTGCCCGAAGCATCCAAAGCCCTCCTTGCCATGTTTCAACCTGACGAGGGGCACATTGCTATGTCACCAAGAACACTCAAGGTTATGCCAAGAGTCCTTTGCAATTTGCCTCAGCCTGTCAGTCAGTTGACCGTGCTAGTGCCACCCATCACACTCCCAGAAGCATCCCCTCTTCAACTGTCAAGGGAGTTGGTCTTCATGCCGAATCGTCAGGCCAAGATGCCAAGTCTCAAGCTTATGGTGCCGCGCATCAAGTTCCCATGGGTCTGCACTATTTATCTATTAGAGAAATCCTTCTTAGTGAAGATGCGAATTATGGCATTCCCCCATGGGTGTCAATAAAGGTTGAATATGCAAGTAATAGCCAAGGGGCAAGTACACACACGACAGTCATGACAACCATAATTGATGAGAGAGCCGTGTGGCTGCAGAGGAGAGCGAGGCCATCTGCTACCTGGTCCCGCTATTTAAGAAGACATGTCAAGGTGAAATTGTCATATCTATCTGTAAGAGCAAAGAAGTTGTGGCGTCACAAGAAGAGATCTGCCAAGAAGCAAAGGAGGCTGAGATCAAGATTCTTCAAGAAAAATATCGATCTCCCTATCTTGTCATCTCCTGACCTTGATCTTTCAATACTACTCATCTTGATCAATCTAGTTCCCAGAGGAGGCGCCCGATCTCTCAATTCTGGACTGGTGCCGCATTATTCCCCTCCTACTCCTTTAGGGTCTTTGGACCCTCACTTATCTCTTCCTCCTGAGCCACCCGATCACCCTCGGGGTTCCCAGGTTTTCTGTCCATATCCACCTGGGTCACCTGACTTTCTTCCTAGTGCTCAGGATTCCCCTTTTCCTCTTCCACCAGAGCCTCCTAATTATAGGTCAGGCCCACATCCTTCAGGGACATCCAATCTTGGTCCTGATTCCCTTCCTTCCACTTCACCTTCTGATCCACCAGATCCTCCACCCTCCATTCTACAGTTCCTTCCTCCAACCCCTCCTGCTCACGGGCCTGACCCGATTCCTCCCTCACTACCTATTCGGGGTCCCGACCCTTTCTCTCACTGTTCTAGAGGTTTCAGTCCTCACTAACATTTTTTTACTCCTTTGTAAATCCTTCTTGTTTGAGGGTTCTTATCCCTCATCTTCATGTAGCGTCATGTCTCCCTGTTGTTTGTGTTGAGTTGGCTCCAATTCTTGCTGACCCCTACTTTTCACAGTTTCCTGCAAATGAGCTAATTAAAATCAACCAAAATCAAAATTCAAAGACTAATGCAGGTCGTTCTTTCAATAAAGGGGTCGCATTGCGCACCAAATAACCATGCAAATATTTCTTTAAACACCAAACATCAAAGAGAGTAGTCTCAGTTCACAGCAAGAGTGGTCGAGTCGGTCTTAGGTTTACTTTGCTTCTACAGCACTCAAGGTAGAGATTACTCCGCGTTAGGGGTTCGACATTCCTTCCCCTGTCGTTGAAGGTCACTTTAAGCAAGGATCATCACACACTCACACGAAAACCTTGGTCGGTTACTCTAGCAAACACCGTTGCTACTTAGGCCATACCTAGGAGGTGTAAAAAGCTATTCTCTTCTTTACTCGGTCGAAGTGTAAGGGCAGAAAAGGGCTCTTTGGGCAAGGCGACCAACCTAAGCATATCTCGATGAGAGGAAATCTCAAATAGGGATGGTCAATTAAGCCTACAAAAGAAAAGCAAAATAAAAAGAGAACAAAAAAAAACAAAAGTGAAAGAAAAATGGTAAGAAAATAGGGGCATGTCAAAGAGTGGTAGTACAGTTCCCCGCGGGACGCTCTTGAGCTCAGTCGTACGCATGCCCCAAACAAGAAACAGGCACAATAAAGTGACCTAAAGTCCCTCCTCAACAGATTGAACCTCCAAGAGGTATGCCTTGGAAGGAAGCTAAGCATAATTTGTCCTTTAAAACCTGCACTAAACTTATCCCCAAACTTTCTTCTCTTTCTCTCTATAAGGCTGGGTCGTCTCCCAGGTATGGCCTTTGTAGTGGCACCGTGAGCCAGGGGAAACCATCTACAGGACGCCACCATCTTAATACACATCTGACCTTTTGGTGGTCTTTAATGAAAGTTGAATGAATGGGGACCCCTTGCCATTAGTTTGATCTTGCTTTAGTGTTGTAGTAGCAAGGGTGAGTACCTTCTGTCTCATGTGTCTTTTTAGGAAGGGCTAACGTCGGCTTCAGGTGTTATTGCCAAAAATCCAAAAAAAAATCAAATATTGCCAAAAATTTAAAAACAAAATCAAATATTTTCAAAAATCTAAAAAATTAGATATTGCCAAAAATCTAAAAAAAATCAAATAATTTCAAAACTAAAAAAAAATAGATGTTTTCAAACTAAAAATAACAAAAATGAGCAGATCTAATCATACATGCTAAGTGTGCAGGTACATTGGCTCCCAAGCATTGATCGCTCAGATCTTCACATTACTTCATTGCTTTTGTCTGAGTCTTGCTCATATCATCTTTACGATCTGTCTCTCCTCCTCAGTTCCACCCATGATTTGAATTTCAAACTCATTATCCCACCAAGTCCTTCCCAAGTCCCATACATATTCTCCTTCATCTCAATGGCTCCATGAGAGGACTCTCTATGTGTGAACCTGGCTGTTCTTCAGTGCTTTGTTTCAATCATGTGAATGACTGAGTTGTTTATTCTTGTTGTTGTTAGCTTGTTTAGTGCTTTGTTTATGGTTTCATTTTCACAAAAAAAAAGCAAAACCCAAAAAAATGGCGAGTTCTGTGCTCCACAGGTAAGTTCAGGTAAGTATCCCTAACCTTTCTCCCTTGCATTACTATATGGTACTTATGCTACTATATTATCTCAAGGACCAGCTGGTTTTCAATGTGTTCTGGGATTTGAGTTCCCCTTCAACAAAAACAGTGATAATCTAGGTGCACATTGTCAATCGCTGGATAGGCCGTTAAGTTAAGTAAGTACGGGGACGATAGATTCAGGCCTACACTGCGGTTGCAGGTAGTTTCTTGACCCATTCTTATTCGGCTTAACAATATTATCCTTGAGTATTTTCTATTTTCTCTTTTCTTTGCATATTGATTTGATGATTTCTTTTTATTTTAGCCCAGCATGCATCATGTAGGACTTTGAGCTTCATGCCTCATGATTTGTCAAAGGTTGCTTCCCTGGTGATGGTCAATCAAACTTAAGTTTCTTGAACAAGAAATCATATTCCACTCACAATTTGAAGGTCTTCTTTGAACTAGTCCCTTAGTCTAGTTGGCCAGTATGACTCCTGTCTGGAATTTACTCCCTCCATTCATCTAAATCAACTTAAATATCCCCCTGATCCGTCTTGGTTGCGAACCGCTCCCAGGCCTTGAGTCATCGTGACCCGCCTGGCACGCACATGTCTCCCAAGATGAAATCTGCAGGCCAATCGGCTAGGGTACCTCTTAATCAAGAGGTTGATCATCCTTCTTTTGCTTTCCTTTTTGTCGTTCCAGACAGGAGCCGTTCGTGCTCGCTCTTCCTTGAGGTTAGTTTAGAGTCTTCTAGAGAATTTCTATCACTTATTGGTTGTGACAGGTGTCTCTTTACCTTGATGCCCACTTTTCAGTCCACTCTTCTTCATCCTCGCTCCATTCCATTTCATTACACTTCGCTCTCTTTCCGCTTCGCTCCCTTGCAAAGTGGGCATCAAGGAGGGGCAATCTGTAGACACCCGTTTTCGGCCCATAAGTTAGGCACATTTCTTGTCCATATCATTGATGTCCCAAATTGATCATCACTTTGGAGTCCTTCTCTGGCCCATCATGAGCCCATTCACCCTTAATTTCAAGCCCATTCTCAAGCCCAAAGCCAAGATCCACTTGAAACATCAAAACTGTGCAATCTACCCAATCTTCTGAATATGCCTTCACTTTGAGAGCTCATAACATCCTCATTTCTAATCCAAATGTGGCATAACATACTATCATTTTGTAGCCCTCTGCGTATAGAATCCAACGCAATAAACGGAGCATCAATTCGATATCTGTGGAGAGAGTTATGGCCCTTTTCGTGGGACCTACGCGCACTGCCCCTAGTGATGCAGCCTGGTGCATGGACGCGACAAGAACGCGGCCCCACGATCTGACGCGACAACGCCATGCACGTAAACACATTTTTACGTGATTTTCGGCCTCTCTCTCCATCCTAGAGCCTATCTAAAGTCCTATGAGTTGGATTACGACCCAAACCTCCTATCCTCATCCCTAGGGAGCCCCCAAGTCCATCCAAACTCTAGATAGACTCTAGAACACCCAAACAACTTGGACTCTCTCTAACTCGGGATTGAACTCTATCTCTCACTAAAACACATCCTAGGACTCTCTAGGGGATAGAGGAAGGCTACCACTACGAGGAGAGGTCCCGGGAGGCTCTGCTCACGAGGTCCCATCGTCCCCAAGGCAGAGGAGGAGCTGTTCTTCCCGTTTTCCTTCTTTCTCTCTCATCTTTCTCTCTCATATCGCCTCCAGGACCAGCAGTGCTTGCACGTCTTGTGGAGATCGAACCAGGCTAGATCTCTTCGAGGTTTCTTCATCAAAGTTACTCTCCACAGAGCCCTCTTCAACCTCGAAGTGGAATCACGTCGATTGGTGGCTTGTGTGAAAAGTTACAACAGATTGATCTTCACTTTCTCTCTCATATCGAGATCTGCGCATGCGGGATTATCGTCTCTTCCACAGCCCAAACCAAGCCAGATCTCTTCAAGATGTCTTCATGAAAGTTGTTCACGACAATCTCCTCTCCGACCTCCAACTGGAATCACATCAAACGGGGCAGTATCTGTTTAGTTTTGATTTTTACTTTCTTTTCCACATTTTTACACATGTATGCATGAGTTAGGATTCCTCCTTCTCCTCTTCCATGATTTCTCCCCATGTTTTCCTACTACCCAAGGGGTTTAAAAACCACCCCCCAGGTCCGTTCCCTCCATGCTCCATATCTTTCTTCCATTTAAGAATAGCTACTACACTTAACATAGTCTGACAGGGTTTTATTTCTTATTTTCGTTGTTTTGGCAGGCACCCAAGCGAAGATCCACGAGCGGCTCTTGTCCTCTGGCCGGCCGGAGGGCAGGAAGGAGGTCCCATCCATCATCTTCTGCATAGAAGAGAACGCGACGGTGTAGGGTGACGTGACAAGAGATGCGTCAGCTAAGGGTGACGCGATATCAGCACCGTCGCGGCAACCATGACGACCGCGACATAAGGTACACCCCCGTTCTCTCTCCTTTTCCTAGAGTAGTTAGCCCAGACATTTCTCTTCTCATTAGGCAACTCTCTAGGTGGCGATCACATCCTATTTTCCATGCTATCATATTTGGTATTCATGTTTGTGTTGAGGGGGGTACAATCCCTGTGATTACAGCCATGACCGCCTTCTGCTCGCGACGCCACGATATGTTGCGATAAGAAACCCTGTCGCGACGGGTCGGCCTGTCGCTACCTGGTCGCGACAACAGGGTCCGTCGCCTTCTCAGGCGAAAACCCTAATCCGAGAACCATCTTCGGATCTTCCATGTAAACCACCCTAAATCTCGTTTCAACCCGGTTTTCATGCTCATTTCACCTCCTAGGCATGATATCTACTGTTTTTAAAGAAGTAAACAAGCTAACATGCAATCCACGCAATCAAGCATGGTGGAATCTCCCTACCTTCATGAAGAATGCGCAATCCACGCTTGGCACGGCGTTTCCCCCACTCCTCGCGACATCCTCACATCGAGAGCGCGACAAGAATCTCGCCAGAACACCGAATCGCCCAGAAAACCTGCAACAACTTCTCTCCCGGTCGAGCAGAGCTTGTGAAAGCTCTGTTCGGCCAGCCTGCTTAAAAATCGCACAGCGGTTGGGATCGCGACGTACTTTCCCGTCGCGACCTAATCGCGACGGACTAAGGCGTTGCCTTCCCATTCCTGACATCAACAAACTCCACTCCATGCGCGACACGCGGCGCACATGCAGACGTCAATCCCAATAGCGACAACCAGAACGTGACCCCTACTGCTGTCGCGTTCCAAACGTGACCTACACCCCCGTCGTGTTCACATTCAGTGAACCAACGGGCACCACGGGCTTAACCTGCCGGCCCACTAAGCTCCACACAGCGCGCGGAAACCACAACCAAGGCCCAATGACCCCATATTGGTCATGAGCACCATACTAAAACCAGTAAACACAGATCCGAACTACCACTAATCAACAATCCGCAAAGATCCGAAAAATGCACTACGTTACAGCTGTAAACCGAGGAACACCTACAACATGGTACTATAAAGCAGCGGAAAGAACACTGCAATGCCAGGATCACCAACCAAGGTCATGACACACACATGACTCCCGCAGAAACCAATGGAGTCGGGCACCAAGCGGAAGCAACCCTCGGCACACCCGCCGAGACCACAGAACAACCAAATGAGAACGACGTCTCACCACAAGCACGACCACCTCAGACCTCCACAAGGTCGAGGGATCACAAGCAGAACCACCCCGGACACACCGCGAGGTCGGGAAACCACACACGCCGGTGCCACCACGGACTGGCACCTGTAGGTTATGTTTTTCGCTCCTTTTTAAGGGGACGAAGAATAGTAGGCCCACAAAGAGGGGTGGAAAATGAAAAGTGGTGGAAAAGATGAAAAAGAAAAGAAACGTGATCGCCAGGCACACGAGGGTTCCGAATGGAGACGCACGGCGAGGGGTGCGGGATGGAATGGGTGATCGCGAATGTGTACCTTTTTGGAAGGCGGAGATTGCACGGGGATGATGTGAGTCCTCTCTTTCTCTACGAACACGGCCGGCCGCGGTAGAGGGCATTTTTCGCGATTGATTACCCTGACAAAAAAAAAAAAGACAGAGAAAAGAAAAGAAGGGGATTAGCCAAATAAGGCGTATGGTACCATATCCCGAACAAATAAGTAAAATGAATAAAATGGGGAGGACTCACCGGGTGGTGGTTTTTAAACCCCTAAATGTAGGTGTGTTTGTGTATGCATGCATGTGTGGTGTAAAAAGAGAAGTGGATGGGCCACGTGGGGGCTAGAGTAGGTAATAAGAACAAAAATAGAAGTAAGGGGAGGGGGGGTGCTTCCCCGATGGTTGGTCGACGTGATGGGCCGTTGTCGGTTGAAGGGAGGATGTGGAGGAAGACGCTCCCCGCCTCGCACGTGGAATGGAAGGAGACGACGGTGCCAGACTCTGGGGAAGAAGGATGACTCGGAGTCGAGGTGCCGATCCGGCAGGGGTTCGTCGCTTCTGGAATCCCCCCCGAACAAATGACCCTCGGGTCTAACTTATAGGCAACGGATTCTTGAATCGCGTCCAAATAGGAAGTCGTGATTATGAATTGAATCGCGTTCGGGCGGCAGGCCGCGATTAAGAAAGTCAAACCGATGTGACGGGCGCATGATGGCGTAGCCCCAGCTATGCTTTAGAATCACGTCGGGCCAGGCCGCCGCGACTTGAATCGCGGCGGGCCGCCCGGACGCGATTACAATATGCGTGGTTCCGAGGCAACTGACTCCTACACGCGCTGTCTTCTGAGATGACGGTTCGGGTTTGACCTTCTAAATCGCATCCACTAACACATACGCGATTATAGGATTTTCTCATGATTGCGACATAGGCTCTCAAGCGCGTAGCCTTTTGACTTTGAAATCGCGTCCAGGCAGCAGGACGCGATTACAATTAAACATGTGCTCATAAACGCGTCCGCCATGCACGACGCCTTCATACTAGAAGCATGACCGCATCCTGCATGGCCGACACAACAAGGTTGCGCCCCCTGAAGCCGTCGCAACAAAGATCCTGAATCGCGTCCGCATCACCGGACACCTTTTGAAGAAAAGCGTCCACTGAAGTAGACGCGAATCAATGAAGTTGCCTATGGGCCATTTGTGAGGCAAAAAGAGGGCCATTTGTGGCATTATGGCGCAATATGAAATTTGCCCGCGGTGGAGCCAAATTCGCGTGTCTACAACTGCCACGCCTTAGCGTCTGCTTTGCTGAGAAGCGAAGCGAAGCGACACGAAGTGAAGTGTAATGGAGTGAAGTGGAATGAAAAGAAATGAAGCGTAGTGAAGTGGAGTGAAGCGGGAGTGGACTGAAAAGTAGACGCCAAGGTGAAAAAATAGACACGCGTTTGATCATTGGGTGACTGCCACCTGGTAAGAGTCTTTTGCCAACACCCAAGAAAATCACCACCAGAAAGAAGACCCAAAGAAACAAATGCTTAGACAAAGGAAAAGGACAAGAGAGGAAAATACCAACTTCCAACGTCGAGGAAGTACCTAAAGACACAATCCGTTAGGTTTCACCATTGGGGCGTCTGCCACTGCCGCAGGTGGGTCTTGAGAGAGAAGGAGGAGAGATCAACTTCCAGCGTCGGGGAAGTACCTAAGGACACAATCCGTTAGGTTGCACCATCGGGGGCGTCTGCCACTGCCTCAGGTGGATCTCTGGGAGAAAGAAAAAATAAAAGGGATAAGTCCAAACAAAAGGATTCTTAAGGAAATCGGCCCGGAGGCGACAACAAAGGGAGTTGGGTATTCGACCCGGAATGGAATATTTCAAGATTGCTTTGAATTGCGAGGCGTGGATGGCCCTTAAATTGACTTGGAAGAGTGGTTTTCCACTAAGATTTCAATATGCATGTATGCTGGGCTAAAAGGAAAAATAAACTAAAGAGGAGTAGAAAATAACCAAGGATAATATTGTTACGCCGGTGAGTCAGGACCGGGGTTTTTTATGGGTCCGTCGTCCTCACATGCCAAGCATAACGGCCTATCTGTGCGGCTAAGGATCCTCTGGGATAATCACTGTTTTTGTTAGAGGGGAACTCAAATCCCAGATTCCTCAGAGCCACAAGGTCTTTGGTGTGCTCTTAAGCGTATAACATATAGTAGGATGCAAATAACTGATGGTGAAGGCAGCAGCAGCCTGATGTTGCGCCGGATGAGGTAGCTCGAATCCTGCACTCAAAGCTTCGTTAGCCAAGATAACAAAACATCATGGAAAACAATGTTCATGACTTGGAAATTAATAAAGCATTTAAACAAACAGTCTTAGAAAAACACATGGGGAAGCACCGAGAAAGAATGGGTGAGATCCAGAAATATTCAAAAAACACTATTGCGAGGGAAAAAGAGGGCCATTTATGGCATTATGGCGCAATATGAAATTTGCCCGCGGTGGAGCCAAATTCGCGTGTCTACAGCACCAAGGAACGGACTACGGAATCGAGAGAACACCGAAACAGAAACCACCAGAAGCATGGGTCCGCACAAGGCCAGACCAACGACGCCCACGGAAACTAGGCACGACCAGACTATAACCACCGTGCAAGCTAGGGCAATAGATAACACTTGGAAATGTCGTGAGGAAACACCGTCACAACAACAACAACCAAGCCACCGCCACTAACAGCTAAGAGGAGGACACACCAGCCACTCCCTCTGCTCGCCAGCTTGGCTCTTGCCTCTAACCTCCCCGAAAGAGCGATATAGAGCCGCCACAGAACACACAAATGCAAGCAACACCGCAGCCTGGCCAAGCTGCGGCCCCACTCTTAGCACCACTACGTGGCTCCGGAACCAACACAGAGAGAGGCAGTGAGACAAAGGACTGTTTGGGCACCGCCAGGAAGAGAACCGCCTCAACGACCTCAGCGTCCCGCCCCAGACAAGAGAGCTCTACAAACGACTCAGCGCCGCTGTCCAAACCTCATTTTTCCCTCAGCTCCAGAGTCTGCCAACTCGAGGATGCTCGTAGCCCTGAACGCTCTCTCAAAGGCTTCCGAGGATGGGGGTCTCAGGCAACAGAGACAACCTCTGAACGGGACAAGCCCTCAAGTTCCAAGCACTGGGCGAACAGGCGGGGCAAGCACAACAAAAACCACGCCGAACTTCTGGCTTGTAACCCACGACAAGCTCAGCAAGCACAAGGCATGCACGGACTGTGAGGGCCGTCGGCCAATCAAGGCACGCACGAGCAAGCCAGAACCTCAGAACACCACCAGTCAGTACAGAAAACATCACTCTACTAATAATCAATTGACCGTCGGACAATCGATTATTACACAAACGCGAGACTCCTAGCACCGCCGCTAGGACACGGCCACGAAGGTGTCACCTTCGGTCACTGAACGCAGCGAGGTAACCAACCGCGTTCCCCACCAGAAGGTCCTAAGGGCAAGCCTGCCCTGAGGCACACGCTGACACGCTAACTGGGGCCACGGAAACACCCGAGGCAACATAGGTACTGTCGCGTCCCCCTTGGTCGTCGCGATACCATCGTGATGGGGAAGGGCACCATGACAGCAACCCTGTCATAACAAGGCAGAGCGTCACGATAGCAACCCTTTCGCGACAGGAAAATGCGTCGCGACAACGATCCTTATCATGACAGGCAAACGCGTCATGATAAGGTCATGCCCGACTGGACTGACGCCTCTTCTGGTGTCACGACACCAGCAGAGAGGCAGACCCACTGGATGCTCCATCCCGGGGCCGCCCACAAGCCACACACATTCCACACGGGGGAGGGGAGCATGGAGAAGCTATCTAAACTAACTAGAAAGCACGAGAAGCTCCCAATCTACTTGGATCGAGAAGAGTTCAAGCAATCCCTACCTTAAACGAAGAAATGAACCCAATAGGGCCCTTCACGTCGGATTGGCCACCTCCTCCTCGCTCCACGCAAGCTCCACGACGCCGAGAACACGAGCATGGTCCTTTTCCTCGCCTGAAACACACAAAGGGGAGAGAGGGAGGCAGAGCACCGCCGGAGGGTGAGAAGAGAGGGGAAAGAGGGAAAGGGAGAAGGGGGGTCGCCAGCCAAGGCCTTAAGCCTTCGGCACCCAAGACGCGACGGGGCGATGCGTCGCGTTAAGGACCTTAACGCGATGGGTCAATGCACCGCGACACCAACGCATCCCCCAGGGACACCGCGACAACTCGACAGGTCGTATTGACACACCTGCCACCCTAACAGGCGTTAGACGACCGAAGCGACGAAACACTGTTGCGACCCGTTAACCGGTCGTGATAAGAATGCGACAGGAAAGCCGGGCGCGACAAGGATGACTATCGCGTCGGACACCCACGACGCGACACTAACGTGTCGCCTAGCCCGAATGCGTTAGTGGCCAGTCATCCAAGACACCAGACGGAAAGCCGGGAAGCTAGTTCTTACATCCTATCCCCCTTAAAACAATTTCATCCTCAAAATTGGGGCAAGCCCAAAAGATCTCGAGGCTCGAAATGAAGCACAGGGAGAAAACGTAAGACCAGCGCGAAGAAGCCAGTAAGTCTCAACATGACCTCCTCGTGGCAACAATCGCACAGCCAAACATGCGCGGCGCACACGAAGTGTGGGTGCGAAAAGCCACCAAGTCTCACCACGACCTCCTCGTGGCAACAACTGCACCACCAAACACGCATAGAGCACACAAAGCCGAAAAACCAATGGCTCACACAACGGGCTCCAAAGACATGGGGAGCACACAACTAAAAACCCAACGGCTCACAACACACTCCAAATGCAGGTGGAGCACCAAGCCGAGTAACCAACAGCTCACTCCAGCCACATGTGGGGCGTCCAAATAGAACGGCAACCCCACAGGTGCCGAGCAACGCCAAAACCGACCTGAACAGCAGAAAACGCTAGTCGAAAACCGCACGGCTGTAGCCACCTACAAACCCCGCTGTTGGGACCAACCAACCAACAACCCACTCTGTCGTCAGCATGGCTCGACAGAGGACGCAGTTGCCGACAACAACATGAGAAACGACGGTCAGCAACCCACTCCGTCAAGAGCAGAACCCGACAGAGTACACAATTGCTGACAACAACACGAAAAAATACCTGAGAGTCAAGCACAACACTCAGGGGAACAGCCTTACGCTACTAGTAGTAGCTAGCGTCGGTCACCAGCCCAACCGAGAAGACACGCGAGCGACGAGAGCTAGAGCAACATCGTGCTCGCGAAGAATCCACAACACACGGAACGACGTCCACTGTCACCACTAGGTTTCACCCAGACTTTCCTCGTGGTCCGACAAGGACATCAAACGCACGCAGAGAAACCTCAACACGTGAAAATGACATCCACTGTCACCACTAGGTCTCACCCAGACCTTCCTCGTGGTCCGACAAGGACACTAAACGCACGCGGAGCCACAATACTGGGAAACTGCATGCTCCACAACGCGACAGAAGTACGAAAGACGTATGAGGTTAAGCCGAAACCGGACACCTCACAACGTCGACAACCCACGTGGTCGAGTACTAGCGAGCCAATAGGCCTCACTGTCACCAAACAAACTGATAGGAGACTCTGCCATCGGCTTCCAGACTCACCAACACCAAGCACAAGTGGAGAACCAATGAGGAGTTGGCAGCACACCCGCCACGCGCACACGGAGCTCAATGCGGGTACCAACATGCCAACCACCAAGAGACGCACAACCACACAGGAACCAAAACAACTGCAGAGGTCGAGGACAACACGTCGACCTTAGAGGGGCCCAGACTGAAGCAGGGTACCACAACCAAACACACTCGCTCCCAAGGCGAGAGGGAAAATCAGGACATAGGCCATGACCCAAGCCTGGCGTACCACCGATAGTGCTACCTAGACAAGGTGAAGCAGCCACCCCATAACGGTAACGGTACAACAACAAGGCATAGGCCAGCACAAAGTGTCCCAGAGGCGGAAATCTCAACACCTCTAACACCGAGCGAAATCATGAAACGACACACAAAGCTCACGAACATGCACACGACACAACACATGGTGCTATCACAAGCACCAGGAGCCACCCAAGGTACAACACAATGCACCAAGGCTCCAGACGGCACAAAATCGAAACACTCGAGCACGAGCACACGGTGCTACCACAAGCTCCAAAACTAAGCAAAGTGCAACACAGGTGCACCAGTGATTGAAACAACATGGGCTAACGAGAAGGACTCTCCACAGGAGACCTTCCAAAAGCCACACACAAAGAACCGCAAACCTGAAAGGACACAAGAGGCCACGCCAAACCCAGCCCTTGAGGCACGAAAACACGAAGCATCGAAAAACGCACAAGGTGTAGTACACACAACTGCACAAACAGTCCGAGATGACATAGGGCCCACCGAAGGGGACTCTCCACCAGAGACCCACAACAGAAGCACACGGAAAGTCAACAACAACTTCAAGAGCACAACAACCACGTCAGCTCAAGAAGCACACAAAACACGAAGCACCGACTCTGCCGCATGGGGAGCAAAGGACCACAGCAACTCCCTAGAGCGCAAGAGCAAGAAGCCCACCTCTATGGCAACCGATAGAGAGTCCAAACACCAAAACGATGACACGAAAAACCTCCAAGGCATAAGCTGAGGCACAATGGAGCACTCACCGAAATAACGCTCGCACGAGCAAGGAAACCAAGAAAAAGCAATGCACAGCAGAACAATGCTCACGCAAGCAACCCAACAAGAAAATAATACTACCTCACACCAAACCAATAGGGACCCAATGCCCCAAATTGTCCAGGTAGGTAGCAAGAAACCATCTCAATGACAAACGACACAAACAGGTCCACCGAGCCACGGTGCCACAAGGAAACGACAGCACAAGGGGAGAAACCAACTCAACCAAAAAACAACTCAAGGGAAGATAACTCCACCAGAAGGTCGCAATGATGCGCACCCTGGTGACCCAACACCACAGTGGAGCATCACCACCCCGACCAACCAACAGAAAACAAAGGAAGGAGACATGCAACGAGTCTCTTCCACACGCGAGAGGCAAAACCACAACGCAAAACTGACACTTCCATAAGAAGCACCGCCAGCCAAACACCCACTACACTTACCAGACCACCATCTGGGAGAGCACGCTGGGCACAGGAAAACGAAACAAACCATCTGAGCCACGGGGACACACAAAGTCCCACCGGTACGACCGAGAAACTTAGAAACGAACAATGAGCGCAATGGCCAGACACACGGCCAAGCGCATAACACCTTGACCGAAAATGCCCAGGCAAACTATAACATAGACAGTCCAACCGGCAACAACGACAGCTCATCTCTACGAAGAGAGAGAGCCACGATGACCAAAACAATACGAAGCAGCTTTGGGGAGAACCTCCACCAAGACGTCAACCAGAACGCATCCCAACCAAACGGCACACTTTGAACCATATGGGCAACACAACGGTGGCCCGAAACGAACACAGAACACTCCTGAGAAAAACCTCTACCAGAATCGACAAAGGGCGATCCTGGGAAGGATCTCCACCATAAGGCACAACCCAAACGACCAAACAACACGGACCATCAGAGAGAACACTGCAGCAAGCAGAAGCAACGCAAGTCGGTCCTGGGAGAACCTCCACCAGAACCACCAAGGCACAGTTCTAGGAAAACCTGCCAGAACGGACCAGCCAAATCAACAGCATACCTCAGACCCTGAGGCAGCACAGCAACAGAAGAAACGAGCACGGAATAGTCCTGGGTGAAACCCTTACCAAGACAACAACAAACGGTTCCGGGAAACCTCACCAGAACACAGGGCAACCAAGCGATGAACCTCAACCCAAAGGGCAACACAACAACAACCAGAAACGAGCACAACATAGTTTTAGGGAAACCTCACTTCCACCAGAACCAACAGAGAAGGACTCCGGGAGCACCTCACCAGAGCTCACAATCAGCCAGCACAAGGCTGACAAGGAACCATAGACAAATGTCGTAGCGCTCAACCAGTGATGCAACACGGCACACAGAACATCTGCTTAGCCCGAGCAACAACGCCGACCGAGTAGAGCACATCACCCAACAGCGCACAGACAAGAGACCACACACACAACCAACGCAGCACACCCCAACAACAGGGGAACGACCAACAAGGCAGGGACACTTCAACTGGTTCCACAGACAACAACCCTACACCGGTGAAGGCCACACCACACGCAGGCTCTCTCAGCCTTTGCGACACACACTCACCCAAAAGCGCCGATGACAACCAGAAGCACCACACCTAGACTTGCCTGCAATTGTCCTCCATATGGGGAAGACCACTGCCAGCGAGTCCACCGCCAACTGCGCCACCACGGCACGAACACACCGAGCGACCACACTCGCTACGCACGTGACACAACAACAGCTACAACCCATCTGTAGCACACACATGAACCTTGCAGGGAAGCCGCACCTCTGCCAGGGACCCCAAAGTTCACGTCGCCACCCACAGATCCGAAGACCCGGAAGGGTTAAAAGAAATAGTCTAGTGAGATATGTACTAAATTTAAATAACTATAACAAGATATACAATATACAAAAGTCTATACAACATGTCCCAAATAAAAGCACAGGTACAAGAAGAAAGGTGCAGTCCTTAAGGGGCATACCCTGAGAACTTGCAAAGCACAACTCTCAACTCACTTAGGTACAAGAGCTCACAATGCTCACTCTCATTGCTACTGACAACACACAGCGCCACAGCCGTCTCCGCAACCCGTTCGACACCGAGCTCTCGCGACGACGAGCCCCTAGCTGAAGGAAGTAGTGGGGTGTGCCTCGTGAACTAGGCCCAGTAGGGATTACCAGTCCCTTACCGGCCAGAGCAGTAGGAACTCCAAAAATAGAAAACTACACTAGAAAGCTGTAAAGCGAGGAACACCTACAACATGGTACTACAAAGTAGCGGAACAGAATAATGCAATGCCAGGACCACCAACCAAGGTCATGACACACACACACGACTCCCACAGAAACCAACGGAGTCTGGCACCAAGCGGAAGCAACCCTCGGCGCACCCGCCGAGACCACGGAACAACCAAATGAGAACGACGTCTCACCACAAGCACGGCCACCTCAGACCTCCACAAGGTCGAGGGCCCACAAGCAGAACCACCCCGGACCCCGGACACACTGCGAGGTCAGGAAACCACATACGCCGGTGCCACCACGGACTGGCACCAAGGAACGGACTACGGAATCGAGAGAACACCGAAACAAAAACCACCAGAAGCACGGGTCCACACAAGGCTAGACCAACGATGCCCATGGAAACTAGGCACGACCAAGCTATAACCACCGTGCAAGCTAGGGCAATGGATAACACTTGGAAACGTCGTGAGGAAACACTGTCACAACAACAACAACTAAGCCACCACCACTAGCAGCTAAGAGGAGGACACAACAGCCACTCCCTCTGCTCGCCAGCCTGGCTCTCGCCTCTAACCTCCCCGAAAGAGCGAGATAGAGCTGCCACAGAACACACAAATGCAAGCAACACCGCAGCCTGGCCAAGCTGCGGCCCCACGCTTAGCACCACTACATAGCTCCGGAACCAACACAGACAGGCAGTGAGACAAAGGACTGTCTAGGCCCCGCCGGGAAGAGAACCGCCTCAACGACCTCAGCGTCCCGCCCCAGACAAGAGAGCTCTACAAATGACTCAGCGCCGCTGTCCAAACCTCGTTTTCCCTCAGCTCCAGAGTCCGCCAACTCGGCTGCCAACTCGAGCACGCTCGTAGCCCCAAACGCTCCCTCAAAGGCTCCCGAGGATGGGGGTCTCAGGCAACGGAGATAGCCTCTGAATGGGACAAGACCTCAAGTGCCAAGCACCGGGCGAATAGGCGGGGCAAGCACAACAAAAACCATGCCGAACTGCTGCCTTGTAACCCACGACAAGCTCAGCAAGCACAAGGCATGCACGGACCCTCGAGAGGGCTGTCGGCCAACCAAGGCACGCACGAGCAAGCCAGAACCTCAGAACACCACCAGTCAGTATGGAAAACATCGCTCTGCTAATAATCGATTGACCGTCGGACAATCGATTATTACACAGATGCAAGACTCCTAGCACCACCGCTAGGACACGGCCACGAAGGTGTCACCTTCGGTCACTAAACGTAGCGAGGTAACCTGCCGTGTTCCCCACCAGAAGGTCCTAAGGGCAAGCCTGCCCTGGGGCACACGCCGACATGCTAACCGGGGCCACGGAAACACCCGTGGCAACACAGGTACTGTCGCGTCCCCCTTGGCTGTCGCGATACCATCGCGACGGGGAAGGGCACCATGACAGAAACACTGTTGCGATGGGGCAGAGCGTCATGACAGCAACCCTGTCGCGACAGGAAAATGCATCGCGATAGCGATCCTTATCGCAATAGGTCGCGACCAGAACGCGACAAGAAAGCCGGGCGTGACAAGGATGACTGTCGCGTCGGACACCCACGACGTGACACTAACGCGTCGCCCAGCCCGGACGCGTTAGTGGCCAGTCATCCAAGACATAGGACGAAAATCCGAGAAGCCAGGTGTTAAACAAAATGTACCTAACATTCTAAAGGACAATCAGATTTCTAACTCACAATTTATTTTAAAGGAACCCAAGACTTTGTAATGGCAAACACACATATACCACTGAGGGACAGATAGAGGTCGGTCCAGCAACTGGCTCTATCACTACAACATCCCACTCGATTGCTAGAGGGAGCCAATGAAGGTCTCAAATCTAGAGTCTGGAAGAAAAGACCTAGTAATAATGAAGGACTTCAGAAGAAGAAGAAGAGGGCAAAGAAAAGCGGCAAACAACATAAGTTCAAGCACTATAGTAAAGGTAGTCACAAATCTGAGAAATGTTGGATGACCATAGGATTGTGTTTACATTGTGGAGGCGATGACCACAAGATTTTAGACTACGCTCTGATGAAAGATCAACCACCCAAGGAAGGGTCACAAGGAGATTAAAATGTCAAGATGAGCACCAGGTCATGATAGAACTAGCATCCACACACATCTCGCCCCCATTGACATAGAGTGACGGGATCCAATGTTAAGAGACGATACCGACCGGTTAGATCTTTTATACCTCAAAAGTTCTTGCAGGGGGTGGTCTTATCGGTGGAGGAAGATAGAAGAATGTGGAAGGCTTCCAAACATGGTATCTTTTCTTCCAAGTCGACGTATAACCTTGTAAGGATTCATGGGGTCAAACGCCCGGCTCTGAGGAAGATCTGACATCACTCCTTTAACCGGAGAGCTTCCATGTTCTGCTGGAAGTTGATTAATAGAGTAGTCCATGTCGACCAGCGGATTATTGAGTCAGGTATCCACATTGCGTCTCGTTGTTCTTGCTGTAGGTACCCTCACGTTGAAGACCTTAGTCACCTGTTCTTGGAGGGTAACTTGGCGGTTCCTATTTGGAAGTGGTTTATTCCTTTGGTCCCTCACAAGGTGCATATCCATGGTAACATCATAGCTACCATCTGGAACTTCATGCAAAATGCCAATATCTCTTCTCCTATCGGTTATGTGTCTCTTCACTGTTTTATTCTGATGCTCTGGGAAATTTGGAAGGGGAGATGCCTAGCGAGGTTTGATGACAAACAGACATCTGTAAAGATCATTCTCAACAACATCAGATCCAGTATTGTTCATTCTCTTTCTAAAATGCAGTTCTCAGTTGAGGTTATTCCTAAGGAGATCATGGTTCTCAATCAAGCGGGTTTCTTCCCTCAATGTCGAGTTAAATAGTGCAAGTTCATCAGATGGATGCCTCCTATTCAAGACTACTCCCTGAACGTGGATGGAGCTAGAAAGAGAAATCCAGGGGTGTGTGGCGGTGGAGGCTGCATTAGAGATAGACATGGTTCTGTGTTGATTGCTTTTGCTCACTACTATGGTCATGGGAATAGTATGCTTGCTGAAGTTAGGGCGTTATGTGACGGGCTTCGCCTGGCAGACTTGCTGGGAATTCGGTTATCTATCATCAACTCTGATTCTATGGCGTTGATTACCTCCATCAACACTGATTGCTGCCCTTCTTGGCGTGCCTTCCGCTGGTGGTGTGCTGCCTGCTCCCTGCTTAGGAGGGAAGATTACTTGGTGTGTCATGTGTATAGGGAGGCCAATCATGTTGCTGATTCTCTGGCCAACCACGGGTGTATGGGTAAAGAAAATAAGGTCTTTTGGGGCCCCTGGTCTCTTCCTCATGTAAGCAAAGGCCCGATAAGGCTTGATAAAATGGGTTTGTGCCATATTAGGCTGATGTAACTATGTTCCAATTTTTATATAAATCTCGGCCCAGGGTTCTCTCTGGTGGAGTGAGTACATTCGCCCCCTCTGGGGGAGGGTGCACTCTCCCGGATTGAGTCCCTGAGGACCGCCTTCTATATATATATATATAAGAGACGATACCGACCAAACAGATAAAATCAAAGAGAGAACCACCAAGAAAGGACAAATTGACAACCTAGAGACTATAAATTGTCCAATATGTCCACTAAGGGAGATAAAGGACTTCAGAAGGTTGAGGAGTCAGAGGAGGATAGTCAACAAGAAGCTTGTGACCTTGTATAAAAATGCAAGCATTGTAATCTTAGAAATCATTAGTCTAAGGAATGTCAGAGGAAACTAAAGAAGTGTTTGCGTTGTGGGAGTAAGGACCACAATATTTTATGTTGTCCCTTGATGAAGAATTGAGCACCCAAGGATAAATGTCAATATGGTATAAGGCATTCATGTACCCTTTCCATTCACGCTAAGTGGATTTTGTTTAATGGATATTAAAGTTACACATTTGTCACATAGTTTTGATGATATATTATCTATTAAACTTGTCCCTTTAGGACTTAACTTGGTTATCACAAACCCAAATTAATGTTAGAGCCGAACCTAAATTTATCCTTCAGTTAAAGATCTAAAAAAAAATGAAATCTACTTGCTGAACTAAAGTATAGGGTTATCGAATAGTGAGGGAAGATGTTAGGGGTGGATTGACTTAAAGAAAAGAAGAAAGGATGGATCTATTAGACTATGGGTAGTCAAATTAGCCTATCATTAATAAGAACCCAAAGTAGTTATCCTCCCAAGATTTGGTCTATGCAAACATGTGAATTTGGGGGACCAAATTATTTTTAAGAAGGGGAGGCTGTAGTAACCTAGAATTTAATTAACATAAATAAATTGAAAATTTTAAAATAATAAATGATTACTAATAAATAAGAGTTGATAAAAAGATTAAATAATAAATAAAAAATGTTATTGGCCAAAAAAATAAAAGAAGGAAATGTATAAAATTTAGAATGCACAATTATCTATAACTAAATTATGTGAATTAAGCTTAAATGCACAAGATAATGGGCCAAATTTGTGCCCAAACCCTAGCTTAACACGGGGACCACATTTCTCATTAAAATCTAACTCTAATTAGGGTTGGAAGGCTCAAGTTTTAAAAATAAATCAAGTAAATATGTAATAAAAGAAGCTTGAATCAGAATGAAACTTGTAAAACCTCATCTCTTTAAATACACCCTAATATCCCCCTTTGGTTGACCCTATTTATTGCTTAGAGAGCTACTGGATGTGAGAAGGGAGCTGGAAGAGGATGATTTGTAAGAAGAAAGCCCTAGGATTGGAGTTCTTCCTGTTCTTACCCTAGAGTCTTCAAAACATTGAAATATAGATATTCTCATGAGCTAAATCTAATCAAATCTCTTTGTAAGTCAATATCCATTCTAGAATCATGTTCCCATATTTTCTCAATTTGATACTCCATACATCATGTATTTTCATATTTAAAATTCAGTTTTCTTGTTCATCTGAGTTCATATAATCCTATTTAAATCACATCAAAATCTTCTTCATATGTCAATTGATCATTTTTGTATGTTTATAAACATGTTAGGAAGTTTTTAGAAGTATTTTCTCCCCTTTTTGATTCATTACATATCGAGAATTTGACATTTGAATGCATATATATTATAATTGGGTTCAATGCATATATAACTACCTTCTTGAATGTGCCCCTGCAATAGCGTGCGTTCAAGACATGCTCGACAAGGCTGGCACGTTCACTTAACCTGAATACATTGTGCTTCCTGACCATGTTTTGAACACACTCGCCAGACCCGATGCGTTAAGACTTTCATCATTAAAATCCTAATTTTCTTGAAAATAGTGCCATAAACATATGGTATTCTTACTGTTTGATAATTGTGCAACCCTAAACATGCTAACAATGATAAGATATGCTAAATTAAGATGATGTAATCTCTTTTAATTATGATTAAATGATCTCTTCATGTACGCCTTTTGGTTTTCTCACATGAACATGATACATGCTATAAAACCTCAATTTTATCTAACTATTAACATGTTAATAATCAAGCAAACAAGCATAAATGTAATACATCAAACATGCTTTTAAAAGAATTAAATTAATGACATGTGTTATGTGATCACTTTACACTAACATTTTGGGATACCACTATCGCCGCTCCGTGAGCCTAGAATTCCTCTAGGACGTCGAGTAAAATGTTTTAACACTTTTCTTAGTGATATGAGAATTCTTTGTTTGGTATTCATCTTGTCAGACTGGAACACCTTCATCGAGGCCTCCATAAGTCACTCTGAGCCTAGAATTCCTCTAAGATGTCAAGTAGGTTGTACCATAAATACCTATATACCATTCTAGAACTCTATTGGACTTGCACGATATGTTCCAACTACCCTTCTATGTCTGAGTGTAAACGTGCTTGTATTGGTACGCACATTCTGAACTCACCACTATCAAGCATTGCGTCTTTTTGATAAACATGCCCCTACCCTTGACCATGTTCTAGTTGCGGCCAGGGTGTAGACTACATTCAACCCATCATTGTCTGTATCTGAGAGTACTATATCACAGTCATTTCTCATGTGTTTTCTTGGGAAGTTTTACGTGCAAGCCCTCTGTATATTTCTGGTTAGTCAGAAACACTCTTTTCTCTTATAGTCCATGTTCTTCACATCTATTCATCCTTACATTTCTTGTCTTTTCTTGGAACTCTATGGCCATTAAATGATTGTCTAGATAAAAATATGGATTTGTATCCACAACCCAATGCCTAGCAATTATAGGGCTCAATCTAGTCTTGGGAGGAGAATACAAAAGTGCATGTGCCATGGGAGTTTAATGACTAGGGTGATAACATTGCACCCAAGTACTAGACTGTCTTGATTAATTTATGACAATCAACTCAAAAAATTAATTTATGACAATCAACTCATAAAATTGTTTGACATATTAATACTTGACTTGTACGAGTTGCCCTTATAGGTATTCTAACATGATATGGCCATTTTTACATCAATATGCTAGTTACATGTTATCATTTTATTTGCACTTAAATCTCACTCTCTCATACTTGATTGCATTACTAGTTCCTCTCTCGCACCATCATATTATTGTTTATTATCTTTAATTTATATCATTATCATGTCATTAGTGCATTCCAGCTTGTTAAAATGTTAATCACTTAAAGTACGTCTGGCATGAAATATAAATCCTACTGAGCGTTTTGCTCATCCATTTGCTACTCTATATTTTTAGGTGAGTCAGATGATGATACGTATAACAATAGGAAAGGTCAAGAGGGAAGAGTGACTCGACATTGTCATAGTGAAGTTATCCTAGTGTCCTAGTAGAGCCTTGTATAGTTAGATTTCAATTTTTTTTATTTTCAATGTAAGTGTCATGATGGGCCCTATGTAATAACTCTGAATTATTGGATGTAATAAAGCCTAGTGATTTGTTATCAATGAAATTAAGAGTTAGTATTATTTCAATTGTTGTCTTTTGAATTTAGTTTGCTCAGAATTACACGGTTGATTGATATACAAGTATCTGCTCGAGTGTCAATATTCCATGCCAGGGTGTAGTAGTTTGCATCCAAATCGGATTTAAAATCCTATGTATAAGGAAAGAGTAAAATATAGACTCTTTGTAACCTTAGCCCTATAAATAAGACCTTAAACCCCTCCCTTGGCTAACCCTAGTAGATCTTGGAGGTTGTTGGGTGTAGTAGGAGGGGACTTGGAAGAGGAGATCACAGAAATTTTCAAGTTCTTTATCGTTTTTCAAAGTTCTTCATCCCTTTCTTTTTAAATCTATAAAATGGTAGGTGATCTCTTGAGCTAAACGTAATTAATCACTTTTGTAGGCCTATTGGTATGTGTTTTTGAGTTTCATGTATGTTTCCCTCTTCTAGATCCTCCATAGTTAAGCATTTTTGAGTTTTACATAAGATTATGGGTTCTGCAATGTAAACGAGCTAATTTCATAGACCACAACTATAGTCGTGCCTTCGTGATAGGACGTGGTTGCAATCACGTGCACACAATAGTGCATGTTTAAATTTTTCCTTAACGTGACCTATTGCCTAAGAGCATCTTGATACACGTTGATCTCCATCATCGCGACTTGACCTTCTCATTCAAAAACCATTATTTTTTGTAAAACAACATTTTTAATTGTAGGATTATATTATTAGATTCATGGTTCTACATAATCATGATGTATAGAAACCTAAATAAGTGTTATACCTCTTAAAATATAGGAGATCATACATGAGATCATATCTTAAAGTTATGTTGCACTTGTTCCTATCATGTTCTTACCTCCTAAATCTCTCATGTTAGAAATAATGTTTTCACTTGCCCTTTCATGATTGAAGGATTTAAGTCGATCTATATCATCATGTTCTAAGATACACTTCATCAATTATTCCCTTTAATGTACCATGATTAAATGTTGTATGCCACAAATCTCAACCATATATTTAATTTTTACTATTTGTGATAGCCTTGTTTCAATGCTCTTGATTACGTGGTTTATGTTGATTAAAAGAAGTATATTTGCATTCCATCAGAGCCATGTCACTCTAATGGTGTCATGATTCACATCGAATGTTACTACGAACACACTTGGTGAAGTTAGAACTGTCTATCGGGATTCTTCCTATCAGACTGGAGCTTCTTCATCAAGACCTTCTTAGGACTCTACTGACTATAGATTGCCACATAGTTGCTGAGCATGTTGTACATAAAAACTCAAAAACCCCTTCTAAAACACTATCAGACCATTAAGACGTGTTGTTGTCGGCCTTAGAGTGCATTCTATCCAGTTTTAGTTAGCACGCCATTACTAGGAGCCGCATCTATTAATGTACCTAGCAACACATGTTGAGTTCTAAACGTGCCTTAGGTCATGACTTCATTTATGTTCTTAACGTGCCTGAGCCCGTAGCCACGACTTGAAATGCACCAACTGTACCTTGCACATTTAACCTATATCTGCCAATAACATGTTCTGACTGTGCAAACTCCATTCTACCAAGTCAGATCCAATTGATAATGTCTCTGTCATGTTAGAACCTTCTTCTATATCAAGAAATTCTTGAAGATCATGTAATCTGTGCTTGTATTACAATAAGCTTATTCTTTGGAAGTCGCTTGGCCATCATTGTTATATAGAATTATCTGGAAATTAAATAGGATTATTGTCCATCGACCCTAATGTCTGTGCATATAAGGTTCCTATCTAGTCTTAGTAGGAGCGCTCAATTACTAATAACGATGCAAGTCCAATGACTTGTAGTGTGGCATTGCACTGAAATGACTTGTGGTGTGGATAATTCAACTATTCCATGAGATTGATGTAGTTGTTAATTCGTTTGTACGACCAATCTTGATATGATCATTTGATGTTATCAATTGTTATATCCAAATCTTGCTACCTCCGCTGTCTCTATTAAAATACTAGATTCCATGGCATTTATTTTCATCTTATCATGAGTTCTTTAAGTGCTTTGAATTATGTCATCATTGTCATAGCCAACATGTTAATCACTCAAACTTTGTTTGATTCAAGAGTTGTAATTCCTACTAAGCTCTTTGCTCACCCTACATATACTTATGGTTTTCAAGTAATACTGATGAGGACATTTAGGTAATACTAATGAGGACACATACTCTGAAGGAGAAGGGCAAGAGTGATCCAGTTATCCTAGAAGATTATTAGTAAAGTCTTTATTTTCTGCAAGTCAATAAAATAGTAGTGATGGAGCCCATATATTGGTCATTGGAAAGCTTTGTTGTAACAGAAGTAGTGAATTTTGAATATCCATAAAGTTATGACTATTCATTTTATGGTGAATATGATTATTGTCCCTATGAAATATTGTTATTCCCTTTAACAGTGGCTCTGACTAGACATGATTAATTATTACTGCATGCTCCGATATTCTGCATGGGGATAGCAAGATATAGGTTTAGATTATCATTGGTGCCCGCAAAGTTGTGTCATTATCTTGTACCTAACTGTAAGATTAGGTAGAGCCTAGGTCTAAGATCTAAAAAGTATTATAAATTTATAAATTCAAGATACATTAACATTTATAATAGAAAAAGATTTCTAACATTTGTAATTATCTTGAAGAAACTTAGAACTCTCGGATGGTTGCCGAACGTGCACAACCGAGGGGCTTGCAAAGGACTATCTAGGAGCTAACTCAAGCCTTGCTACAAAGGCACTCAAGGAGGAGAGAACCATGGAGCTGAGGACTTGCACCGAAACTTTAGGAGAATGAATCCACTAAAATTTAGTTGTTCCACTGATCCAGATGAAGTTGAACATTGGGTCAAAGTGACTGAAAGGACTTTTAGAGTAATGCAATGCATTGATCAAGAGAAGGTTTTACTGGCCACATTCCAATTGAAAAAAGATACAAGAGCTTGGTGGGAATATATTGAGGCTACTTTGGCCGATGTTCAAATTACATGGGAGGTGTTCATAGAACACTCCAACACCAAATACTTTTCTGAATGAGTCCAAGAAAAGAAGGCCGTCGAATTTTCCACCTTGAAACAAAGAAACTTGACTGTTGCTAAGTATGAGTCCTAGTTCTCTAGATTGACCAGTTATGCTCCACACCTAATTGGTACTGAAAGGATGAAGGCTAAAAGTATCAATGGGCTAAAGCCTCAATACATCACTCAGCTAGCTCCTATAGACATTCAAACCTCTCCTGACATGGTATAAAAGGCTCAACTGTCAGAAGATGCTATGGAGACAACTAAGAGGATTAAAGGGAGATTTGCCAAGAAGGACCAAACCACTCTCTTAGGAAGCTTCAAACCTACTATCGGGAAGAAAAGACCTAATGGTGATAGAGCATTTCATAAGGAGACAAAGTCAAAGGAAGATAAGAAGTAGCTCTTTCATGATTCTATAGAAAGGTGCAAGCATTGTGATAAAGGTAGTCACTAATATGAGGAATGTTAGAGTATTCTAGAAAAGTGTTTGTGTTGTGGAAGTTTGGACTGCAAGATTTCAGATTGTCCCCTGATGAAAGATCAAGCCCCAAAGGACAAGTCTGAAGGAGGACTAAAACATGAAGGCATGCTTTAGGCCTTGATGGAACCAACACCTACATAAGAAGGTGGAATGGTAGAAGGTACATTTTTTATTCATTATACATAACCTTTGTTTTGTTTGATACTAGAGATACATATTCATTCATACCTCAGAACTTTGTTGATGCTTTAATTATTAAACCTATTCTATTAGAATTTGATCTTGTTATCACCATCCCTATTTGATCTAGAACTGAACTTAAAAAGTACTTTCCCTCTAGTGAGGTTCTGATGGTAGTCAAAACTTACCTATTGATTTGATATGTATAGCCATGGACAAGTATGATGTGATATTAGGAGCCGATTGGTTATCTAAGCGTGGAGTGAGTGTAAACTGCAAGAAGGAAAAAATAACCTTTAGTAAACATCCTAAAATTACCTTCTCAGATGTTAGAAATCATAGACATCTATCTTTTATCTCTGCTCTTTGATCTCATAGGTAGATAAAGAAAGGGTGTATAATATTTCTTGCTTTAATCGTATTGGAGAAAGGATCTAATGTAGAAGACATCCCTGTGGTGATAGATTTTTTGGATTTATTTCCAGATGAGCTACCTAGTATTCCACTGAAAGAGAAGTCAAATTTTCTATTGATTTGATTTCTAGAGCTACCTTTGTGTCTAGGGCTCCTTATAGAATGTCACCTACCAAATAGAACGAGTTGAAAGAACAATTGAGGGAACTTTTGGAGAAAGGATTTATTAGATCAAGTGTATCATCCTAGGGAGCACCTATTCTATTTGTTAAGAAGAAAGATGGATCAATGAGGCTGTTGTTGGATCGAAATGTTTAGATGTCAGAGGGGGGTGAATAGGACTTCTTTGCACTTCTAAAAAATATATGAAAATAGATAACACTAGATAGAGTTGTTAGAACTTAGTGTAGTGTGTGAGACAAATGTTAAACTTGGCGGAAACAATCACACAAGTGCACAAAGGATTTTATCTTGGTTCGGCCCTTCCTATATGGAAGTCCTACGTCTAGTCCCAAAAACCTCTTGGAATTTCACTAACTGCCAAGAATACTTGGCCTTCTCTCAACCTGAGAGGTATTACAACCCACTTGCACCCCAACAAGTCTTCTCTTTACCAAGGGGTACAAAGACCACCTACACCAGTAGGTCTTCCCTTCATAAGAGGGGCACTACAGGGAACAAAACCCCTGCTAGTTTCCTTACACAAAAGTAAACACTTGTGTGTCTGCCCAGAAGAAGGCAAACACAGAAAATCAGAAAGAGATACAAGTAAGAGTTGAAGCTCTAGCTCTTTCTGACTCTAAGAAAGTGGACTGAGAAGATCTGGATTTATAGAAGGCCACTCAAGGAAAGAGACTTCTAAAAAACAAGAGAGCTAGGAAGTCAAAGCTTGAGAACAACATGCTTTCTACAGATCTTGAACTCTTGTTCTTGCTCTTTTTTGTGGAAGGTGAGATTGTGTATATGGTTGTTTCTAACTTTCTTCTCACACTCTATGTCTCTAAGTCTTTTGTATCTCTCGTATCTTTGTTGTTCAAAACTTCAGTTTATATATATAAGTATCAAAGACTTGAGCTTCCAGTTTGAAACTAAATGTTGGGAAGTAGCCACTCCCTGCGAGACAAATTGCCCGTCGCGGAACCAGCGATCCTGCCCGAGCCATCCAACGAACCTTCGACCAGTCGGGGAATGCCTGCCGAAGATCTACTGCCTGTGCGGGTAGGCGATGACCTCGAACACTTCCTCTACATTGGTGCACTGCTACCAAAATCTGAACAACAACGCTATAATGCTTTCTTGCTAGTAAATTTGGACGTGTTCACATGGTCGGACGACAAGTTGCCTGGCATCCCTCCGGAGGTGATGACTCACCATCTCAATCTGGATTCAAGGGTGCCCCCGGTCTAGAAGAGGCGGCGACCTGTCAACTGAGAGTGGCAGACTGTGATCCACGATCACATCGCCAAAAGTCGAGCAGTTGGGCTTCTCCGAGAAGCCCAATACCCCAGATGGATCTCCAACGTAGTCCTCGTACACAAAGCCAACGGCAAATGACGCGTTTGCGTGGACTACAAGGACCTCAACAAGGCAACGCCCAAGGTTAACTTCCTACTACCACGCATCGACCAGCTGGTGGACGCCACTTATGGGCACGAGCTTCTCAGCTTCTTGGACGCATATTCTGGTTACCACCAGATCAACATGCATCCCCCGAACCAGGACACCACAATGTTCGTAACCGACCTCCGCCTCTACTGTTTTACCAGAATGTTGTTTGGTCTGAAGAACACATGTGCGACCTATCAGCGACTGGTCAACAAGATGTTCGAGCAGAAGATCGGGCGCAACATGGAGGTCTACGTCGATGATATGCTGGTCAAGACGTGCCCAAGTACCGACCACATTACTGACCTGGAGGAAACCTTTGCTACCTTGCAAAGGTTCAATATGAAACTCAACCCAGCCAAATACGCGTTCGAAGTACGCTCGGGGCCGTCTACAAAAATAATATAAGTAGATAGCTAACTAACCGTCTATATATACATAAGTAGACAATTTCTTATCCCATCTACAAAAACAAGATACATAGACAGCTATAGTAGCTATCTATAAAAATAATATATGTAGATAGCTACTGTAGCCATCTATAAAAAAAATGTAGACAACTATAATAGCATCTACAAAGAGAACATATGTAGACGGCTGCATTAACCGTCTACAAATAAAATATATATAGATGGCTACATTAATTGTCTACGAAAAAATATATGTAGACGACTACTGTAACAGTCTACAAAAAATTTATAGATAGACGGTTAGCAACTGTCTACATATCTTTAGTTTACAAAAAAAAAAACATTTTGCAAGGATCTTGCTCCTTATAAATTTGATCATTATTTGTAAATGCACTGTAGCAGTCGTCCACTGTCCGAGCAGGCTTCAGGAGCATCTCACCGTAGTGATGGCGATCGCGGACAAGAACGGTGGTGTGGCGGCCACGGCCGTTGCCACGTGCGGGGCGGGGAGCGAAGACTACAGTGGCCCAGAAGGCAGCAGCACCAGCTGCGGTGGAGGTCATCTTCATAACAGGGGTGATGGAAGGTGGGTTGAAGGCGGCGACGATGTGGGAGCGCGTTGCAGGGGGCGGACAAGTGGGCTGGGGGTGGGAGGAGGTGGTGGCACGGAGGGAGGGCTCTGGTGGCCGTGGGGGGGAGGGAAATGGCTGAAGGAGAAGGCCGACAGTGGGGACGGCGACAGCGGAGGCAGCCACGTCGGCGAACGTAGTGGCAGGGGGAAGGCCTCACAGTGGTTGGGGAGGCCGTCGCCGAAGCTAGGGGCAGCGCCAGTGTGTTCTGCAGTGCACAGCTCCCCCAAGGCCATGAACATCACATCCTCCTCCCCCAGCATCTCCAAGAAGCGCTTCCCACCCCGTCTGCCCTTCCGTTGCGCCAACCGCAGAAGAGCTCTCTTTAGGAAGCACGTGCACACTTACAGAAGTCTCCTTATCTCCCTCTTCTTCCAGAGCTATCTTACCCACGCACCCCTGGAACAAACGAGAAGAGGAGGAGATAGCGTCCATGGCGTCCACAGTAGCCACACTCGGCCTCGGCCTTGGCCTCCCCCCTAGTTGCCGCACTCGTCACTCCAACCTCTCCGCCAAGGCCACCCACAAGCCGCCTCTGACCGCAGCTTCGCCCCCGGACACGGTGGCCCCCGCGCGTCTCTTCCCGGAGATCCAACGTTCCATCCTCCAGGTCGTCCCCCCTCTTCCCGCCGCCGCCGCCTCTGCGCTCACATTGCCCTCCTTTCTCACCCCACAGGCAAGTCAGGCACTCTCCTGCTCGAAGGAGGAGTGGTGTTGGCCCGGTGAGAGTAGGAGGAAGGGCTCAAGCAGTAGGGGAAGGCATCGGGAGGACATTTATTTATAGAAGAAGGTAGATGGGATAGTGAGAGAGCGCGGGAATATTTTTTTTTTTGGCAAAAATTGGGGGAGACGATGGCGGGAAATAAAATTTGTTGTTGGGGTTTGGAGAAGAGAATGGCCACGAAATAAAATTTTTAGCGGGAAAGAATAGGTGTGCCAATTTGTTTTGGCAAAAACCGGTGGGTGGTGGTGTATATATATAATTATTATATACATAATTATATTGTATATATTTAGTAAGAATTAATTATATCTATTTATCTTCTCCAAAATATATTCATAAATATATGAATATACATATATTTAATTATATATGAAATTGTTTTATATTCATATATATTAAATAATTAATTCATATGTGACTACCGCAATAGTTTTTTGGCTCAATAGTCAATAAATTTTTTTACTATTAAACTATTAGTATCAATGTATAAATAATAAAATAAAATGAAATATATACATAGATACAAAAAATATATACAACATAGATACATAGATATATACATATAAATATATATATATGTATAGATACTATATATATAAATATATATTCATATATATATATTGATATATACATAGATACATAGAATATATATAAACAAAAAAGACATAGATACATAACAAATACATAGATACATAGATGTTATACATAGATATAGATATTATAATATATACATATATATATATATATATATATATAGAATATATATAAACAAAAAAGACAAAGATACATAATAAATACATAGATACATAGTGATACGGGGATATCTCGGCAGGTTGGCTTTGTCCTCGGTGCCAGCCGACCTCATTGGCGGTATAGGTCGACATTGTTTTCTCATAATAGGACATCAGCGATGTGCGTTTCGACGAGTCTGGTCGGCACGGTCAAACCACGGAACCTCTAGCCATCTTCGGAGGCTCGGCCCACTTTATGATAGGATGGAACCGACCTGTTAACCGAACCGACCTGGTAACCAACGGGCTCGCACGTGTCCCAGGGCGGAGCTCACGTGGCTGACAAGGCAGATGTGGTCAGATCCGAAGATTGCAGACTAATAACTATGGCTATTAAGACCACGATCACGATGACCTGGAAGGACGGTGGCAACTTCCAATCCGGCATTAATAAAAGAAACCCCGACGAGATTGGCGGGGTCATCTAGCTGTTACAAGGGTGTCCTAACACTATATAAGAGGCAGACACTCCACAAGCAAAGGTACGCTGTCCTATCCCAAAAAACTATGCCATTTTGCTTGGCTAGTGACTGACAAGAGCGTCAGAGTGTCTCGCCGCCGAGGCTTCTCGGCGGGCTTCACAGGTCACATCGGGAGCTTGAAACCAGGGTCACACGTCGGCCAAGCACCCGAGAAGATTTGTCAGCTAGGTCATCTCGGATCTTTCTTTAGCTAGGAGCTCATCAACGGACACCTCGGCTATGGCCAACCTATGTTACTTTTGCTGTAACATTGGCGCCGTCTGTGGGAAACGCTAGTAAAGGTCAATGCGGCTTTCCCCACCCTACTTTCAGTTGAACTCAGCTAAGTATGGACAATGAAAAACCCTTGAGGCATCAACTAGGATCGGCAAGGGGGCCGAGCGGGATTATACAAGATTGCCCCACGAGTTCTCCTAGAGAACAGGTAAAAAGAAGAGATGACAGGTCGCTTAGAACGTCATCCTAAGCTAACCCCTTACTCTATGTAATTTGTGTAATCATGCTCATGCGCATGTTGAGCTGGAAACCCAAGCGAGACAACGAAAAACCTCGGAAGCGAGATCATTATGGAAGATGTGCAGGTCGGATATGCTAGGAGCCTGCTCTAATTGTTGTGATTTGTCAATGAAATTATATTTCTTTTGGATGTGCAAGATTTGATTGAAAAGTTGAAACTTGGCCAATTGCATTATGGCATCACGATTTGTTATCCTATGGGCACTCAGCTAGTCTCGACAACAAACATAACAAGACAAGAAATGTGGAGGTCATAGTTTAAGGGACGAGGTCGCTTAGGCACTCATCAAGAATTGAGAGACGACGTCCGACGTGATTTGAAGGCGTGGTCGCTTCGGCACGTGACGTAGACGTCGTAGTTCAAGGGACGAGGTCGCTTAGGCACTCGTCAAGAACTGAGAGATGACGTTCGACGTGATTTGAAGGCGTGGTCCCTTCGACACACGTGATGTAGACGTCGTAGTTCAAGGGACGAAGTCGCTTAGGCACCCATCAAGAACTGAGAGACGACGTCCAACGTGATTTGAAGGCGTGGTCGCTTCGGCACACGTGACGTAGACATCGTAGTTCAAGGGACGAGGTCGCTTAGGCACTCGTCAAGAACTGAGAGACGATGTCTGATGTGATTTGAAGGCGTGGTCGCTTCGGCACACGTGACGTAGACATCGTAGTTCAAGGGACGAGGTCGCTTAGGCACTCGTCAAGAACTGAGAGACGATGTCTGATGTGATTTGAAGGCGTGGTCGCTTCGGCACACGTGACGTAGACGTCGTAGTTCAAGGGACGAGGTCGCTTAGGCACTCGTCAAGAACTGAGAGACTACGATGTGATTTGAAGGCGTGGTCGCTTTGGCACACGTAGTTCAAGGGACGAGGTCGCTTAGGCACTTGTCAAGAACTGAGAGACGACGTTCGACGTGATTTGAAGGCGTGGTCGCTTCGGCACATGTGACGTAGACGTCGTAGTTCAAGGGACGAGGTCGCTTAGGCACTCATCAAGAACTGAGAGACGACGTCTGACGTGATTTGAAGGCGTGGTCGCTTTGGCACACATGACGTAGATGTCGTAGTTCAAGGGACGAGGTTGCTTAGGCACTTGTCATGAACTGAGAGATGATGTCCGACGTGAACCGATTAAGAGATTGCTTAGGCACCCTTCAGAAACTGAGAGACGACGTCCGACGAAGAGGTTACTTCGGAACTTGTCATGGATGAACTTTCGATTGAAGTTAAACTCTTCGGGATAGAGTGGCGATAGGCTATATAAATCTGTGGCAAGTGTAAGTTCTCGGATAGACCGACGACAACATGGTGCAACTGACAACAAAAGGTTCAGGAAATTCTATTGATAAAGAGAAGGGGTACAATGTGCTGCGAGTCGCCATATACAAACAAGGAATTGGAATCTAGTCTACGATGACGTCGTTAGTGGCGGGCGCTTCTGGTTGGTCTGCTACGGTGACGTTGGCAGTGGCCACCATGGCACCCTCAGCAGTGAGGGCCACTTCGTCGTTGACGACAGCAGCGATGGTCTCGTCTCCGTTGTCGGTGCCTGCTTCCTCGTCTTCCTCAGCAAGTTCTACCTCAGAAAGATCAATGCTCGGGAAGTTTTCCCGAACACGCTTGAGGCAAAAGTTGTACCCCTGTCGAAAGAGTTTAAGGACCTTGGCCTTGAGCTCGTCTGATTCCCGGTAGTCGGCAATGGTGTCATCAGCTGTGTTCTTCCGTTCCTCGGCCACCAATCTCGCGGTCTCGGCCTTCATCTTTGATGGGCCTCCTGCTCTGCCTTGAGCACCTTCTTCTCGTCTGAGAGCAGCTTGTCTGCCTTCTCGGCCTCCTCGGCTCTCAGCTTCTTCTCAGCCTCAAGCTTGGCTTCCACCTCGGTTACATGGGCCTCGGCCGAAGACCTGGAGGACTCAGCATGGAGCAGAAGCGTCCCGAACGATGCCATCTGCTCTTGAGTAGCCCTATAAAAATCCTTGATGACCTCGTTGGATTTTCGGGCCAGGGAACGGGCTTTAACTCCAACGGGGACCACTTGACGACCCCACTCTGTCGCGCTGAGTTCCTTCGACCGACAAGGTGACGTCGGGAGAGAGGAACCCGAGGCAGCAACCTCCGTCGACTCTGCAACGGGCCGAGGATGTTTGGATGCCCTTTTTTCTAATGGCTGCGAAGCTAGGCACGATGAAGTGGTAGCAGGGACGTCGGCCTCAGTAGGACGATCGCGCCTCGTACCTCGGCTAGCACTTTTCTTGCTTCTAGACATGAGCTCGCGCGTAGCCATCTCGGAGAGCGGTATGTTGCTCCTTGCCTTAGCAGATGGTGCTGACGACTTACCCTTGTCGGCCATCACTACAAGAGGAGATCGATCAGTTAATGGAAAGTGGAATAATTACTAGAGAAAGAACGTCGGAAACAAAATTAGACCTCAGCTAGCCTCAGATATTAGCTTGAACAGCTTCTCGAAAGGCTCGAACAGGTCGGGAGGCTCCACCACCTGCAAAGACTCAAACTCCGAGAGCTCGGAGGCAGCAAGAATTGGTGGGCAAAAGGATTTATCCCGGATGTTTACGGCCGACCAAGTTGTCGGGAAGGGCCACTCGGTCCGAGAATGAATGAAAAGAAGTTCCTCTTCCAGCGGTGGACAGAGGAAGGCATTCGACCAAGAATTTTCCGACTTGACTGGGATACGAAGTACAACCAGTCTCCGAAGGCTTTTACGGAGAAACAGTGAAAAAATAGGCACGTGGTCGGAAGGACCTCAGCCATTGCACAGAAAACTAGGAAGCCGACAACTGACCTCCAAGAGTTCGGGGTCAGCTGTGATGGAGTGACTCCCAGCTTGACGAGAAGAAGAATTATGAAGGGATGAAGGGGCAAGCAGAAGCCTACTCAGATAGCCTCGGAGTAGATACAAATTCCCCTCAACATGGTATAATGGGCACGGAGCTATTTGGAAGTGTAGATGGTGAAGCCTTCGGGGAAAACGCAACCTGGATGACTCTTCACCCATTGCAAGGTCTCTTCATCGATCTCACACCGAGCATCAGCAACTGTGTCAGCTTGCCGACGAGATCCTGAGGTGTGAGAGGAGGGTTGTTGGGGAACATTGTCCCCCAGATTGACCTCCAAATCAGAGGACTCCTCGGCGGATTCCGACGCTTGATCATCGGGCCGAGCAGCCTCCAGAAGCGTCCTATCCTTAGGACGGGGGGAGTCTGCTCTGGATGGATCCGAAGCAGTGAAGCTCTCGGAAGGAGAACCTCTAGACGAGGAAGAAACGGAAGGACTATATGAGGTAGAGCTCATGGCTTACCTCTGAGAGGAAGAAGCGACGAAGAAACAGGCGCTTGGAGCTCGGAGGTCATCGAGACGTCAGCACGTCGGTTGGTCGTCTGAGGGGTGCTCGCGCGTGAGAGCAAAGGTAGTTGTTCGGCAGCAGACCCTAATATTTATAGGGTCGGGGGGCCGATCGAATCCAACGATGGAAATCCAGCTTCCAGGGCAATGGTTGAGATCTATACATGTGGCGCTATCGGATTGGCCGCCGAACGACCCCTCGGATTCTGATTGACATGGGCAGTGAGGAGAGCCATCATGGCACATGGGAGTCGAGGCGGTAGAAGGACAGATGACGACGCCATACAGCAGACGAAGCGACGTTCGGCGTAGGGTGGCTCTGATGAGACTGTGACGCGCCCTTATGACAGGGCGGCGTCTGACATCAGGATGACATGGCATTGAATAGGCCACGTGGGCTGGCAGAGGCACGTGGCCGGACATGTGTTTTCGAAGAGATTCAGCTTCACCTCGGCCTTCTTTCACTGTTCGACATGAACCTGGGGGGCCAATGATACGGGGATATCTTGGCAGGTTGGCTTTGTCCTCAGTGCCAGCCGACCTCATTGGCGGTATAGGTCAACATTGTTTTTTCAGAATAGGACATCAGCGATGTGCATTCCGATGAGTCTGGTCGGCACGGTCAAACCATGGAACCTCTAGCCATCTTCAGAGGCTCGACCCACTTTATGCTCGGATGGAACCGACTGTTAACCGAACCGACCTAGTAACCAACGGGCTCGGGCGTGTCCCAGGGCAAAGCTCATGTGGCTGACGAGGCAGATGAGGTAAGATCCGAAGATTGCGGACTAATAACTATGGCTATTAAGACCACGGTCACGATGACCTGGCAGGACGGTGGCAACTTCCAAACCGGCATTAATCAAGGAAACCCCGGCGAGATTGGCGGGGTCATCCAGCTGTTACAAGGGTGTCCTAACACTATATAAGAGGCAGACACTCCACAGGCAAAGGTATGCTGTCCTATCCCAAAAAACTACGCCATTCTGCTCGGCTAGTGACTGACAAGAGCGTCGGAGTGTCTCTCCGCCGAGGCTTCTCGGCAGGCTTCGTAAGTCACATCGGGAGCTCAAAACCAACGTCACACGCCGGCCAAGCACCCGAGAAGATTCGTCAGCTAGGTCATCTCGGCAGGTTATTAGATATATGTAACACATATATATTTATATGTAACATATCGATATTATACATAGATATAGATATAGATATTATACATATATATACAACATACATACATATATAGGTATAGATAATATATATATATATGTATATCTATATATATATATATAGATATACATAGATACATAGAATATATATGTATATATATAGATATTATACATAGATATATATCTATGTATTTATATATCTATATATAATATCTATATATAATATCTTTATATATATACAACATAGATACATAGATATATACATATCTATGTATCTATGTTGCTTTAGATTCCACAGAGAATTACAAACACCTTATCCATAATAAAGATGCAATAAGCGATGCTAAACAGAACTTTCAAAATATTTTTAACCAACAAAATACCATAATAGATTATGAAATTATAAATCATAAAATTTTACAATCAGTTGAAAAACAATTAATATGTATGAGAGAATTACCCTCTACTACAACGAAGTTAGCCCCTCTCTGGATAAGAAGGAATAGCTGCATATATATATATATATATATATATATCTAGGTATAAATTATTGTCACATACATATGTATATGTATACATAGATATTTCTATATGAGAACAAGCACATATACATATAGTTGCATCTGAATACTAGCTATTTTGTTTCCACTTCCTCTTTCTATCACTCTCTGTTCTCTTACACACTTCTACCAGCTACCTTAACTCCGTGCTCTCTGTTCTCTTACACGCTTCTACCAGCTACCTCCACTCCGCGCTCTGAATCAGAAATTGGTATCATAGTAAATTCAATTGGACTCATTAAGATACTCGTTAAGGGTTTGAATTCGTGAGTATTTAAACGAATCAAGTTTGAACAAGGAACATATCATTAGCATATGGTACTTAAGTAGAATAACTTTATCTTATGATATGATAAATGATCGGGCAATATACGCTATAGAGGAAGGAATGGTTTAATCTTGTCCAAACAACATATAGCAACCCTAAATTTCCCTATGATAGTCAAAACGGTTGTTGGCTGGCTTCCAGAGTTAGTCCAAATAATAGAAATATTAATACGAGCAACTTTCCTTGAACCAACCATAGGGAGGACATTTCCCTCATTGCAGATATGGGAGATCACTCCTCAATGTTCTTTCATGATGTATTACGAAAAGCCACCAGAGGTGATCAATTGGCATCATGAACAGAAGAAGAATATTATTCTCATCAAACACTACCAAAAATTTCATCTATAGCAAGATCTTGGTGCGATGGAAGGATAATGGTTGTCGATAAGTGTAAAGTTATCCAACACCCAGAAGACTCTCGGAAGATCAACCCCAACATTTTGGGACCCATCAGCCGAAAGATATTTGAAGACATTGCAGACGACTTGTCTGATAGCAATTCAGATTATATGGATGATGTTGACCTAGAGAACCTGTAGCTGCTTTATGAGTCAACATATGCTCCATTATTGTATCATATTGTACTGAGTTGATAAGAAGGCATCTGGGAATAGTAGGGAATTTCGTGGGAGACATGAAGCATCTATGTTCAGTAGTTTGTGATAAGATAGAATCTTTCCTTTACATCATAGGTACAGTGTGCTACTGTAACGAGAAGAGCGAATCTTAGCCAAGAGTCGGCAAGCATTGCTCTATATATACCTAGGGTCCTCGGGTTGTGAGGATCCTCGCTTGATAGTTGCATCTGAATACTAGCTATTCTGTTTCCACTTCCTCTTTCTATCACTCTCTGTTCTCTTACACGCTTCTACCTGCTACCTGAAATAGAAATTTACCTTGTAAATTTATCTCATAGTCATATAGATTCAGAGTGCGGAGCGTCGGTAGCTGGTAGAAGCGTGTAAGAGAATAGAGAGCGCGGAGTTAAGGTAGCTGGTAGAAGCGTGTAAGAGAACAGAGAGTGATAGAAAGAGGAAGTGGAAACAAAATAGCAAGGTATAAAGACTAAACTCTGCTTGTCTGTTTCTTTTATTTCCGATTTTTTTTAATTCAAACAACATTTGGTGTTAGTGTGTAGTATCCGTGAAACTCTGTAAATCCAGAAAGGTTAGAGCATAGAGGAATATCTGACCAGAAGGGAATATCTGAGCAAATGACGATTGAATTAAAAGAAAAAGAAGTAGAAAAAATAGATAGTTATAGTTTATGTTCTTTAGATTCTGCAGAGAATTACAAACACCTTATCCATAAAAAAGAAACAGAGTTCATTGAACTCACTGTCTTTATCCCACTACTGTTACTCGGTCTATTATTCTTCTGTGATATGACCATCTGTGTTATCATCTTCATCATCAAAAAACTCTGCAAGGTATAAAGACTAAACTCTGCTTGTTTGTTTCTTTTATTTCTGAATTTTTTTTAAATTCAAACAACATTTGCCAGGAATATGGTACCTTTGGGGTTACTACGTAGTACCCGTGAAGCTCTGTAATCCAAAAAGGTTAAAACATAGGGGAATATCTGACCAGAAGGGAATATCCGAGCAAATGGCGATTGAATTAAAAGGAAAAGAAGTAGAAAAATAGATAGTTATAGTTTATCAAGTAAAGAGTATATACTTATAAGTACATATAAAAATATAAATATTATGCATATATATAGAATACATAGTACATATATAAATATTATGCATAAATATATCTATATATATATACACATATATAATATACAACATAGACACACACACACACACATATATATATATATATTAGTATATACTTATAAGTACATATATAGATATAGATATTATACATAGATTCTTTTTTTTTTAATCAAACGTCCAAAGGGTCAGCGACCAGGAGAGTGCACCCCAACCCAGAGGGTAGGAACGTTCTCACTCCACTAGGCGATCAACCAAGGACAGAAATTTTATTGCATGAAGAAAATAGGAAGAAGATACACCCAGCGCCAAAACAGCTACACCACCTAGAGGAAAATAAGAAAAAACACCATATACACCCAAACTGCCACAAGCAACCTGAAAACATCTAATAACTGCGCCTGAAACTAGGAAGGCCAGCTTTGTCAATAATTAAAGCACCCCTTGCAGGCGAAGATAAGTCACCAGGAGATGTGAACACCGAGTTTCTATCAAGGGTGCAGGCCAGAGAAGCAAGTGCATCAGCCACCTGATTACCCTCACGAAAAGTATGCACTATCTTTGGATTAATAATCTGCAGCATGTGACAAATACCTTGCCACCAAGGAAAGACCGCCCAATGAGGTAACTTACCTTCATTGATCGCTCTGACGAGAATAGCCGAATCCGAGTACACAACAACAACATTAAGGTGTTTTTCCAGCGCCAGTCTAAGGCCATCATGAATGGCCCTTGCCTCTGCAATAATGTTGTTCCCCAAGCCATAGGCGAAAGCAAAACCATAAATAAAATCACCATTATGATTCCTAAAGCAGCCACCACCACCACAAATGCCCGGGTTACCTTTACAAGCGCCATCCACATTCAGACTTAAGTTGTTCTTAGGGGGAATCCATCTGACCATGACGTTTGCTCTCAGAGCAATATCCGCTTGCACATTGAAAGTTTTAAGAATATCAGCTTGATCCAAGGAAATGGGGCGATTAAACTTGATATTGCCCAGAATTTTTCTAGCATGCAACAAAACTTTCTGCTTAATACTATCCAGGGTCGCAAAAGTGTTGCCCGGTTGGCGAACCCAGAGGGGGGGGGGTGAATGGGTCTTTAAAAATATTTACTTAGTTAAAACCTGAACTTAAACAAACACAAAAACGTTCTTGGAAGAGATTAGTAATGGTTAGTAAAAAGAACAATCACACAAAGAAGACAATCACACAACACACAGATTTATCCTAGTTCGGATCTCCTCTCCTTAGGAGTCCTACGTCCAGTCCCTGAGCAAACCTCAGGATTCCACTATCTAGGGTACAGTCCCCCTATGGACGAAACAACCACCCAGCTCAGCTGGTCTTCCTTCACACTCGAAGGGAACACAACACCCTGGTACCACCAGGTCTTCCTTCACACCCGAAGGGAAACAAACAAGGGAATCTGAAAAAGGATTGACTAGCCCCTAGATCAAGCTTAACAGAACTCGATCTGAAGCTACAAGCACTGAGAGTTAAAGATCTACACAGGTGCTCTCTCTCAGAACTATTCTAGCTCTCTTCTGAATTTCCTCACAACACAGGGAGCTAAGAGCCAAGGCAGAAAATGGAATGACAAAGCTGGCTCTAGAATTCTTGTGAAGACTTGAAAGACTGCGGAGTTGTTTTTCTTTCTTGATTGCTATATATTTTCTTCCAATCTTCTGTCTTGTATATATATATATGTATATCTTCATCTTGAATGTAGACAATGAGATAGCCGTTGTCTCACAGCTTTGGTGAACGTTAGACTGAAGGATTTATGGAAGCTTCCAGTCAACAGTCTTTTGTCTTTAGAGCACGCAAAGTGATGAGATCTTCTGAGGTGACTTGTAGTTCTTTCTATGTCCAACGTTGTAAGATGGTACAACTTCAAGGTTCTGCAAAAGTTGAGCTTTAATGGTAGACAACTAACACTATCTCCAGATGTCAGTCAACGTTAGAGCAAGTAAACACAGATATAGTAGTGACAGTTTATCGTACTGAAAGGATACATGCAGAGAATACACGATAATGGAAGATATGTTCTGCGTGCATGCAGAGATACGTTCAGTCTTCATTAAATGCATAGCAGTCAAACAGGTGAGATACGACTTTGACTATTCAACGTATTTCAAATAAAAGAAAACATTTATTTGATGGAAACATGACTTATGAAATCGTTATGAGATCATGATAGTCTAAGAGAGTCGTTATGAATCATAACACATCGTTATAAATTCAGAAGAAGTCGTTATGATAACTTACGAAATCGTTATGATAACTTATAAAGTCGTTGCGACAGGCAAGTCGATACGCTTTCTAAAGAAATCGTTATGACGAGCAAGTCGTTACGAGTTCTAAAGAAATCGTTACGATGACTTATGAAATCGATATGACTGGCAAGTCGTTACGAGTTCTAAAGGAGTCGTTACGATGACTTATGAAGTCGTTATGACTGGAAAGTCGTTTCGCTTTCTAAAGAAGTCGTTATGACAAGCAAGTCGTTACGAGTTCTAAAGAAGTCGTTACGATGACTTATGAAGTCGTTATGACTGGCAAGTCGTTACGCTTTCTAAAGAAGTCATTACGATGACTTATGAAGTCGTTATGACTGGCAAGTCGTTACGCTTTCTAAAGAAGTCGTTACGATGACTTATGAAGTCGTTATGACTAGCAAGTCGTTATGCTTTCTAAGAAGGTCGTTATGACTGGCAAGTCGTTACGCTTTCTAAAGAAGTCGTTACGATGACTTATGAAGTCGTTATGACATCGACTTGTTTGAACTTTAGAACTTACAAAGAAGTCGTTGCACCTTTACTGGAATCAATGCATATATGTACTTACCATAAGTGCTTGATTTTCTTTGAAGATTTCCTGTGCTTAAGGCTAAATGAAATGAGTTAGAAAACTTTTGACAGAGTTTTGTTTATCACCAAAATAAGTATGTAATGGATTTAAAATTACGAGGGGATGGACTGTTCATCAAAAAGTTCCTTCCATGCGGGCTGTGCACCTGTATTTCCAAATTTCCCATAACATGACACTCATCATAATAAGGCCCATAAATGGAAAGCATATTATATTATAAATATAATATATATATATATATATATATATATATATATAATATATATATTATATATATATATATATTATTATATTATATATATAGATTACATAGATATACATAGATCCATATATATATTGATATGGATCTATATTATATATATATATATATATATATATATATACATAGATGTATACATATAGATATACATAGATACATAGATATAGATATATTCGAATCTTCCATAACTCAAGAAAGGGACTATGTGTTCTATAAGAAGTTCTTTATATGATATTTTGACACTCTCTATTTCTCTATTCAAAGATATTATTTTCTCATGCTGAATATTCTTATCCTTCATGTGATTGTATAAATATTGTTCTTGAAGTCCAAGACACTCATCGAGTTGTCTTATTGCTTGCAATTCATAATTCACCATGGGAAATAGAAAAGAATAAAGTCTATCAGTTAAAATGGAATCTATGGAGAAAAGAAAAATTGCTCGAGTTTAGCATCCCAAGGAGAAGGGAATTTATTAAAATATTCTTGTTCCCAATGAGGCCATCTTTCGGGTGGAAGATGCCACATATAAATAGAATAATCTGTTGCAAAGGGTATTAAATAACAAATATTACATATGCGCATTTTTCCTAATATAGTTTCAGTATCTTCAATATTAAGGGCATCGACCTTTGTTGTTGCAGTGAAACTGTAATAATGCACTTTGTAATTGAAAAATAGCTTGTTCAAAGGTGAATAAGATAATTGATCATCTAACATCATAATATTATGTGGAACTGGCCTTGTTGGCATATCATTATTCTCGGATAAACTAGCTAATAATTTTGTTGTAATGGTTAAAGGTTTACTACCTTCTATCATCTCAACATTTCTAAGTTCATGGATCTTTATGTATTTTTTGTTTATATATAATCTATGTGTGTATATATATATACCGTTGTATATATATCAATAGATATCTATATATCTATGTATATATATATCTCTCTATATCTATATTGTATATGTGTATATATATGTATATGTGTATAATATGTATATATTATTTATATTTCTATTATAAGGATTATAATATTAAGATCTATATATAGATAGATAATATATATATATATATTATATCTATGTATATATATATACATAGATATATAATATACAACATGGATGTGCATATATAGATATACATAGATACATAGAATTGTATATATATATACATAGATGTATACATATAGATATACATAGATACATAGATATAGATATACATAGATTATATATAAACAAAAAAAGACAAATATTTATATATAGATATAGATATACATACATACATATATATATATATTTATATTTATATATATACTCAACATAGATACTATTATGTTATGTAGGAGAGATGGCTGAGTGGTTCAAGGCGATTAGTATTTATAATATTAAGATCTAATATTAATTAACTATTATTTTTTGTTATTAGTATTTTAAATATTAGGATCACATATATAGATGTAGATCTATATATATACTAAATATATAGATACATAGATATATATATATATCTATATATATTATATATATATAGATATAGATATAGATAGATACATAGACAATAAATAAACAAAAAGTCATATATATATCTATATATATATATATATAACATATATAGATATTATAAATGAACAAAAAAAGACATATATATATTATATAAATATATAGTTATAGATAGATACATTGACTAACTAATAAACAAAAAGTAGATATATATATATCCATATATCTATATAAAAATATACATAGAACTTCTGTAATAAACAAAAGACATACATATATATATATATTATATAAATATATAGATATAGATAGATACATAGACTAACTAATAAACAAAAATAGATATAGATTTGATCTTCCTCATATATTTCTTCTTCAAATTATAGATATATAGATATATACCTCATATACTTCTTCAATGATATTTTTAACTTCGCCCTCTAAGTCTTGTAAATCTGACTTAGATATATGGATATATATATTCTATATCTATATTTATATATAATATCTATATATATATGTATGTCTTTTTTTATTATAGAAAGTCTATGTATTTATATATAGATATATGGATATACATATCTACTTTTTGTTTATTAGTTAGTCAATGTGTATCTATCTATATGTATATATTTATATAATATATATATATGTCTTTTTTGTTTATTTATAATATATATATATGGCTTTTGTTTATTTATTGTCTAGTATCAATCTATATCTATCTATATGTATATATATATAGATTATCTATATATCTATGTATACATCTATATATATATATATATTCTATGTATCTATATTTATGTATAATATATAGATCTATATCTATATATGTGATCTTAATACTTAAAATACTAATATCAAAAAATAATAGTTAACTAATATTAGATCTTAATATTATAAATTCTAATAATAGAAATATATATATCTACATTATATATAACATATATATCTACGTATCCAACATATGTATATATTTATGTATCTATGTTATATAAATATATTTGTCTTTTGTTTTATTGTTTATATATATAATATATATATGTAATATAAATCCGATATCATCTTCTTCAAATTGTTCTTCTTTATATACTTCCTCAATAATATTTTTAACTTCGTACTCTAAGTCTTTCAACTTGAGAGAGAGAGAGAGAGAGATAGAGAGTGAGAAAGATATATATATATATATATATATATATATATATATTCATATCTATATAGATATAGATATAGATAAGATATATAGGTATAGATATATGTAGGTATAGATATATATATATAAAGGGAGAAAATTTAATTTGACAAAATTTAATTTTTAAAAATTAAATTATAATTTTCATATAATGTATCATCATCTAATTAACTTGTGTTTAAATTTTCATCTTAATTGAACATCTTTTAAATATAAAATTAAAAATTTACAAAAACTTAAATAAATTAATTTAATTTTTGTATATGTAGACGGTTTTAAAAAATCTATCTACATATGTTTGATATGTAAGCCGTCTACATATCCAACATACGTAGACGGTTTCTTATAGCCGTCTACATATCCAACATATGTAGACGGATATTTATAGCCGTATACATATGTTATGTTGACGATTGACTATAATCGGCTATATATATTTGATATGTAGACTGTTGTGACTAGCTGTCTACATAGCCAATATATGTAGACAATTTAAAATAGCCATCTAGAAATGCTACTTTTTTGTAGACGGCCACGATCTACAGCCGTCTACATATATCATCTTTCTTGTAGTGAATAAAAAAATACAAAACACAACAACAATGCATAAAAAAATGTTTACAACAATAACAAGCTACAAATCACAACAACAATGCAAAAACAAATGTTTACAACAAAAAAAAAAACATGCATCCTCAGTGCCACATCCTCGCCGGCCTCCTCGTCTCCTCTAATGCCACCCAGTGGAGAAACCTACAAACAAATAATAAAAATAACAAATTAAAATTAAATATTAAAATAAATAAATTATTTTTTAAAAAAATATTTTTAATTTGGACCTCCAAACCCAAGTTCTGATGTTCTCAAAATACACTAATTAGGCAATTGCGTATTTGAGCGCCAAACGCAAATCGGAAGTCTGATTTAGACTCCGTCAGTTTCCACAAGTCATACTCATCAGCCCAGTCGTGTTGGAACAATTCAGACGCCGATCGGATATGTATTTCTAAATTTGGACCCCAAAACCTGAGTTCTGATGTTTTTAAACTACAATAATTTGGTGAATGCATATTTGAGCACCGATCATAAGTCAGAAGTTCGATTTGGACTCCGTCAATTTTCACAAGTCAGTCTCATCGCCCTGGCTGTGTTGGAACAAAAAGATGCTGATTTGATAGGTATTCCTAATTTTGGACCCCAAAACCCAAGTTCCGATGTTTTCAACCTACACTAATTAGGCGATTGCGTATTTAAGCGCTGAGTTCAAACTGAAAGTCCGATTTGGGCTCCATCAGTTACCACAAGTCATGCTCATCGGACCGGCCGTGTTGGAACAAATGGGACACTGATTGGATAGGTATTTCTAATTTTAGACCTCCAAACCCGAGTTCTAATGTTTTCAAACTACACTAATTTCGCGATTGTGTATTTGAGCGCCAAGCGCAAATCGGAAGTCCGATTTGGACTCTGTCAGTTTTCACAAATCATTTTCATCGCTCCGGCCGTGTTGGAACAAATCGAAAGCCGATCTGATAGGTATTCTTAGTTTTGAACCCCAAAACTCAAGTTCCGATGTTTTCAAACTACATTAATTAGGCGAATGCTTATTTGAGCGCCAAGCGTAAACCAGAATTCCGATTTGGACTCCCCCAGTTTCTACAAGTCATACTCATCGGCTCAGCCATGTTGGAAAAAATTAGATACTAATCAGATTGGTATTTCCTATTTTGGACACCCAAACTCGAGTTTTGATGTTTTCAAACTACACTAATTTGGCAATTGCGTAGTTTAGCACCGAGTGCAAATCGAAAGTCCAATTTGGACTCCATCAGTTTCCACATGTCATTCTCATTACCCTGGCCATGTTGGAATAAATTGGACGCTGATCTAATAGATATTCCTAATTTAGGACCCCCAAGCCCAAGTTCCGATGTTTTCAAACTACACTAATTAGGCAATTGCGTATTTGATCGCCAAGCACAAACCGGAAGACCGATTTGGACTCCATCAGTTTCCACAAGTCATACTCATCAGCCCGACTGTGTTGGAACAAATCGAACGCCGATCGGATAGGTACTTCTAATTTTGGACCCCAAACCCGAGTTCTGATGTTTTCAAACTACACTAATTTGGCGATTGCATATCTGAGGGCCGAGCGCAAGCTGGAAGCCCGATTTAGACTCCGTCTGTTTCTAGAAGTCATTCTAATCACCTCGGCCGTGTTCGAGCAAACCAGACACCGATTTGATAGGTATTCCTAACTTCATACCCCCAAATCCAAGTTTCGATGTTTTCAAACTACACTAATTAGGAGATTGCGTAATTGAGCACCGAATGCAAATCGGAAGTCCTATTTGGACTCTGTCAGTTTCCACAAGTCACACTCATCAGCCCGTCCATGTTGAAACAAATTGGATGCCGATCGGATAGGTATTTCTAATTTTGGACCCCCAAACCTGAGTTCAGATGTTTTCAAACTACACTAATTTGGTGATCGTGTATTTGAGTACCGTATGCAAACTGGAAGTCCGATTTGGACTCTGTGAGTTTGCACCAGTCATTCTCATCGCCCTGTCATGTTGGAAGAAACCAGACCCCGGTTTGATAGATATTTCTAATTTTGGACCCCCCACAACCCAAGTTCCGATGTTTTCAAACTGCACTAATTAGGAGATTGCGTATTTGAGCGTCGAGCAGAAATCGAAAGTCCGATTTAGACTCCGTCAAGTTCCACAAGTATTACTTATCGGCCCGGCCATGTTGGAATAATTCAAAAACTGATCAGATAGGTATTTCTAATTTTGGACCTCCAAATCCGAGTTCTGGTGTTTTCAAACTACACTATTTTGAAGACTGCGTATTTGAGAGCCGACAGCAAACCGAATGTCCGATTTGGACTCTGTCAGTTTCCACAAGTCATTCTCATCACCCCGGCTGTGTTAGAACAAATGGGATGATGATATGATTGGTATTTCTTATTTTGGACACCCAAAATTGAGTTATGATGTTTTCAAAGTACTACACTAATTAGGCGATTGCGTATTTGAGCACCGAGTGCAAGCTAGTGGTTCCATTTGGACTCCGTCAGTTTCAACATGTCATTCCCATCGCCCCAGCTGTGTTGGAATAAATGGGACACTGATCTGATAGGTATTCCTATTTTTCGACCCCCAAATCCAAGTTTCGATGTTTTCAAACTACACTAATTAGGTGATTGCGTATTTGAGCGCCGAAAGCAAACTGGAAGTCCGATTTAGACTCTGTCAGTTTTCACAAGTCATTCTCATTGCCCCTGCCATGTTGGAACAAATTGGATGCCGGCCTAATAGGTATTCCTAAGTTTGTAACCCCAAACCCAAGTTCTAATGTTTTTAAACTACACTAATGTGGTGATTGCGTAGTTGAGCGCTGAGCGCAAAGCGTAAGTCTAATTTAGACTCCGTCAATTTTCACAAGTCATTCTCATCACCCTTGGCATATTGGAACAAACTGGACGCTGGTCTGATAGGTATTCCTAATTTTGGACCCCCAAACCTAAGTTATGATGTTTTCAAACTACACTAATAAGGCGATTACGTATTTGAGCGTTGAACGCAAACCGGAAATCCGATTTGTACTTCGTTAGTTTCCACAAGTCATGCTCATCGGCCCGACCGTGTTGGAACAAATCAGACACCGATCAGATATGTATTTCTAATTTTTGACCCTCAAACCTGAGTTCTGATGTTTAAACTACACTAATTTGGAGATTGCGTATTTGAGCGCCGAGCGCAAAACATAAGTCCGATTTAGACTCCGTCAGTTTTCACAAGTCATTCTCATTGCCCCAACTGCGTTGGAACAAATGAGATGCTAATCTGATAGATATTCTTAATTTTGGACCCCCAAGCCCAAGTTCCAATATTTTCAAACTACACTAATTACGTGATTGTGTATTTGGGCGCTGAGCGGAAACCAGAAGTCCGATTTGGACACCCTCAGTTTGCACAAGTGATACTCATTGGAGAGACCATGTTGGAACAAATCAGATGCACCGATCATATAGGTATTTCTAATTTAGACCCTCAAACCCGAGTTCAGATGTTTTCAAACTACACTAATTTGGCAATTGCGTATTTGAGCATCGAGCGCAAACTGGAAGTCTGATTTGAACTTCGTAAGTTTTCACAAGTCATTCGCATCACCCTGACCGTGTTGGAACAAACAGTACACCGATCTGATAGGTATTCCTAATCTTGGGCCCCCAAACCTAAGTTATGATGTTTTCAAACTACACTAATTAGGTAATTGCATATTTGAGTGTCGAGTACAAACCGCAAGTCTGATTTAAACTCCGTCAGTTTTCACAAGTCATACTCATCGACCCAGCCATGTTGAAACAAATCGGATGCCACTCGGAAAGGTATTTATAATTGAGAAAGGCTTATTGCACTTGTACATTGCACTTTAAGTGCAATGTGACTAGACAATATCCCATGTGGCACCCCTCACATGAGGAGTGATAAAGTGGCAATCCAATTATTGGATGCCACATGGACTTGTTGCCTAGTCACATTGCACTTAAAGTGCAATGTGAAAGTGCAATAAGCCTTTCTCTTTCTAATTTGGACCTCCAAACCCGAGTTCTGATGTTTTCAAACTACACTAATTTGACGATTGCATATTAATAACTGTATAATTTCTTGTGCTAAATTTCACACATGGCCGGATAATAACCTTGTTTGTCTCTAAAAGTTGGTATACTTTGACCTTAATTCCTACCTCATTTAATATTTGAAATCATCATTATACATCATCTTGTTTGGGCATAATGGTTAAAAGTGGGGTAGGTAGCACATTTAGGTACCATGATGGAATGATAGTTTTTTAATTCAAAATATTATTTTGAACAGATTACTAACAAATCTTCTTTGCTTTACAGGTATACTCTTAGAAATTGAAGAATTTTGTAAATAAATTCTGTACATAAATAATTTTAGAGATATTATAATTTTTAATTTTAAATAAAAAATAGTATGTAAATAAATAAAATTATTAGTTAGAACCTTCTTTTAATCACATTGTGCCACGACCTCCATCTCCAGAACTTTCGCACTCCTCCCAGCGAGTGGCGAAACCCTCACATGCACATGCACATGCACATGCACATGGCACGCCTGCGATCCCGCCATCTTATCGCCTGCCATCCTGCCAACCTGACCACCTCGAGACCTAACCCGTGCCAGTAGAGAGAGGTGGAGGCGACAGCACCTTCGCCACCTTGCCATTTCCTCTTCTCCTTCCCCATTCCCATGTCCACATCTTCCTGTCCCACCACCATGGTTGCGCTGGAAGACCCAAGCAGCACCCAGCCATGCGAGCATCAACCCCTGCAATGGCGTGTTTGCCCCCTTCTACAACCTTCGATTCTAGCAGTTTTGCTCCATGGAGACGACACCTTCACCTCCTTCTACCAACTTCTTCCCAACGGCTTCCAGATCTAGAGCGGATCTCCCTCGCCATATCCTCCAATATGGCTGTTCAACACAACACCACGCCAGCCTCATCCCATCTTCTTCTGCTCTCTTGCGCCTTCAGATCACCCTTCATGGCCAGTGCTCGCAAGACTGTTGTTTCCTACCAGATCTAAAGCGGATCTCATTTTTTCTTCCTAGCAACTTCACCCCTGGCCACGCACTACATGGGCTTCACCCTTTCCTGAAACAACCGGGCCCTTTTCCATTTTTCTAATAACTTTGCTCTTTCATGCAGAAAAGGAGTGTGGGCAAGTTCTTTCTAAGAAGATAGGCAGTAGCTGTTCCTGGATGTTGTCAACATCACTGTTCTGTGGACAGTTGCGTTATTTTCTTATTTATTTATTTTTGCATATTGTAGCCTTGCCATTTTTCCTCGAGCTGTGAGGGAGGTGCCAATTTCAGAACTGTATTAAAAGTTGCATGTGATGTTTAGCTCAAGTGTTCTTTGAGGATGTATTGAGCAAATTTTATTTGTCTTGTGAGAGCTTTTGTGGTTTGATCTGCACTGCTTGGTGTCCTAGCATTGTCCTGCTGTGGCTCATATTGTGCTGTTCCTCATGAGCTTGAGTTATTTTTCCCCTTGATGTTTGATGTTCATCAACACATGAACGGGGGAAATCTTTGGCTTACTCTTTGATGAAGTCAAAAATGCATGTCAAGAGCGGTAAAGTCTCTGCGGAGATCCAAATAGATCCGGTCATATGTATGCAAAAATTTAAAATCAAATCAATGATAATAGGGCATGGCAAAGAGTGGCAAAGTCTCCGCGGAGATCCAAATGGACCCGGTCGTACGCATGTCCCTATAATCAAGTGGTCATCACTCAAGATTTCAAAATAATGGGAAAAACCCAAGTGCTTAATGAGACAGAACCTTCTGATGGTTGGGCTAAGGAAGGAAGTCAAACCCGACTCCTCGAATACCCATATCAAGCTTATCTTCAAATGTTCTTCCCTTCTCCGTATTTAAGACTTAGTCGCCTTTTCAGGCGTGACTTTGGCAGTGGTACTGTTGACCCAGTGCAATCGGCCCGTGGGCGCCACGTTAAAACGCACACCCTACTATGTGCTTTCTTTTAATGAAACATGAGCTAACAAGGACTCTTTCGCCGGTCAATTTTCATAATTTTAATGCCGCCATGGCATGACAATGTTCCAAAACCACCAAAAAAATTAAAAATAAAATCAAAATAAAATAAAAATCAAATATTTCCAAAATTCAAAACAAAAAATTAAATATTTTCAAAATCACAAACGAATCCAAATATTCTCAAAAACCTACAAAAATCAAATACTTTTCAAAATCACAAACAAATTCAAATATTTTCAAAATCACAAACAAATTCAAATATTTTCAAAACCTACAAAAATCAAATATTTTCAAAGTCACAAACAAATCAAATATTTTCAAAAACTTACAAAAATCAAATATTTTCAAAATCTCAAACAAATTCAAATACTTTTCAAAATCTAAAAAAAAAATCAAATACTTTTCAAAATCTCAAACAAATTCAAATATTTCCAAAATCTCAAAATTTCAAAATTTCCAAAAAAAAGACCAACAAAAAAAATTCAAATATCTTTCAAAAATCCAAAAAAAAAAAATCCTTGATGGTATTGCATGGCAAGCACATTGCCTCCTGCTTGCGCCAAGATCGCATCAATTCTTCCAATCATGGGTTCCTCCCACCTTGCACTCCAATATATTTTGGTTCAAACAAACAAACCAAATGAGCTGTTTATTTAATACTTTATTAATGCTCCAAGACATGCTTTGAATGAATGATGTTTTTTTCCCATGATATGTGTTTTCTTGGCTAATAAGTTTTGAGTGCAGGATTCGAGTTACCTCATCCGGCACAATCAGGCAGCTGCTGCCTGTACCATCACTTATTTGCATCTACTATAATTATACCCTTAGAGCACACCAAGGGCCTTGTGGCTTTGATGAATCTGGGATTTGAGTTCCCCTTCATAAAAAATAATGATTATCCCAGTGGATCCTTAGCCGCACGGATAGACCGTTACGCTTGGCATGTGAGGACGACGGACCCATGCATACACCCTGTTCCTGACTCACCGGCGCAACAATATTATCCTTGGTTATATTTTACTCCTCTTTTACATTTTTTTTCTTTTAGCCCGGCATGCATGCATCTTGAAATCACAGTGGAAAACCACTCTTTCAAGCCAATCTAAGGGCCATCCGTGCTCAAACTCGAAAGCAACTTGAAATATTCCATTCTGGGTCGAGTACCCAACTCCCTTTGTTGTTGCCTCCGGGCTGATTTCCTTTAGAATCCTTTGTTTGGACTTATCTTTTTTTTCTTTGCTCCCAGAGATCCACCTGAGGCAGTGGCAGATGCCCCCGATGTGAAACCTAACGGATTGTGTCCTTAGGTACTTCCCCGACGCTGGAAGTTGATCTCTCCTTCTCTCCCCAAGATCCACTTGAGGCAGTGGCAGACGCCCCCGATGGTGAAACCTAATGGATTGTGTCCTTAGGTACTTCCCCGACGTTGGAAGTTGGTCTTTTCCTTTCCATTTCCTTTTCTTTTCCTTTCCTCTGTCCAAGCATTTGTTTCTTTAGGTCCTCTTCCTGGTGGTGATTTCCTTGGGTGTTGGGAAAAGGCTCTTATCAGGTTGTAGCCACCCAATTGATTTGCGCGTGTCTATTTTTCACCTTGACGTCTACTTTTCAGTCCACTCTGCTCCACTCCACTGCGCTACGCTACATTTCTTATCATTACGCTCCATTTCTTTTCACTCCATTACACTCCACATCGTATCTCTCCGCTTCGCTCCCCTGCAAAGTAGACGTCAAGGCGTGGCATCTGTAGACACGCAAATTTGGCTCCACCGCGGGCAAATTTTCAAGTTGTGCCGTAACGCCACAAATGGCCCTCTCGTCCAAAGTAGAAATCAGAAATTAGGTAGGATGAACATGAATATTCTAGCAATGACGATGTCATATATCATAATTGCCTTCTAGTGATGGCCATTGTTTTCTTGGCTTTGATAGTTGTGGGTCTGTTTGCAATGTTAATTGTTCAACGTTAGGTTGAGTTGTCAGAAGTTAAAGTTACTTGTAATTCCTATAATATAGTCATCTATCTAATGAGTTCAATGGGACTACTACTGTTTAGTGCAAGTCTCGGCATCTGTAATTATCATGTTCTTCTAAGTATTTTATTGTTGAAAATCTGTAGATTTTTTTGATGAGGTATTGGACTTCCTACTGGATGATGAGGATGTGTATAATGCCACAGCAGCAGCCATTTTGCAACAAATTCAACAAGACATGGAAACCATTGTGCCAAGCTGTCGAATGCACACATCCGCATGCACTGGGCAAGCTTGGATAAATGACATGTTGCATGGCCATGAGCAATGATGCTATAACATGTTCAGAGTACATCCAAGCATGTTTGGGAAGTTGAGAGATTTGTTAGCAGGTAGGAACTTGATTTCTGATTCTCAGTATTTAACTCAAAATGAGCAACTAGTAATGTTCTTTTATGCTGTTGGGCATAGGGTCCCTACGGGTGCATTGTGTGAACACTTTCAACACTCATCCCAAACTATCAGCCATTATGTGAACAAAGTGACTTTTGCACTTGCTTCCTTAAAATATGACTTCCTATTGCTCCCCACTAATAGTCAAGTTGTTGAATGCCATCCTCGTATCAGTGAGAGCGGATGCTACTATTCGTACTTCAAGGTAATCTCTGCATGCATTGTACTTCAACATGATAATAAGTATTTAACTTCACTAGCTTTGACTATTCACGTAGGATGCGATTGGGGAGATTGACGGCACTCACATTCCTGCACACATCCCTGTTGATGATCACCCTCGCTTTAGGAATCGAAAGCAGTAAGTAAGTCATAATGTTATGGCTGTAGTGTCCTCCGATATGGTCTTCCAATACTTAGTTGTTGGATATGAAGGGTCTGCCCCAGACATGGTCGTGTTGAAATGGGCGATTTGTAAAGGGGGTTTTCATGTGCCACCAAGGAAGTATTAGTTAGTGGATGTTGGATGTGGGAACACAAAGTCATTTCTAGCCCCATATCGTGCACAAAAGTACCATCCTTCAACTTTTCGTAGGCAAGGCAATGTGCCCTATGCAAATAAAAAGGAAGAGTTTAATCAGAGACATGTTGAATTACAAAATGTTGGTGAACGAGCTTTTTGTGTGTTGAAGATGAGGTTTTAGACGTTGCGTGAGGGCAACTTGTACCCATGGGCAACACAAAGGGTGATGGTGTCAGCATGTTGTGTTGTCCACAATTTTATTCATCGAGAGTTTGGGTACGATATGTACTTCAATGGACTTCAAGATGAAGACATCATCGAGGATGGAGCTAGGGATGAGGATGTACCAATTGACATAGGGATGTCACCTGCTGCAGTAGCAAGAGGAGATATCCTCCGTGAAGACATTGCCAACCAACTTTGGTGTACTAGGAATAAATGATCGGTGATGAAGACTTCAGAAGGGTAAAAAGGTTCATAGTTGGAGTTGTGATAGTGCAGTTTGTCTGTGTCTACATTGTGGACTCTGCTTTCATCTTCTAATGAATATGTGTTAGGATTTCAAGGTCCTCCTACTTTCTCACTTGTGGTGTATGCATAATTTAGACCGTGACTTGTATAATTTTAGACTTGTGTAGTGTATGCATAATTTCAGTATTTGTGGTTGCAAGTTTCATCTTTGTGTGCATAATTTTCATACTTGTATAGATAATCTTCAGGCTTGTGTAGTGAATGCATAATTTTAGATTGGGATTATGTTTTATTTTACATCTGTATTGTATTTTAACCTATCATGGTTGCAAATGCGATGTCGCTTATCCGTAATTCAACACAGAGAGGTGCATTCTATACTTTGTCACTTTGACTTCGTTACTGCACTTTTTTGTGGAATTGTCATGGATATTCTTCGTGACTTTGTTGTAGGCTGAGTGTGGACTGATGAGAAGGATTCCTTGCTGATACAGTTGCTAACAGATGAAGTGCTAGCAGTGGAGTACGAGGCATTTGCCTTAGCTGATTATGCATGGGGAAACATAAAGAAATCATTCAATGAGGTCGTCGAGAGGTATTATTCAAAGAGTGCATTGAAGCACCATTTGATGTACTATAAGATTGCTTTCATTACAATTGAAGATTTGGTACGCAATGCTGCATTTGCTTGGGATATGGACAACTGTTGCGTGCATGCTCAAAGTGTGCGGTGGGAGAACTATGCGCAGGTAGATCCTCTTTTGTAATGTTTAGTCAATCACACCTATCGTTTCTTACTATTGTGTAGCCTGATTATGTTGATTGTAAATTGTCCTATCCTTCAGTTCAATCCAAGCACAGAATGGGTGAGAGGGAAGACTTTTCCATGGTATGAGGATCTGGTGTCTCTGTTTCGGGGTTGGGGAGGTCTCAATCATTGACGAGAAGTGAGCTATCATCGGGCTGAGGATTTTTTGTAGTGTCCTTTTTATATAACTGTCTTAGTATTTCCTGTGCACGAACCAAGATTCATTTTGTTTTCCCAACAACTTTTGTAAGTTAATCATCGACATTGATTATGGATGAAAACCACAATTCTAAATTATGGGTGTATGTTGTTTTGTTGGATTGTACAATACACATGTATTGGAGATGGTATGGGAACTAGAAGTTCGTGTATAGAAAGATACTGTATTTTTCCTTTAACTATGTTTGCGTATGATACTCTTTTTTTGTGTTGTAAGTGTTTACAAATTATGTTCACATGAATGCTTTGTACCAGTGTTTGGATTTGAGCATGAGACAATTTTAACAGAAGGTTCACACTGTACTTGAGGGCGCTAATTTTATTTGTTGTTGTCGCGAATGCTTCCTCCTTCCAGAATGTTGGTAGAGAATGTGCAACAATGATACATTTTCTTCATGGAAAATGTCATGCAATTGTATCATTAATGTGTTGTCTTTTTCCTTTTCCTGAGTTTTTTCTGAATTGGATTCTTCTTTGGCACAACCTAAGAAGTCTCATTTTGTAGTATGGAGTTGCATGTCTTCATCATTCTCTTGTCTAGTGTTGAGCAGATTTTGAAGACCGAACTGGCAAGTTTACCAGTATTCCAGAAATATGCCCGTCATTCCAAGGCATTCGGTTTGCTTTCATTTTCTTGAAATATGATGTTGGGCTAGACTTGCACAATACAAATGATGTATGTGGGCGAAACTACAACACCATACCCCAATTTACATTCCCTTTTTCAACCTACTAACTAGCACAAATATGCATGAGTAATAATATCAACGACTCAAGTAGAAACCAAGAAAAGAAGGGCAGCATGAGAGTGGGTGGGCAAGAATGTCCTGCCACTGCTTGCTACAAAAGTTGGGTTTTTTTTTCCTGATGGGCTTTCCTGCTGATGTCACCGCAACCATTACTTTGTTGCTCTAATTAATTTAAGAGCATTGGCAATGGTACTTTTGGAACTTGGTTGTAATGCACGCCGCATCGGTGTGTTTATTGCTTATCAAATTGAGGATATGGGGGGTATCTTGTCAAGTAAACCTGGGGTTGCCAAAGCAGAATTCATGTAAACCCTGTATAACCTAAACACATTTAAACTATCCGAGATGGGTTATCAGTTTATCAAAGAGGGTTAATAGCTCGGCTGTTAGAGATTAATCATATTAATCTTCATGAAATTAAAACAACCTTAAAATATGCCATGTCTATGTCACAATTATTTTCTATCATTAACTAATTTAATGACACTAGGAAATAGCAAAAAAAAGGATTTTCTATTTTAAACAATTTAAAACACATTATACGTTTAGAAAATTAATTTTGAGACAATTTAAAATTTTCAAATTTCATGAGTGGATCAAAAATCATAGAAATTCAATAGGATTCCAAATCCTAATTTTTTATAATTTTGACACCCAAAATTTAGAACTTTATGCTAAATATCTAGAAAGGAGTATAAATGAAATTATAGATCTTTTAGGGTTTCATGGAAATTAGTTCATCTCGATAGAATGCTCGCACATCCCTTACCAGGTGTGCACGCATACAATGCCATGTGCGCGTGCTACCAGGGTCTCGTCGACCGATCGTGCACCCCGCAGGCCTATACAGGCACTCTAGGCCTCCACAGACAGAGCTCCGGCACCTTCCCTGGCTGACCAAAAGACTGCACCTACCCCTGTGCAGTTGTGCAGGGAGGCTCGGGAAGGGCCCTCCTGTTGTTGAGAGGCGCCCAGCCCAGCCATTAGCAGGCCCCTAGCAGTTAGGGCAACAATCCCCAATCCTAAGCGTCCCTTCCCTAACTCACAAAGGCCTTTATCCAGTCGCCAAAGATGACCAAACATCAAGCTTCTCCAAGTCAGTGCAAGAACCCGAAATCTGGTCTTATTTTAACTTCAAAAAACCATGAAAACAATGAGCACGATGGGGATGTCGAGCCACTATAGGTTCTCAACCATGGGATCTGATACCACTATAAGGTATCTAAAAGATCCTGAAATGCAACAGAATCAAAAACTATATTTGAAATTGATGTATATATTGAGCAATCTAATGTTTCAAAATCTCACCTTGTGGGAGATGATGCCTCTCCATAGTCCGATGTAGAGATCCTCGTCCCTTGGTGGATGCTCAAAGTCGTCCAAACATTTGGTCTCTACCGAAATCCACTTACAGAGGTGTAGGGGTCTCCTCCGCATTGTCCCCACCTGATCAACTTTCTTCTTCACCTTCACTAGGAGAGAAGAAGAGAGGAAGAGAGAGAACATATGGGAGAGAGAGGAGGTGATGGAGGATGCACCCTAGGCTTCCTTGATCAGCCTAGGGTTTGTCCATTACCCATTATTTATAATGGTTGCAACTTTTACAAATAAACTCCTACAAGAATCAATGTTCCATAAATACCACTAAACCTTTCATACCTATTGTGTGTGATCCAGTAAATCCAATATCAAGTTAGTCGTAGATCTATGAGCTATTAAATCTTCATTTAATATCCATATCTAACTGGTCAAATCTCTGATGTCAAATTAGTAAGAATTAAGCCCTTAATTCTTCAACTCTGTTAAGCCCATTGTCTTATCAACTTAAAAGTATCCATTGGTTATAGTCATTTCAAAGATCATGTCGTGACCCTCAAATGATATCAAGAACATGTATTCCATTAGAACCATTCAATCATATTTTACCGTGCAATTTATATCATTCACTTATCACAGACTAAATAGTGTTCTCTAGTACATAATTAAATCCTTCAATGACATATAGTGTAGTACCCCAGAAAATTCCTTAATTAAAAATGTTAGATATTTATCTATTAATAAATTTAAACTAATTAAAAAAGTACGCATCATTATTGCATGGGTATAAACTTATATAAAAATTTCGTAAAAATAGTAGTTACGCGTTAAATAATATTCTCTAATGACCCATCAAGAAATTTGGGCATAGAAAAATCATGTGGATCAAGTTTAAGAATTTACGCGACTTATCATCGGAATTAAGGAATAAGTCGGAGAACCCATTATTATATGAGCCAAAGTGGATTAAAAATCAAAATAAACATATGGGTAGATTTTAAACAATATGGGTTGATAGCCCATTATGATAATTGGACCAATGGACAATTTTGGCCCATGAATAAATTCTCTAATAAAGGGATAATTGAGAACTTATTAAGTAAATTAATTAATGGATTTCCCTAAATGGTCCATACATGAAGTATTGGGCCAAAAGCTAAAACCCAGTATTAGATGGGAGATAATTAAGCCTAAATTCGTACCTTAATTATTAATAAGTAAAAAAGGGTTAAGATAATCATTATTTTAACTCTTAATTATCTTAAAAAGAGTCCTAACCCTAGTCTAACCCAATGATAATGAAATAAGAATCTATCCTAACCTAAAAATGGGATTTAGATAAGAGAAAATAGAGATAAATATAAGAAACTCATGTTTAGATGAGTATAAAATAAGATAATAAAGAAAATATTATAAAATTCGTAATTATACTATTACCTAATCAAAAAGGGTCAATTAAATCATTAAAATGACTTATATATATATCTAGAAAAGAGACCTAGACTTACCCCAATCCCTTAGCCACGAAATTAAATCTCTCCCCAAGTCAATTAGGTGATAAATGCTAGAAAAGGGAGAGATAAATGTGGAAATTCGGAGTTAATTATTAAATAAAAATTGAAAAGGGTAAGATAATGACTAAAATAGCTTATAAATATCTCTACAAGAGCTCTAGACCTACCAAAACCCTCTACCCATGAAATAAAGACTAGAATTAAGGTGATAAATATGGAAAATTTGGAGTTTGATGAGAAGAGAGAGTTCAAAGGTGATTAGGAGACATTGGGCATACAAAACACTCCCAATTCATTTCTATTCACCTCTAGACACTTTCTGAATCGGGGAGGATGAGAAGGAGAAGGCTTAGGATGTGAGGAGCAAGGAGAAGGAGGCTAGGACCAAGGGGATTTTGCATATTCTTCACATTTTCAAACCCTAGGAATTCAAAGCGCTCAGTGATAGACAATCTCTCAAGCACAAATTACATAACTTTGGCTATAGGTAGCCTATACATCCATCTTTAAAAGCCCTATGTTTTCCCTAATTTTCGTGGCTCTATGAAGGAGTATTAAATGCTCAAATCTCTATCATCATCATGTACCCGAACCTTCATGTTTGCTTTCAATCCATGTGTGTACTTGTTCTCATGCCATGCAAATATTCTCATAAATACTACATGATGTAAGGCTCCAAATGCCTCTATTTTCCCCAATTTCCATGATGTATCCTATGCGAATTAATCATTTTCCATGACTGTGCATGTTTTAGGTCACTGAAATGTAACCTAATTAAAGCATGCCCAATACTTGTCTATTTTCCAATTAATCTTGACTGTTGATACATCTACAAGTCTAGTTTTGTTTAAAAGTGGTTTCATAATTTTTGGACTTGTATGCGATTTAATATCAATTTTTAAAGAGACCTATATCAATGCCATGGTGGGAGAGACCCAACCTAAAAAGGAGCCAATTTCCCTTTTAGGTTTTGGGGCGCCTTCTGAAATCGCGATGCCCTGACCCGTCGCGATCTCAGGAGGGTCGCGACAGGCCTGACCATCACGTCTTGAACGCGATGGCCCGAGCCATCGTGATTCCCCTCGGTTCAACACAGCCTGGCTGGTTCAGCAGAACGCGACCGGACCGCTTGTCGCGACCTGAAACTCGACGGGTACCCCCGTCGCGATTTCAACATGTCGACCAGAACCTGAAATTACTCTTATGCCCCGACTAATTATGCTATTTAGTCATTGTTTAGCCTTAATTGAACACTTTTATAAACATTTCGACCTGATTAATTAATAACGAGCAATACTTATATAAATATCATTAATTAAAAGCCATGTGCACGACTTTTCATGCTCTCATGATTTCTTTACACTTGCACACACTAAACCTTAATATTTGCCATGAGACCTTATTAACTTACTCAATAATCTATCTGGTAATTAAGTGTAATTATTCACTTAATCTCCCAATTATTTAAATGACAGTTGTTTTCGTTTTATCGCGTGTTTTGCATACCGTTACCGCTTCCCTCTGCCTTCGAGCACTCGAGGCTAGACGGACACTTGTTTTTATACACACTTCTTTCTTGGTATAGAACACCTCTCCATTGGGAATACTCCTGACCGGACCAAGGATTCCTTGTCAAGGCCTCCGTAAATCTCCTTGGCTTTGGCGTACGTCCATTGTCGATGAGCTGATTATACCCTTAAAACCCTTTACACCCTAGGGATCAGCATGATCCAACGGCCTTAGTGTGTTCTCTCTTACCTTAGGATCACGTCGGACCTCTAGTCTGTGTCATGGCACGGCTAGTGGGCAGTTGTGACTTCTACCGGACTGCCGACACACGACCTAGTGCTGTGTAACTGTTACTATCGTCTATTTATCATTGTTTTTACGAATAAGTCCCTGTTCTCATCTACTATCTCTATACTCTCATTTATTCACATTCTCTCTACACTCTCGTCTATTCGTCAATTACTCTCATCTTTTCTTAGTACTCTATTTGGACATACAATTGATTGTCTAATATAACAAACATAACCAATGCCAGGCAATAGGGCCCGATCTGGTTCTGGGGAAAGCCCCCGAAGAGTGCCATTTTCCCATAGGAGTAACATGATCAGGGTGCGTACGGCATGCACTCAGCGCCATTTAAAACTATCAAGATTTAATCTATGACAATCAATCAATCACTATACTATATTCTCTCGGTTGATAAAATGATCGACCAATCGTTACGTGCTATTGTTACTATCGCACTGTTGTGCAACCTTACGTGCTATTTCGTTACATGGTCAATCCTTTATCATGCTAGTTTTGCAATATTCAATTTGAAAGTATTATCGTTCTCTTGTTATCATGTGCTATTAACCTCTTGATCGATCTCTCTAGTTAACTTGCTTTATAAGACATTAATCACTTAAAGCATGCCTGTTTACATGAGATATTAAGTCCTACTGAGCGTTATCGTTCACCCTGCGCTATTATTGTATGTGTTTTCAGGTAAGTCAGATGATGACCTTATACACACCAACGAGAATGGACTGGAGTGATGAGCGACCTGGAGTCATAGCGATAGATTGACCATAGTATCATAGAGCTTAGTTAGATATTTGCTTAATGATCTTTTTCAATGTAATGATGATATTGAGCCCTATGTTTTGGCTCAGAATTAGTGGTTGTAATCATTTAGGTGATTTATCAATAAAATAAAGAGTTTATTACAGTTATCATTCATTAGCTGCTCTGATTTTTATGACGGTACGCGCAATTTACATTACCATACACTTTGCTCACGTCCCCCCGATTTATTCCGCTGCTAAATTGGCGGGGTGTGACAGTTGGTATTAGAGCGTAGGATGTCCTTATTAAGATATTTTAAGTCTAGGATGTTCTAGGTGAATTGCCTTGACACGTGTCTAAGTCAACCACCATACCTATATGAGGATTGGGTAGAACCATGGTTAAGATTTATTTATTTACATATATACATGTGTCAGCTTAATGCTACTATAGTATCCTAATACCAACCTTATTCTTGAAGGAACTGTTAATGGACGCCGAACATAAGCCACTGCATGATAAGATAAGGTCAACACAAAAGCTAGTTCGGGCATGTTGGAAAGCCACCCAACTACTAGAAGAAGCCTTGAGGACGACCAAAAAGATTAGAAAGATGACCAACAAGAATGGAAAAGGAAGACACCAACCTAGCAAGAAGGCAAACACACAAAAGAAACGTACCAAGAATTTTTACAAGACCATCTGCCTTCATTGTAGTAAGTCGGGACATGTGGCCAAGGAATGTTGGCGAAGCGTTGGTGCATGTCTACGATGTGGCGATTTGGAGCATCAAATGCGAGACTGCCCTCTTCTAAAGGAACCATCCACTAACACAAAATATCTCAATTCTACGACAAAAGGGAACCAGCCAAACATTGAAAAGAGAAAAATAAAGAAGAATAAGAAGAACGACATACAATCAGCCTTAATTCGCTAAGGACGATGCAAACATTGCAAAAGGATAGGCCACACATTGGAAGATTGCTGGAGAAGGCAAGGAAAATGCTTACGATGTGGCAGCTCAGACCACAAGATTAGCGACTGCCCACAATTAGAAAACCAATGTCATGAGGAATCGAAGCAGCAAGATACATTGGAAGCTTCGGTGTAGCTCTATCCAAATCAAGAAGTGGGAACCGTGGAAGGTAACTCTGAACTTACGATGATTAATACCTTTTAAGCATAAAGCGATAATTCATATTTAACTGAAAGAGTCGTGGAATTTGGGGACCAAATTCTTTTTAAGAGGGGGAGGATGTAGTACCCCAGAAAATTCCTTAATTAAAAATGTTAGATATTTTCTATTAATAAATTTAAACTAATAAAAATGTACGCATCATTATTGTATGCGTATAAACCTATATAAAAATTTCGTAAAAATAGTAGTTACGTGTTAAATAATATTATCTAATGACCCATCAAGAAATTTGGGCATAGAAATTGGACTAAGTTTAAGAATTTATGCGACTTATCATCGTAATTAAGGAATAAGTCGGAGAACCCATTATTATATGAGCCAAAGTGGATTAAAAATCAAAATAAACATATGGGTAGACTTTAAACAATATGGGTTGATAGCCCATTATGATAATTAGACCAATGGACAATTTTGTCCCATGAATAAATTCTCCAATAAATGGATAATTAAGAACTCAATAAGTAAATTAAGTAATGGGTTTCCCTAAATGGTCCATACATGAAGTATTGGGCCAAAATCTAAAACCCATTATTGGATGGGAGATAATTAAGCCTAAATTTGTACATTAATTATTAATAAGTAAAAAAGGGTTAAGATAAACATTATTTTAACTCTTAATTATCTTAAAAAGAGTCCTAACCCTAGTCTAACCCAATGGTAATGAAATAGGACTCTATCCTAACCTAAAAAGGGGATTTGGATAAGAGGAAATAGAGATAAATATAAGAAACTCATGTTTAGATGAGTATAAAATAAGATAATAAAAAAAATATTATAAAATTTATAATTATACTATTACCTAATTAAAAATGGTCAATTAAATCATTAAAATGACTTATATATATCTAGAAAAGAGACCTAGACCCCAATCTCTTGGCCACGAAATTAAATCTCTCCCCAAGCCAATTAGGTGATAAATATTAGAAAAGGGGGAGATAAATGTGGAAATTCGGAGTTAATTATTAAATAAAAATTGAAAAGGGTAAGATAATGACTAAAATAGCTTATAAATATCTCTACAAGAGTCCTAGACCAACCCAAACCCTCTACCCACGAAATTGGGGCTCTTCCCAATCCAATTAGGTGGATAAAGACTAGAATTAAGGTAAAAAATATGGAAAATTCAGAGTTTGATGAGAAGAGAGAGTTCTAAGGTGATTAGGAGACATTGGGCATACAAAACACTCCCAATTTGTCTCTACCCACCCCTAGACAGTTGCTGAAGCTGGGAGGACGAGGAGGAGAAGGCTTAGGACGTGAAGAGCAAGGAGAAGGAGGCTAGGACCAAGGGGATTTTGCATATTCTTCACGTTTTCAAACCCTAGGAATTCAAAGTGCTCAACGGTAGGAAATTTCTCAAGCACAAATCATATAACTTCGGCCATAGTATACATCCATCTTCAAAAGCCTCATGTTTTCCCTAATTTTCATGGCTCCATGAAGGAATATTAAATGCCCAAATCTCTGTCATCATCATGTACCTGAACCTTCATGTTTGCTTTCAATCCATGTGTGTACTTGATCCCATGCCATGCAAATATTCTCATAAATACTACATAATGCAAGGCTCCAAACGCCCCTATTTTCCCCAATTTTCCATCGTGTATCCTATGCGAATTAATCGTTTTCTATGACTGTGCATGTTTTAGGTCACCGAAATATAACCTAATTAAAGCATGCCCAATACTTGTCTATTTCTCAATTAATCATGCCTGTTGATACACAAGTCTAGTTTCGTTTAAAAGTGGTTTCATGATTTTTGGACTTGTATGCGATTTAATATCAATTTTTAAAGAGACTTGTATCAATGCCATGGTGGGAGAGACCCAACCTAAAAAGGGGCCAATTTCCCTTTTAGGTTTCGGGGCGCCTCCTGAAATCGCGACGGCCCGACCCGTCGCGATCTCAGGAGGGTCGCAACAGGCCTGACCGTCACATCTTGAACGTGACAGCCCGAGCCGTCGCGATTCCCCTTGGTTCAACACAGCCCGGCCGGTTCAACAGAATGCGACCGGACCGCTTGTCGCAACCTGAAACGCGACGGGTACCCCTGTCGCGATTTCAACATGTCAGCCAGAACCTGAAATTGCTCTTATGCCCTTGCTAATTATGTCATTTAGCCATTTTTAGCCTTAATTGAACACTATTATAAACATTTCGACCGGATTAATTAATAACGGGCAATACTTTTATAAATCTCATTAATTAAAAGCCATGTGCACGACTTTTCATGCTCTCATGATTTCTTTACACTTGCACACACTAAACCTTAATATTTGCCATGAGACCTTATTAACTTACTCAATAATCTATCTGGTAATTAAGTGTAATTATTCACTTAATCTCTTAATTATTTAAATGACACTTGTTTTCGTTTTATCGCATGTTTTGCATACCGTTACCGCTTCCCTCTGCCTTCGAGCACTCGAGGCTAGACGGACAACGTTTTTGTACACATTTCTTTCTTGGCGTGGACCACCTCTCCATTGGGAATACTCCTGACCGGACCAGGGACTCCTTGTCAAGGCCTCTGTAAGTCTCCTTGGCTTTGGCACACGTCCATTGCCGACGATCTGGTTGTACCCTTAAAACCCTTTACACCCTAGGGATCAGTATGATCCAACGGCCTTACTGTGTTATCTCTTACTTTGGGATCACGCCGGACCTCTGGTCTGTGTCATGGCACGGCTAGTGGGCGGTTGTGACTTCTACCGGACTGCCGGCACACGACCTAGTGCTGTGCAACTGTTATTATCGCATGTTTATCGTTGTTTTTACGAATAAGTCCCTGTTCTCATCTACTATCTCTATACTTTCATCTATTCACATTCTCTCTACACTCTCGTCTATTCGTCAATTGCTCTCATCTTTTCTTGGTACTTTATTTGGCCATACAATTGATTGTCTAAGATAACAAACATAACCAATGTCAGGCAATAGGGCCCGCTCTGGTCCTAGGGAGAGCGCCCGAAGAGTGCCATTTTCCCATGGGAGTAACATGATCAGGGTGTGTACGGCATGCACTCAGCGCCATTTAAAACTATCAAGATTTAATCTATGACAATCAATCAATCACTATACTATATTCTCTCGGTTGATAAAATGATCGACCAATCGTTACGTGCTATCATTACTATCGCACTAATGTGCAACCTTATGTGCTATTTTGTTACATGGCCAATCCTTTATCATGCTAGTTTTGCAATATTCAATTTGAAAGTATTATCGTTCTCTTGTTATCATGTGCTATTACTCTAGTTAACCTACTTTATAAGACATTAATCACTTAAAGCATGACTGTTTACATGAGATATTAAGTCCTACTAAGCGTTATCGCTCACCCTGTACTATTATTGTATGTGTTTTCAGGTAAGTCGGATGATGACCCTATACACACCAACAAAAATGGACTAGAGTGATGAGCGACCTGGAGTCATAGCGATGGATTGACCCTAGTATCATAGAGCTTAGTTAGATATTTGCCTAATGATCCTTTTCAATATAATGATGATATTGAGCCCTATGTTTTGGCTCAGAATTAGTGGTTGTAATCGTTTAGGTTATTTATCAATAAAATAAAGAGTTTATGCAATTCTCGTTCATTAGCTGCTCTGATTTTTGTGACGGTACGCGCAATTTTCGTTAACATACACTTTACTCACGTCCCCCCGATTTATTCCGCTGTTAAATTGGCGGGGCGTGACATATAGACATCGAAAAGTCCTTTCTAATTCTACTTATTGCTCTGGCAGAGACTTTCATCCAGTTATATAAATAGAGATATTATCTCTTATTTGCATGAGAGTAAGTGATTTTGTCACATCACTCAATTACCTTCGCATGATTCTTATCAGACCTAATAATCACATGCAACTAGAAATGTGGTTAAGGCTCATGTCTAGCATCAAAATCCGATAGTCTTGTATATAAGATATCTTTGGTGACTCAAGTCCAAAGGCCACTTGCACTACTAAGATCACAGAATCAATTCAAATTTACATCTAGATTTGAATATTTTGTGCGAATTAGTTCAATGAACTCATTCAGCTAATAAACACCTACACATCTACCTTAAAGCCTCCACTTAAGTGATTAACCCTCATCACATAAGTAGGTTTCATGTGTACTAGCCTATTCATAATTCATGATGTCCATTCTTAATGAGTCCATTAATTAAGAATATTTAGGACTTATATTTATATGATGATAACCACATTAATCATAACTGTGGAGGTGATTTCCTGCTTGGGCCGGAGCCAAGCGGGCCTACACTTGGAGAAAGGGAAGAGGACTGCCGGTAGCGGACGGATACCTGCAAAACCAGAATGGAATCAGGGGGGCCCGGTTGAAAAACCGGGGAGAACCCTCTGATGCCTAAGTTAGAGGTGGACTCAAAGGCTTGGAAGAAGAAGGTTCAGTGTTGTGTAGGAGCGATGTGTCTTAGATTGCGTACCTCTGCATGGAGGCTCACCAGAGCCTTTTATAGGCAGAAGTCTTGAGGGAGAGGGACGGAATGTCCCTGATCAATGCTGCAAAGGGCGTGCCTGTTAGCGTCCTTAGCTGGGGGTTACGCGTTGAGGCGTCCGTTGAGAAGCTCTATAGTTAGTGCACCACTTGATCGTGGGGCGCGCGTGGTGTAGCCGTTATAACTGCCACGAGGGGATGAAGGGCTACTTGGATTCTCCTGGGCGGAAGGTACCGAGCAAGTAGCTTGCTTGGTGAGCCAAACCTGTTGTTCGGGAGCCGAGCCCTGCTATTCGGTGCCTGGTGCACGGAGGCATGGCTTGCTGCCGGATGTCCGATGCAAGGAAGTGTAGCTCGTGCCGAAGAGGTTTCGGCACACGCCGAGCAGACGCTGCTCGGAAGAGAGGGCCTTTGGCCGAACATGCTATAAGGTATTCGAAGGTGGCTCTTGGGTCCTACTGGTATCCGAATGCGGGGACCGGCCTCGGGACCTTAAAGTTGTTCATGCAAAGACGTGGCGCCATGCGGAAGGGCCACGTTTGTCTGTTGAATTGGGCTGGGCCATGATGGGCCTAGCGCACGAAGGTGGCTAGAAATAGCCACCACACTTGCCCCCCACGCCATCGAGTGAGCTCGGGAACCGGGACGCTCGAGGGCGGAAGCCTGCTCAAACGTCACTTCCGTATTAAATGCGATGATGACCTCGGAGGTATGGGCGGCGGCAAGGCGACGACGCTCACAATACCTCCTCGATAACAGAGGTAACCCCATGATGGCTGGGTGACGTGTCGAGCTAGGGGGCTCTCCCCGGTACATCTGAACGGTCACTTTGGAGCGGGGGGCATCGCCTTGGCATTTTGAATTTCGTGCCCTCCTTTCCTTATAAGGAAGAGGAGGGGCACAGGCGGGGAACCCACGCCCTTAGCTTTTTTCGTAGAGCCTGCTTGCCCCCCAAGCATCTTCTTCCTCCTCTTTGCGATCATCTTCTTCGTCTCTACAACTTCCAGTGATGGCCAGCAAGGGAAAGGCTGTCGTAGTTGCCGAAGTGAGCGGAGTGGCGCCGGAGAATGCCCGGGGGTTACGATGCCGCCATTACGAGGGCCTCCGGGAGCGCTTCCGGATCGGCGATGAATACGAGATCATGATGGCGAGGGAGGAGGACTCGCAACTGACGAACAGGCCAGGGTGCCTCGCTCTATCGCTCGACCACATGGAGGCTGGATTCCGACTGCCGCTGCCGGAGGTGGCGAAGGCGCTGCTGAACCGATGGGGTCTTGCGCAGATCCAGCTTACGCCAAACTCATGGTGTACTATCTGCATTTTCTGCATCGTCTGCAAGCTCCGAAAAGTCCGGGGTTCAGCGGAGGTGTTCCGGGTGCAATTTCGCCTCACCTCCTCACTAGGATCCGGGGCTGGTGTTTACTATACCAAGCACCGACCGGACATGATGCAGATTGAGTTGGTGAAGAAGTATTCCAACAACAAAGGTTAGATGAAGCAGCTCTTCTTCATCAAGCGACGCTATGGTGCAGAGTGGGGGTTCCCGACCAAGTCCAAACGGCGAGGAAGGATACATACCCCTTCCTGATCCAAGATGAAGCGAAGGCTTTGGATAGCCTGAACCGAGCATACGTGCGTAATGGGGAGGGCTACCTGACGGAGTTTCAACTCGTGCAGCATGGTCTGAGCCGACCATGGAGTAAGTACCTGATCACCCTGCAATCGTATGTCTGTCGCATAATTGTCTTCTAACTGTGTGCTTTCCCCCTTTTTGGATTGCAGGTGCCGAGCAGGTAGCTGCTGGTCGGGACCAGGAGGCCAACGAGGATTACGCCGAGCAGATCATCGTCACCCCTCATTTGGTTTTCGAGGGCGATGACGATTCTGCCGTGATAAGGATCCCTACTGCAGTGAGGGCTCCTTCCTCAGTGACAACTGCCATGGCGGCGCCGACTCCTGCAGAGGGGCGTTCCGTTGAGGGCTCTCCAGTTGCTGCCAAGAGGCCAAAGAAGATCTGTTTGAAGAAGAAGGCGGTAATGAAGGCTTCTACGAGAGCGGTGCTGCCGTCCTTGACCGAAGAAGGAGGAGCGAGCCAGCCTCAGACCACCAAAAGGAGACCGGTGGTCTTCGAGCAACAGATGTCTGAGGGCGAAGCCAGAGAGGAGGAGGTGGACCCGCGACCTTTGATAAGGAGGAAGAGGCAGCTGGAGGAGGCCGCGCCGCGAATGGTGGAAGAGGATGACGAGGAAGATACTGAGGGAGAGATCCATCGCCTTGAAGCGTTGAAGAAGCGTAAATCTCAAATGGCCACCGAACTGGGGCTCGTCGTGGTGAGTGACGAGTCGGGGAGCTCGTCCGACGAGCAGACGAGGACATCTGCACCCCTAGGCTCCATTGGGGATTATCCACAGGAGGTGGATCCAACGGGGGCCTCGAGCACCGGAGCCGACGAGCAGAGTGCTGCGCCTGTTGGCGAGAAGACGACTGTGCAAGGGGGCGAGAAATCCCCGTGCACAGCTGAAGTACTCGAGGGGACCATCCCCTCAGAGACGGCGGCCCCTGTCGTCGTGGAGAGGAGTCTGATGATGACGGACGTCTTGCCCCCCATTCCCCCCACTGAGGCGACTATTGAGGCGATAGCACAAACAGTCGGCGTGGGTGACGATGGGGCCGGACAGGTCGCTAAGACCGAGGAGGGGGGGGGCAAAATCTCCCGTTGCCGCGGAGAACTAGGAGGTGGCGGCCGAGGTCCCCAGAGCGGTTGAAGGAGGCCCTTCCGTAGGGCAAGTGAGCCGGGCTGCTGAGGACCAGGTCGCCTCTGAAGAAGATCGGAGGCCTCTCTCTCAAGTGCTGGGGCGGAAGTCGCCGACGCTTCCTTCAGAGGCCATGCTGGAAGCGGCCCTGAAGCGCCTCAAAGGCCAAACCTCGAGGGTCCTGCCTCCATGCCCTACCGCGTCTCAGCTGGAAGTGTTGGCGCGATGCCAACAACTGAGCTTGGAGGAGACCCCCGAGCACTCAAGTGGGGTCTATCGCCCGAAGCACCCTGCTGAACATGACGATGACGATGTCGATGTAGGGGCGCTGATAGACGGGATCACGAACTCTCTGAGGGTGCTAAAGAAGCTTGCCGTACACGCCTAGAATCAGAAACACTGTGGGAGGCGGAATCCGCCTTCTGTAACGACCTGGTACAACAACATAAGGCCCGCGAAGCCGAGTTGCTGATTGAGGTGAATAACCTTAAAGACGCACTTCGGACTTCTGAGCTTCACTTGGCCGTTGCACGTGCAGAAAAGGAGGCGCTCGCCCACGTCTTAACTAACGCGAAGGACCGAGGAGTTGCCGAATACAAGGCGGGTCCGTGCTTCAAGGAAGACTTGGAGCAGTTTGGGGCCCGCTGCTACAAGGTGGGCCTCGACGCCGGGAAGGAGCTCGGGTGGGGGCTTGCAACAACCGAGCATGCCCGAGAGGCATTCGAGGCCGCCGTTGGGGAGTGCAGATGCCGGACTAATGATGCTTGTCTGGACGGAGTATGCTTTGCCCAGTTCCAATCAGGGCGAATGCCTCCTATAGACGATGGCGCCGGCACCTCCAGACAAGTCCCTTGAATATATCATCCTTCCCTTTTTGTTTGGTAGCTCGGCCAAAGCGAGCTTTTGTATAGAATCTGAATAGATCTCCTTTTTTTAAAAAATGGCTTCGCTTTTTCTATCTCCATACCTTGCAAGTGTTCTGTCTGAACCGGAATTCGTCGGTCGTTTAGAAGTGTTCGCAATTACCGCACAGGTTGTTATGAACTATGGGCGTTCTAGCCTGGGGTGTTTACGGAACATCTTCATACTAGGAGATAACGTTACATCCTTGTGAGCTAAAGATCTTGAGATAAGGATGTTTTGGACTTCGTCTCTAGCTAACCAAAAGAACTGGTAGGAGAGAAGTAGGATGCCGAACAGAAGGCTTTTATAAATAATAAGCCTTCAAATTAGATACATGCCAGGTTCTGGGTATGGCCCCGCCACTAGGAGTAGTTAGCTTATAAGAGCCTTTTCCAAGAACCTGGGTGACCTGATAAGGTCCCTCCCATTTAGGGGCGAGTTTGCCGACTGCTCTTCGGGGATCTGATGCCGAGCAGAGGCGAAGGACAAGGTCCCCTTCGAAGAAGCACCTTTCCCGAACTCGGGAGTTATAATATTGCGCAAGTCGCTGTTGGTAGGAGACTAGTCTAATGCTGGCATCACTCTGGCATTCGCCAAGCATGTCTAAGTTTTCCCTAAGCGTGCGATTATTGGCGGCATCGTCGAAGTGAGTTGTCCGGAGAGTGGGGAGAGCCACTTCCAAAGGTACAATGGCCTCTGTGCCGTAGGCCAAATGGAAAGGGGTCTCCCCGGTGGCTACCCGAGCAGTTGTTCGGTGGCACCACAACACATTAGGGAGCTCGTCAATCCACGAACTACCGGCAGCTTCGACTCTTGTGCGAATCCCATGCAGCAATATGCGGTTGGCGTTTTCGACCAAACCATTTGACTGAGGATGTGCCACGGAGGTGAAGTGGTTGTAGATGCCAAGTTCGGCGCACTTCTGCTTGAAGAAGGTGCTATCGAACTGCTTCCCATTGTCGGAGGTAATCACTCTTGGGACACCAAACCTGCAGAGGATGTTCTTCCAGACGAACTTCCACGTGGCTTGTTCGGTGATTGTGGTAACGGGTTCCGCTTCGACCCACTTGGTGAAGTAGTCGATGGTCACGAACAAGAACTTCTTCCGACCCTGAGCTTTTGGGAAGGGACCCAGAATATCAATTCCCCACCTGGCGAAAGGACGAGGCTCAAATAGGGTATGAAGTTGCTCGGAAGGTTGCTTAATGAGCTGCCCGAACTTCTGACATTCCGGGCACCTTCTGACAAAAGACATACAGTCCTTTTGTAGAGAGGGCCACCAGAACCCTACTCGAATAATGCTATGTGCCAGTGTTCTGCCCCTCAAGTGGCTTCCGCACAATCCTCGTGAACCTCTTCGATAGCCGCAAGGGCCTCTTCAGGGCTGAGACACCGTAAGAGGGGTTTTGAAAGGGACATCGTAAAGCTTGCCTTCAATGAGGGTGAAACGCTGAGAACGCAGTCTGATCTTCCGGGCTTCGCCCTGTTCGGAGGGAAGCTCGCCTTGAAGTAGATAGGCCAAGAGAGGGTCCATCCAGTTCGGAACTGGAGGGTCGGACCCAATGGCTGCCACATCCACTTCGGTGCTCGGTGCGGCGAGTTCTTCAATAAATATGGAGCGAGAAGGGGCGATGTCACCTGAAGAAGCCAATTTGGAAAGTGCATCGGCTTGCGCATTCTGCTCCCGTGGGACGTGTATGACTTCGAAGTAGAGGAGGCCTTCTGCTCGGATTTTGACCTGTTGGAGGTACTGGGCCATGCGTTGCTCCCTTGCTTCGAACTGTTTGTTCATCTAGCCGGCAACCAATTGAGAGTCACTGAAGGCCCTAAGTCGAAGGGCTCCAAGGTGCCTAGCCATTCGGAATCCGGACAGCAACGCTTCGTACTCGGAAACGTTGTTGGAGGCTGCAAAGCGGAACCGGAGGGCATATTGGAACTCTAAACCCTCCGGAGAGGTGAGGACTAGGCCAGCTCCGCTCCCTGTGACACACGAGGATCCGTCGACGTAGAGCTCCCATGGGGGCTCGTCGGCTAGCGGGGGATCCTATTCGGCAGGGAGAGTGCATTCCGATAAAGTCCGCCAATGCTTACGCTTTGATGGCCGTCCTTGGATGGTAGCTGATGTCGAATTCGCCTAGCTCGATGGCCCATTTAATGAGCCGACCGAAAGCCTCTGGCCGCTGTAGGATAGACTTCGGCGGCTGGTCGGTGAGAACCGTTATTGAATGGGCCTGAAAGTAGGGCCTTAGTTTCTGGGTAGCCGTGACCAGAGCAAGGGCGAGTTTCTCAACTCGGGAGTACCTTCTTTCAACTTCTTGAAAGACCCTGCTGATGTAGTAAATGGGACACTGGGCCGCTCCCTCTTCTCTGATCAATACTGCGTTGATGGAGTGTTCGGTAACCGAAAGGTATACGGACAAGGGTTCCCCGAGCACAGGTTTCGAGAGAACAGGTGGGGCTGCCAGATATGCCTTCAACTCAGCGAAGGCGACCTCGCAGTCCTCAGACCACCGTACATGCCCCCCTTGCTGTGAGGAGCCTCTGGGTCCTCGCAGCAATTTGAAGAAGTTGAAGCTCCATTCTGCTGCTCAGGACATGAATCGGTTGAGCACAACTAGACGTCCAGTCAAACGTTGGACGTCGCGTACCGTTTTAGGGCTGCTCATTTCAAGTATTGCTTGGATTTTCTCAGGGTTGGCCTCTATTCTTCTATTTGAGACGAGGAAGCTGAGGAACTTTCCTGAGCGCACTCCAAACGCACACTTGGCTGGGTTGAGCCTCATGTTGTACCTTCGCAAAGTTGCGAAGGTCTCTTCGAGGTCAGAGATGTGGTCAGTGCTCGGAAGCGTTTTGACCAACATGTCGTTGACGTAGACCTCCATGTTGCGCCCAATCTGCTGCTCGAACATCTTATTGACCAGACACTGGTATGTCGCGCCCGCATTTTTCAGACCGAAGGGCATCCTGGTGAAGCAACATAACCCCAAGTCTGTGACGAACGTGATGGCATCTTGATCCGGGGGATGCATACTGATCTGGTGATACCTAGAGTAGGCATTCAAGAAGCTGAGGAGCTCATGCCCGGACGTAGAGTCTACCAGCTGATCGATGCGCGGCAGCGAGAAGTTATCCTTGGGCGTCGCTTTGTTGAGGTCCTTGTAATCCACACATACGCGCCATTTGCCAGTGGCTTTGCGCACGAGGACTACGTTGGAGATCCACCTTGGGTATTGGGCTTCCCGGAGGAGCCCAACTGCTCGACTTTTGACGACGTGATCTCGGATCACGGTCTGCCATTCTTGGTTGACGGGTCGCCTCCTTTGTTGAACTGGTGGGACCGGTGGGTCCAGGTGGAGGCAATGCACCATCACTTCTGGAGGGATGCCTGGTAGCTCGTCATTGGACCACGTGAACACGTCCAAATTAGCTAGCAGGAAACTTCTATACCGCTGCTGCTCGGCTTCTGCTAGTAAGGCGCCAATATATAGGACGTGTTCGGGGTCATCGTCCACTTGGACTGGAAGCAGCTCCTCAGCAGGAGTTCCGCAGCTGGTGGAAGACTGGTCGGCTGGTGGAGGAACAGGTGTTGGAGCCGCGAGTGGCTGCTTGTCCCTTAGAGAAAGGACATAACACCGTCGGGACTCGCGCTGGCATCCGAGCACCTCACCGACCCCGCACGGGGTGGGGAACTTCATCTTCTGATGGAGGGACGAAGGCACCGCCTTGATCTGCCCGATCAGACCTCTACCAAGGATGGCATTGTAGCCAGGCATGTTCCTGATGACCAAGAAATCCACCACCTTGGTCACGCACTTCGGAGCCATCCCGAGGGTGATCGGAAGGTGAACTCTACCCATAGGCTGAACCGACACCCCCGAGAAGCCGAACAGAGGTGACTCCACAAGGGTGTGCTGGTCGGTTTTTAGGCCCATAAGGAGATAACAATCGTAAGCCAATACGTCGGGGGCACTTCCATTGTCTACCAGAATCCTGCGTACATTACAATGATTGATGGTTGCCAAAACGACCAACGCATCAGTGTGCGGGGTAGTAACCCCTACAAGGTCTTCGTCCGAGAAGGTTATGGCCTCCTCGGACCATTCGTGCGCGGGATTAGAGGGATAAGGAACCAACCGAGGTATCGGAGGTCTGTCCATAGCATGTACTCACCTTGCATAATCGCATCGGCTCTGAGTGCTCTCTCCGCCTGAGCCAAATCCTCCCGCGATCACATTGATTTCTTGCCCGTTGGGCTCATTGTTGATCGGTTGCTCGGGAGCCCGCTCTCGACGTCTGGGGCAATCGTCATTCCGGCGCACGAACCGTGCGAGGTAGCCGCGCTTAATAAGGGACTCGATTTCATCCTTGAGCTGGCGGCATTCGGAGGTATCGTGGCCGTGGTCGCGGTGGAAGCGACAATACTTCTCCTGGTTGCGCCTCCGGGGATCGGAGCGCATCCTCTGTGGCCACCGAACATATGGTTCATCCCGGATCTCTGCCAGGATCTGTTCGGGTGCCACCGTCAGAGGTGTGTAGTCGGTGAAGGGGCATGGTCGGCGCGGTGAATCGCCGTTGCGCTGTCCTTTCTTCCGATCACGGGCGGAACCATTGTCGGAAGGCCTCTTCTTGTCCGACGACTCTCCCTACTCTGCTCGGCTAGCAGCCAGACTCTCCTCGCACGCCGCATGGCGTTGTGCAGTAGAGAGGAGCTCGGCAAGGGTGGAAGGCTGCTGCACTCCCAGCGTCCTCTGCAGAAAACCATCGCGAGTACCCTGGATAAGGGCACTGGTGACTAACGGGACATCGAGGCGCGGGATGTGGAGCACCTCAGTCTGGAACCTCTTGACGTAGTCCCAGAGTGCTTTTCCCTTCTTTTGCCAAATAGCGAGAAGGGAGGCCGCGGTGCGCGGTTGCGACCTTCCGCCCAGGAAGTTGTTCCGAAAGGACTTCTTCAACTGATGGAAGGAAGAGATGGAACCTGCAGGGAAGGCTTCGACCAAAGCCCGAGCAGTTTCCTTCAAGGTGGTCAGAAAGGTCCGGCATTTGGCCGCATCAGATGCTCCATAGAACACCATGTGCGACTCAAACCCGTGGATGTGATCCGCAAGGTCAGAGGTACCATCGTATGGTGCGATGGTAGGCAGAGGGAGCTTGGGAGAGACTCGAGCCTCCAGGATCTCCGCAATGAATGGGGAGCGGAAGTTCAGGTCCTCCTCGGCCAGAGCTTTGCCCTCAGCATGCTAGACCATCGCGTCCACACGACGTTCCAGGTCGACGTCGCGGCACAAGCGCCTGGCCAACTCAGTGGGCCGAATCCGCACGCCCAGGCTTGTGAGAGTTGGCTCCCACGACCGAGCGTGGCAGGCGCGGGGCTGCCGTGAAGTGACGGGGTGAACGACCGCGGCGCTCCAGTGCTCGTTCATCAGACAGAGCGCGGCGCAACCTCCACGGAGAATCAACGTGCTGCTCCTAAATCGACTCTGCTGGGGTAGGAGGTGCGTGCGATTGCCAATGGGACGACTCTGCCTGGCGCTCCTGCGGAACAGAGGCTGCCGGGACTAGCTGTCCGACCAATTGGGCCTGGAGACCCAGGCAGATTCCCATAAGCTACTGCATCTGTCCCCGGAGTTCGGCCATCTCCAGGGCGGTCGTAGGCACAACGGTGGCAGGCGCAGGGACGTCCCCGGTCGCGGCAGCAGGAGCTACGACGACGTCGACGGGGGGAGCACGTTGACAGGAGTCCGCCCGCGACTGGCGGGACCTCGTCATATGGCTTCCTATGTTCTGGTATGAGGATCGTCCGCGAGCCATGGCTGTCGTTGCTTCCCACATACGGTGCCAAAAGTGTGGAGGTGATTTCCTGCTTGGGCCTGGAGCCAAGCGGGCCTACACTTGGAGAAAGGGAAGAGGACCGCCGGTAGTGGACGGATACCTGCAAAACCAAAATGGCATCAGGGGGTCCCGGTTGAAGAACCGGGGAGAACCCTCCGGTGCCTAAGTTAGAGGTGGACTCAAAGGCTTGGAAGAAGAAGGTTCAGTGTTGTGTAGGAGTGATATGTCTTAGATTGTGTACCTATGCATGGAGGCTCACCGGAGCCTTTTATAGGCAGAAGTCTTGAGGGAGAGGGATGGAACGTCCCTGATCAATGCCGCAAAGTGCGCGCCTGTTAGCGTTCTTAGTGGGGGGTTACACGTTGAGGCGTCCGTTGAGAAGCTCTATAGTTAGTGCACCACTTGATCGTGGGGCGCGCGTGGTGTAGCCGTTATAGCCGCCACGAGGGGATGAATGGCTACTTGGATTCTCCTGGGCGGAAGGTACCGAGCAGGTAGCCTGCTCGGTGAGCCAGACCTGCTGTTCGGGAGCTGAGCCCTGTTGTTCAGTGCCTGGTGCCTAGAGGCATGGCTTGCTGCCAGATGTCCGATGCAAGGAAGTGTAGCTCGTGCCGAAGAGGTTTCGGCACACGCCGAGCAGACGCTGCTCGGAAGAGAGGGCCTTTGGCCGAACAGGCTATAAGGTATCCGGAGGCGGCTCTTGGGTTCTGCTGGTATCCGAATGCAGGGACTGGCCTCGGGACCTTAAAGTTGTTCATGAAAAGACGTGGCGCCATGCGGAAGGGCCACGTTTGTCTGTTGAATTGGGCTGAGCGGAGTGCCTCGGTCTGAACCTCCTGACGTAATCAGGAAGTTGTCCCGAAAGGACTTCTTCAGCTGATGGAAGGATGAGATGGAACCTGCGGGGAGGGCTTCGAACCAAGCCCGAGCAGTTTCCTTCAATGTGGCCGGAAAGGCCCGGCATTTGGCCGCATCAGATGCTCCGTGGAACACCATATGCGACTCAAACCCGTGGATGTGATCCGCGGGATCAGAAGTACCATCGTACGGCGCGATGGCAGGTAGAGGGAGTTTGGGAGAGACCCGAGCCTCCAGGATCTCCGCAATGAATGGGGAGCGGAAGTTCAGGTCCTCTTCGGCCGGGGCCTTTCCCTCAGCATGCTAGACCATCGCGTCCACATGACGTTCCAGGTCGACGAGGCGCAAGCGCCTTGCCAACTCCTGTTCGGAGTGGGCCGAGTCCGCACGGCCAGACTTGTGGGAGTTGGCTCCCACGATCGAGCGCGGCAGGCGCGAGACCGCCACAGAATGACGGGGCGAACGGCCGCAATGCTCCGGGCTCGCTCACCAGACAGAGCGCGGTGCGACCTCCGCAGCGAATCAGCGTGCTGCTCCTGAATCGACCCCGCTGGGGCAGGAGGCGCACGTGATCGCCGATGAGACGATTCTGCCTGGCGCTCCTGTGGAACGGAGGCTACTGGGGCCGGCTGCCCGGCAAGTTGGGCCTGGAGGCCCAAGCAGATGCCCGTCAGCTGCTGCATCTATCTCCGGAGTTCGGCCATCTCCAAGGCGGTTGCAGGCATGACGGCGGCGGGCGCTGGGACGCCCCCGGTCGCGGTAGCAGGGGCTACAGAGACGTCGACGGGGGGAACACGTTGACGGGAGTCCGCCTGCGACTGGCGGGACCTCATCATACGGCTCCCTATATTCTGGTACGAGGATCGTCCGCGAGCCATGACTGTTGTTCCTTCCCACAGACGGCGCCAAAAGTGTGAAGGCTTTTTCTTGTTTGGGCCGGAACCCGCTGGGCCTACACTTGAGAGGGAAGAAGACGGTCGCCGGTAGCGGACGAAGATCTACAAAGCCAGAACAGGATCAGGGGGGCCTGGTTGAAGAACTGGGGAGAACCCTCCGATACCTAAGTCAGTAAGGGATGTGAGAGGAAGGGGGTTCTCGTGTGTGAAGCGCAAGGGCTTGTGTGAGAAAGGGTGCCTTAGATCACGTACCGCTGCATGGAGGCTTACCAGTGCCTTTTATAGGCTGGAGTGCTGAGAGAGAGGGACAGAACGTCCCTGATCAATGCCGCAAAGGGCGTGCCTATTAGCGTCCTCCACGGGGGGTTACGCGTTGAGGCGCCCGTTGAGGAGCTGGGCAGTTAACACACCACTCGATCGTGGGGCGCGTGTGGCGTAGCCGTTGTAACTGTCGTAAGGTGATGAAGGACTGCTCGGATTCGTCTTGGGAGGAAGGTACCGAGCAGGTAGCCTGCTCAGTGAGGCAGACCTGCTGTTCGGTAGTCAAGCCCGTTGTTCGGCACCTGGTGCCCGGAGGCATGGCTTGCTGCCAGATGCCTGATGCAAGGAAGTGTTGTCCGTTCCGAAGGGATTTTCGGCGCAAGCCGAGCAGACCCTGCTCGGAAGGAAGGGCCTTTGTCCGAACAGGCTGTGAGGCGCCCGGAGGCGACTTTTGGGTCCCGCTGGTACCCGAATGCAGGAACCGGACTCGGATCCTTGAAGCTGCTCTTGAAACGTCGTGGCGCCTTGCGATAGGGCCATGTTCGCTTGCCGAACTGGGCCGGACCATGATGGGCCCAGTGCATGAGGGTGGCTAAAAATAGCCACCACACAGGTTAAGCGCTTTCACAGCTTGCTCGTTTATATCAAGGCATATCAAGGTCTCCAATTTCCTTTTGAAACATCTTTAATTAGCAGGATAATTGTATCGTCCCCAGCCGCTACGCGGGTTGGACACAAAGGGTGCGTGGGGGAGCAACGCCCTGGGATCTGGGTTGTCTAGTGCCACTGGATTATTAAAAAAAAAAAGAAAATAGTTTAGTAACACCATTTGGTAACACATTAAAGTAACACACCAATCAAAGTGCACCACAACCTCATCATTTGTGAAGTGTTTTTAATTTTTTATTTCAGTTGCTGATGTGGCATAATTTTAATAGTGATGTTACTAAATGATGTTACCAAATGATGTTACAAAATTGTTTCTAAAAAAAATAAAATAATTGTGTTTAAAAGTAAAGCTCAATAAATACGCACACCCCCTTAGGTAAAACTATTACCCATGTTCCGCTTTCTTCTCTTGGAATCTACAATCTCTGAATTTCATGAGTAATAAAGAATCATATAAAATATCTCTAAAAAATATTTAAAAAATTCTCGAAAAGTATTTTTTTAAGGAGATTGTTAGACCCCAAGAAGAGAGTTGGAGAATCTACGGAAATAAAACCCCAATTATTATTTTTTTACATTTACAGACCATTGTAAATTTTGAACTAACATTTTTTGTGTAAAGGATGTGAAAATTAATTAAGAAAGTGAATTTTCCGATTATAAACCCATCATATCTAGAATTCACACAGGTGTTTGGATCAGTCTCATGTTGGACGTTGCTATATATGTAAGTTTGGAACTGCAGTACCAACCCCTGCTCTCTTTAATTAATCACATTGTAGACTCTCCCTTATTTCAAGTATTGAGGTGGCTTATTCTTGTTCACTAAAATCTAGAGAACTCTTCCACATCTCTCTCTCTCTCTCTCTCTCGCGTTTATATTTGATAAATTGCCTGCCCCACACAATGGACTAGACGTGAATTAAGTTTATGAGAGTATCATATCTTGCTCAAGTAGGCGTTTGCAGTTGCAACCACGCAAGACCCGGTCACCAGGCACCACCACTTTACCACGCACTCAGAGCCCAAACCACTCTTCGCCAACGCTAATTAAGCAGAGCTGAGATTGGTGGCCGATATCCTCAACTAAACTGACGTCGACTTCTACTTCTCTCTCTCTCTCTCTCTCGTGTGTCAGCAGGTTTTAACAGATGTTGAGAAGGCAGTGAGTAGCTACCCTTCATCTCCATGTGGCCACCCTTTTTCCAGCGGCTGGCATGGCTGACTTGTCGTGCACCGCCACCGCCATCCACTCACATGGTTCCACCGCATTACACTTATAATTGAAGGACACGCGTGGAACAGAAATAAAGCCCTACACACACATATATATATATATATATATATATATAAATGTACAAACTTATCATTTAAAAAAAAAAATGCCCATGGTCGCGCAATTAAAGGTGTATATGGCAAGCACAATTAGGACACAAAGTGTTGCTCGATCGTCTCCCTTCGGGAAATCGCGCAGAATAACATATTCCTAGCTAGAGTGGATTTCTTTCATTGACCATAACACATGGCACATGCTTTTAAGAGGCTTTCATTTGAATTCCAGTGACCTTGCACAGTTGCAGGTTCTTTGTTTATAATTATTAACCCTGATCATCTTAGCTGTTAGCTAACTGAGAGTAGTCACTCTGAGATATTACTTGAGTGATGAGAGAGAGGTCCTGTTATTATAGTGGTACATGTGGACGGATGTACATACCTTACAAGGGATTGGTGTAGGTTAAGCAATTATAAAAATTAGAACCTGTATATATGGACAGCTAATTACCAAAGGAGATTTATGTCCCCGGCCAGAACTGTGATGCATACCCACACATGACGCCATGTGACTCACTGCTGCAGCATGCACTTATCATGACTTCGTTAAAAGGCCAATTGTTCACTTCCCATCGTACGTGTTTGTGATTCAAAATATTTATATGAAATAAAAGGTGGGATCTAATTCTGAACTGGATCTCCCAATGAATTCACCTCACATGCACGTTGTTTTCTTTACAATAATATGTGAGAGCAAGTTGCATGAGGTTCCAAAGAAAGAAAAATTAGGAACAAAATTAATTTAATATCCTCATAAATTTTCATATCCTCACGTACGATACGGTCGGAGTTCATTAGCACAGTATTTTCAAGAGTCACTTGGCACATTGTACTAAAAGAGAGAAGAAAAATGGTTTAGTAACACTTTTGATAACACATTAAAATAACACATCAATCAAAATATACCACAACATCATCATTTATGAGATATTTTTAATCTTTTTATTTTAGTTACTGATGTAGCACAGTTTTACCGGTGATGTTATCAAATGATGTTACAAAATTGGTTCTCAACAGAGAATTCCATTCCATTCGTGTTTGTCCTCGATTTCGTTGTGCTCTAATCCAAACACCTTTTGACTTGCGGCATATAATCAATTCATACACCAGTCAGTCTTTTTTTTTTTGTTTCTGAATTTAGTTTTTAAATTTCACGAATGCATGCATATACGAACGATTTCCCACATTCGAACGCTCGGACCGGATCACCACGAGATCCGACGACCATTTCTCACAAACCCACGGTTTTCCTCCGCACCGCCCCAGGAGACCGTTCGCGTGAGGCGGCATGGGAAGCCACCCGGTCTTCCTGAGGTCAAACCAAATGCCACGTCATCACCGCTCCTCCTGGTCCGCCACAGCAACTCAGTTTTCGCCACGTGTATATCTGCCAAACCGGATCAGGACGATGATGACGGGATCACGTGACGGACGGCCGACGCAAACATCCGCCCACCCCCCAACGCCCCGAGGGGCATGTGATCAGGTGACCGTCCAGCCAAGCGACGGCAAAGCATCTCATGCGATGCCTTCCGGCGCCCGTCACTTCACTCAGACGCCCTTCGGGCTTCCCCCGGGACGAGCCCACGGAGGTGACCGCACCCCTTTCGCGCATCGAGACCAGACGGCTCTGTCCATCACGGGTGCGGGCGCTCACCAAACAAAACGGGCGATGTACCAAACCCACCGGACCGAACCGATATGGACGGCCCGCGACTCCGCTACGGCGCCGGGTGGGTGTTCCAAGCCGTCTCATAAGCTCTTTTCAACGGCTTCTCCATCGAGGGTCCAGATATTGACCGAATAACTGTCTTCGGCCTCCCGTCCGATTTTGATCAGATGGAGTTGAAGTGAAGCTGCCAAAAATTAGATGGATCGAAATATTAAATTAGGAGTCGATGGGACCCGACTGAGAAGGGCCGGGAGAAGCTTAAGTATCCCACTCTTGCTAGCCGACACAAGCCGTTGCCTAAGCAACGGGGATTAACGACGCGCCCGGGTTCTTTAAACCACGCCCTAACGCCGTTACCACCGACCGTTATCTCAGATAAATACCCTCCCTCCGGCAGGCCCGCTCCTCCCCGTAGAGCTTCCGCTCACCTCTCTCTCTCTCTCTAGCGTCGCGGTTGTGGTGCAGAAATGGCGTCGTCGGCAAGCCAGGCATGCGCGGATGACTCCGCCGAGAGCGGCGGGAGGCGCGCGGCCGCCGTGGCTGCCGGGGCCCAGTACCATGGGATCGTAGAGCGCCTCCGCTCGGAGGACGAGGAGAGCCGATTACAGGCGGCGAGGGAGATCCGGCGGCTGACGAAGACGTCCTCGAGGCATCGCCGGCAGCTGACAGACGCCATCGAGCCGCTCGTCTCGATGCTCCGGGCCAGCAGCCCTGAGTGCAACGAGTCCGCGCTGCTCGCCCTCCTCAATCTCGCCGTCAAGGACGAGAGGTACGACGGAGGCCGTCCTCTCTCTCTCTCTCTCACTCTTCCCCGACGGCTCCGCTCTCCGGTGCCTCCTTTGGAGCTGTGGAATTGTTAATCTTTGCTATTGGGCTCTCATCAAAATCCTGTTTTTGCTTATGTCTTGGCTTCTAGTGTTTTCTTCGTGGTACTGTGATGGAAAGGAAGTTCTTACGTCGGGATTCCACTCTTGCTCGCCTTTTCTTTCCCCAACTTTATCCTCGTTATTGTTTTCCCTTTTGCTTGCTTTCTGACACCCCTTTTTTGCTTCGGTTCGGTCTTGCTTGTGATGTTGGCATCCGTTACAGTGTACTTTTATTCTTTTTTCATCTCTTCTTCTTTAACTCCGATGGAAGAATGCATCCGAATTTTGCCCACTGCCTTGCTTTTTTAATCATGCTGGCCCAAGTGGTTCTGAAGTCCTAAACTACGATTCTTGTCAAGTAGCCCTCTAGGTGGTAGTATTTTATGGTATTATAGTAGTTTTATTGTTTGAATCCACGAATTCATCAGCCTGGATTAATTGTCTTGCAAGCTTGAGGGTTCGATCACAGAATTCCGTTCCAAATTGAAGTCACTTGTTGTCGGCCGTCAGGTCATGGTAGTAAGGTGAATATGAGGAGCTGTCGGTGTTTTGGATTTCTCTGTTTTCAGATCTTTCCTTTACTGTTTTCTCGTTCTTTTTCCTTCCTCCAAATTTTATGTTGGATGGAAGGGGTTGGAGTCGATCTCCCATTGTCAAGTAGAATTTAGGAGAGCCTTTTCTTTAGGAGTATGAACTCTTGGGTTTCAGCTTGTGCTTGCAGTTGCCATATGACTTTGGCTTGAAGGAAAAGATCATAAGAAGTGATATGCACCTTCCTACTGATTTAAGATTTTACCTAACGAAAGCCAATGTCAAGGGGGTAACTACCGATATCTTCATGAGGACGTGAGGCAGGCATATGTAGATCTTGTTTATGGTCCACTTTCTTGTGGCTGGCTTTGTTATGCATTAGACTGGAAGCATATGTTCATCTGTTTCGTTTTTAGGAAAGGTTTATACTGGAATCTGGTTCCTTATTCTGTGGTTTGAATATTTAGGATAGGCAGTGTTTATCAAGGCACAAGAGGGATTCTTTGTCTAATTAATCCATCTTATGTTGAGTTTTTAATGCCTCTGTCATTGGGCTGGAGAAGCTGTTGTTGCTCGGTTTTTGATCGTAGATTGACCTTTTATGACGTTATAATCTTTTCGGTGCTTGTACATCTCTACCTTCAATGTACTCTGGTTTTTCTAATTATCCGGAAAATAAATTAATTTAATCAGGATAACACAGTACATAAGGTGTGATTTTTTTTTTTTTTTGGTAGGTAAGTTGGTTAGGGGGAGGCCAAAGTGAAGAGAGAGCACGGGATCGATTCCATGCCCTGGGTGGGAGAGGGATCCACCCGCATAAGGTGGGAACTTCATGCTTTGAGAATGGCATCATTATCTTCAAAAAACTTGGAAAGAGATTACATGGCACCATGGCGGCAGTGTGTCTAAATAGGCTGGTGAACTACCAAAATCTGGCAAACATGACGAATCATATCAGTGTTATATGTAAAAAATGAATGGAGAAGTGAATTAACTTGAGCTGATGTTTGCATGATAAGTTTGGAACAGGGAAAAGGACATTTTATCTAAGGTTGATTTGGATTCTTGACCACTGCAGTATACTAGTTCTTGTTGAATAGTGATCACCTTTTTGTGTTTGGATTTTCGGTGTAGACAATGGGGAACTTGCGGACTGTAATGGACTTCGCTGTAATGCTGTTTCATCATGTTTGTGCTGCATAGCGGTTGCTCGATTCCAAGCATTTGTTGATAATTTACAACTTTGAAACGCAAAGCTGTTGCTTAAATAATACTGCTATTTTGTTCATGCAGGAATAAGATCAAGATTGTGGATGCCGGAGCACTTGAGCCACTTATCAGCTTCTTGCAATCAGAAAACACGGTTTTACAGGAGTACGCTACAGCTGCTATTCTCACTCTCACTGCTTCTTCCATCAACAAACCATGTATAGGTGCAGCTGGCACCGCCCCTCTCCTTGTGAAGATCCTCAGAGACGGCAGCCCTCAGGCAAAGATAGATGCAGTGATGGCTCTCTACAATCTGTCCACGGTCCCAGAGAATCTCCAGCTTGTTCTCTCAGCTCAGCCCATTCCTCCGCTGGTCAGCTTGCTTAAGAGCTGTAAGAAAAATTCCAAAACAACCGAAAAATGCAGTGCCCTCTTGGAATCCCTGCTGGGTTTTGACGAAGGAAGAACTGCCTTGACAGCTGAGGAAGGTGGCGTGCTTGCAGTGGTCGAAGTCCTCGAGGAAGGGTCTCTACAGAGCAGGGAGCACGCCGTAGGGGGGCTCCTGACCATGTGTGAGAGTGATAGGTGTAGATACAGAGAAGTGATCTTGAAGGAAGGTGCCATCCCTGGTCTTCTCGAGCTCACCGTCCAGGGCACTCCGAAATCCCAGTCAAAAGCACGAGACCTCCTGAAGTTACTAAGGAACTCGCCATATCGGAGAACGGATTTGCAGCCGGACACACTGGAAAACATCGTCTGCAATATAGTGTCGCAGATTGATGGTGATGAACGAGGGGAGAAGGCGAAGAAGATGCTGGCTGAGATGGTGCAGGTTAGCATGGAACAGAGCTTGAGGCATTTGCAACAGAGGGCCTTGATGTGCACACCCACGGAGCTGCCATTAGGGAATTGTCCATCTGAAGTACCCTTGAAATGATTCTAAACTTGGAAGACCGAAGCCTCTTCCTCCACATATGTTTGGAAGATTTAAAAAATGGAATTAGCAAGGAAGAATAAATCTTTTACAGGAAAGCCAGTCCGGGCCATGATGGTAACGGGTGACTGGTGAGTGTTAATATTATGTGTATCTTGTTTATCTGTCATGTTTGAGTTTGTGTCCACTGTAAAAATAAATCCAGCTTTTTGTGATCTACATTAAAAGTATCATGGTTTTTCCTTGTCAAGTACAGCGACGACCATTTAAATTATCTTGCGGGGACAAAACCTCTTGTATGGATGATTATTTTGCATATGTAAATCTCTATTTTTCGCTATGGTAATCTTGCCATACGGAAATAAGTTGTTCTATGGAACCCGCTACCTGCAGAGAATGCTGACATACAGGCCCTCACGAATAACGCCGTTTGGGCCTGAAAGGCCACAATCAAAGGAGAAGGATAGCATCAGCCACCAGGGGGGTGGAGAAAGGAGAAGAATAGCAGTAGTTTTCGACTCCTAAACTCTGAATTAAGATTGATGTTAAAAACATCACCTACTAACACTTGCAAAACCGCATAAGTAGAAAAAGTAAGATTCCAGCAGTCTTTCAAACAACTCCAAACTCACCAGTTCCATGCAAAATTTTCGTTCATGAATGGATGTCACAATGAGTGGCAAACGAGCACAAAGTATTCCAATCAGCCGCTAACCTCTTAATCCTCCAATCGTTCGATGCCCAACAAGACTTGAGCACTTGTGTTTCTCTCTTTTAAAAAAAATGGTTAAGTTATTTTGTTAACAGACAGATAACTCTGACGGAACAGACTAATGAAAATTCCTGCACTTGACAATCTATATGTTTGAGAGGGCAATAGTCTCATATCGGTTAAGACTCATTGGCGCTGGTGCTTATAGTCCTGGGCCTCTCAAACTCAAGGCCGTAGATTTGGATTTGTCAAGATGGTATCAAAGCAGATGGCTCAGCACAATCTTGTTTTATCATTTTCTCCGCCTCCATTTTAATTTTCCCGTGAGGGGGAGTGTTGGAGAGGACAATAGTCTCATATCGGTTAAGACTCATTGGTGCCGGTGCTTATAATCCTGGGCCTCTCAAACTCACGGCCGTGGTTTTGGATTTGTCAAGACTATACACGACCTGTTCTTGAATTCATCATTTTCAAGTTCAGAGAGCAACATAATGAACTTAGTTACAAGTATCGGTATTAAGTTTGGAGGACAACATAACTTACTTATAAAAGTAGCTCCACAATGGGCTGAGTTATCCCCCGGCCATAGGAGCCTCATATTAGCAAACCAAGAGCGTTCGATTCCCACAAACAGCAAGATCCTACAGCTTCCATTTACTTGCTCAACAGTACATCGAAGAATATTATATTTTCCGCTATAGATCAGAATGGCACTGGAGAAAAGAAACATGAACAACATTAGGAACAATCCACCATCATGCACAAGGTAAGACAAAGGACCAAACAAGAACATCCAAGACCACAGCACATGGAGTGTACAAACCAATATGAAATGACAATGCTTGCACAAACATACATGCATGCTACGACATGCATCGTAGCAGTCGAAAAGTGACTGACAAGCTCTCTCATCGTCTAATCTCCACGTGCTCTTATTTGTTGGTGGGACATTGCCGCCTTGCACCTACAAGACAACTAGAACAGTCAGGGACATTCGAGAGTGATCTCAAGGGAGAACCCTCTGACACTCAAGTTACGATAATTGACTAGGAATGGGGACAAGGGAGTAGGAAGAAAGGAGTCTTCCTGCTCCTATGTGTTGGGATGTGATAGTCCAAAAAGACTTAACTTCAATTGTTCCCTGTCATTCATCTTTTAAGCATGTGTTGGATGTACTCCTCAATGTATATTTCCCTCCCCTGGTCATGTAGTCTGACTATAGGGGGTAGATGGGAGCCCATGTTAGATTGTTGTAGCCTTAGGCGATGGATGAAATATCGTCTCGCTATGCCCAGAAGGCATGGGCAGTGCCATGCTACTGTCGTTGGTTCCCAAATGTGAGAAGGGGCATATTGATCAGATGGAAAAGTGATCTTCCAGTAGGACAAGGCATGCCAAGTAGTAGGCAGGGTCCTACCCTCTCACCATAGGGGCATACCTAGATGCGAGTGTGGCTACGCCATTGACGTCAAAGTGCCAGGCCTTACAACGGCGCAAAAGGCTGAGGACTCAACCTTGGCGGGAAGGAGGCCAAATAGTATGATGGGCTGGAGGCCATCTAGCCCCGATCCAAGTTGGATGTTGGTGTCCTAGAAGGTTGAGGGGAAGGGGCTTTGGTGGGCTTTAGTCTTCATAGGTCACTGCTAGGATGCAGAGAAGTATTGGGGCACTACCCCATTCCCTTATCCTGGTGCGCCAAGCAAGCAGACCTTAATAGGTCGGGCCCACTCTAACTCCTCCACACTTGCCCCCTACTCCCAAGAATGAGCGACTTGAGCTCAGGAGGAACCTAGGAGAGAAAAATGGCAACCATCCTAGGGTTTGGTGCCTATCGAACAGTATTGCCTCTGGGCACAGCTTGTTGCAGATCAACAGTGTGGAGCCATCACTGCTTCTTTCTAGAGAAATCACAACCATAGAGAGCCATTGAAGGAAGCAGGTCATTGGACAACCATTGGCTAAGAGCTAAGGTGGCGACTAAATGTAGATCGCCACATAGGTAGGGAATCATTAGGTTGAAGTGACGTATAGAATGGCGGGCAGTAGGTCCCGCTCAGGCGATGATGGCGAGGGGCTTCGGAGATGCACTGTTGGGGCATGGGATCGTCGCCTTCCACCTGAGCGCCTTTAAATCGGGGACAAATGGGCATATGCGGTGCACATCTTCCCTTTGAATCCCAACATCCTCGTCGACTGGCCCTACCTTCCCTCCACCATCAATAGGCTTGTAACTCATGATAAGACTTATTTTGTTAATGGCAAAGATGGGTAGAGTCTTTCAATCCAAGTCGTCTTCTTATTCTTCCTCTTCTTCTTCTAATGCTTTGAGCACTTCTCAGACCATGGCGACCCCTCCTCGGGCTCGCAAATTACCTCCTTTACTCATATCATACCAAGTCGTCAAAGGCTTCTGCAAGGTTTGACATATTCCCACACCTTTGATATCATCTTTTCGTGCATCAACCAATCTATACATCCATGTTCCTAAACGGCTTTTCCCTTCTGCTAGATCATCTGGTGGCAAGCGTTTGACTAATTGTCCTTAGCATCACCACCCGACTGCTTCGAGCTTATAATTTGGCCCTGGCACAACTCTCGCCCAATTCATGGCTGCTTTTTACATCTTCCTCATCCAATACGACGACCTAGGGATTACTCCCACCATCAACATCATTTAAAACTAGTTTGTCATCTAATCACCTAGTAATGTGGAGGGATATTATCTCAAAGCTCACCCTTACAAGGGACTTTTGATCTTCTCCCCATCCCTTTCCAAGATCAAGAATTGGGATGAGCAGTTTGTCTTTTTTGCTCATGTGGATGGTTGGCAAGATTGGGACTTCCCTGCTCCTTCGAGTCGTAGTCGCTTCTCAAAGACAAGGCCCTAGAGCTGCCCTCAGGGACCAACATTTGGTCTTCCACCTATAGCGTGGGCCTGATAAGAACATTGAAAGTCAATCATGTCTAAAAAATTGTTGCACCTTGATCTCAGTCATCTTGTCCTACCTGGAAGGTGACAGGGTCCGCTGTTGGTAGGACTCTAAGTGGGTTAGGCTAGCCCGACATACCCGTGGACTTGGCTCAACATTCGGCTGAGCCGCCACTCTTCTTTAATCCCGTGGATTTTCTAGTAGGCTTAAAAGCCCAGTCCGTTGAAATTTAAGCTAGGCTCGGACTTCTCTATTCGGCCCCCTTCAAAGTTCGGCCCGTTGAAAATTTGGGCCAATATATAGAAACATTTATATGTTGAAATTTGAATGGAAGTAATGAGTTTAGTGTTTTTTTTTTACAAGTTTGAATGGAATTAATGATTTTGAATGTAAACATAGATAATGTTCAATTACAAGGCTTATACTCTTGCATGTATTTTTTTAACGACATTAATATTTTTTATTAAAAATTTTATTAAATTTTTTAGCCTACCCGAGGTCGGATTTTATAATTTGGTAGATTAGTTAAGCGCAGCCCAACCCAGCCCAAGTCAATGCCACCCGAGCTTGGGCCTAGAAAGGTTAGTGTCAAGCTTAGGTCAGGCCTGGTTTGATCTGGCTTGAGCCCGACCCATTGATAGCCCTAGTTGTTGGTGCTCGGTCTTCGGTCTTTCCAATCTTCTAATCACATTTCCTATCTTCTCAGGTTGGCTGGCCATTACAATGGACATCCTCCATGTCACATCCCGACGTGGAATATCAAAACGGGTAGTTGCATTCAAGTGAGTATAGAGCAATAGACATCAAACCATTGTACAATCAAGTAATAGAAATAACTAACTTTTATTCATTATCATTCACCATTGTCCATTACATTCCCTAATTTAGAGCCAATACATAGGGCCCATTGACAACTAACAATGAAGAAAATAAAACTGACTAACTATACTAGTCTAAGACTACTATGACTCCATGATAACTTCTCTCCACACTAGACTCCATATGAGACGCTCGTTCACTCTTGGTCATCCCCATCCACGAGTGTGTTGTCTTCATTGTTAGTCTCACTTGAAACAATCACGGATAACATTTGGTGAGCGATAACGCCCAGTAGGTCTTATATCTCTTGACCAGACATGCTTAAAGTGATTAATGTATTAACAAGCCTAGCTAGTAACTAAAGAGAAAGCATAATATCGTGTCAAGAAAGTAATAACATGATGATGTCATATAGTAACGAGTACAAATACAACGAATATAGTACGAGATCAAGTAATGGCCAAATAGCACATATCATTCAAGTCATGTAACAAGTATAGTCTAGCACTTTCACAAGTGTGATTGTCATAGATAATCGAGATAGTATAGCACTTGGGTGTAATGCCAAACACTCTGGTCAATTAACTCCATTGGGCAAATAGCACTTTTGGGCAGACCTCCCGGGACCAAACCGGCACTTTTATATTGCCAAACATTAGTCATGTTTCTTATCTTTAGACAATTAGTCATGGACATATAGAGTACCAAGAATAGTAGAGAAGAGTAGATGAATAAACGAGAGCATAAATGAACAAGAATAGATTAGAGAGAACATGCAAATGAGTGTTTCTGCATTAACTAGAAACATACAGGGGTCATACACATGAAACATTATGAGGAAAATCATGATAGTGACTGTTTTAAATAGTGTTAGCCCACTTACGACAGCAAGGCACCTAGAGGGGGGTGAATAGGTTGAAACTGAAATCTGAAAGCAAATCCAACCACTTAAAACTTTTGGTTAGTGTAAATAAATTGTGTGCAAAGAAAGACAACTTGATTTTTGGAGTTCGGTCTGTGTTTCTGCACAGACAGGAACTTGGCGTCAATACCCTTGACGCCGAGATCCCTGGTGTGCGTCCAGCGATCTTGCCGTCCACTCTTGGAACGGCCAGAGACCGCCGTTAAGTTCTCCAGGACAGAACAGTGAGCTGTTCTTCCTGATTTATTTGATTAATTTCGATGTGTTTTCAATGAGGATATATTGTAAACTTATTATGATATGTAATATGGATGTCTAAATGTGTGGTGAGATCTTTGTAATTTTTGTGATTTGGCATAAATGGTTTATTTATGGAAAATGTGTGCATGATGAGATCTAGACCATGTTCGCTACCGTGTATGAAATTCATGTGGAATTGGATGCCTTAAATAAGTGTTCAAGCCTTCTCTCCTATTCTTCTATTTCATATCCTCTTGAGAGAGAGAAAGGGCTTAGGGTCTGAGTGTTTTCATTGTACATTTGTTTTTCTCACATCTATCTCAAATCAAGCCTTGTCTATTCATCTTTGAGCTTGATCTAGGGGCTTTGGGTTCTAACTTTGTTCTTCAGAGTTGTGCCTCTTCATTTGAAGAGAAGGCTTGTTGTGTAAGCATTTTCTTGGATAGGGCGTTGTTCCCCTTGTTGAAGGAAAGACCTGCTGGGGTGTATACCAGTGAGTTGCTTTGAACTCGCAAAAGAAGCACCTGGTTGAAGTGAAATAGTGGGCTGCCTTCTTACCCGAAAAGAGAAGAAGACTAGGTGGGGTGCTGGGTGTATTTCTCCTCGTGTAGAAGAGAGGACCAGCTCTGCTGGGCATTGTATGTCCTTAAGGGAGACTATATCCTTGGTTAGTGAAAATCTCAAGTGTTCTTGGAGACTGGACGTAAGGCTTCCATTTGGAGGTGTCGAATCAAGATAAATTTTTGTGTTCTTGTGTGTGCTTGCTTCCGCTCTTTTAACTTTCTTTGCACATAATTTATTTACACTAACCAAAAGTTTTAAGTGGTTGAGTTTGCTTTCAGATTTCAGTTTCAACATATTCACCCCCCCCCCTCTAGGTGCCTTGATGTCATAAGTGGGCCAACAAATAATGCTTTCAGGTACTGGCAAACTAGTAAAGAACACAGCCTACTCCCTGGTGTTGGATCTAGATAGAGCTTTAGATGTCCTAAAGGGGGGTGAATAGAACTTTCTGCAATTTAAAAGTTATCCGAATCTGAAAGAACATTTGATAGAAGTGTTAGTACCTTGTGTGGTGTGTGTGTGAAGCTAGGGTAACTAGGCAGAAACAATCACAAACAGTGCACATGAAATTTATCTTGGTTTAGACCTCCACTCAATTAGGAGTCCTACGTCTAGTCCCCAAGCACACCTTGGAATTTTCCACTAACTACCAAGAACCTTTGTCCTTCTCTCCAATGAAAGGTATTACAACCACTTGCTCCCTAGCAAGTCTTCCCTTTACCAAAGGGGTAAGCAACCACCTACCACAGTAGGTCTACCCTTCTACAAAAAGGGAACTACAGGGAACAAAGCCCCTGTTGGTTTCTACTCTGAATGAGGGTTGACAGAGTGCTTGCTTAGAGAATGAGCAAACACAAAAGAACAAAAAGAGATATACAAATATGCTTGAAAGATCAAGACTCTTTCTGACTAAAGGGTGGACTAATAAGAAGAACTCAAACAATCTAAACCACCTACAGACAAGCTTCTAAATGTAGAAGAGCAGCAGAGCTTGGAGTCGGCTTGCTTGCATAGGTTGCTCTCCTTCAGATTTTATGTGAGCACTCTTCTCTTTTGTGCTTTGTTTCTTCTTGTCTCCCTTGATCTCTTGAGGTGTGTATTGATGTATCTAATCTCTATGTTTGTATTTGTCTTTTTCTACACAGAGAAACTTCAGCTCCTTATATAAACTTCAGAGTCTTGTTTCCCGTTGGAATATAGCCATTTCAGAAATGTGAACATTGTGACTTGGGAGACAGCTTGAACGATCCATCTTCAGATCCGTGAGTTTCTCAACAGCTTCCTACCTATATGGATAGTTGCATGGTTTTATAAACAGCCGCAGTGGATGTCTACAAACACCATACCCAAACAAGGTCTTTTCTCTTCCTCATGGTTAGATTTGTGAGCAATAAAATATTAAGTGAAAGCAAAAAATAAGTCGTTTGAAAAGATATCTAACTATTGTAGACATGCCATTTTTGACAACATATCGAGTACATTTCATGTTATACTGCAATGCCTCAGAGTGACTCTCTTTAATTAACCATCTGAGTGATTTTTCTATTTTTCTAGATTTTTTTAGGATTTTTAAGAATTTTTCTAGGGCTTTAAGGGGTCCTCTGTGCACAATTGATTCACGACAGACACAACGGTCGCAGTTCAGGAATTTGATCTGCGATGGGTCAAACCTTCGCGTATTATCCTTCCTTTTTCAGCACCTGCCATGCTTTGTAATCGCGTCCACCAGAGTCGTCGCGTTTAAGAGTTTCCAATTTCGATTTATGGTAAATTCTAAAATTATTTTTAGAAAGATTTTCTTGCTAATTAGAATCGCGTCCACATGGTCCGTCGCATTTCTAACCTTCCATTGTTTCAAAATTGATTCCCATCAGAAATCGATTCTTTCAAATACGCAACCACAATTGTCGTCGCGATTCAAAGTTTCTATTTATTAAATTTGGAAAGAATCAATCGATATTGGAAGTGTTATAAACACGTCGGTCCATGTCGTCGTGATTCTAAAACCTGCTATAATCGATGTTCAGAAAGGCTTAATCGAAGTAAGTGGACCTTATTAAACATGACGCCTTAGTTGGTCTCGATTCATCTTAATAGGCGACCACTGTGTCCATCGCGATTTACCAAATTTGCCCCTATAAAAAGACCCCCGTGGCCATTGTTTTGATAACAACCTAAGCATTACGACAAAGCCTTGCTGCACTAGAGAGTCAAATTCCGAGCTTAAGGAGAAGAACCATTCTCTTCAAGCTACTTCAAGTCTTCATCTATTGGAGCTTGGTCGTCATTCTCTCAAGTGCATTGGACTTTGAGGAGGCTTCTTCCTCTTCATTTGTTGCAGCACCAATCATTCCATCGGATTCCTTGGCTTCTCTTTTGTTCTTTCATTTCTTTTACTCTTATTTAGTGCATTCATCACACTCCATCATACCATCACACACTTACTTCATTTAATTCACACCTATACATTTTAGGGGTTTCTACACCACCCCCACAAGATGTGTTCAAGCCCATGCTATTGCATTTCTCACATGTTTCTTTGAATTTAACACTACACAACTAGACTAATCCTTCTTTCACGTGTTTGCTTGTTTCCCTTTTTTGCAAGATAACCAATCAAGCTAAAGTCTTCTTCGCCGGCCGGCCGGTTGAAGGAGTAAGAGTCAACCCACCACTTCAACTCCAGCGATCTTTGGGTGAAGGTAAGTAACTCTACGCCTCTCACTCACTTTTTCGGTACCCTTGTGTACCTGGCGATCACATTTCCTCCATAGTGCACACACGCACTCTTCTTCTTCTTTCTACGTAAAAATATTCTTTAATCTTCTTCTTTTTTTAAATTATTCTTTGTGGGTGTTTGAAAAAAAGTACACTCACAACTACTTCAGAAAAAAAAAAAAAGTATGTACTTAAAGTGTGCTAGGGTAGGTGAGCATTCAAGGGGGTATGGACACCTACTTGGCGCGCAAAAGACTTTTCCTTAAAAACTAGAAATATGTTAGTTTGAATGACACTTCCAGATATCTTGCAAACTATCTGTGAGTTATCTAAGTTACAGATATGAACCTTTTAAAATATTAAATCAAAGTGTATGGACATATCTTTAAAAACATATTATAATGTTCACCAATCGATGTTCGAAGATATTATACAAAGCCAATCAGAATAATACTTCAACAATCGCTATTTAGAACTTCAACAATCGATGTAACGACCCTCCTTATACCAGTATGATTATACCAATCCACATCGATATAAAGGGCGTCATTACAGTGGGACATTTACCCAACACAACACAATAGGTCGAGATGTACATAAATAATAAATGAGTATAGCGGAAATAAAGGAGAAATATTATTCCATCATCATTCACATAATTCTACAGTCTATATAGCAATGAAAGAAATAACAAATGTCCACATTATTACAAGTCCAAATGAAATACATTGTCATTGTTCACAAACTAATGAAAATGAAATGTACTACGTAGCAATCTCCAAAAGTAAAGCTACTCCTCGCGCTCAGAGTCGCTCCTCACTATGTCCTCCTCAAGTATAGGGACACTTGTCTCACCTATATGTTAAAGCAAGTATGAGTCTTTCAACAAGACCCAACAAGCAACCTAAAGTACATCCTTACACACATCACATTCACATATTAGTCTTTTAAACAATAAAAGAGAACACATGGTACATGCTTCATGTTGATTAAGCAAATACATATGAACAACCAACACATGTTTTCTACACATAAAATATAACATGATTCATGGTTTCAAATTCTATTCACATCGTTTCACAAGTATACCTAATTAAATCATGAGAATATGCATATAGCAACTATCAATCCTAGCATGATATCTAATCATTTTCACATGCTTTTAAAACACATATACACATCTTAAGCTTGCTGTCTTAACATAAATATATCACTTTTACATGTTTTCACATCATTTCACATGCTATCACATTCACATGACACTATCACATGTTCACATTTCACATATTCACATCTTTCACACTTTTACACTTAATTTACTGTGACACATAGTCCGAACCACCATAAAGAAGGACACACATTCACATAACACATACCCATCACCTAGGCAACAAAGTGACGAATCGTCATAACTGCGCAGAACCGGGAGAAGCCCTCTCCACCCTAGCCAGTGGTACTTGTCCACCTCCAGGATTTCATCCTAATGCCCATAGGATATCACACATATTGAGCCTTTCCATAGGGACTTTACTATAGTACGGCTCCACAGCCTTCTATGGTAGCAGTGTCAATGTCGGCACAGTTACACATTATCACTTAATCACATGATTTACATTATCCACATGCACTATTTAACTCGTTCTCATGCACTTTAAACATATATTCATGGTTCAGTTTACAGAACTCAGAATGACTGATTCACAGTGTCTAATTAATCATATCAGTACTTAATCATGTTGCTAAACACTAAGATTTACATGGTTTAAATCAACATGCTTAATATGGTCTAATTACCCCTGTTAAAAACAAACTATATCCACAGGACTCAAAACAGTATCAAATTTTTATCACAGACTCCATACATATGATGTGTCTCTTGTCTAATTTTTTAGATTTTTCGCAATAGTAAAACTAATTTTAAAAATTTAAATAGACTTCATGCATATTTTAGTGAAGTATTCACCTAACATGTTAGACAGTAAAGTAGTCAGTTCTAACAGGTCCAAAACATGTGAACATCAGTATAAGATCATGAAAATTTTCTGTGACATTAACATGAAGTAAACTCATTTTTTAGGATTAAACATAGCCATAACATGCTTATTCTCCAATAACAGAATTTAAACTAAATAATATCATGCTCAGAAAATTTACTAAACCTCATGATATGACCTACAACCATGTCTGACAAACCCTAATTTTTACAGCATGCACAGACTTTTAGACAATCGAAAATCACAGCACATAGATCCAACATATAATTCTGCAGAAAATAGATAAACTTGGCGGCAAGGTCCTTGCAGTCAACATGGGTTAATGACACAAGATGCTATCGTTAACTCAAGAACTTGGTGGCAACAAGCTTGCCGTCAATTTCCTATTTGCAGAAAGTGCAGACTGAACGCAAATAACTTGGAGAATTGGGGGTTCCAGGACACGAATAAAATTCGAAAAAATTTATAGGACCTAGGGGATGTTGCCCAACTAGCAAGCCCAGAGGGGGGTGAATGGGATTCTTAAAATTTCATTTTAGATGAAAACCTGTCAACAAAAACGCTTAACAGAAAAGCTCCGAGATTGATTGTTAGTGTTAGTAATAGAGAAGACAAGAGAGCAAACACATAATCACACAACACAGGAAATTTTATCCTGGTTCGGACCTCCTATCCCAAGGAGTCCTACGTCTAGTCCCCAAGCAACAACTTGAGATTTCACTATCCAAGGGTACTGTCCCCCTCAAGGACCTTTACAAATCCAGCCGCAACTGGTCTTATCTTCTAACCCAGAAGAGGTACAAAAACCACCCTATTACACAGGTCTTCCTTCCTTAACGAAGGGAATACCAACCACCTGTTTCCAATAGGTCTTCTCTTCACAACCCGAAGAGGAACTTCACAACAGATGTGAAAAAAGTAAATGGCCCCTATACCAAGCTTACAACAAATGTTTGATCCGAGGCAATGTCTAAGAGAGAAAGATTTTCACTAGATGAAAACTCTCAGAACTACAAAGGCTCTCCAAAAGCTAAGCAAATGAACACGGAGAGCTAAGAGCTACAGAAGATTATGAAGTGAAGCTTTTTGGGGCTCTTGTTTCTGATCCTCGCAAGTTGTAGGTTGGTTCTCTAAAAGCTCTAAGGTGCAAAAGTTGTTCTTCATGGAGACATCAGTCTTCTATATATCTTCTCTTGAAAATATAGCCATTGAAATGGCCATTGTCTCTATGATAGACGCACGTTAGACAGCATGCTCCAAGGGGTACAACAGGTAAACCTGTAGCCAATTAATGCTCTGGAGCCATGCACGCAAAGAGAAGATTCATCTAGATATTCTTCAGCTTCTAGTTTTCCAACGTTGTAAGAATTGGTACTCACAAAGACCTGCACACAATAAATGTCAAACCGTAGACAACTAGACTGTCTCTATGCTTGTCAGTCAACGTTAGAAATCATACAGTAAGAACGTACACCAAAATAGAAATGCTATTCTGTCACCTGATAAAGTATTTGCTATTGTATCATGGGTGTAGAAAGCATTCAGACATGCGACATGCAGATGATGTGTACAGTCACAATAAATGCAGGGATATTAGTGATGTACGCGGGAAGACTTTGACTTTCATAATATTTGAAAATATATTTGAATATCATGTATGAAATCGATGTAATCCATAAAGTCGTTATGACAATGAAATAGTTGTTCAACTTATGAAATCATTGTTTATGCAAATCGTTATACAAATATAGGCAAATCGTTGTTCAAACATAAACAAATCGTTGTTTGAGCAAATCATTGTTCAAACATAAACAAATTGTTATTTGAGAAAATCGTTGTTCAAACATAAACAAATCGTTGTTCAAACATAAAAAAATCGTTGTTCAAACATAAACAAATCGATGTACAAGTAAATCATTGTATATATATAAACAAATCGTTGTACAAGCATAAGCAAATCGTTGTACAAGAGAAAGTAAATCATTGTACAAATAAATCGTTGTATAGATATAAGCAAATCGTTGTACAGATCGTTGTATAAGCAAATCGTTGTACAAGTATAAACAAATCGTTGTACAAGAGAAAGCAAATCGTTGTACAAGCAAATCATTGTACAGATATAAGCAAATCGATGTTTTCACTTATCGAATCGTTACAACAATCAAATCGATATTTTCACTTATGAAATCGATATGACAATCAAATCGTTATTTTCTCTTATGAAATCGTTATAAGAGTCAAATCGTTGTTTTCACTTATGAAATCGATATGACAATCAAATCATTGTTTTCTCTTATGAAAAAATGTTATAAGAGTCAAATCATTATTTTCACTTATGAAATCGATTTAAGACCGAAATCGTTGTGAGATCGAAATCAGTGTGAAGCCGAAATCGTTGTGAGACCGAAATTGATGTGAAACAGAAATCATTGTACTCACTTATCAAATCGTTATAAGATGAAATCGTTGAGCGATAGAATCGTTCATGCTCACTTATCAAATCGTTATAAGATGGAATCGTTGTAGTGATAGAACTGTTCTTTGACTTATGAAATCGTTATGTTGTAAGGAAAATTGTTGTTCTACAAAGGAAATCGATGTGTACTTAGAAGAAATGCATGCTCTGAACTTTAAATGATATAGTGTAAGAATTACTTATAGATTTGGCTTGACTTATTCCCTGTGGATGAACTTCAGAAAAACTTGTTAGAAAATGATTGTTAGGGTTTTGTTAATCACAAAAATTATATATAATTAAATAAAATTATATGGAGATGGACTGATCATCAATCTCCCCCTTTTTGGTGATGACAAAACATAACATAAAGATATAAGGCTCCGAAATGAATCTAAGTAAATTTGCTAGAAAAATTTAAAGAGTGTATTTCATAACATTTTACTTTCTCCCCCTTTTTGTCATTAAGCAAAAAAAAATATGAAGATAAACAAAGAAAGAAGAGAAGAAAGATAAATGGTGGCCAAACATCAATCTATTAGATCACTGCAGGGGTACAAGAAGATAGAAGGCAGGAGACAAGAGAGAGCCATGGCGAGTAATAATCGGCCAAGCCTTGCGTTCTACTCTTCAAAATAACCTTGGAAGGCTCCATAAACCATAGAGTAGGAAGGTCCCATAACAGGAGCCATCCTCTGGATGTGAAGTTGCCTTTGAGCTTCCACGAAGTTGCCATATTCATCTTGGCCAAGAGACATTTTGTAGGAGCTGGAGGTACCAAAGCTAGTATGCTGGAGAAACTAATCTACTGAGATGGGGTAGAAGATCTGCTGCTGCTTCAGTTCCTTTTTCATAGCCACATACACCTTGTATCTCTCAACGCATGTGGTAAAGGGGTCTTGAATAAGGTGAATGGAGTTCAAATCAAGGAATTCTTCAGCAGAGAGAGGAGGTTTAGTAGCTCTGTCCGGAGAGGAGTTGAAATCAACAAGCTGCTAAGCAGAAAGTGGGTAATGTCTTTCCCAGTCAGCTAGAGACAGCCGCTCACACTCGGACAATAGAGGGGCAAGAACATCTAATTTGATGTGGCCCTGGTGATATTCCCGGAACAAAAAATGGTGGAATGCAAGCAAATTACCTCTCTGAATAGAAATGCGGGTCATGACTCTGGAAAATCTTTCAAAAATGATGGGACCGACGTCAGAATCCATGACTAAAGAGTGAAGTGGAGGTAGGAAGACCACATCTGGCATCTTCAATGTGACGAAATCCACTTGAATGGAGGTGGAATGTGTAGTATCCGAACCAAGAAGAGAAATAGCTTGCTAGAATTGGCCAAGCTGAACTTTGGGCAGATTATTGAGATATCTATAATCATTAAACATCTGGAAATAGCGGATAAACTTGATCTCCTTATGAATAAATGGACCCCAGGTATTCTTGTGATGAATCATAAACCACTCAGAGAGAGTGAGTGGGTGATCCCTGGGTGGGAATCGAGCAGAGCTGGCAGATATGAATTGCTTGTATAAAGATTGATGGCCCCGAACCCACTGATCTTCATTTTTAGCCTCAGTCATAGAGAAAATTTTTGACTGTTCAGCTTTTGAAAGAGAGGAGAGGGGAAGAACAATATTTAGGTGGTTGGTGAGATGTAGGTGAGGAAGGCCAAAAATGGTGGCAAAAGTGCATTTTTGAAGGAATTCACAATAGATAGACCTTCTTCCTTACTAGGGGTGAGGGCTGGTCAATCGACTCTAAGAAGCAGACAGTATGCCCTTCCCTTGGGGGCACACTTCTGTATGCATCCTTCTTTCCTTGTGCACCTATTTTCATTGAAGGTCTGGATCTCAAGGTCTAATCTAGGGTTAGTCGGCCTTATCCAAGGGAGGATGGAGACTTTCTAATGTTGCCTAGGACAAGAAGATCTCAATAGGGGCACACATATTAGTCTTTAGTAGTCAAACATCACTATTTAATCTTCAACCTATGGGTTTGGCAGACCCTATCTGGCAAACCTCGAAGCATATCTAGCTTTGCCTTTGAGCTGTTATTTGGGAAAGAAGTCCTAAAATGCTTGGGAGTTGACAAAGCGCCCTTCAACTTTATCCTGGAGGATGGACTGTCAAGCGCCCGACCCATATGCCCTTCAACATTATCCTAGAGGAGAGGTTGTCAAGTACCCAATCCGAGGGCCCTTCAACATTGTCTTGAAGAAAGGGCTATTAGGTGCCCAATCTGGAGGCCCTTCGACATTTTCCCAGTGTCGGGTGCTCGGCCTAGAGGCCCTTCAACATTATCTTGGAGGGGATGGCTGAGTTCAGTCCCTCAACTGAACAAACCATCCAGCACCCTAGTTGGTCTTACCTTAACACAAGGGGAACACTGAGTACAATCCCTCAGCTGAACCACCCAACATATAGTTGGTCTTCTCTTCTCTCAAGAAGAGGAACAAACTGTCTTTCTTAAGAAAAGAAAGAGCCAGCCGTCGAGATCAAGTCTAGAAGAAAAAGAACTTGACTCTCTTGATCTCAACAGCAACCTGAGAGCTAGAAGATATGAAAGAATCTTAGACTCTCATGCTCACAAACTCTCACTCATATTTACAATAACACATAGAGAGAGAAAGAAGGAAGAGGCTTGAACGCTTGAACGCTTGAACAGATTTCCTAGTTGTGTGTGTTCTCCCCTCTACAGCTTGAAGCCCTCCATCTTCTTTATACAGTTCTTTGAAGAAGACCGTTGAGGAGATCCATTGGGACTCCTTCTATCCATTGCTTCTTCTTCTTCTGCCTGTTGCCTCTTGGAGATATTGAAGAAGACCATTTAATTGATAGTTGTTAGACTCCATCTCCTTCCCATTGCTTCCTCTTCAGTTGAGCATATTTCCAAAGTTCCTCTTTACAGGTCTCACATAAGTCTTGGGTAAGTGCTGTAGACCAGCATGTAATAAATGCACAGAAGAAGATGTTAAGCCAGAGCAGTCATGTGTCAGTCAGTCTTCTTTTCCCCTTAGTATGTAGGTTCTGACTGACACCCTTCTTACCTACCACAAAAAGGTAGCATGAAAAAGGTAGGATGCAGTCTGACCAGATTTCTTGAAAGCAACTGCCTTATAGAGTTTTTTTGTTTTTGAGATAGAAAATAATAGGTAAAAGATGTGTAGAGGATTTGAAATCTTACTTAAGCGCTATATTCAAAATAAGGATATAGCTAATCGATGTATTTAAATTAAGTTGGTCACTAATCAGAAGCATACATGATAGTTGTTCACCAATCGAAACATCATAAGCCTAATCGAAATATTTTAAGGCAAATGTTCACTAATCGGTACAATGTATGACATGTATTCAGTAATTGATATGTGAACAACACTAATCGAAACAATATAACGTAAGTATTCATTAGTCGATATCTGAATAATGCTAATCGGAATAACATATAGCCTTTATTCAGTAATCAGTACATTCATAACATCAATAGGAATATTATTGAACTTTTGTTCACTAATCGAAAGGATATTGAACATTTGTTCAGTAATTGGAATATTCATAACACCAATCGATAAAAACTTGTTCTCTAATCGGAACACCACAAGAGTAATCGATGTGATGTTAAGTAACCGAAAAAGATTTCTCTTCACTAATTAATAGAGACTTCTTCAGTAATCGATGTGAAGCTTTCTTCTCTAATCAGTATAACACTGCTCTTATCGATAGAAATTTTCTTTTGTTCTCTAATCGATATAAACTTTTCTTCAGTAATCAATGTGGTACTTTAATCCCTAATTTATACACATTGAACTATAATCGATATAGGCTTTTAGTATATTTCTTTTTACAGCGATTGAAATTATCTTATTTCTTATAGATAAATACCTTGAAAAAAAATATTCACAATATTTATGAGTTTTAGTTATCACTAAAACAAATATATTCACAATATTCATGAGTTTTAGTTATCACCAAAATATATTCACAATATTAATGAGTTTTAATTATCACCAAATTATAGAGATAAATATAAAAGTGGTTCAACACTTTTCGGCCATCCAAGGTGATGAGTTGATAAGCCCCCTTGCGAAGTACTTCCGCCACTCAGTATAGACCTTGCCAATTGGGCGCCAGCTTGCCTACTATCAAGTGGTGATTGTTGACTCTTTTATCTCCATGACTATGTATTTTGGTGATAACAAAAACCTCAAAATTACATGTTTTTAATCATGACTATACCCTAAATACATATCCTCATATCTAATGTACTCATTTGTTCAATCACATCTTCATTCTCATTATTGGTGTCAACAGATGATGTATAGGTGTCGACACACGATAACCATGTGTTGACTTGTGAAGCACGTGTGTTGACCTGTGAACATCATGTGTTGACACACTCTTATCCTATCATTCTTGTTCATTTATGTTCTTCTTACTTTTAATGATCTTGATGACATTTTGCCTTAATAACTATTTTTAAGTCTGTCAACAAGATAAATAAGTCTTTTCATGACTCCAATGATCATCACAGTAAGTATTCAAAAAAATGCTCAAGTAAATTCCAGATTATTTACTTCATGAAAACTTTTCTTAAGTCTATATCGATTAATGTCTAAGCCTCCTACCGATTGGTGACTTTGTTCCCTATCGATTCTTGAAGAATATCTCTCTTGATTGACCCATATTCTACGGATTGGTGTTCAAATGTTTCGATAGGTTCGTACTTCTATCGATTGATTCACAAATCCTATCAATTGTTGTTATAATTGTTCTGATTGGTGTTATAAGTTGTTTCGATTGTTTAAAATATCAATTGTTATTATAATTGTTCCGATTCGTGACTACTTACTTTACCATATCGATTGGTGACCAAATAACTTTAACTCATAACAATTGATGTTGTTTCACATCGATGATGAACAAGTGACATGTTTCATATCGATTGATGTTATTTTCCTTTCGATTGGTGAACAAACACTTATTGTGACGACCCTCATTATACCGGTACGGTTATACCAACCCACGTCGGTATAGTGAACGTTATCACAGTGGGGCATTTACCCAACAATAACATACGATTGAGATACACATAAATATAGACACAGAGTAGCGGAAGTAAAAGAACCACTGTCTTCATTTCATTCATCATCCACATTTAACATACATGATTCAACTAACAATTTTAAAAGAACTAAAGTCCACATAATGAAATACTAAACTCAAATACATAGTTTGTCCACAAATTACATCATGTTTCTATTACAATGCCTTGTTACATACAATGTAAGCAAAAGTCACTCTACAACTCCGCCACGTTACTCCCCGCGCTCGGAGTCGCTCTCCACGGTCTCCTCCAAAGGTGTATCACCTACTAAACATGTACGCCGAAGCAAGAGTGAGTCTAAAAGACTCAGCAAATAACACCACACATATCATACATGCATATATCATAGCAGGTTTTCATCCAAAGTCAAAAAGACAAAACATGTAGCATGCTTAACATCAATAAGAGACAACCTATCATGGTAATTCTACCAAATTAAACACATGGTTCATGATTTCAGATTTTTCAAAATAAAACATTCTATCACATGCTTTCTACTTATTCCATCACATAAAGGTTTTACCTCCAATTAAGCAAAACATGAGAGCAACCAAACATGGTGTGCTTACATACATAAAAGGAGATCTTCCTATCAGGATTTCTACACATTCTTGCACATGCACATTATCGTTTTATACACTTTTAGCTTGTTGTTTTGACATGAATTAGAAACTCACAACCAATCACATGAGAGCTACAATCTCAATTAACTATATCATGGTGGCGCTTAAACATGGAAACGTTTACACATAAGTAAGAAATGCTACTAGCATGGATTCTACGCATTTGTACACATGTAAAACATTTTCCTAACTACAATTAGGTTGCTGTTATGACACAAGTTTAATATTAACATATCATGGATCACCATTTCATCATCTAACACATTAGTTTCACATCTTTGCACAATTTCCTCATTCACATAGTTCACTTTTTACACATTGCACATTTACACATGTTCACACTACACAATTTACACATGATCACATTCACATTTCACATTTCACATTTTACACTTTACACTTTAGTGTCGTGACACATAGTCCAAACCACCATAAGAAGGACACATACACATCACATACACATAGACGTCACCTAGGCAATATAGTGACGACTCTTGGACTGCGCAGACCGGGAGAACAAGTCTCCACCCTAACCAGTGGTACTTGTCCACCTCCAGGATTTCATCCTAATGCCCTTAAGATCTTAACACATTGAACCTTCCCATGGGGACTTTTCCATGGTACGGTTCCACGACCCTCTATGGAAGCAGTATCACACTTGGCACAGTCTTACATATTACACATACCGATTTTTACACACATTTTTACACAAGACATCATCATGCCTTTACAATCTCTCTCTCACACACATGGCTCTGTTTTTCCTAGCATGATGCTACTGATAACAGGGATTAACAATCACTAACTTGCATTAATCAGGTTGGAAAAAAACACATCATTAAGTCATATTCATGATAACATGCATTTATCATATTTTTCACATGAAATTTTCATAACACACTTTGCAGTCATCAGAATAGCATGAAAATTTAACCACATACTCATTTCAGGTTTAATATTACATGAAATTTTCAATTTTTCAGAGTTAACATATATTTTCAGAAATTGAAACATTCAGCCTCAGATTATCTATAATTCAATTCCACACCGAACACAACATGAATAGCAGATTCAACAGACCTCAACCCTGAACCCAACATATACCTTATCACAGGAATTTTCCCCGAATTTATTACACAACACACAATTTATTGGAAATTTCACAAACCCTACGCATGTTTTCTATTTTCAGAACAGAAATTTACAGTAAATCATACGTTCATGGAGAAATTTCAGAAATTGCAGGGCACAGAATGACCCCTACACACATGGTTCACAAAATTTAGGGCACCCAAATTATCCACAAATCATGAGAATAGTGGGTGAACATACATAGCCATATCTTCCACATGCATTTCAATAAGCTAGTAAACTCTACCATCCACAAAAAATACACAATAATTTTCCCACACACCACATTAACTAGTATACATAATATATAGAAGTTACATTATATCCTCATTGCGAAAACCCATCGAAAATAGTCATATACTAGGAAGAACAGCTCACTGTTCTGTCCTGAAGAACTTAACGGCAATCTCTGGCCGTTCAAGGAGTTGGACGGCAAGATCGCTGGACGCAGACTGGAGATCTTGGCGGCAAGAGGCCTTGACGCCAAGTTCCTGTCTGTGTAGGGGCACAGACCGAGCTCCAAATACAAGAAGAATGGGGGATCCAGGACTCGATTTAAAATCTGTAAAAATCACAAAACCCTACTAGACATCTACATGGACGAAATGTATGGGGTACTTGCCTTTTTAAAAACCTCCAAATGGATCTAAGTTGTTGTTGAAGCTCTCCTTGGGCAGTCCCAAGAAGCCTCCAAAAGCTCCTTCCTCCTGGTTCTCAGTCGATGCAAGCTCCAGTCCAGTGTTGGGGAAGCCTTCCCCAAGGTCCAGACTCCCTCCTAGCAGCAGTGGATCGCCGGAAGAAGCCTTCAGTCGCTGGATTCAAGCTTGCCAAGCTCAGTTTTCTCTCACAGAAGCTAGGGTTTTCTCTCCTCTTTGCAAAGAGCCAAAGAGAGTTCTTTCTGGTGCAGAAGGAGTTTGGCTTATAGGAGAGGGGTTTGGGGAACCACGGAGAGGTGATGTGAAGGCCTGCTAGCCGTTGGGGACATCTCCCCAATGGCTAGGCTTGCTTGCCCTCGGAGTTTTGGGGTCTGCAACGCATGCAGGTCAGAGATCTTAACGTCCACATCCATGGACGTTGGATTAAGTATTGGCGTCCATCGAGGTGGACGCTGACTCGGTATGGGCGTCCATCCATGTGGATGCCAATTGGGTCCTTCGGCCAGAACTCAAAACATGCAGAAACCATGCTTAACTTATACATATATACCTACCATACATATGTATTATCATGTACACACTACCACCATGCAATTCATACATTATTTACAACTAATTATACACACGCACACATAAGTATAACTAGTTAATTCATACGTAGATATGTACATTGATAATTACTAAATTTTAGTGTTAAATTTCATACATGTAGTTGATGTTAGACATTAATTGTCCATAAATAACGTACAATTTGATTTTAATTTTCATGTCATCTAAAAATAAAATTTTGAACACTTTAGTTAAATTGTTGGGTTAGAATACACATGATTAGATTTTTCATTCAATAAATCATACATTGACTAATTAGGTCCACTTTGAAAAATAAAAGATATTTTGTAAATAAATTTTGTTTTTGTAATATTCTCTTAATTAGATTTTAGTTTGTTAATAAATAAAATTTTATACATACCTCATTCAATCCCATTAAATAAGCTAACACTTCTACCCCACCACTACCATCATGCCACATACCCCACACACACTCCATTTAAAATTTGTTTTATTTTCTTCCCACCAGATTAAAGAGGATTCGGGGGAAACTGGGTTCTTCCTAGAACCATCTAGAGGCGCCCAGAAGAAGGAGGCGATGGCCTGCTGCTGGCATGGAGCTGGCCAAGATGAAGCGCCCAGGTGCGGGCTCATGTGCTGGAGGGCCCGGTTGTGCTGGCCAAGCTGAGGCGACCTGGAGTGGCAGTGTGCGGCCGGGAGATGCAGATCAGATGGGAGTTTGCTCTGGCGGAGCTGGGCCAAGCGGACCTGGCGATATGGCTGGCGGCTGGTGCGACCACGGCAGGCAGTCGGGTGACGCGGGCGATGGCGCATGCGACTGGTGGACTGCTGGTGGCGCTTTGGGGCTGGGAAGAGCGGCGCTGAGCGGCTGGTGCTGAGCTTGTGCACGGCGGTGTGTGCGATCTGGCACATGTGGCTGGAGCGCGAGGCAGAGCAACAGGGGGCGCTATGGTGCTGTGAGGGCGGTGAAGGCCTGCTGAGGTGGCGATCCAGAGCAGGCTGACATGGCGATCCTGGTACACTGCTGAGGCAGCATCCAGGAAGCGGGAAGAGGTGCAGAGCAGAGGCGCCTGGAACCCTATAAAAGGACCCCAAGTCCTCTTCTCCGAGGTTGGCAAGTAGGGAATTAGAGAGGGTTTTTAGTCTCTATATTTCTTCTGTACTTTCTCCTTTTGAGCAGAGCAGTGAGGAAGCGAGTTGGGAGTTTTGGAGGTTTCTTTTGGTTTCTTTGGTTCGACAGAAGAGTTGTCCATTTCTTTTGTTTTTTTTTTTTTTTTTCTGATGGCTTCTGCTGTAGAGGGAGACAGAGTGGGCCATTTTCAAATTTCTGTAGAGCAGAGCAGTGGTTCTGGGGGATTCGAGATTTCAGAAGTTCTTTTGTACTTCATCTAGAATTTCTTTCTTTCTTCTGTAGATTGTTGATAGAATCGACATTTCCCTTTCCTTTATTCTGTGCAAGTTCCGAATTCGATTTTTTTTATTTCTTATGTGCAAATGGTGAAGGTGATCCAGTGGCGTTTACGGCATTTAGTTCCCATTTCTTTGTGTTGAAGAGCTCAATCCAGTGGCGATTATTTCTGATCATCTGAATTTTCTTTCTTCATTTGGTTCTGTGCAAATGTCTGAGATCAATTGTTCTTTACTTGCTTATGTGGACATTGTTGAGAGATTGATGCTGCTGTGAGATTTTTTTAGAGCTGTGAGAGTTTGTTCTTTCTATTCCTTCCAGTATTGTAGACAGGTTGGCGGGTGTGAATTTGAGAGGATTTTAGTTTTCCATTCTTCTGTAATTTCTTTGTTTAAGCATAGCAGTGGTGTGTTCTTAATGTTTGGAGTTCGAATTTTTTGGAGAATTGATAGCTTCTAGTTTTTCTGTTCTTCCAGTTCTTGGGAGGCCGACTGCAATCTTTTGTTTCTTCCTCTCTTCTTTGGGAGGTTTGTTCTTCTTCTTTTCTTCCGCAATCCAATGTCGTTTAATTCAGTTTATATGAATTTTCTTTCTTCTATGTGAATGTGAAAGCTGTGATAGTTGTGGGAGCTGTGAGAGATTGAGGGTTGTTGCGGAGTTCTATCCATCTAATTTCTCATTTCTTCTGTGCTTCAGATTTCAGACCAGCTTAATTTCTCTTTTGTTCAGATCTGGGGGACTTCGACTGCTGTAATGGAATCCAGGGGCAATTACTTTGTCCAATTTCCTGGTTTTGCTTTGTCCATCTCTGCTGAGGGGAATCGCATTCTTTATTTCTTCTGTAGCATAAATCCACTGAGTTCAGATTGATAGTTGAGTTCGTGAGTACATGTCCTTTCTGTAGCAGAAGATAGATCTACATTTGTGCAGATTTTGGAGATTTTCTAATTGTGTTTTCGAGTCTTTAATGTTGTTCTTATTTCTGTTCTTCATGGTATGAGAATTCCAATTTAGCAACAATCCATTTCGGTTTGCAACAGTAAATTCCTGTTTCTTAATTTTCTGTTCAATTTTTGAGTTGTGAGGATATTTGGTTAATGTTTGTGGAGAGCTATTTTGTTGATTGTTCATCCCCTGAGCTAGAGGGGTACATTGATGTGAAAGTTATCTTTTAAAGATTTCTGTCTACTAATTTGATCCCTCGAGCTGTGAGGGTACAGTGATACCAACTTTTGGTTCTCAATTCACTTGTTCTTTTATTAAGTTTGAGCTGAGAAGTTTGTGAGGGATTTGATCAATGTCATTTACACATTCACTTTAAACGCATTGTCGATAGAGATTTCAAGTCAAAGTAGTTTAATTCAAATTCTATTCTGCCTCTCCGTGGATATGACCTGTTCTCACCATTGTGCTAGTTCCTTTTTGTGATTTTAATTCTGTAAGACAGTTTAGAGGAGGTGAGCTTGTTGATATGTGCAAGGAACTCTAGACAACGGAATTGCACAATCAACAATGCGCGCGTTTCATCTTGGCGCCGTTGCCGGGGAGGCATTAGAGTTTGATTTAATTATGTTTTGATTTGATTTCATTTGCTTTGGGCTTTACATTGACTTGTTATTGGGCTTTCATTTCAGATTTGCACAAGGAGTGGAACTTGGAGATTTGGGTTTGGAGACTTGAAGCCCATTAGAAGGAGCTTGTTGATTTCATTTCTTATTCTCTTTTAATTCAGAATTTTAGATAGAGGAGTGTGAGAGAAGCTTGTAGTGAGGTTTTCATGTACTCTCTGTGCATGTACAAAGATTTCTTTCTCGTTGGTATGTAATAATTGGACTTTTGGTGGTTTGATTGGTTTGAGAATTAGTTATAGTACCATCTTATATTTTCTTAGTTAAGTTTCATTTCCTTAGTTCCAAAACCAAATAAAAATTAAAAAAAATTTAAAATCTAAAAAAAAAATTTCCAAATCGTTCTTTCATGTTAGCCGTTTGTTTGTAAATAAAATTTCCATCCTCTCAAGATTAGAAACACATATTTTAGGACATTCATCATTTTAATTGTCATTTCATTTTTTTTCTTACATTGAAGAGAGCGGGGAAAGGTAAGACTTCCACCACTTGTTTCATGCATTAGACTTAGCATTAGAAAACCCTTGTTTCAAACTTGATCTGTTGCATTTCATAATTGTAATTGGGACTGCTTAAGGGCTTAACCCATTAGAATAAAAAGATAAGGTGAGGGATTTCATCACCCTTTCCTTTGCCCAAAAATCACAAAAAAAATTCCACATTTTTGCATTTACCTCAGCTTTTAATAAAAATCAGTAGACTTGGCCCTAGGGTTCATAATTAGATTTGTTCTTTCTTAATTCTAAAACTTCTCTTTAAGTCTGGTGTCTAGGATTAGAGGTTAAAAAGCTTACGCTTAAGCGAGCTAGAGGTTACTTAATTGGGTCCTTGCGAAAGCAAGGGGGGCCTCCCTCTACTCCACCTCTTACCTGGCCGGTACAAGAAGAGTTAGAGTTGGACTTAAGCAAGCATAAATCTGATTTTGAGAAAAATAACATAAGTCCAAGGAACACTTAGTGGTAGGTTAATTTGATTTGAAAGTGTTTGTTTGTTTGTGTTTTGTTTAAAAATTTATCAAAAATCAATAAAAATCTTAAAAACTCAAAAATCATAAATAGAAGGCTTTTCATCTGTGCATGCTTGGTAGACGCTCCCAGGATTTAGATTTGGCCCAACCTATAGACGAGATTGAAAGATTTTTCCATAGGATGGCCAACCAAAACCAGAACCAAGTTGCTAGAAATTTAGAAGAGGCTGCACCCAGACAGATGAAGGAATACTTCATTCCTTCTGACTATCAACCTGCCACTTGCATTAGGCCGGAAATTCCGGCAAATCATTTTGAGATCAAACCTGGAACCATTCAGATGTTGCCATCCTTTTATGGCAATCCTAATGAAGATCCTTATAGGCATATAGATGAATTCATAGAGATTTGTTCCACTGTAAGGATCCAAAATTTCACTGTAAATGCCTTAAGGTTGACCCTATTTCCATTCTCCTTAAAAGACAAGGCTAAACATTGGTTGGGAACCATAGGGAGAACTATCACAACTTGGCCAGAAATGCAGCAGGAATTTTTGAAAAAGTTATACCCCATTGGCCGAACAAACACCATGAGAAGAGCAATCACTGGATTCTCCCAACACCCGGGAGAATTAATGCATGAATCATGGGAAAGACTAAAGGAGTTGCTTAGAAAATGCCCCCATCATGGGTTGTCGAGGTGGCAAATAGTTCAAGCTTTTTATGAAGGTTTAACTGAATCGAATAGGCAAATGGTTGATGCTTCGTGTGGGGGAGCATTTATGACTAAGAGTGAGGATGAGGCATATAATCTTTTTGAAACATTGAGTGAGAACTCTATCAATCATGCCTCACTCTACTCTTATGAGAGAGCGTTAGGACCTGTGAAGAAGGCAGGGATGTATGAAGTAAGAGGAAGAGGGGAACCAGACTCTAGGGTAGAAGATCTGATAGCTAGACTTGACCAAAGATTGGAGCAGAAGTTGGAACAGAAATTTGATCAATTGTTGTCTTTGACTGGGCAAGCCACACCCAAATTTTCTCAAACACCTGAAACTTGTGCTATGTGTGCTAGCCCAGCTCACTCCACAAATGCTTGTCCCACTACTGCCCAATTACCCCCTTTCATTCAGGAACAAGTCCAAGCTGCTCAAGGCTTCTACAAACCCTCCTATGATCCATACTCTAACACCTACAACCCTGGTTGGAGAAACCATCCAAACTTTTCATGGAAAAATCAATCTGAACAAGTTTCCCAACCTACCTTCAAGCAATCTATGTACGGTCAATCCTATCCCAATCAAAATTTGGGATTTGGCCAATCTTCTAACTCAAAACCTCCACAATTCCAAGGAAATCAAAATTCCAATCAATTTGCTCATACAAATTCCAACAACCTTCATATCAACCACCACCTCCTCAACCTAATTGGGATGATAAAATGAATCAACTCCAGAACATGATGGCGACTCTGTGCCAAACTGTGCAAGAACAACAAACTCAATATCAAACTCAAACTCAAAATTTTCAACAAAATTTGGCAAGGATAGAGTCCCAAATTGCTGATGTATGTCAAAGGAGGGAGTCCGGTCAGCTACCCAGTCAAGCTGTAGCAAACCCAAGGAACAACCCTCCCGGATTCTATCAGAACCAGCAATACCATCAAGGCTCAGGGGTACAGACCACCACCTGCTAGACAAAATGCACCTCCACCACAGAACCCACAACAAGCTTTTGTCCAGAACATTCCTGCACCTCAAAATCAAAACCAACCTATACAACAGGATCATCCTCCTGCCCAAGCTAGGGGCCCACAAGTAGAAAATGCTAAAACTGTGTCTACTTTAAGAAGTGGAAAGATCAGACTAAATCCTCACCCACACATGTCAACATTACATGAGGATACAGAAAAGGAAATTGAAATTGAAATTGAAGAAGAAATTGAAGAAATTGTTGAAAAAGACAAATCCAAGGGAAAAGAGAAAATAAATGAAGAACCTCTAGACACAATCAAGAGGAATGAAATCCAAACTGTTACATTCCAAGAGTCCCTTTTCCTGAAGCCTTAAAGCCAAAAATAAAAAACAAACCAACTGGCAATGAAGAACTCTTGGAACTGTTTAAACAAGTTCACATCAACATTCCTCTGCTTGATGCCATCAAGCATGTGCCTGCATATGCCAAATTTCTAAAAGAAATGTGTACTCCAAAACGTGAAGTGAGAAACAAAACTGAAACAATAATTCTTCCAGAAATTGTGAGTACCATTGTCTTAAATCAACTCCCTAAAAAGCTCAAAGATCCAGGCACTCCACTAATTCCTTGCACCATCGGTGGAGTCACTTTTGAGAGCGGCCTTTTAGATTTGGGAGCCAGTGTCAACCTCCTACCTTCTGCCATTTTTGAGAAATTCAAGTTAGGAGAGTTGAAACCCACTTCTGTTGTCCTCCAACTAGCCGATCGATCTGTTACCACTCCTAAAGGCCTAGTTGAGGACGTGATTGTAAAAATCAATGATTGTTACTTCCCTGCCGATTTCATCATTTTGGACATGAACACTCCCCAAGATTTGACTCAGTCCACCATTATCCTTGGTAGACCTTTTTTGGCCACAGCTAGAGCCAATATTGACTGTGCTACTGGGATGATGGATATATCATTTGGGGATAGGCGGGTTAGTATCAACATTTTTAGGGCATCTAGGCATCATGATGAAGGAGAAAGTTGTCTAGTGGTAGACACCTTGGAAGAGTCTTGTGTGGAAGAAGCAATAGACCAACCCTGTGCTCTAGGGTTTGAGGGAGAGGAAGGACAATTTAATTCTATGTTTCAAGATAATGATCCATCAATTCCATTTGAGTGTCCTCCTAAGGTTGAGCTAAAACCACTCCCTGCAAATTTAAAGTACATCTTTTTAGGAGAAATGAGACATGGCCCATCATAATCGCTAGTGATCTTGAGGAAGGGCAGGAAAGGAAATTGATTGATGTTTTGAAGAGTCATAGGAGAGCTATAGGTTGGACAATAGATGATCTGAGAGGGATAAGTCCTTCAGTTTGCACACATCGCATCTACTTAGAAGAGAATGCCAAAAGTTCAATCGAAATGCAAAGAAGACTTAATCCCAACATGAAAGAAGTTGTTAAGAAGGAAATTGTCAAATGGCTGGATGCAGAATTTATTTATCCCATCTCTGATAGCCAGTGGGTTAGTCCAACTCAAGTTGTGCCTAAAAAGTCTGGACTAACCGTGATTCAAACTGAAAAGGGTGAGCTCATTCCCACTAGGCTGGCTACAGGATGGAGAGTGTGCATTGACTATCGCAAATTGAATGCGATGACCAAGAAAGATCATTTCCCCTTGCCTTTCATTGACCAAATCTTAGAGAAACTGGCAGGCCAAAAATTCTTTTGTTTCCTTGATGGATACTCAGGGTATAACCAAGTGGCTATTCACCCTGATGACCAAGAAAAGACCACGTTCACATGTCCATTTGGAACCTTTGCCTTTAGACGCATGCCATTCGGGCTGTGCAATGCCCCTGCAACTTTTCAACGTTGCATGTTGTCTATTTTCTCAGACATGGTTGGGGATTACTTAGAAGTCTTCATGGACGATTTCTCTGTGTTTGGAATGACTTTGATTCGTGCCTCGACCATTTGACTGAAGTGCTCAAAAGATGCATTAATGCCAATCTTGTCTTAAGTTGGGAAAAGAGCCACTTCATGGTTAAGGAGGGATTGTCTTAGGGCATATTGTCTCAGAGAGAGGGATAGAGGTAGATAAAGCCAAGGTGAATCTCATTTCCGAATTGCCTCCTCCCAACTCTGTCAAACAAATTCGATCCTTCCTTGGTCATGCTGGATTCTATAGGAGATTCATCAAAGACTTTTCCAAAATTGCAAGGCCATTGACTTCTTTGTTGAAAGACACTCCATTCATTTTTGATGAAGCTTGTCATAAAGCCTTTGAGGAATTAAAAGACATTTTGACCAGAGCTCCAATTCTACAATCTCCAGATTGGTCATTACCATTTGAGATAATGTGCGATGCTTCAGATTATGCAGTAGGTGCCATTTTGGGCCAGAAAACTGATAAAGGATCTGTGGTGATTTATTATGCAAGCAGAACATTGAATGATGCTCAGATTCGATACACAACCACTGAAAAAGAGCTCCTAGCTGTTGTTTTTGCCTTAGAGAAATTCAGATCTTATCTCTTAGGAGCCAAAATCATTGTTTTCACTGACCATGCTGCCTTGAGGCATTTGCTTGCCAAAAAGGATGCCAAGCCTAGATTGATCAGATGGATTCTATTGTTACAAGAGTTTGATTTGGAAATTCATGATAAGAAAGGATCCAAGAATGTGGTAGCTGACCACTTGTCTAGAATAGTTGCCCCGGACTCTATGCCCATTAGAGATGCTTTCCCGGATGAGCACATTTTAGCTGTCTCCAACATTTTATCTCCATGGTACGCACACATTGTGAACTACAAAGTCATTGGACGAGTACCTGGAGATTGGACCAAAAATGAGAGAGAGAGATTCTTTGCTAGAGACAAGTACTTTATTTGGGAGGACCCGGAGCTATTTTTCATAGGACCAGACCAAGTGATAAGAAGATGTGTCCCTGAGAGTGAGCATCAAAGTGTCCTCAAGTTTTGTCATTCTCTCGCCTGTGGAGGACACTTTTCAGAAAGAAGACCGCTGCTAAGGTCTTAGACTCTGGTTTCTATTGGCCCACATTGTTTAAGGATGCCCACCAATTTTGTAAGGCCTGTCCTAGATGTCAAACCATGGAAAACATTTCTAAAAAGGACATGATGCCTCTTAACCCCATTTTGGTTGTAGAGATTTTTGATGTTTGGGGGATAGATTTTATGGGACCTTTTCCACCATCCTTTGGATACACATACATTCTAGTTGTTGTTGACTATGTGTCCAAATGGATAGAAGCCATAGCCACAAAGACCAATGATCATAAGGTGGTTATCAAATTTGTTTAGAAAAATATCTTTTCTAGATTTGGGTGGCCCAAAGCAATCATTAGTGATGGAGGACCTCATTTCATTAACACCCAATTTAGGACCCTCCTAAGGAAGTATGGGATCACCCATAAGCTAGCAACACCTTACCATCCCCAAACTAGTGGCCAAGTGGAAGTATCAAACAGGGAGATTAAAAACATTCTTCAAAAGTCGGTTAGGCCTGATAGGAAAGACTGGTCAGAAAGGTTAGATGATGCATTGTGGGCCTACCGAACTGCTTTCAAAACTCCCATTGGAATGTCCCCTTACCGGCTTGTCTTTGGAAAATCATGTCATTTGCCGGTCGAACTTGAGCATAGAGCCTATTGGGCTATTAAACAAGTCAATCTTGACTTAGCCCAAGCTGGTCAACAAAGGACCCTTCATCTGAATGAGCTAGAAGAGCTCAGAAATGAGGCCTACGAAAGTTCCAAGATCTATAAAGCCAAGGCCAAAGCATTCCATGACAAACACATTCATAGAAAAACTTTTCAAGTGCATGATAAAGTTTGGTTGTTTAATTCTAGACTTCGTCTGTTTCCGGGAAAATTGAAGTCCCGGTGGGATGGGCCTTACATGGTTGTCAAAGTCTATGACAATGGCGCTGTCGTTATTCTTGATCCTAAAACTGGACAATCGTCTACTGTTAATGGGCAGAGGTTAAAGCATTTTTTTGAAAACCCGCCTTCCTTGAAAGTTGAGTCTACCAAGCTAGATGAGCCAAGTGAAGCCTAATTGCGTCTGGCTGAAGACGATAAACTTAGCGCTTCTTGGGAGGCAACCCAAGTGTACAGATTTTCTTCATCAGGTAATTCTCTGTCTTACTTTCTTTTCCTGTGAATAGGGGGGAGAGGTAGAATAAAACATGCATTCATAGTCCCCACCCTAACCAATGTTTCATTTTCTTTCTTGAGCTTGTACATATGCAAATAAAAACTTCACAATGTTTCATTTTGGAATAAAAATTCATGGCTTTGCGCATCCCAGACTAGGTGTGTGATCTTTAACCATTAAAATTTTGTGGTTGTCACATTCCCTTGCAAGTATCCATGTTAGGTAGCCTCTAGTAAAGGATTACATGTACCTCTTGTCTACCTTATGTAAGGATTTATGGCAGGAAGTTTCATACACACACTACACAGCCACTTAGATTAGCTGAACCCAAATGTAGCAAATTTGTTAAGGCTAGTAGGAGAGAGGTGATTGGTTTTCTCCCCTCCCCTTAAGTGAATTGCGAAGGAAGTGAAGGCATGTGATCAAGGAACCTGACTGTTCATCCTTCCGTAAAGAGGAAAAGAAAAGAAAAGGCAAAAGCAAAAGAAAAATATATCCATGAAAAATGCCCCGGATCTGAGTAAAGTTGGACTTGCTACTCTTGAAAAGTGATGGGTTGTGCAGCATTATGGATGAAAAGAAAAAAATCTGAGTGCACAAAGTGCAAATAAAGGGACAAAAGTCCTCAACTCAGAGAAATAATCCTCAAGGAAGTTGGGCAGAATGGAACTGAGAGAAACAACCCAATCTGACTGAGCAAAGATCTTACTCCACAATTCTTTTCTTCTCCATCGAATCAATCTAATCTCAATTATTAGCTGAAACAAAAGAGCCTCATGAGGGCTAAGGTGAACTCTTAAGTGAGCTACCAATTGTGCACTAATTTTTTGCCATAAACCCTTACAATTAGGAAAGACATATCTCTACATTAATCTTTTACATGATGTCTATTTATCATGAGACATTACATCTTCTAGTCCTACATTTGGAGTAATTTTCATTGCTAAGGGACTAGCAATGTTTAAGTAGGGGGGAGTGATAATTACTAAATTTTTAGTGTTAAATTTCATACATGTAGTTGATGTTAGACATTAATTGTCCATAAATAACGTACAATTTGATTTTAATTTTCATGTCATCTAAAAATAAAATTTTGAACACTTTAGTTAAATTGTTGGGTTAGAATACACATGATTAGATTTTTCATTCAATAAATCATACATTGACTAATTAGGTCCACTTTGAAAAATAAAAGATATTTTGTAAATAAATTTTGTTTTTGTAAATATTCTCTTAATTAGATTTTAGTTTGTTAATAAATAAAATTTTATACATACCTCATTCAATCCCATTAAATAAGCTAACACTTCTACCCCACCACTACCATCATGCCACATACCCCACACACACTCCATTTAAAATTTGTTTTATTTTCTTCCCACCAGATTAAAGAGGATTCGGGGGAAACTGGGTTCTTCCTAGAACCATCTAGAGGCGCCCAGAAGAAGGAGGCGATGGCCTGCTGCTGGCATGGAGCTGGCCAAGCTGAAGCGCCCAGGTGCGGGCTCATGTGCTGGAGGGCCCGGTTGTGCTGGCCAAGCTGAGGCGACCTAGAGTGGCAGTGTGCGGCCGGGAGATGTAGATCAGATGGGGGTTTGTTGTGGCGGAGCTGGGCCAAGCGGACCTGGAGATATGGCTGGCGGCTGGTGCGACCACGGCAGGCAGTCGGGTGACGCAGGCGATGGCGCATGCGACTGGTGGACTGCTGGTGGCGCTTTGGGGCTGGGAAGAGCGGCGCTGAGCGGCTGGTGCTGAGCTTGTGCACGGCGGTGTGTGCGATCTGGCACATGTGGCTGGAGCGCGAGGCAGAGCAACAGGGGGTGCTATGGTGCTGTGAGGGCGATGAAGGCCTGCTGAGGTGGCGATCCAGAGCAGGCTGACATGGCGATCCTGGTACACTGCTGAGGCAGCATCCAGAAAGCGGGAAGAGGTGCAGAGCAGAGGCGCCTGGAACCCTATAAAAGGACCCCAAGTCCTCTTCTCCGAGGTTGGCAAGTAGGGAATTAGAGAGGGTTTTTAGTCTCTATATTTCTTCTGTACTTTCTCCTTTTGACCAGAGCAGTGAGGAAGCGAGTTGGGAGTTTTGGAGGTTTCTTTTGGTTTCTTTGGTTCGACAGAAGAGTTGTCCATTTCTTTTGTTTTTTTTTTTAATTTCTGATGGCTTCTGCTGTAGAGGGAGACAGAGTGGGCCATTTTCAAATTTCTGTAGAGCAGAGCAGTGGTTCTGGGTGATTCGAGATTTCAGAAGTTCTTTTGTACTTCATCTAGAATTTCTTTCTTTCTTCTGTAGATTGTTGATAGAATCGACATTTCCCTTTCCTTTATTCTGTGCAAGTTCCGAATTCGATTTTTTTTATTTCTTATGTGCAAATGGTGAAGGTGATCCAGTGGCGTTTACGGCATTTAGTTCCCATTTCTTTGTGTTGAAGAGCTCAATCCAGTGGCGATTATTTCTGATCATCTGAATTTTCTTTCTTCATTTGGTTCTGTGCAAATGTCTGAGATCAATTGTTCTTTACTTGCTTATGTGGACATTGTTGAGAGATTGATGCTGCTGTGAGATTTTTTAGAGCTGTGAGAGTTTGTTCTTTCTATTCCTTCCAGTATTGTAGACAGGTTGGCGGGTGTGAATTTGAGAGGATTTTAGTTTTCCATTCTTCTGTAATTTCTTTGTTTAAGCATAGCAGTGGTGTGTTCTTAATGTTTGGAGTTCGAATTTTTTGGAGAATTGATAGCTTCTAGTTTTTCTGTTCTTCCAGTTCTTGGGAGGCCGACTGCAATCTTTTGTTTCTTCCTCTCTTCTTTGGGAGGTTTGTTCTTCTTCTTTTCTTCCGCAATCCAATGTCGTTTAATTCAGTTTATATGAATTTTCTTTCTTCTATGTGAATGTGAAAGCTGTGATAGTTGTGGGAGCTGTGAGAGATTGAGGGTTGTTGCGGAGTTCTATCCATCTAATTTCTCATTTCTTCTGTGCTTCAGATTTCAGACCAGCTTAATTTCTCTTTTGTTCAGATCTGGGGGACTTCGACTGCTGTAATGGAATCCAGGGGCAATTACTTTGTCCAATTTCCTGGTTTTGCTTTGTCCATCTCTGCTGAGGGGAATTGCATTCTTTATTTCTTCTGTAGCATAAATCCACTGAGTTCAGATTGATAGTTAAGTTCGTGAGTACATGTCCTTTCTGTAGCAGAAGATAGATCTACATTTGTGCAGATTTTGGAGATTTTCTAATTGTGTTTTCGAGTCTTTAATGTTGTTCTTATTTCTGTTCTTCATGGTATGAGAATTCCAATTTAGCAACAATCCATTTCGGTTTGCAACAGTAAATTCCTGTTTCTTAATTTTTTGTCCAATTTTTGAGTTGTGAGGATATTTGGTTAATGTTTGTGGAGAGCTATTTTTGTTGATTGTTCATCCCCTGAGCTAGAGGGGTACATTGATGTGAAAGTTATCTTTTAAAGATTTCTGTCTACCGATTTGATCCCTCGAGCTGTGAGGGTACAGTGATACCAACTTTTGGTTCTCAATTCACTTGTTCTTTTATTAAGTTTGAGCTGAGAAGTTTGTGAGGGATTTGATCAGTGTCATTTACACATTCACTTTAAACGCATTGTCGATAGAGATTTCAAGTCAAAGTAGTTTAATTCAAATTCTATTCTGCCTCTCCGTGGATATGACCTGTTCTCACCATTGTGCTAGTTCCTTTTTGTGATTTTAATTCTGTAAGACAATTTAGAGGAGGTGAGCTTGTTGATATGTGCAAGGAACTCTAGACAATGGAATTGCACAATCAACAATGCGCGTGTTTCATACATCTATGCATACACAAACATGAATTATTTACACGAAATAAAATAATACAACAAAGTTCGAGGGCCTTACACCCTCTCCCCCTTAAAGAAACTTCGTCCTCGAAGTTTAAACAAAACTACTCAAACAAACGGGGATACTTCTTCTTCATCGCATCCTCAAGCTCCCAAGTAGCCTCCTCTCGCGAGAAGTTCCGCCATAGAACTTTCACCGACGCGATACCCTTGTTCCGGAGATGCTGAACCTTCCGGTCAAGAATAGCTACTGGTTGCTCCACATACGACAAATCTGGCTGAATCTCCACTGGCTCATGACTGATCACATGAGATGGATCTCGGACATACTTCCTGAGCATAGAAACGTGGAAGACAGGATGATCACTAGCTAAAGCTGGGGTAAAGCTAGCTCATATGCCACGCTGCCCAATCGTCTGAGAATCTCATACGGGCCAATGAATCTAGGGCTCAACTTACTATGCCTGCCAAATCTGACGACACCACGAGTAGGTGATATCTTCAAGAAGACATGTTCACCCACCACGAACTCCAAATCCTTCCTTCTGTTGTCGGCATAGCTCTTCTGCCTATCCTGCGCCGCAACAAGCCTCTTCCTGATAAGCTGGACCTTATCCGAAGTTTCCTGAACTAACTCCGGACCGATCAGCTGCCTATCACCGGTCTCCTCCCAACATAAAGGAGATCTGCAAGGCCTACCATACAACGCCTCAAATGGAGCCATACCAATACTCGCATGAAAGCTGTTGTTGTATGCGAACTCCACTAGAGGTAAATGACGCTCCCAATCATCCTTCCAATCCAGTTCACACGCCCTCAACATATCCTCAAGCATCTGGATAGTCCTCTCGGACTGTCCATCTGTCTAGGGATGAAACGCCGAACTGAGCTTCAGCTCCGAACCTAACGCATGCTGAAGACCCTTCCACAACCTCGAAGTAAATCTCGAATCTCGATCCGAAATGATCGACTTCGGCACACCATGCAATCTAACCACACTACTAACATACAATCTAGCTAAACTCTCAACCGACTGCTTCTTCTTCATAGGCAAGAAATGCGCAGTCTTCGAGAATCTATCTACAACTACCCAAATCGAGTCATTGCCCCTTCTAGATCGAGGCAAACCCGAAACAAAGTCCATAGTGACAGCTTCCCACTTCCACACTGGGATCTCCATCCTTTGCATAAGGCCGGATGGTCGCTGTCGCTCGGCCTTTACTTGCTGGCATACTAAACACCGGGATACATAATCCGCTACATCCCTCTTCATGCCAGACCACCAAAAGGACCTCTTCAAATCCTGGTACATCTTAGTGTTACCCGGATGAATAGAGAATCGCGATCTATGAGCCTCCGCTAACACATGCTCACAGACATCTACCAAATCAGGGACACAAACACGGTGATGGAATCTAATCACACCGTCCTCATCACGAGCAATGCCTGCCTTGCCCACTAACTCTAAGAGTCTAGGGTCGGCTTTCTGTTGCTCGATCACCTCATCCAAAACCGAGGATCTAAGGGATAACTAAGCTACCAAAGCCTGGCATAGCGATGGCTCTAACTCATCAACGCGCAAGCCGCATCCTCCAACATCTTCCAGTCCTGCTGGAGAGATGGCCTCTTTCTACTCAGAGCATCCGCTACGACATTCGCCTTCCCAGGGTGATACTGAAGGTCGAAGTCATAGTCCTTCAAGAACTCAATCCATCTTCTCTGCCTCAGGTTTAATTCCTTTTGGGAAAAGATACTTCAAGCTCTTGTGGTCGGTAAACACCTCAAATCTGACACCATAAAGATAGTGCCTCCAGATCTTTAGTGCATGAACCACTGCTGCGAGCTCCAAATCATGAGTCGGATAGTTCTTCTCATGCTCCTTCAACTGACGAGAAGCATAAGCCACTACCCTTCCCTGCTGCATTAGCACACAGCCTAAGCCAATCCGAGACGCATCCGTGTAGATAGCAAAACCCTCTACACCGCTCGGCAAGACTAACACCGGAGCTGACGTGAGCTTAGTCTTCAACAATTGAAAACTACTCTCACACTTCTCGGACCATACAAACTTCACTCCCTTTCTGGTGAGCTGAGTCAATGGGGCGGCGATGGATGAAAATCCCTCAATGAATCGCCGATAGTAACCAGCCAAACCCAGAAAACTACGAATCTCCGAAGGGGTCTTGGGAACCTCCCAATCCATAACTGCCTGGACCTTTGCTGGATCAACTGCAACACCAGCACCGGAGATAACATGCCCGAGGAAATGAACCTCGCGCAACCAGAAATCGCACTTGCTGAATTTTGCATACAGCTTGTGCTCACGAAGAACCTCTAATACTACCCTCAAATGCTGACGGTGTGTGGCCTCGTCCGAAGAGTAGACCAGCACATCATCAATAAACACCACAACAAAGCTATCTAGATACGGCCTAAACACCCTGTTCATGAGATCCATGAACGCTGCAGGGGCGTTGGTCAATCCGAAAGGAAGAACCAAAAACTCATAATGTCCATAACGGGATCTGAATGCCGTCTTGGACACATCCTCACTCCGAATCCTCAACTGATGATAACCAGATCGCAAATCAATCTTAGAAAAGACTGATGCATCTTGCAGCTGGTCAAACAAATCATCAATATGAGGTAAGGGATACCTGTTCTTCACCGTCACTTGGTTCAGCTTTCTGTAGTCAATGCATAACTTAAGTGACCCGTCTTTATTCTTGACGAATAATACAGGTGCGCCTCAAGGGGAAACACTAGGGCGAATAAATCCCTTATCAAGCAACTCTTTCAACTGCCTCCTCAACTCTGCTAACTCCGCAGGTGCCATCTGATATGGAGCCTTCGAGATAGGAGAGGTGCCCGGAAGCAACTCTATGGTAAACTCTATCTCTCTATCCGGTGGCAATCCAGACAAGTCATCAGGAAAGACATCTGGAAAATCCTGCACTACATCAATCTCCGCAAGAGTAGGTGACTCATCAGCATTAGGTACTAATACCACGCTGGCAAGAAAAGCGTCACAACCCTTGTTTACCATGCGCATCGCCTTCATGGCAGAGATGACCAACTTTCCCGCCAAGTTCCTTGGCAAGGGATGAGAGAACTCGTCCTCACCAGGAATGCGGAAAACAATCCTCTTTCCACGACAATCTACTAACGCATAGTGCTCCTCTAGCCAATCCAGACCAAGAATAGCATCAAAGTCCTTCATCTTTAGCAAGAAGAAACACCCTTCTAGGACTCTATCCTCAATGCACACAGGTAACGACGGAATGCACTTCTTAGTCGATACCGTACCCGCAGGGGTGTGCACAGACAAAGGGACCTCTAACTCCTCAGACTCTATGTCTGACTCTAGAGCTAACTGCCTAGCGAACCGCTCGAAAATGAACGAGTGAGTAGCACCCGTATCAAACAAAACCCGAGCGTGCACACCTAGAAGTAAAATCGTACCTTCGGTGACATGCTCCGCCTGCTCGGCGTCCTCGCGCGCTAAAGCAAACACTCGAGCTGGGGCTCGAGGCCTTCCTGGTCGTCCTGTAGCTGGCGCTGCTGCCTCTACCGCTGCTGGGGCTGGCGCTCCCCGCTGAGCTCCCTGCTGAAGTCTTGGGCAATCCTTGATCTTGTGGTCGCTACTTCCGCACTTCAAGCACTTTCCCGCAATCATCCAACATTCGGAAACACCATGTGTCTTCCCACAGTGGGGACACTCTTTCTTCACACCAGGGGAACGTACAGAGGGTACCTGAGTACTGCCGACTGCTACTGATCGCTGTTGTGTCTGGTACACCGCTTTCTTCTTGTCCTGCCGCTGGAATGTAGCTGCAGGCCTCTTCTGCGAAGCCTTCTTCTCTTCAAGGTATTGCTCCATCTCACCTTCTTGTCTACAAGCAGCACTAAGTGCCTCGTCCAAGGTGCGATGATCGAACGCCACTAGCCTCGTCCTCAGTGATGGCTTCAGGCCCATAACGAACTTCTTTGCTTTCCTGCGCTCATCTGCCACGATATGAGGTGCATACTTAGATAGTTCTGCAAACCTTGCCTCATACTCTAGCACGGTCATGGAGCCTTGAGTCAAAGAGAGGAACTCCTGCTCCATCCGATCTTGAATATGCTCGGGGACGAACTTGGCCCGAAAGAGCCTCACGAACTCGTCCCAAGCAACATCAACCGCGCCGTCTTCAAACCGGGTACGCAGCAATGAAGCCCACCATACATCAGCTCTTTCCTGTAGCATGTAGGTGGCTAATGTGACCTTATCCTCATCTGCACACCTGATGGCTCGAAAGATCTTTTCAATCTCCCTCATCCAACTCTCAGCTAGTAACGGATCGCTCTCCCCCTTAAAAAGGGTGGCAGCATCCTCTTGAATCTTTCCATGATGGAAGGTCCACCATGGTCCTGAGCTGGGACTTGAGCCTGCTGAGCCTCCAACTGTGCCTAGAGTACTGCTTGAGTATGAGCCTGCGTCTGCATGGCTTGCACCAGACCTTGCATGAATACTACATAATCCACAGGCGGCGGTGGGGGAAGTACAGGACCCTGCGGTGCCGGGGCCTGCTGCTCTGCCCGATCCTCACGTCTCGGCTCGTCCTCACGGGCCGGCGCTCCGCCACGCCTACCTCTCGAAGCCATGGCTGCAATAATTTCAGCCACCATTAGAGCTATGTTAATTTTATTTCCTAACCATTTTCTTATCTATTTTTCATTCATTATTAATCAATTCTACACATGTGGACATTTCTATGTAGACTTAGCATGTAATGAAAATGATGATTTATATATATTCATGTGCAATCTCAACCGGTCGCTCTGATACCAATCCCTGTGACGACCCCCATTATACCGGTACGGTTATACCAACCCATGTCGGTATAGTGAACGTTATCACAGTGGGGCATTTACCCAACAATAACATACGATTGAGATACACATAAATATAGACACAGAGTAGCGGAAGTAAAAGAACCACTGTCTTCATTTCATTCATCATCCACATTTAACATACATGATTCAACTAACAATTTTAAAAGAACTAAAGTCCACATAATGAAATACTAAACTCAAATACATAGTTTGTCCACAAATTACATCATGTTTCTATTACAATGCCTTGTTACATACAATGTAAGCAAAAGTCACTCTACAACTCCGCCACGTTACTCCCCGCGCTCGGAGTCGCTCTCCACGGTCTCCTCCAAAGGTGTATCACCTACTAAACATGTACGCCGAAGCAAGGAGTGAGTCTAAAAGACTCAGCAAATAACACCACACATATCATACATGCATATATCATAGCAGGTTTTCATCCAAAGTCACAAGACAAAACATGTAGCATGCTTGACATCAATAAGAGACAACCTATCATGGTAATTCTACCAAATTAAACACATGGTTCATGATTTCAGATTTTCCAAAATAAAACGTTCTATCACATGCTTTCTACTTATTCCATCACATAAAGGTTTTACCTCCAATTAAGCAAAACATGAGAGCAACCAAACATGGTGTGCTTACATACATGAAAGGAGATCTTCCTATCAGGATTTCTACACATTCTTGCACATGCACATTGTCGTTTTATACACTTTTAGCTTGCTGTTTTGACATGAATTAGAAACTCACAACCAATCACATGAGAGCTACAATCTCAATTAACTATATCATGGTGGCGCTTAAACATGGAAACGTTTACACATAAGTAAGAAATGCTACTAGCATGGATTCTACGCATTTGTACACATGTAAAACATTTTCCTAACTACAATTAGGTTGTTGTTATGACACAAGTTTAATATTAACATATCATGGATCACCATTTCATCATCTAACACATTAGTTTCACATGTTTGCACAATTTCCTCATTCACATAGTTCACTTTTTACACATTGCACATTTACATATGTTCACACTACACAATTTACACATGATCACATTCACATTTCACATTTCACATTTTACACTTTACACTTTAGTGCCGTGACACATAGTCCAAACCACCATAAGAAGGACACATACACATCACATACACATAGACGTCACCTAGGCAATATAGTGACGACTCTTGGACTGCGCAGACCGGGAGAACAAGTCTCCACCCTAACCAGTGGTACTTGTCCACCTCCAGGATTTCATCCTAATGCCCTTAGGATCTTAACACATTGAACCTTCCCATGGGGACTTTTCCATGGTACGGTTCCACGGCCCTCTATGGAAGCAGTATCACACTTGGCACAGTCTTACACATTACACATACCGATTTTTACACACATTTTTACACAAGACATCATCATGCCTTTACATTCTCTCTCTCACACACATGGCTCTGTTTTTCCTAGCATGATGCTACTGATAACAGGGATTAACAATCACTAACTTGTATTAATCAGGTTGAAAAAAAACACATCATTAAGTCATATTCATGATAACATGCATTTATCACATTTTTCACACGAAATTTTCATAACACACTTTGCAGTCATCAGAATAGCATGAAAATTTAACCACATACTCATTTCAGGTTTATAATCTTACATGAAATTTTCCAGATTTTTCAGAGTTAACATATATTTTCAGAAATTGAAACATTCAGCCTCATATTATCCATAATTCAATTCCACACCGAACACAACATGAATAGCAGATTCAACAGACCTCAACCCTGAACCCAACATATACCTTATCACAGGAATTTTTCTCGAATTTATTACACAACACACAATTTACTGGAAATTTCACAAACCCTACGCATGTTTTCTATTTTCAGAACAGAAATTTACAGTAAATCATACGTTCATGGAGAAATTTCAGAAATTGCAGAGCACAACTGACCCCTACACACATGGTTCATAAAATTTAGGGCACCCAAATTCTCCACAAATCATGAGAATAGTGGGTGAACATACATAGCCATATCTTTCACATGCATTTCAATAAGCTAGTAAACTCTACCATCCACAAAAAAAGTGCACAATAATTTTCCCACACACCACATTAACTAGTATACATAATATATAGAAGTTACATTATATCCTCATTGCGAAAACCCATCGAAAATAGTCATATACCAGGAAGAACAGCTCACTGTTCTGTCCTAAAGAACTTAACGGCAATCTCTGGCCGTTCAAGGAGTTGGACGGCAAGATCGCTGGACGCAGACTGGAGATCTTGGCGGCAAGAGGCCTTAATGCCAAGTTCCTGTCTGTGCAGGGGCATAGACCGAGCTCCAAATACAAGAAGAATGGGGGATCCAGGAATCGATTTAAAATCTGTAAAAATCACAAAACCCTACTAGACATCTACATGGACGAAATGTATGGGGTACTTGTCTTTTTAAAAACCTCCAAAGGGATCTAAGTTGCTGTTGAAGCTCTCCTTGGGCAGTCCCAAGAAGCCTCCAAAAGCTCCTTCCTCCTGGTTATCAGTCGATGCAAGCTCCAGTCCAGTGTTGGGGAAGCCTTCCCCAAGGTCCAGACTCCCTCCTAGCAGCAGTGGATCGCCGGAAGAAGCCTTCAGTCGCTGGATTCAAGCTTGCCAAGCTCAGTTTTCTCTCATAGAAGCTAGGGTTTTCTCTCCTCTTTGCAAAGAGCCAAAGAGAGCTCTTTCTGGTGCAGAAGGAGTTTGGCTTATAGGAGAGGGGTTTGGGGAACCCCGGAGAGGTGATGTGAAGGCCTGCTAGCCGTTGGGGACATCTCCCTAATGGCTGGGCTTGCTTGCCCCCGGAGTTTCGGGGTCTGCAACGCATACAGGTGAGAGATCTTAACGTCCACATCCATAGACGTTGGATTAAGTATTAGCGTTCATCGAGGTGGATGCTGACTCAGCATGGGCGTCCATCCATGTGGACGCCAATTGGGTCCTTCAGCCAGAACTCAAAACATGCAGAAACCATGCTTAACTTATACATATATACCTACCATACATATGTATTATCATGTACACACTACCACCATGCAATTCATACATTATTTACAACTAATTATACACACGCACATATAAGTATAACTAGTTAATTCATACGTAGATATGTACATCTATGCATACACAAACATGAATTATTTACACGAAATAAAATAATACAACAAAGTTCGAGGGCCTTACACTTATTCTATTCTAATTGGTGTTATTTTTCTTCCGATTGGTGAACAAATACTTATTCTTTTCCGATTGGTGTCATTTTCATACCGATTGATGTTTACCTGTCTACGGACAATCGATTGATGTTCACTTAAGTTCTGTTTCACATCGATTGATGAACAATTTCTTTTGACGCCCAATCTACTTCATTTTAAATTTGGCTCTCATATTTTTGTTGGGAATATCCCGATCGGCAGCCCTCTCGCACACGACTCACATGTAGAGATTGGAGGAGAGATTGAAGAAGGGAGAAGAAGAACACAAGAACACCAGATTTTACGTGGTTCGGAGGCAATGTCTTCCTACGTCCACAGCCACAACAGCAATTCAATACTATGTCAGAATCATCACAGTACAATGAGAATCTACCCCACTTTATATACTGGGAGGTTAGGGCGCCATAATCGAGAATTACAAGGACAAAAATGCCCTTAACTCAGAAACGAGAAGTCGTCTGTCCTAGGGTGTGAGAAGTCGACTGCCTTGAGGACTTCGACTGCCTTGGGTCTTGAAGACGACTGCTGAAGTCGACTGCCTTGAAGACTTCGACTGCCTTGGGTCTTGAAGTCGACTGCCTTGAAGACTTCGACTCATTCTCTTCTATAAGCCAAATTTAGCTTCCGGGGGCGCTGCCCCCGGAGACCCCCGCAGGGGGCGCTGCCCCCAGACCCCTGCGACCTGACCGCGCAGGTCGATCCGCGACTCCGAACCGGTCCACTTTGAGAGTTCAGGCTCCACACTCTAACAATTTTACATAAGATCTCACACATATCCCTGACATTAATGCACTATCAACCTTTTTCTGACCCAGATTATATGTTCACACCTTGAACATATTATTGATAGGTATTCTTTTTTATCAAACAAAAGGAAGCTACCTAGAATAGCATATTGTCAATAGAAATTGTGGTCTTCTGCAGCAGACGTATGGGTATGACTGACACATGACCTTTCTCACCTAACACCTTCCTCTCTATGCATTAAATGGATGCAGGCATCCGGTACTCCCTTGAAGTTGTCATGGAACACACTACAACACCGTGAAAACCTGCATGAAGCTGAAGACTCCCATCTGCTTCAAGGAGCCAGTAGACTCATCAAAACAACCATTAGATACAAAAGAAGAAAAAGGAGAAGAAGATGAACAAGAAGCTTCAACGGATATCTTCTGCCAAGAATCTATAAAAGAAGAGAAGGATGCAGTCACCACAAACTGGCTGACTCTCTTTCTCAAGAAAAAATCTGAAGTTTCAAAGAGCAAAAAAATGCCCACATTCTTCCTAAACCAGAAGAGAAAGCAAGAGTTGTCGAAACCATTTGTTTTAACTTTCTTCTTCATCTCTCTCTCTCTCTCTCTCTCTCTCTCTCTCTCTCTCTATCTATCTATGTAGCTTTCTGGTCATCAGTTTGACAGAGAGAGTGAGCTGCTTGCATCTAAGAGAAGATCTCTTTGTTCATCTTCTACTCTCTTGGGCGCTATCTCAAATCAAGTCTTGTCATTGTAGGCTTGGTCTAGGGACCTTGTAATCTCTTTGAGATACAGGTTGTACCTCTTCTTGGAAAGAAGACTTGTTGTGCAAGCGTGTGATTTCACCTTGTAGAAGGGAAGACCAGCAGGGAGCTGAGTGTATTTTACCCCTTGGTAAAGGGAAGACTTGCTTGGGAGCAAGTGTTGTTTGCCCCTTATTGAAGGGAAGACCAAGGCTTACTTGGTAGTTTAGTGATATCTCAAGTATTTTTGGGGACTGGATGTAGGGATGAGGTGTATCTCAATGCCGAACCCGGATAAAATTTGTGTGTCTTCTTGTGTGTTTTCCTTTGTCTATTTCCACTGCACACTAACTAACAGCACTAACTATCTTCCTTATTGCTTGTGCTTTTAGATTTCAAAAAAGTTCACATCAGCCCATTCACCTCCCCCCCCCCCCCCTTGGACTTGCCATATGGGCCAACAGCTATCAACTACGTTGGCCTGTCTAAGCACAAGATCACCAAGGAAGAAGAAGCGCTCCTTGACCTATACGTTGCAGTACTGAGCCACTCGTTGCTGCTAGGCCACTAGTCGAGTCTAGGTGGACTCCCTTTCTTCAGCCAACAAATATAGGTTCTCCCACAAGACTTGGTTGTTGTGTGGTTCATGAAAGTAGGACACTGTAGGGTTGGTGACTTCCATTGGAATAGTTGCCTCCGCATTGTAGGCCAGGTGGAAAGGCACCTCTCCTGTTGCTGCTCGAACAGTGGTCCAATGTGTCCAGAGCACATTGGGGACAACTTTATCCAAGACTCCTATGTCCCCTATAGGTAAGTATTGATACTGTGGAGTAGTGTCTGGCATTCTCCACTAGCTCATTGGCTTGGGGATGGCCAACCAAGGTATAGTGGTTCCATATGCCTAGCTCGATGCACCACTCCTGAAAGTAGGTTCCATCGAACTATCTTTTGTTATCAATGGAGAGTACCTAGGGAATACAGTATCAAATGATTCAAGATAGCATCTCCGCCTCAACCCTGTTGGTGCAATAGTCAATGGTAGCAATGACGAACTTCTTCCGCCCTTGCGCTTCAAAAAAGGGCACGATGAGGTGGATTCCCCGCCATGAGAAGGGACATGGCTTCATGAATGAATGTAGGATGGTCATCGGCAAATGATGCATGCAATTTTTAGCATTGATTACATCGATGAGTGAAATTAAGGAAGTCATGTTGGAGAGGTGGTCACCAATACCCTTGCAAAAGGAGAATGCACGTAAGGGCTCTTCCTCCAATGTGCATATCTACCACACAAACTTTCGTCGATCTCCCTCATTGCATATCTAGCTCAGCCAGATGCAAGCACCTAAAGAGAGGTGTTGTGAGCAAGCGGCGGTAAAGTCACCCATTCATGATCACAAAGTGGGCAGCTCGAGCTTTGACCCATCGGGCATCCGTATGGCCATCAAGGAGGCTCAGATGTTGTAGAAGATCTAGGATGGGATCCATCTCGAATGGTTCATTGTTGATGGTGCTAATCTGTGATCGGAGTCTGTGATGCTTGGCCTTTAGAGCTTCTCAACTAGGACAAACTATGAAGTCGTCGCTATCAGTGAAGAGGTCAAGAGAGAGAGCGTCCACTCTGGACTAGTCATTGTAGTCTCGGAAGGCGGTTTTCCCCCAAGTGCTTTGCCATCTAGATGTCATAGATGAGAGCTTCGCACTCAAATACATTGTTGGAGGCCAAGAAGTTGAAACGAAGGGCATAGTGCAGCTCGATGCCTTTGGGTGAGGAGAGGACCAGCCCAATGCCACTGCCCCACTGCCACTAGCGTAGGAGTTGTCGATGTAAACCTCCCATATGGGGCTGGTGGATGGGTCTCCATCCTCCTCTAGGAGAGTGCATTTTCGCCATGAAGTGGCCAACACTTCGGCCTTGATAGTAGCCCTTAGCCAAAAGATGATGTCGAATTCTGCTAACTCAGTGGCCCACTTGACTAGACGTCTTGAGATATCAAGATTTTGTAACATATGATGCAAAGGCTAGTCAGTGGGACAACGACTGAGTAGGCGAGGAAGTAGAAGTGAAACTTTCTCACGGGCATGATCAAGGCAAGGACAAACTTCTTGACCCGCAAGTATTGAACTTTAGCACCTTGGAGGATCTTGTTGGTGTAGTAAATTGGACGCATTAATCCTCCTCCCAAGTAAGGCTCTTAGAGTGATCGGCGTCACAACAAAGTACAAGAACAACTACTCGCCACGCAAGGGTTTTGAAAGGATGGAAGGCTAACTACTTGACCTTGGCAAGTAGGAGGTCATATGGTATGATGGACTCGCAAGCTATCCAGCTACTCTAGGTTGGACGTTGGTGTTCCAGTGAGCTGAGGGGAATGGCCCTCTAGTCTTCATGGGTCATTGTTAGGATGTGGGGGGATATTGGGATGTTGCCCTATTTTCTTACCTTGGTGGGCCGAGCGAGCAGAGCCTTAATGGGCCTCTAACCTCTCCACATACATATTGAAAATTATAGAATGAATTTTAATGATGGCATATAGCTACATTACTTTTACAACAATAGTTGGATTCTCAAGTCGTTGAGCATATTGTAGATTTAGTGTGTATTATTTTTTTATTTATTGTTCATTAATGTTAGCAAAAAAATCAAACCTAATCCCTCTGCCATGACAGAGTGGATAATAGGGGAGTCTGAGAGGGAGGCACCTCGAATTCAAATTTGAGGTAGGGTGTTGGGTTCTCAATGACTTGGGTCACTGAACTAAGTAACCAAAAAAACAAAAAAAATCAAACTTCATATTTATTAAAAATCAATAAAAATGATCATTCTTTGTTTACGTCCCTCCACATCCTCCGTACTGCTGGATGGCAAATTGAAACGGAAAATGCTTTATACCCGTCTGAGAGGGAGGCACCTCCAATTCAAATTTGGGGTAGAGTGTTGGGTTCTCAATTACTTGGGTCACTGAACTAAGTAACCAAAAAAAAGCAAAAAATTCAAACTTCATATTAATTAAAAATCAATAAAAATGATCATTCTTTGTTTACGTCCCTCCACATCCTCCGTACTGCTGGATGGCAAATTGAAACGGAAAATGCTTTATACCCATGCGCCCGGACAAATGATTTGCCCGGGCATCGGGCCAAGGAGCGCTGCCGGGGCGCTCGGCAGCGCGCCCTGGCCCGGCGCCTGGGCAAATCATTTACCCGGGCGCCAAGCATTACTCAATTGAAACACACCACCAGCGTTAGCCACGTCCATCTATAAAGTGATGCAGCACTCGGAATGGTAACATCCTCGGAAGGAGAGGGCATTGGCCGGCAGCACTATTGTTAAGACAACTAAATGTATATGAGCAAGAAGACAATAAAATAGAAGAAATGACAAATATTAACTAAATAAAAATAAGACAATAAATGGGAATATGAACATACTTGTCAACTAAAGTGAATAACACTTAATACTTAAATTTAAAATATTATTTTTTATCTATTCTCTAAATCTGAAATTTAAAAAGAACTTGATATATATAAAATATTTATTAAGAAATGTTTGATAACCACTTAACATCTGAATTGTGACATAGTTCGTTAAAACATTATACTTCTATTGGATAGATCTCGGATTTAAAATCCAAAACCAACAAAAATAATTTTTTTGAACCGAATCATCGGAATTCAATCACCACCAGCCAGTCGCCAAATTTAGGCGACCGCCGGTCACCGACTCCGATCGCTGGATTCAGATGTTGACTGACGCTAAAATCTACCGACTGTCGCTAACTGACGACCATGGCCGACACCAAATTTCGACACCAATTGCCGACCGGCACCGAAATCCAATGACTATTGCCGCCCGACAGCCATGGTCGATGCCAGATTCTAGCTACAGTCACCAGTCGACGCCAAATTCTGGCTGCGATCGCCAGTCAACACTGGAATCCAACGATTATCGCTAGATTTCGTCGGCGATTGCCCGAATTCCAACGACTGTCACCAACCAACGCCAAAAATCTAACAATCGTCGGTGGTCATCAATCTAGAAAAAAAAAGTGATTTTCTTTAGTTAAAAATTTAAGTGATTTTTCAAATTAAAGTAATTAAATCAGATATTATTTCAAATATTTTATCAAACAATCTTAAAAATTAATTAATTCAAATTCAGATGCTCATTAAGAGTTATCAAACAAGCCCTAAGATAAAAGTTTAGCCTGAAATATTGTTAAGCAAATAACAAACACAATAACATAATATTGTCTTAACTCATCACTTGCTAATTGTCAAACATAGTCACTGAGATAAACTAGTTCAGAAAACATAAGATTAAAAAAAATTCTAAATCTTGATGCCAAAACCCATCTAGTTTTAAAAAAAACACAGATTTTTTGCTCTTAAACCAAAACCACACACCAACCAAAGGGAGATGACTTCTACTGTTTACAAGAAAGCTTCCATTGGCCAAATGGCTGCAGAGTCTCACGGTGAAGAAGATCGCCGACTAGACTGTTAGAAGTAATACTTTAAAAATCAAAAATGGGTTTTTTCACATACAGGATATTTTTATAAGAAAAATATCAAATGTGCATTTTTATTAAAATATTATCAAAAATATTCATAATTGTGAAATATTACGAATGTGGCATTGCTATAATTCAGAGTTACTCCCTATCTCTTCAACCATGTAGAGAGGTGTGCAAAGGTGGGGAGGGCCGGCGCCGTGGAGACGCAGCGTCCTTGCACTCTGGTAGGACGTGCATCAGCAACCACTACCCCCCTGTCTCCGCCCCAAACCGCTGGCGTCCTATAGACGCAGGCCCCGCCCGCCCTCGCCCCTGCTCCAACACACCAATGCCCGGGGACTGTGGCCTACACCTCGCCCCTACTCCAAACACACCGTGAGAGAGAGAAAGAGGGCGGCGCCATTGCCATCTTGGTAGGGGTGTTCACGGTTCAGTTCGGTTTCTCCCATTTTTGGGAAAAACCGAACCGAACCGAACTTACTGTTTGAACCGAACCGAACCGGTTCGGTTCAAACCGAAATATGACATTTTTTATTTTTTTATTATTTTTATGATATTTTTGACATTTTTATGGCATTTTTGGCAAAAACATGTTAAAAAGAGGCTTTTTGGCGGTTGCGAGTTTCGAACTCACGACCGCCAGGCGCATGGAGGGCGCGCGAAGCCGCCCTCCACTGCACTACCTTCTTTTTTTTTATTTAATTCTATTATTTATATAATTATATATAGGTATTCAGTTCATTTCGATTTCCCAGCCAAAAATCAAACCGAACCACCCAGCCCATGAAACCGAATCGAACCGAACCGAACCAGCCGATTCAGTTTGATTTTTCGGTTTAGACCATATTTTGTACAGCCCTACATCTTGGTGGTGGTGACCGTGAAAGCCATGTTGCGCCAAAAAGGTGGGGAGCTAAGTGAGGAACAACAGAGAGTAAAGCTGTCGGCTTGCCATTTTCAGCTCCAAAGATGGGACTTGCAAAGAGTGGGGTGGAGTGGGTGTCCACTCGAAGAACCGAAGCGCCTTCGTTGTCACCTCTTGAGCTTTTGCTGTTCTTCTGATTGCTGGAGCGCCAGCAGCGGGGCAACAACACGAGGAAGGCTGGGGAAGCCAACGAGGTAAGAGATGGGGAGCAACACAGTACAATCTCGTCAACTTCTGTGTCTCCGTGGGTGTGCAAGGGGCAGGGGGTTGACCGAAGGCTGGGGTTGCCGGCGCCATATGAGAGAGAGAGAGAGGGAGGGGGGATAGATTAGAGACCAATGGGGGGGGGAGAGAAAGAGAGAGAGAGAGAGATGTGAAGGGTATTTCTTACTAAAAATATTCAATTAATAAAACTAACAGAATCAAAAGAGAATATTCTCTTTTCGGCAAACTACAATGATATTTTTTACAACATTTTAAAATATTACAGTGATATTTTTTACAATATTTTAATAAAAATGACATATTTGACATTTTTCTTCTAAAAACAGTTTGTAAGCAAAATGCCCAAAAATTTAGTTACAAACAAATAAAGAAATCAAATTTTTTTGGACAAGTAAACTAGTTAAATTCATTGCACTAGAAACCAGGAAATACAGACATGAGACTGCAAGCAATCAATACATCTGCTGGAAGAGTGGAGGGGCACCACTCCCCCATAAGACCCGTCATGAGCAAAAACAAACTTAGCCAATTTAAGTGAGCAGGTTGAGTAACAACCTTGGGAAAAAAAAGGAAACCTTGATGTTCGAATTCAAGGTTAACAGACTTTCTACAATGCCCGACGATGGAGCTGCACTTCCAGATGGGTAACGCTATTTACCATTTATGGCGTTGATGAAAATAAGCACATTACTAACTATTTCAACTGGGCGATGAAGTTCAATTGCCCATAAGATTCCTTGAAGAATGGCCAATGCCTCAGCTTCAGAAGAGTGATTGGCCTTGAAAGAGAAAGTTCTTTAGCTAATGACTAAGGCTTCAAGAGAAAGGAGAATAGATGCCCTAGAAGCTTTGCCATCTTTAAAGGCTGCATCAATCAACATAAGGCTGTGGACATGACAATTTAATTGGGGCAAGTAAATTTGCCCTAGGGATTAGTTTCAACCTCTTCAAACTTTTGCCATTGAGTTGCTTGTGTTCAAAAACCTTTAAACATCTAGCTTCCACAAATTCCACATCACAGCTGTAGCACCTCTCAGATAATTAAAATGGGAAAGTCCAGGCAAGTGCCACCCCCTGGCGCACTGGCGGGTCCACCCCCTTGTGCCTGGGGCAGGCGGGTAGCAAGTTGCTCTCAATTAAAATCGTTATTTCCCGCAACATATGGAGGACGAACCCACTTAACTATTTTGTCCTCCTAAGCAAAGCCATTCACATCCAATCTGTAACTAAGATTGCTTGCAAACCAAACAACTCTGGCAGCACTACTTTCAAAGAAGAGATGCTCAACTGTTTCCTCAATATCATGATAGATTTGAGGATAAAATATCAATTGAAAGGACTATTCTAGCTAGTCTGGAGAATGTGGACAAACTATTAGCCATAGCTTTCCATAAAAATGTTATTTGGTTTGGTGGAACTTGACATTAAATTTTGGGCTGCCAAATGATCCTCCAAACAAGATGAATTGAACAATTAGTGAGCCTATCCTGGCTATCAAATAAGAATCTATATGCTGACTTGATGTTGAGTTGCCCATCCTGAGTGCTCATCCAAATGAGTGAATCTTTGCTCACTAGTAGCAACCTGAGGGAGTCTAATCTGGTAAATAGCTTCAGTAATGTTGTCTTTAAACACTTCATGAACGAAATCTACCTCCATTGACCTCCATTGATTAGCTCAGCCACTACATTAGGAAGGACCCATACATAATCACTCACTGGCTTTACAGGATCAAATTTACCAGGTATCCACCTGTCTTTCCAAATATTAATATTGAAACCATTTTTAAGCACCCACAAACTACCTCTCAAATCTTCCCTAACAGCCAAAATCCCATGCCAGACCTAAGATATATTCCCCTTTTTCTTGAGATGCCAAAAGGAGGATTCATTCAGGAATCTCCATGACAGCTTCATTAATGTTGCTTTATCGAACAGCTGCAAATCTCTAAAACCCAGTCCTCCATATCACTTCCACTTTGCAATTTATGCCAAGCAACTAATCGAGTTTTAGGGACTCCATTCCTCTTACCCCACCAGAAACCTCTCTGAAATTTTCTGAGGTTGTAAATGATACTCTTGGGGATAAGAACAATATTCATAACATGGACAGGTAATGCATTGAGAGTTGATTTAGTGAGGACAGATTTACCTGCTGAAGTCAATGTGTTTGCCTTCCACAGACACAATGTTGATTTGCATTTTTCCTCCAGAAATCTTAATTGTTCTTTCTAAGATTTGCCCATTAATTAAGGGGTCCCAAGATAAAGAGTATTCCTGTTTAATCCTTCAAATCCTGATATTCTCTTTAAATGTGATCAAAGAAAAGGTGATGTGCTAGGACTAAAGATGGCTCCAGACTTGAGCATGTTAATATCTTGACCTGACCAATCAGCAAAATTCCTGAATAGTATTCTACGTATCTCTAAGTTCCTGCTCCTCAGCTCCACCAAACAAAAAGATGTCATCAGCATAGAATATATGAGTGACTGATGGGGCTCTTGAATTCAACTTGAAACCTTCATATCTACCTTCTTCAATACTCTTAGCAAATAGACAAGACAAAGCTTCAGTGCTAGGGCTGCAAACGGGTCAGGTTCGGAACCGAAAACACAGATTCCGATTCCGATAACCAAAATATGGTTCCGATTCCGATAAAATCGGAATGGTTAATTCCGATTCCGTTCCGATTCCGATAATATTACCGGAACCAAAATTCCGATAAGCTAAGGTGTTTACCATAATTTTACCTTTTGAGTTTATGATAATTTATCGGAATAACCGATTCCGATTATTTTTCAATTCCGATTCCGATAGCTTATCGGAATATCTGACACCGATTCCGATAAGTTATCGGTATCATTTTCCGATTCCGAAACCGATAATTTTTATCGGAATATCGGGTTCCGTTTACACCCCTATTCAGTGCACAATATAAGGATATATGGAGACAATAGGCATCCCTATCTAATGCCTTGCTGGGTTGAATAAACCCTACATCTTCACCATTAATGTTGATGGAGTAAGTTACTGATGTGATGCAATACATCAACAATGATCTAGCCCTCTCTAAGAATACATTTCTTTAGCATCTCATTAATGGAAGTCCACTCCAATTTGTCACACGTCTTAGATAGATCTACTTTAAGCCTGACTTGGCCCTTTTGTGACGCAAGGAATGGAGAAGCTGTTGAACTGTCACAACACAACCAATGATTTGTTAACCTCGAACAAACGCCCCTTTGATTTAAGGAGATTAGATCCCTTAAGACTGGTTTAATTCTGTTGGCAATGATTTTGGCAATGACTTTATACAAAACACTTTTGAGACTGATAGGTCTAAAATCACTTGCAACAAGTAGCATTAGACCTATTAGGGATAAGAGTTATGACAGTCTGATTAGATTTAGGTGATAAGTAACCCCTCTGGAAGAAAAACATAACAAACTGACTCACCTCATGGTGAACAATATCCTAATACTTTTAGTGAAAGATGAAAAGCCACCTGGCCCAAGAGATTTATTAGGTGGGAAGGAAAAGATAGTATCATGGAATTCCTATAGAGAAGGAATTTTACGTAGCCCATGAACCCATCATATCCAAGTTAGAGAGTTCTCCATGGGCCTACCATCCAATGGCTTTCGATAACTTTTCTGAAGTTTGGTCTATCAAACAAGATTAGCTTCCATCTTGAAAATGTTATTAACTTTCCTTCTAAAACCCGTTAGTGTCTAATAAGAGGGGATTATGATCGCTGGATATTTTAGGAAGATGGTGAACTGATGCATGGTTAAACCTGGCCCTCCACTCACCATTTGCAAGAGCTCTATCAAGCCTTTCTCTAATGTGAAACCTTGCAGATCTTTTATTACTCTTTAAGTGTATAAAGGGCCATGGAATCTCAAGTCAATAAGTGCCATGGAGTAAATAAAATCAGTAAAGGGGGTCCATCATGGAATCTAACAGAAGAGGCACCCTCTTTCTCAGATTGGCCTGGAACAATATTGAAATCACCAATTATTATCATAGGTAAAGAGAAACTTGTCATATAGTCTTGAATATCATTACAAACCTCCTCCTCTGAGATGTTGTTGTGCTGTGGGAGAATAAATACAAATAATTCTCCAAGCACTGTCATTCCGACCCTTATCAACATTCAACCATTCAATTGTGAGTAGAATAATCCACAGTGATATCTAGGTCATGTTTCCACCAAATACAAATGCCTCCAGCTTTGCCTCCGGCTTCTTGAATATGATATGCTGTGATATTTATAGGATTAGCAAATTTGATAAGCTGATTAGCTGCACATTTACTTTCACACAAAAAGCAAAGGTCAGGGCTCAATGAACGGGTAAGTTGAACAGTGAATTACCCCGCTCAAACCTCTACAATTCCAAGCCAAGAGCCTCATTTGCGGGGTGTTGGGCCGGGTTAAGGCCGGCTGCCTCCACCTCAACTGGACTAGTAGGGATGTAAGCATAGGCTAGAAGATGGACTGGTCTTGGGGGAATTGGTTTTCCTATAAGCTTCCCTAATCTTAATAAGTTGGGTACTTCCCGAGGAAGATAAACAAACCATAGGATTAACTGACTCTAGATTAAGAATAGGATCACCTTTGTTGATACATATGCATGTACTCTCTCACATATGTATCATACTCATGAGAGGAAACATTAATCAAGATCTCAATCCGGAAGTATAAATGATAAGAATATGACACTGTTGGCACTGCCATTGATAAAGGATGTGGATATGCATATGAAGTGCTAGATGATCCATATCCATAACCATAAGATGAGTTAGAGGACTCCTATTGTGGAATATATCCATAACAATAAGGTCCATAACCATATGATGAAGATGATGCCTCTTGAATTCATCCATATGTCCCATTAGAACCAGAAGAAACATCCATCAAACTAAATGTGTGAGAAAGTTCTACTTCATCATCATGTTGCAATCTCCGATCTTGATGATTGTTTCTTCAACATTCATATGCTCTTGGGGCAATAGTAAGGCAAGAAGATTGAGCATCTCTCAACACATGAGTATGTCCTTCATCATGAACATATCCTTCATTGTTTTCATGTCTTTCCTCAACACTCTCCCCATCACCTTCCCCTCCACTCCCTCCATGATCATCATTATCACCATCACTTCCATGAGTTCCATGAGATGATTCATTATTACTGTCATGCTTAGAATCTTCAAATAAATCCATATCAGAAGCAGGATCATCATCATGACGATAAGTAGACTCAAAAGATGATTCAAAAATTTGATGTTTAATTGCATCCACATCAATATCTACCTCCCGTGCTACACTAGAAATCTCTTATGATGGTCGACCGTCTTCTTCATCCAAGGTGTCAGTTGCAATCTATTCAGCATTTGCATTTCTCTTGATCATCCATGTCATTTTCACCCAACAATGAAAAATAATCAAGTGGATCATCCTTAGGTTCATCCTCTTGACCTTCAGCTTCATATTGTAATGACAATATACAAGCTTCTTTAACTTCAAATAAGACAATCTATTTCTTGGCTTTGTGTGTATCAATGCAAATGTACTTCAATTTCTTTCACAAGGTGAAGCTTATGTTGTTGTGACAAAACTCGAACTACAAGTTGTCTCAATACTGGTGCATCATTTTCATACATTTTTAACCATTTTCCTAAAAACCACAATTAATAGTTGTGACTTGAGAGGAATAGATGCCCTATATACATAATACAATAATTCATAATTGTAAAGTACTAACCTGGCCACAAAATCTCTCTACTTGCTATAGCATTCTTCGTTCTAAACATGACCAATCCATCTCTAAACTTGATAATCTATAGAATAAAATTTCTCCTAATTAATTGTCATAAATTAAAAAATATTAAAAATATACAATTTCAAATTTAACTACTTCACCTCGTTTCTAAATTAAGATATCCCTTTTGATTTTGGAAACAATTTATCAAAGACTTGATGTACAGCCTTGATGAGTGTTTGATCATCTCCCAATTGTTGTTTGGATTGATACTTAGGGTTCAAAACATAAGCTAAAATGACAAACAAAATTAGGAGTTAATGGATTACCAGTTAAATAAGTCATTTGATGATATAACAAAAAAAATGGTAAGCATAAAATCTCATTAGCCTTGTAGATAGGTGCATTCATTGATTTCAACCATCTTTCATCAATTATCTTATGCACCTAAGTATAATTTCTTAGAGATGATACCTTAATTCCCTCCTTCATAATTGTCATAGCATGATAAACAGAACTCATGCTAGGATATATTGATTTGTATCCATAACTCCCAAAACATGATACAGGGGATCCATAATCTTCACACAATCTCATGCATAATCCCAAAACATCATAGTGCATGTAATTTGCTCCACATTCCCCATTGTAGTGTTCCTAAAATTGGAATTTGACCATTCGAAACTAAGGAAAAAGTTTCGCAAACCATCTCTCTCACACAACAAACTTTGGAGGGCTAAATAATTCGTTGCAAATCGAGTTGGTCCAAGTCGGATGATATCTCACCTACCAGATTTTCGAACTCTATCAACAACCTAATCATGATTATATATAAATCTAGTGACAATTCGACCCATGTCCACAACTTTCTTGACCATACCATGTTTAGCCACATGTTCAAACATCAAATTTATATAATGAGTAGTACATGGAGTCCAAAAAAGATTGTGCTTCTTTGATAACAAAGTACCTACCTTTTGTAACTACTTATATTATCTGTGACAATTTGTACTACTCTTTTTCTCCAAATTTCCTTGATCTTCTCTTCTATCAATTACATGATGTACTCATGGTTCTTCTCTTTACCTGTTGCATCAACAGAGTCTACATGTCCTACACTATAAACCATGAAATTAATAATGGACATTCTAACAAGTCTAATCCATCCATCACATAAAAGAGAACAACCATGAGCATCCCCATGTGGCTCTAATTTTTTACATCACCTTCCATCTCAGCCACCAACTCATTTAAATATTTACCAAGAATTTCTTTAGAGTTGGTGGGAGAACTGCACAGCCAATATTTTGTGCCTCAACTATCATATTCTTAAAATGATGATCCCCAACAACACTTGCAATGATATGGTTGAAAATGATGAATTTCGACACTATTTTACCTAGAGACTCTCTTAGTGGTCCCTTAGTCAACACGGATGAAATTATTAATTGTCTTGCATCATCAGACTTGTACAATCTTGTCTAAATTGCTGGTTCAAACATCTTTCCACTAGAACTGTGCCTCAAAAAATCTGTTATAGTTCGCTTCGTCTTCTTCCCAAAACCACTTCCATTAACTCTTATTGCTTGAATTTGAATTCTCTCACATTCCATTTCATCAATATTCCATCGATCCACAGTAGAAGACACTACACTGCGGCGATATTCATGAGCTTCTTCCCCTTCATCATGCTCATCATCAGAATTGCCTCCCATATTACGCAACTCTTTCATGACCCTTTCTTTTGTTATTTTTACCTTCATGGCTCCTAAAGTCTTTTGCTGCTTCAATTCTTTCAATCGTTTCCGCACTTCTGGCGGACAAAACAAACACTTACTTACATCTTATCCCCTCTTTCCCAATTAAATGATTTTTTAACCTTGTAACACCATTGATTTTCATCACTTCTCCACAAAACTTGCATTCTGACTCTTTACCCTAGGTGTTCCATATTGCCAACCAATGTCAGAAGAAGACATACTTCTAAAACATCTCATAAAAATAGAATAATGATTGTTTGACAATCATTAATTATAAAATTTTTATTACAAGTGTAATAAAATAAATATTAATTAACAAAATAAATTTAAAATCACAATAAAGGTGAGTGGAGAATCTAGAGATCATATAACACTCAAAATTAATTAATCAGAATATTCATTAATTGCTAAAAATTTACTATCAGAATAAAGAAAAAAAATCTCAACTCAATGGAGAGTGAAGGTGAGTGGGAAAGAGGGGATTGAACCCTAAAGATCATAATGAAAAAAATTGTCAACAACATACAAAAAAATAATAAAATTCAAACTTCATTTTGGAAGGGAGGAGAGATAGAGAGAGAGAGAGGGGAGAGATAGAGAGAAGGCAGGGAGAGACAAAGAGGGGGAATCGAGGCCCGGGGGAGAGAGGTTGGTGCCGGAGGGGATCACCCTCTCTAGCACCGGCATACAGATAGAGAGAGAGGGGGGGGGGGGGCGCCAAAAGGGATCACTGTGTGCGTGTGTGTGTGTGTGTGTGTGGAGGGAGGAGAGGGGGAGGCATCGGAGGGGATCAACCCCTTAGGCACCGACATTGTGTGTCGGGGGGTGAGGAGAGGGGGAGGTGACAAAGGGGATCACCTTTTCCAACATCGGCATATTGTGTGTGGGGGGAGGGGGGGGAAGGCATCGTGTGGTGTTTAGGCCAATGTATGGCCATTGAGCCATGGTTTGGGCTTTAGTATGTTGTGTGGGTGTTGTGGGCTGGAGATTTAGGCCCACAGAGCATCCAGATTCTTTGTTTGAGAACGCAACGGGGTAGGCAACGCGTTTTGTCTAAAAGCATGGTATTGGCATGTATGTGTGATTCCAGGTTAAGTTAGTCAAGTAGTAGAGGTTTATAACATGTAGAAATGGTGTTTTCCTGAGGTTTCTAGGTGAGAATGAGGGTTTTACGTTTTGTCTAAAAACGCGACGGGTCGAGTGGTCGTGTTTAGGTCGTGACCTATGACCCCGACACGTTCTCATCATGAACGCGGCATATCAGGCCATCACGTTCTTAACGCGATCGTCGGCCCCGTTGTGTTCTGCTTCCCGAAGTGTTTAACTGTGTGCATTGTAATGTAGGTCCAGTGGGGCAATGGTTTTGGTATTCTTCTGCTAGTTAAGTGTATTCGAGCATCGTTAATGTTATTTAGATGTGGTTTATCGGAATTAAGCAGCTTATTGTTAGTTGAAGGCCATTAAGTACTATTCTAGGTATTGCAATATAAGTAATGGTTAAGTTGGTGGCGAATGAGAGATTTAACGACTGTAAACATAAAGTTTAAGGGTTTGTTCAGTGACCGATAATGATCAATTATAAATTGTTGTGGTTTGCCGAGTTCGGTGGTTCGGCTTTGTTGAGTTCGGTGGTCCGGTGGTTAATTCGGAATGCCACTCCAATCAGGTACTCCAAGTTCTATGTAAGTCAGGCATGTTTGTGGTTAGGATTTGTCCCGATACTGTGTGTACCATAGAGGTCTGTGTTGTCTCCCTGGACACTCACTCGTTTGTCGAGTAACCCGTCCGACTGAGGGAAAGACGACAGTGGGACAGCGACTTGTGGTGTTGTTCTTTCTATTTGGTCGCTTGTAGCGCATTCGTAGTTGGGGGACAGACACCAGTAGACGTATTGGTCCCCAGCTAGTTCCGTGTTGTCACAACCTCACTCTAAGAGCTCCGAAACCCTTAGAAGTGTGTCGGCGTGGGTTTTTGGTCTCCACAGTTTCTTATACTTGTAGAGGTAGAGCCGTAATTGGACCTTCCATTTGTAACTAAGAGGCTGATAGGTGTGTTGGCTTGTATTGGTCGAATACTGACGTCATGAACTAGTAGTTGTAACCCGAGTGTTAACATCGCTCCTTCCAACTTAAATTCCTGATTTACTTCGTAGTGTGAAGTGGAACTCGATAGTGTACCTTTTGTTTGTACCTTTACTCTACAGTTTCCTTACTTTTAGTTCAGTAGTTTACTTGAAGTGTCTGTCTAGTTTAAGTAGCTCGTAGATGACGGTTTATTTCTGAGTAATTGTGGAACTACTGTTATTCCTATTTAATATGGATTTCCATTAGTAGGTAGCTGCTTAGCTATGAGTAATGAGGTGTTTACTTGAGTTGCCAGCTTTTTGTGAGTTTCCTTTAAATTGTCATATGTGAGCCGATCAGTGAGATTGTGTTATTTGTGTTGTCCTTTTGTTACACGTGGATTATGCATATGTTGTTTTCAGAAGTTTTTCTGTTGAGCCTGTGATTGCGTAAGGCTTACACCCCTACACCCCCTTTTCAGGTGCTTTAGAAGACATGGTTTCTTGGAGGCGAACCTATACCACCACCAGTAGTGTGAGCTTTGCTCTTGTTGTACACCTCGAGGCATGTCCTCGGCTGTTGTGCTTTTCTTTTGGACATGTAATAATGTATTGAGACAATGTAATTCTATGAATATGTATAAGATCATGTACTTTATCATGCATCTATATACCAATGTGTTATCTTTTATATTCTTACTAGACGTGTGTGTGATATTCCTTACGAGACTTTGGTCTGTTCACGGAAGGTGGATCTGGATATGAAGTCTTTTTGGACATAAATATCGCGCGCGCGCGCGTGTGGATATGCAGTCTTTTTGGACATAAATATCGCGCGCGCGTGTGTGCGTGCGTGCGTGTGCGTGCGTGCGTGTGCGTGTGTGTGTGTGTGTGTGCGTGCGTGCGTGCGCGTGCGCGCGCGCACGTGTGTGTGGAGAGGGGGGAGGAAGAGGGGGAGGCACCGGAGGGGATCACCCCCTCCGACACCAGCATAAATACAGAGAGAGAGATAGGGAGGGAGGAGAGGGGGAGGCACTAGAGGGGACCACTTACCGGTGTACTATGGAGACGACAGTCGCTACTGCTGCCTGCCGAAGACACGGTGTGTGTGTGTGTGTGCGTGTGCGTGTGCGTGTGCGTGTGCGTGTGCGTGTGCGTGCGTGTGTGCGCGTGCATGTGTGTGGAGAGGGGGGAGGAAGAGGGGGAGGCACCGGAGGGGATCACCCCCTCCGACACCAGCATAAATACAGAGAGAGAGAGATAGGGAGGGAGGGAGGAGAGGGGGAGGCACTAGAGGGGACCACTTACTGGTGTACTATGGAGACGACAGTCGCTACTGCTGCCTGCCGAAGACACGGTAGGCCAATGCAAAGGAGGCGAACTACGCCTTCAAGGGGGGGGGGGGGGGATAGTCCCTTGTGCTAGGTGGCGAGGGGAGGGCACCAGGGTGGTGGGACTTGGGAGGGAGAGGATGGGTGGGGGTCTCGAGAGCGAAGCCTTGGGGTCGATAAAGAGGATCTTTTTTTTAAATAAGCCTTGGGCCCATGGCCTTTTCTATCACCGATAGATTTGGGGGCTTTTTTTTTCCAAAATCCCGCAATGGGTTTCGGGGGCTTCAATTCTCAGTACCCCATCGAGACCGAGATTCTCGTGAGATCAAGGATGGGAGTGTTGGTTTCGGTATCAATTTCGGTCGAAACTGATACTGTTTCGATTTTGTTTCGCTCGGTATCGGTTGTATTGAGCGGCCTTAAGAGGGGAGTAAAATGACCGATTTCGGTTAGCTACGGCCAATTTCGGTCTGGTTTTGGCCGAAACTGATCAAAATGTTATTTTTTAATAGTATCAGATTTGCTACAGTAGTTTTGGCCATTTTTGGATCGTTCCGGTCCGAAACCAAAATGTTTCGGCCGAAACTCCCAGCCATGAACGAGAAGGCATTCCATGTTCATACCCTCCCAACTAATTTTGCTTTTGACTAATTCTTTGAGGATGAGTCATCCCGGTGATAATTTAGATGGGGGACACTGGTGGTAATTTGGATGGGTATAGGAACAAGGTTATCTGATTTACTATGATACTTCTTCCTTGTAGGCTTTTCAATAGGCCGGGTACTACACAGAGGATTTTTATTAGTTTTGTCCTCTAAAGGTTGTTGGACCACCAAGGTGTGTGTGTGAATGGAAGATGTACTAGAGTGACAAATGGGAGGATTGGTGGAGTTCACTTGCTGCAAATGAATGTTGTAGAAAGAGGGGGAAGCAGCTTGTTGGAGAGAGATAGCTTGGCTTGCAGTACAATTCTCTACTCCACCTATAACCCTAGTAGCACTCGTCCCTGGTATGTCAACTTTATGCCCTTCCTTTGAAAGCTTCCTGCAAGGAGGTGTCTTGAAAGCTGACCCAACATTTATGGGCTTCTCCAACTCTGAACCATGGTAAGCAATCTCGTGAGAATCTCGGTCTCGGCCCCTTCCCGAGAAACGAAAAGGCCGAGATGAGTAGTCAGGGTCAGGATCCTCTTCAGGCAGGGTTCTCATGATCCCCTTATTTACCTGAATATCATTTAAGTAAATGATTCATTTACTTAAGATATTACATATAAATAAGAAAGTATCCCCCATTTGAATCCACTAAAAATATCAAAAAATTATATCTCTTACTAATAAAAAGTCAACTCTCTCATCCCAGAAGAAAATCACGATTTTGATGATTCCATCAAAATAGCGTCCTTTTAATCCCTCATAATTTGACCTATCTAAAAATTTTATAATTCAAATAAACCTAATAAAATACTAAAAATTGAAAGTCCGATGAAAAAAGTCAAACGTACATATGACTTCTCCAATGAGCCACTCTCCTACTGACAGCAACTAAGTCTTAGTCATGGTCCACTGTGATATTCAGATAAATAAGATATTTTGTCATAGGTTCCCATGTCATGAATTAAATGTTTTTATGCTTAAAGTAAAATCCTATGGAGAGAAAAATGAAAATGCACATACTGAATCCCAATTCCCACACTCTTGTTGTATGATATATGTGAACCTATGTCATCCGTGGTTGAGACTTGTCACTTGAGAATGTATGCAACTATCTATGTTCATCAAGGAATTATCTATGTGATCCACACTTTATGTTATCCTGATCTCCCGAGATCTCTTCGAGATCTCCTCTTTGACCCTCCCGAGACGAAGCCGAAATCCGATATGGCAAACCTTGCTTTGAACCCATTGAGCTAATTCTGGACTTTGAACCTATTGAATAAAATATGCCCAAACTTTCATACTGAAAATGAATTGCTTTTTCCATTTTTCTCTTCAATCCTAGAGACGAAGAACTATCAATGTGATTTCTAATCTTGATGAGCTTGCAGCATTTATCATCTTCGTGACCTAAAAAGCCACAAAAGGTACATGATCTGGGGATTCTTTCATAGATCACCAGGAAACTATGAAGAGATTGATCTGAGATCTCTGCTTTGACACAAGTCTTGAGTGGAATAGTTACATCAAAAGTCGTCTTGATACTTAAAAAATTACTCCAGTGATCAATGATAACTGAAGAGGGCCTGAAAGGGTACCTATTTGGGTTGCCAATTTCACAACTGCAGCTTCTGTAAGAAACTCCACTGGGAGGTTGTAAAATCTAACCCACATCGCTGCAACTTGAAGCTTATAATCTTGAGGACTACAGTTAGGCCTTCCTGTCTCAATGAGAATCAAATTCTCATTATAAATCCAAGGAGTTCTGTGGCAAATTTTTTCAACATCTTCCAAAACACTAAACCGAACCAGAAATCTGTCATTTAAATAACTGATTCCCATGCACCCTGTGGATTCCATAATCTAGACATCCAATCCTTCAAGCCTGCAGGTCGAATCTCCTAATCAGTTAGAACTCTAATAATAATACTACATTTCCAGGAGCTACTGCCATCAATATCACTAGCATCTAACTCAATTATATCGTCCTCTTGATCATTCGACATCATCTGCATGAAATTTTTTAGGACCACCTCCTCCTCCTGAAGGTCAAGATGAATATCTTCCTCCATCTCAGGATCCTCAGCCACACGGGGGAATGGCAGCACCGGAAGAAGCAGCAGGAGGGGCCAAAGAAAAACCAGACGCAGAAGACCACAGGCAAGAGAGATCTTTCCATTATCAACACCTTCTACCCGTGTTCCGGTAGGCTTCCTAACTTGAGGATCGGAGAGTTTTTCCCCAAGACCACTCCCAGGCCCCCCTAACTACTCATTCTGCCTTGCAGGTGCAAGTCGGAGTTCTCCCTCAACAAAAAATATTAACTGGTGGAGATTGAATGGTGGAAACATGACTAGAAGTCATGGCTCCACGAGGGAATTACCAAAACATGAGGAGTCGTTGTGGCAGCGGGACTGGCTCTTGATCACCTTCGTGCAACAGGCAGGCCAGTGACTGTCAAGGGCCCAACTGCAGCCTCCAACAACTGTCACCACTGAAGAGTTGGTAACCATGCAGACCCAATTCTAAGGGTTGGTGGAAGCCTGTTAAGGTCTTCTCGGCGAACAAGCTGCACAAGAAAAGGCAACTAGACCCCTCCCCCTAGGGAGCAAAGAGAAGTCCAGCCTACATGTGAAGCAAGAACAGACCATGTCTGCCACATCTGCCGCCCCCGACCCTTGTCGGGGAGGGTCTTTACACGCCAACCCTAACATGGCATGATGTCTATGACATGGCAGCAACCGCAAGCATGAGCTTCAAGGGTTGGTGGTGGATGAAGTGGATTTTCAGACCTCGTTTACCTGGGAGATCCTAGAAGTGCCAAACTCCGACTGCCCACCTTCCCAGCATACGATAACTCCACCAACTCAGTCGACCACCTTCACAACTTCAAGTCTCACCTACTCTTCCGCCAGGCCTCGAATGTTGTGAAGTGTCTGACCTTTACCACCACCTTGCGGGAGAATGTTCGTGCATGGTTCAAATCCCTCTTGGCCCAGTCAATCACTTCATTTAAGCAGATGAAATGAATCGAGAGCAAGTGGGAATGTGTAGATGGGAAAACCAAGATAGCACGTTATAACTTAACTGACTAGTCCATTAGCCTAGCCAAGAGTAGGACAAGTCTGCAACGAACATGGCCCAATAGCGGCAGTCCATGCAAGGCAAGGCGGGCCTAGGCTCGACAGTCTAGACAGAAAGGACATATATTCCTCAGACCAACCAACGAAGAGTCCTCGACCCCTTACTGCATGGCATATGGCGCACCCACTCCTGCCTGGCGGCCTATTCCTGTCACACCAAGGTATGGTCTGATGACCGCACAAGTGTGCCCATGATAGGCAGCCCTCTCTCTCCAGATCCTAGGCCATCAGGGTTCAGCAGCACTCCTTGGGAGGGGGCCAATAGGCCCTCCATGCGATGATGCCTGGCCATGGTGGCGAGAGATGCCTCTCGTCAACATAGGCGAATGGTGAACCCACATGGCACCAATTCCATTCTCCTACAGTTTGTCTACACTATCAGGAGGGAGAAATATGCATAGGGACCTACCATGCGGCACTAGTTCCACTCCCATACGGTTCGTACACACGGCCGGGAGAGAGAGATACACCGAAGGACCTCCCACTTGGCACCAACTCCACTATACTATTCGTCCATACACCCAAGAGGGAGAGATACACCTCGAGATCCCGGACAGCGTAGGTCCCACTCCCCTACAGTTCATCCACACAGCCAGGAGGGAGAGGCATGCCTAGAAATACTCCATGCGGCGCTAGCTCCCCCCACTCTTGTACGGTTCATCTACATAACTAGAAAATGAGGGCTACGCACCCAAGACACCTCCGACATACGCTTAAAGAGGGACACGCTAGCCACAATCATCAATAGAAGGACTTACAAATCTTTCGAGAACTATAGAAAGTGGAAGCAATAAGACTCGTAAGAGAATGTGGGGATGGGATTGAAGGGAGACCATTCTAGACAAATTTTTTGTTGGAAAATACAATGGCCATAAACAGGATTGGTTAGCTGAGATTCCTACATAAATTATTGATGCAGACCAAGAGAACAGGGAAAGAAATCTATGCATAATTGTTGTAAATTCCAATCTATATTAAGTGCAAAGGACATTCGCTAAAGCAAAAGATTTCTGACTTTCACATTTAGAATAATTAACTAGTAATTGTTATACTATGTACTTTCATAAAACAATGATTTGGAAAACAAGCTCGATGTATCATGCAAGTGAAGTCATATAGACATGGTGAACAACACAGTCCGAAAATTGCTACATGCTCATGTTCAGTGGCATAGTACAATGTACTTTTTAAAAACGATAAATGAATGCAGCTTACATGGTCAATCTGACTAATTACATGCCCATCAACATTGCAACAACCTAGTGAGAAGCTCGCGACCATTGGGGACAAGAGTCATCCTGCACCTGCATACACACGCTTATACAATGTATCATCTCTTTAATATTTTCATACAGGATAGTTTGCCGTAAACTGTCATGCCACCATTAACGCATGGCAGCTGTGTCTTCTATTAGCTTACATAGTGCTTCTATGTCATATGTTGCCTAGAGCTGAATCGGTGATGCCACAGCACACAAGAACCCTCAAACATTCATTTAAACACTTGAGCAATAAGCTTCCTGTCTACCAAAAGAAACCTGTCGACATAAGTGACACAGAGCAAATGTGAGTTGGTACCTTGTTAACTCTAACGAAATGAAGCCATCAAGCTCCTGCTTCTGGAGCCGGAGCTTGGCTGCGCAGCTCCTCCTCTGCCCTCCTAAGGAACTGGTCCCAGCCACTTCCTTCTCCCATGTCTATGTAATCAAATGGAACGGCAGTCTTCAAACCGTGCCTCACTCCACACTGGCCCTCTATGATCCTCAACTCCACTGCTTCTTCGTCCACAATTCTCCCCATTTCTTCCAACTCCGCCCATTCAAACAGCAGAGGCAACGTGTACGCCCCCCAGGGATTGAAGTCCAGAATCTTCACCTTCCCATCTCCCGTCACATACACATCGAACGTGTAGTCCTCGGACTCGAATTCTGCACGCACAACGTCGTCGAAGAAGCTTCCAATGAGCATCTCCAAGTCGCCCTTCTTCTCCAGAAGCGCCGGATAGAAGGTAGTAACCTCTCTCTGGCAGATACCGACCAGACGCTGCCCGCGGACGAAGCACCGGAACTCCATCTCCGGCCGGAGAGACCCGTACCACCTCCGAAGCGCGAGGTGGAATTGGAACTCGGAGGGAGAGGAGGCAGCTGGAGTCCGGTCAGAACACGAGTCAAGCGCGTGGCATAGGTCGTGTGCGATGCAGTCGGACGACTTGAGGAGAAGGGCGACTTCCGCGAAGGAGGTACACAGCAGGGTGCCCCCGGCCCCCATGGACGCGGCGTCCTTGGGGGCGCTCCAGTTCAGCTTGGGAAAGACGGCACCGCCTAGGGCGGCAATGGATTCCTGGACTGCAGACTCCAGCTCCGGAAAGCAGGGGGCCTCAGAAGGCGGCGAGGCATCAGAGTCGAGGTCGGAATCGGAGGATTCATGGTCACCGTCGTCGGGATCCGAAAGGGTAGTATCGTCAGAGAAGGGGTCGCGGGAGTTGGGGTGGCGGGGGAGGGGGTCGAGGCCGGAGGCAGAGGCAGGGAGGAGGAAGGGGCCATCATCCTGGAGTAGGTAGCGGAGGAAGGGGGCGGGGATGGGGTGGATTAAGGTTTTGATGGAGTGGCGACGGAAGCGGGGGTACCAATCCCCGATCTGGCACCGCAGCAGCTCCGCCTCCTTCATATCCCCGCACGGGGGGTGGACGGGGGGTCGGCGGCGACGACGACGACGTCGACGGCCGCCACCGCTGCTGTGTTGGGAAGGGAAGGGGTTCCCGTGAAGGAGCAGCGGCAGCTGCGCTGGGAAACGAAGGATCGCTGAGAAGGGATGACGGCGGCTACTGCTCCTGCTGCGGCACTGGAAGAAAAGGGGAGGCCTGGGAGGCGGCAGTGGTGTTTGTTGTCGGCGCTGCTGCTTTTGGAAAGGGAGAGGACTGCCGGGAAGGAGGAGCGGGCGGCTAACAGATTTGTTAGAAGATAATAATTAATAAAGATTTGATAAATATTATTGTAACCCAAAAACTTATCTAGACTTTGGGCCGGCCCTTAAAATTTTATTAATTGAATCGTGACAAAGTACATGGAGGGATGTTCTGCTTTATCCTTAGGTATTAGAATAGATCGGGGATAAAATATCACGATCTATTCTAATACCAAATATTGATACTTTATCTTCGATCTATTCTAATACCAAACATGCCAAAGAATATAGCAATAAATCCAAAACCCCTTTAACAGCCCCTAAAAATACAAACGCCAATAGCTTATCGAACATAAAAATATCGACAGGAATTAGTACATAAGACTAATGAGGGCAGCCGAGCTTTATCGAGGGTGAAACAGCCTCTCGCACGACTCGACAGCTCATAGTGGCTTCTGTAGATGGCACAGCCGTCAGAACCGCATGTCTTATTTGCCAAACCATCGGCAAGTTAATTAGCTTCCCTGTGGATGTCCTTAAAGGAATGGATGCTCTTATCTCACTCTTTTTTTTTGACAAGTAAGATCCTTCATTATGCAAAGCAACAGAAACAGAGTACAACAGAACAGGTTGAGGACGATGCAAGTCACCGCCAATGCTCCTCGTTGAGACTTACAATCGACACAAGTAGGGCATGACAAGGGATATAACGTCATGAAACTAATAGGGACTCAAGGTCTATACTTACAGGACAAACTCAAACACTCATAGAAACGTCTGTCACATAGAGTGTCGTGAGAAAAAGCCGGCCAACACCGGTGGCTACACGATGGGGGAAACTATGCCCTTGGACCATGCTAACGTCGGTGGAGAGCTCGACGGGAGGTGAAGGGCACCGCCAACTGAAGACACCAGCGCGAAGGGAGAAAGAGCTTCTAGCACACCACGTCGACCACTAGAGGGGAAGTCTGGAGCAGGCCCTAGGTAGCCGTAACATCGGACCTCGGCTAGCACGGACCACATAGAAAGAATATAGAGAATGATGATCAGTCTGTCCCCATGTAATTTTAATTAATTATATATATATATATATATATATATATATATATATATATATATATATATTGATGATTAACAAAACCAAACAAGAGCTTATAAATTATATCTAATGAATATTTCATAAGTCTTAAGTACAGGAAAAATACCAAGGTCAAACAAGCCAACAAAAGGTATGCATTACTTCTCTGAAGCTTTAATCTTTTCAACATAATATTTCTCTAAGTCTATATTGATTTCTGTTGAAGATCATAACGATTTCCTTATAAGACTGAAAAGTCATGTTGTTTCAAACAAGTCGATGCCATAACGATTCTGTAAGTGATCGCAACGATTTTTTTAGAAAGCGCAACGACTTGCCTGTCATAACGACTCTATAAGTTATCGCAACGATTTCTTTAGAAACTGTAACGACTTGCCTGTCATAACGACTCTATAAGTTATCGCAACGATTTCTTTAGAACCCGTAACGACTTGCTCGCCGCAACGATTCTATAAGTTATCATAACGATTTCTTTAGAACTCGCAACGACTTGCTTGTTGTAACGATTTCATAAGTTACCTAACAATGTCTTTAGAACTTGTAACGACTTGCTCGCCGCAACGATTTCATAAGTTACCGTAACGACTTGCTCGCCGCAACGATTCTATAAGTTATCATAACAATTTTTTTAGAACTCGCAACGACTTGCTTGTTGTAACGATTTCATAAGTTACCGTAACGATGTCTTTAGAACTTGTAACGACTTGCCTGTCGTAACGATTTCATAAGTCACCATAACGATTTCCTTAAGAACTCGCAATGACTTGCTCGCTCGTAACGATTTGCTTTGCACAAAGATTTCTTTAAGCGCTCACAACGATTTGCTTTGTGCAACGATTTCTTTAGAGCTCATAACGACTTGATAAGTGTTCATAACGATTTACTCTCGATAATGATTTGTTAGTATTCATAACGATTTCATAAGTCATATAGACAACGACTTTACAGTTTATATCAACTTGATTTTTATCTTATCTCTTGAAGCATTGACTAGTCAAAGTCACGCATATATCTATCTGTCACTCCTGCATTTATGAGTTCTGAACGTATCTCTGCATGCATGCAGACAATATCATCCATTATTGTGCTTACTCTGCAAACATCTTTAAAAACAAGCTATTTGGGATTGCTATTCTGATGAATACTCACATCAACGCATACTGACAACAAGAGACAGTTTGAGTTGTCTGTTGTTCTAGCATTTAATGTGTGCAGGGTCCTGAAGACTTTCTATCATACAACGTTGGACCTATGAACGTCAGAAGACCTTATCTCTTTGCGTACTCAAATGGATAAAAGATAGTTGAAGCTTCCAATTGTCAAACAGTCTAACGTCTATCAATCCAAGAGACAACGGTTACTTCAACGGCAATATTTCAAAAAGAAGATATAAACTCAAAGACAGAAGAAAAGAACAAGAACCAACGCAGTAGAGAACAAGCATATCGTGTTCAAATGTTCAAATTCTTCTGCAAGAAGTCCAGAGCCAAGAACTTCATTCCTCCTAGCTTTTGCTCTTTGCTCTCCTCACTGTAGTGAAAATCCTGAGAGAGGTTGTGTAGTTCTGAGAGTGTGCTTAGCATAGATTCTTTGCTCTCGGTGCTAGTGGCTTCAGATCTTGGCTTGTTAAAAAGCTTGATCTAGGGGCTTGAATTTCATTCAATTCTCTTTGAGTTGTTGTTCCCTTCGGGTGTGAAGGAAGACCTGGTGGTATCCAGGGTGTTGTTCCCTTCGGTTCTGAAGGAAGACCTGGTGGTATCCAGGGTGTTGTTTGTTGAACCACTCTATGGTTATCTGTGATCTTGGTATTTTGATGATAACAAAATATATGATGCATTTAGATGATAACAAAATATATTGCGGAGATAATAAAATATAGGTACTCATAAACATTTTTGCTTCATCTGTGTTGCATCAATCCCTTTAACAGATGATGAGTCTCATTTAATATCATGCTTCATCTGTGTCGCATCAATCTCATAGCAATATGCTGAATCTCACATTGATGCAATATGACGCACTATAATGATAAAGTCGATGTTTAATTCATATACATCGATTTCAGTTTTAAGTGCCATAGTAACAAGCGCTACAACGATTTGTTAAGTGAGCGCATCGATTTGTTAAGAAATCTATCTCACAACGATTCGCTAAGTGGTTGTAATGATTTGTTAAGAAATCGATCCTATAACGATTTGATAAGTGAGTGCAACGATTTGCTCTCACAACGACTTGCTTGCATAACGATTCCATAAGTGAGTGCAACGATTTGCTCTCACAACGACTCTTCACATAACGATTTCCTTTCATAACGATTTGATAAGTGATCACATCGACTTGGGTCTCATAACGATTTCATAAGTGATCACATCGATTTCTTTAGACCGTAACGATTTCTTAAGTGAACACATCGACTTGTCTTTCACATCGATTTGTTCATAAACTTGCAACGATTTACTTGTAAATGAACAACGATTGTATAAGTCATATTCACATAGATTTCTCTTGAATATTTTGAAAGTGTTTTTGGCGCTCATTGAAAAGTCAAATATTTGTCTGACAGAAAAAAAAAGCTGCATGCATAAATCTTGTCAGAAAAAGATTTGACCTACTATTTCCAGTATGTTAGAAGAAGCACAGTACTATGCATCGTTTATCATAAACACTCTTTTATGCTAACACTTTCTTCCTGCTCACAGACCTCGAAGACCATCAAAGTCTGATCAAGACAAATGAAGAGGAGATGAGCAATGGCTAGAACTCCACAGATCTCTTCAACGGGTCTACTCAAGCTGCTCATATAAAAGATGGAGCATTGCTGAAGATAAGTAGAGAGCCTTCCTGAAAATCCTTCAAGGAGTGTACAACTGTAAGAAGAACCTTCACGCCACAAACACTGAGAGAAAGAGAGAAGAGCTCGAGCCAAAATCTACAGAAGCTTTCAAGCAGAAGTCTTCATCGCCTTCAAGCCTTCTTCTCTTCCTTTCTCCCTATGCTCATTGTAATCTTGAGGGAGAGTCTGTGACTGTGAGCTAAGTCCATAGTGTTCATCTTGTATTAGCTCTCAGTCTTGTTCTTTCTTTTCTAAGAAAGACCCTTGTCCAGCTGTAGGACTGTATACAGTGTGTAACCTAGCTAGAGGTTAGTGTCTAGCAGAACCTTGTTGGGGTCTGTACCAACAGGACCTAGCTGGGGTTTAAGTCTAGCAGAACTGCACTGGGGTTTGTTCCAGAAGGTTTACTTCTGAACATGTAAAAGAAGTAGGTTTGCTTCTGAGCCTAGAAAAGAAGTGGGCTTCCTTCTTGCCCGGGAAAGAGAAGAAGACCTGGTGGGGTATCCAGGGTGTTGTAGTGTCCTTGAAGGGGACTGTACCTTCGGTTAGTGAAATCTCAAAAGTTTGCTTGGGGACTGGACGTAGGACTTCCATGTGGGAAGGGCCGAACTAGGATAAATCTCCTGTGTCCTTTTGTGTGATTGTTTACTTGCTTCCGCACTACTACTCTTTATCACACTAATCTAACCAAACTTTCAAGTGTTAATTTCTGTGTTTAAGTTTCTATTTCAGATTTCAGAAAAACCTATTCACCCCCCCTCTAGGCTAGCTTGCTGCCGTTAGAAAAGGGCCAACAAGTGGTATCAGAGCGGGTCTCTGAACTTTCAAGAAGATCCAACGATCTTAGAGCAAAGATCCATGGCAGCACAAGGATATGCTGAAGGCCAATCAGTCACTAGACCTCCATTCTTCAACGGAGAAGACTATCAATATTGGAAGATGAGAATGGAATGCTTCATTCGAGGCACAGACTTTGATCTGTGGCAGGTAATTGAGGTAGGTGATTTTGTTTTTGTCCCTGCTGAAAGCACTACTAATATCACAGCAGCGGATAAGATAAAGTTATCACTAAACTTTAAAGCTAAAAACTATTTATGTTGCGCTTTATCTAAAAAGAAATTCAGTAGAGTGTCTGCATGCAAATCGGCCAAAGATATATGGGATAAACTGCAGGCAACTTATGAAGGAACAGATAAAGTGAAGCAAACTAGGATAGATATTCTAGTATCTCAATATGAACAATTTAAAATGCTTCCTCATGAAGACATTACTACTATGTATAATCGTTTTTCAACCATAGTAGCAAGTTTAAGCTCTCTAGGTAAAAATCTTTCTGATGAAGAAAATGTTAGAAAAATACTTAGGTCCTTAACTATATCATGGACACCTAAGGTAACTGCCATTGAAGAAGCTCATGATTTGACCAAATTATCGATCGATAATTTGATAGGTTCTCTCATGGCACATGAAATAAATATGGAGCGATTATCTGAAAGCTCATCTAAAATAAAATGCACTAACGCTCTTAAAACTGTAGCAGCTCCTTCTAGCTCTTCTTCTAGTTCTCAACATGCAGATTCTGAAGACAACAATGTTGATGAAGTATTGTCCAAGCTTCAGAAGCTTTTGAAGAAGAAGAAGAAAAACGGATCGAGAAGGATCCAAAAGAAAAAAAGAAAAGAAAAAGAACCAGTGTGCTATGAATGCAGGAAACCTGGACATCTAAGACGAGATTGTCCAAGGCTCAGAAAGACTGGTCAAACCGTAAAGCACAAGAAGCAGCACAAGGAATTCAAGAGAAAAGCCATGGCAGCTGCTTGGGAAAATGATGAGGCCTCAAACTCAGAATCATCAAGCTCATCAAGCTCAGGATTAGAAAATGAGCAGGTAAATCTAGCCCTCATGGTAGGACTAGATGAGGTACTCTCTGAACCCTCATTCAATTCATGCACAGATTCAGGGTCAGAATCAGAAGACTTAGAAAAAGTCGTAAATGAACTATATAATAAGCATAAGGTTGTGGTAAAAGAACTAAAAAATCTCAAGAGAAACCTTACCTGTTTAGAAAACACTAATTATGATCTTAAGTCAGAATTGGAACAGTTAGAAGAGCAGTTAAAAGAATGCAAGGATAATAACTCTCTTCAAAATGAAAATTTAAAAAGAAAGGAGGATGAGAAGTTAGAGTTAGTAGGAAAATTAAAAACTCTAACTGAAGAAAACGTATATTTAAAAGAATTAGTTAGTAAACTAACTAATGGAAAAACATCCTTAGCCCTATGCTTAAAAGGATCAAAATCTGGAAAAAATAAGCAAGGTATTGGATACAAATCCTCAGAAAAGGGAAAACAAGTCAAATCTGCTGAACAGTATCCATCACCTAAATTTGTAAAAGAATCCATCACTCCTCAAGAACGGGCTTTTCAAATAAGCAAAACTCATCAAGTGAAAAAGGATTCTGGAAAGTGTCATAAAAGCAATAAGAACTGTAAAACACAGTATTTTCATTGTTCTCATTGCAATAAACTAGGACACACAGTAAACACCTGTACAACCAAGCACTTAGTTTGGATTCCGAAAGGATACTTTCATGCCTCTAACCATCAAGGACCCAAAAAGTTTTGGGTACCTACATCTGAATGAGTTGTTTGCAGGGAAGCCTTGGAGCATCAAGAACAAAGGGTGCTCAAGGTAGTGATAGAGCCTCTCATTAAGAGGGAGCTCTGATTAAGGGAGAGTAAAGAGTAAGGGGGAGAAAAGTTTGAACCCCTCTATGGTAAGAAACTCTCTCAAAACGAAGGAGATACACGGTAAGACCTTTTTGGATTATTGACAAAAAGGGGGAGAGTACGTATGCTCTATAAATTTTCTGCTTAAATTTTTTATCATTCAGAAAATTCGCATAAATTTTGTCATCACCAAAAAGGGGAGATTGTTGAACCACTCTATGGTTATCTGTGATCTTGGTATTTTGGTGATAACAAAATATATGATGCATTTAGATGATAACAAAATATATTGCAGAGATAATAAAATATAGGTACTCATAAATATTTTTGCTTCATCTGTGTTGCATCAATCCCTTTAACAGATGATGAGTCTCATTTAATATCATGCTTCATCTGTGTCGCATCAATCTCATAGCAATATGCTGAATCTCACATTGATGCAATATGACGCACTATAATGATAAAGTCGATGTTTAATTCATATACATCGATTTCAGTTTTAAGTGCCATAGTAACAAGCGCTACAACGATTTGTTAAGTGAGCGCATCGATTTGTTAAGAAATCGATCTCACAACGATTCGCTAAGTGGCCGTAACGATTTGTTAAGAAATCGATCCTATAACGATTTGATAAGTGAGTGCAACGATTTGCTCTCACAACGACTTGCTTGCATAACGATTCCATAAGTGAGTGCAACGATTTGCTCTCACAACGACTCTTCACATAACGATTTCCTTGCATAACGATTTGATAAGTGATCACATCGACTTGGGTCTCATAACGATTTCATAAGTGATCACATTGATTTCTTTAGACCGTAACGATTTCTTAAGTGAACGCATCGACTTGTCTTTCACATCAATTTATTCATAAACTTGCAACGATTTACTTGTAAATGAACAACGATTGTATAAGTCATATTCACATAGATTTCTCTTGAATATTTTGAAAGTGTTTTTGGCGCTCATTGAAAAGTCAAATATTTGTCTGACAGAAAAAAAAAAAGCTGCATGCATAAATCTTGTCAGAAAAAGATTTGACCTACTATTTCCAGTATGTTAGAAGAAGCACAGTACTATGCATCGTTTATCATAAACACTCTTTTATGCTAACACTTTCTTCCTGCTCACAGACCTCGAAGACCATCAAAGTCTGATCAAGACAAATGAAGAGGAGATGAGCAATGGCTAGAACTCCAACGGATCTCTTCAACGGGTCTACTCAAGCTGCTCATATAAAAGATGGAGCATTGCTGAAGATAAGTAGAGAGCCTTCCTGAAAATCCTTCAAGGAGTGTACAATTGTAAGAAGAACCTTCACGCCACAAACACTGAGAGAAAGAGAGAAGAGCTCGAGCCAAAATCTACAGAAGCTTTCAAGCAGAAGTCTTCATCGCCTTCAAGCCTTCTTCTCTTCCTTTCTCCCTATGCTCATTGTAATCTTGAGGGAGAGTCTGTGACTGTGAGCTAAGTCCATAGTGTTCATCTTGTATTAGCTCTCAGTCTTGTTCTTTCTTTTCTAAGAAAGACCCTTGTCCAGCTGTAGGACTGTATACAGTGTGTAACCTAGCTAGAGGTTAGTGTCTAGCAGAACCTTGTTGGGGTCTGTACCAACAGGACCTAGCTGGGGTTTAAGTCTAGCAGAACTGCACTGGGGTTTGTTCCAGAGGTTTACTTCTGAACATGTAAAAGAAGTAGGTTTGCTTCTGAGCCTAGAAAAGAAGTGGGCTTCCTTCTTGCCCGGGAAAGAGAAGAAGACCTGGTGGGGTATCCAGGGTGTTGTAGTGTCCTTGAAGGGGACTGTACCTTCGGTTAGTGAAATCTCAAAAGTTTGCTTGGGGACTGGACGTAGGACTTCCATGTGGGAAGGGCCGAACCAGGATAAATCTCCTGTGTCCTTTTGTGTGATTGTTTACTTGCTTCCGCACTACTACTCTTTATCACACTAATCTAACCAAACTTTCAAGTGTTAATTTCTGTGTTTAAGTTTCTATTTCAGATTTCAGAAAAACCTATTCACCCCCCCCCCCTCTAGGCTAGCTTGCTGCCGTTAGAAAAGGCCAACAAGCCCTTCGGTTGCGAAGGAAGACCTGGTGAGGTATCCAGGGTGTTGTTGTTCCCTTCGGGTGTGAAGGAAGACCAGCTGAGCTGGGTGTTGTTGCGTCCTTAGGGGGACTGTACCCTAGTTAGTGATATCCTGAGTTGTTGCTCAGGGACTGGACGTAGGACTCCTAAGGAAAGGAGGTCCGAACCAGGATAATTCTTGTGTTGTGTGATTGTCTTCTTTGTGTGTTTGATATTTAAACTAACAGTCACTAACCTCCTTCGAAGAACGTTTGTGTGAATAATTTTTAGTTACAGGTATCTTGTAGATTATTTTAAAAGACCCATTCACCCCCCCTCTGGGCTCGTCAACTGGGCAACAAGTGGTATCAGAGCGAGTCTCTTCGACAAAGAAAAAGGATCCAACGATCTGAAGAGTAAAGATCCATGGCAGTCCAAGGCAACATTGAAGGTCAGTCTGTAAACCGACCCCCTCTCTTCGATGGTGAAGATTATCCTTACTGGAAAACCAGAATGGAATACTTTCTACAAGGCCACGACTATCAAATTTGGTCCATAGTAGAAGAAGGTGATCTGGTAGTCACAAATGAAAAAGCTCAATGGACAGATGATGACAGAAAGAAGATCTCCTTGAATTGCAAAGCAAAGAGCATCTTATGTTGTGCTCTAAGTAAGAAGGAGTTCAACAGAGTTTTTGCCTGCAAATCCTCAATGGAAATGTGGGAAAAGCTCAAGATCACATATGAAGGCACAGACAAGGTAAAGGAAACAAGAATCGACATTCTTGTCACTCAGTATGAGAGATTTCATATGCAGTCAGGTGAATCCATAACTCAAATGTTTAGTCGGTTCACTGACATCACAAATGGACTAGCCAGTCTGGGGAAAACCTATGAGATTGGAGACATGGTGAGGAAAATACTTAGATCCTTACCGTCCTCATGAACCCCAAATGTCACAGCAATAGAAGAAGCAAATGACCTGAAGAGAATGTCTGTAGAAAAGCTCATTGGGCCCCTCATGGCCCATGAGATCAACATGGAAAGGCTAGGAGAGTCCTCTAGCAGCAAGAAGCACTCCAACACCTTAAAAGCTGAAGAAGATTCACCAGATGCAAGTTCAGCTGAAAGTGAAAGTGATGCAGATAGCAAGAATGAGGAAGCAATGTTGTCTAGAAAATTACAGCGAATTTTGGCTAAAAAGAAGAAATTCAAATCTGGTGGAAGGCACTTCAAAAGGAACAAGGACTTCAAGAAGCCAGATGGAAAAGAAATGAAGAAAGGAGAACCCATCTGTTATGAATGTAAGAAACCAGAACACATTAAAGCTGAGTGTCCAAAATTTAAGAAGCCGGAGTTCAGGAAGAAAGACAGCTCCAAGAAGTTCAGAAAGTACAAAAAGAAAGCGATGGCAGCAGCATGGGAAAATAGTAGCGACTCAGACAGTGAGTCAAGCTCCTGCATTGATGAAGAAAAAGCCAACTTGGCCTTCATGGCAAATATTGAAGATAAGGTAACTTCTGACTCCTCTTTTGATTCATGTAATGATTCAGATTCCGATAGTTTAGAAGAGGCTTTCAACGAACTATATGAAAAATATAAAGAAGTAACCAAATTATTAAAAGTAAGCAAGAAAAACATAGTCTGTATAGAAAATACAAACTCAGATCTAAAATCAGAAAATGAACAATTAGAAAGTCAAATAACTGAACTTAAAAGAAGAAATGAACTGTTATCTGAAGACTTAAAAGCTAAGAATAAACAAATAACTAAATTAGAGAAACAAGTAAGTTCAGATGAACTGAAAACTGAAATCAAAACACTAACAGAAGAAAATATACAGTTATCTAGCACATTAGAAAAATTCACTAAAGGTAAAAACTCCCTCATATTAAAAGGTGCTAGAAGATCAGGTAAGAAGAAAAATGGATTAGGATATACACCCACAGATAATGAAGAAACCATAATTTATCCTAAAACATATCCAACACCAAAATTTGTACCTGAACAAGATACATCATACAAAGCTGATTTTAGATATATAGAAAAAGTAACCAAATTATCCTGCTGTAGTCACCGCAATAAGTTAGGACATATCATAACGACATGCCCAACAAGACATAAGAAATGGATAATAAAAGGCAAAATAAATGATACTAACCCATCAGGACCCAAAAGAATTTGGGTACCTAAAACTTGATGTTTTTATTTCAGGACATCTCTCGAGCATCCAAATGGTATTTGGATAGCGGGTGCTCAAGGCACATGTCAGGAAACCAGAAGTTATTCTCTCATCTCCAAGCTGAAGAAGGAACAGTCACTTATGGAGATAATGGGAAAGGAACAGTGATAGGCAGTGGCTCTGTGAATAACAAAGGAAAAACAGTCATAGAAGATGTGTTATTAGTCAAGGGATTGAAGCACAATCTCATTAGCATCAACCAGCTGTGTGACAGAGGCCATCAGATCAAGTTTCAAGAGTCAAAGTGCAGCATACTGAAGGATGGAGCAGTCATCTTTGAAGCAAATAGAGAAAGAATTTGTATGTGCTCTATCTTGAAGAACTCAAGGTTCAGAATGTTTGTCTGGCAGCAAATAAAGATAAATCTACTGAATTATAGGACACAGAATAGATGGCATGAGAAAATTGCTGAAGAAGAATCTTGTGGAAGGTCTACCTAAGGTTAGTACAAAATTGGATGGTGTATGTAAACCTTGTGCTAAGGGAAAGCACACCAAAGGCTCCTTCAAGTCAAAGACGGTGGTGACCACCTCAAAACCCTTAGAGCTCCTTCATATAGATCTATTTGGGCCAATGAGGACTACGAGTCTTGGAGGAAAGAATTTTGGATTTGTCATAGTTGATGACTACTCAAGATTCACATGGGTATCATTCCTAGAGCATAAAGATGACACTTTTGAAAACTTCGTCAGCTTCAGTAAGAAAGTTCAGAAAGATCAGAAGTTCAGCATTGTGTCTATCAGATCAGATCATGGTGGTGAATTTCAGAATGAAAAGTTTGCTAGATTCTGTGATGATCAGGAATTGAGCATAATTTCTCAGCACCAAGAACACCACAGTAAAATGGTATCGCTGAAAGAAATAATAGAACCCTATTAGATATGGCAAGAACTATGCTCTAAGAATATGATCTGCCAAGATACTTCTGGGCTGAAGCAGTCAACACAGCAAGCTACATTATCAACCGAGTAATGATCAGGACAATCCTGAAGAAGACTGCATATGAACTGTTCAAAGGGAAGAAGCCAAAGATCAGCCACTTCAGGACTTTTGGATGTCCTTGCTTCATTCACAACAATGGAAAAAGGGACATTGGTAAGTTGGATGCCAAATCAGATGAAGGCATCTTTATGGGGTACACCTCTAAACCCAAAGGCTATAGAGTATTTAACAAACGTACTTTATTGATTGAACAGTCTGTACATATTATTTTGATGAAACTAACCCTTCCTTGAGAAAGGAAGTAGATAGTGATAATGAGGAAACAGATGAACTGTCCAAGAAACTAAAAGACTCATCAATTGAGGACAATGATGATCCACCTCTGGAAGACCTTCAACAAGAAGAACTTACTCATGAAAATCTTCTAAAGGAGTGGAGATACAAGAAAGATCACCCACTTGAGAATATTATTGGTGATCCATCCATAGGGGTAAGAACAAGAGGTAATGTTATTCCTTGTGATTACCTAGCTTTTGTTTCTCAAATAGAGCCTAGGACAGTCAATGAAGCTCTTTCTGATGAATCTTGGATAGTAGCCATGCAAGATGAATTAAATCAATTCAAGAGAAACCAAGTATGGTCACTTGTTCCTAGACCATCAGACCATCCAGTCATTGGCACCAAATGGGTGTTCAGAAATAAACTGGATGAAACTGGTGCAATCTTAAGAAACAAGGCCAGATTGGTAGCTCAAGGCTATTCTCAAGAGGAAGGCATAGATTTCGATGAAACCTATGCACCTGTAGCTAGACTTGAGGCCATTAGAATATTACTTACATATGCATCTGCTTTGAATTTAACATTATTTCAAATGGATGTTAAATCCGCTTTTTTAAATAGTTTTATAAAAGAGGAAGTTTATATGGAACAACCCCCGGGTTTTAATGACACAGAATTTCCTAATCATGTTTTCAAACTTCACAAGGCATTATATGGTTTAAAGCAAGCACCTAGAGCCTGGTATGAAAGGCTTAGTTCTTTTCTTTTAAACCATGGTTTCAGTAGAGGTCAAGTAGATAGTACTCTTTTCATAAAGTCAATGGTCAAACACATTCTATTAGTCCAAATTTATGTAGATGATATTATCTTCGGGTCTACTGATGAATCCCTTTGCAAGTATTTTGAAAAGTTGATGCAGGGAGAATTTGAAATGAGCATGATGGGAGAACTTAATTACTTCCTTGGACTACAAATCAAACAAGGAAAGGAAGGAACTCACATCTGTCAAGCAAAGTACACAAAAGAACTCTTAAAGAAATTTGGATTCGAAAGTACCAAGCCACTGTCAACACCATGAGTACATCAACAAGAATGGACAGTGACAAAGATGGTAAGAAAGTAGATCAAAAGATCTACAGAGGTATGATAGGTTCACTCCTTTATTTAACAGCTAGTATACCTGATATTTTATTTAGTGTATGCATGTGTGCTACGTATCAAGCAGATCCTAAAGAATCACATTTAATTTCTGTGAAAAAATATTTAGATATTTAGCAAGATCTCATGACTTAGGTCTATGGTATCCAAAACATTGTGAAATTAGCTTAGTAGGTTACTCTGATGCTGACTATGCTGGATGCAAATTAGATAGAAAAAGCACCAGTGGTTGTTGTCAATTTCTTGCAGGATGTTTAATATCTTGGTCTTCAAATAAACAAAATTCAGTAGCACTATCTACTGTTGAAGCTGAGTACGTAGCTGCTGGAAATTGTTGTACACAACTCTTATGGATAAATCAACAACTTGAAGATTTCGAATTAAACATCAAATCCATCCCACTGTTGTGCGACAACACCAGTGCCATAAATCTCACCAAGAATCCAGTTCAACATTCAAGGACCAAGCATATTGAGGTTAGATATCATTTTATTCATGATCATGTAGCAAATGGTAATATTGAAATATCTTTTATTGATACAAATGGCCAGTTAGCAGACATTTTCACAAAAGCCTTACCCGAGGAGAGATTCACATCTCTTAGAAGGGAATTAGGCATGTGCAATTTGTGAAAAAGTTTTGTTTACAACTGGCACATTAAATTTCAAATTAAGCAATTTTTCCCTCCATGGCTTTAAGCAAAAGAAATTCAAATATCCTTTGTAACCGCTCTCTCATTGAAGTCGGTTTGAATAGTCAAACTCTTTTGTCTTCTTCTGCCGCCTTTTGGCGCCTCACTTTCCACAACGCATTAATTTATTATAAAATCAACGACATAACGATTCGTATCTCATCGTCTACCTTTTCCCCTTGTCATCCTGTCGCATGAGCCGATGCCCTAACAACTCATATCTCAACCCTCTGCAAATTTGAACCTTTCCTCCTCTTTCCCGCAAAATTTCTTGAGGATTCCTTCTCTTCTCCTTCCGTTTCAACCCTCCAGAGACTTTCCCACCTGAATCCATGGCCGCACCAGTCATCGCCGGCAGTTTGGGTGGCTACAGCGCCGAGTTTCTCACTCCTGAGCAGCAGGAGAGGTTTACCTTTGTGAAGACGAAGCTATGTGGCAATAAAGAAGTCGATGTTGCTAATCTGAGGAAAAATGGAATGAGCAGCGTGGCAGACTTGATCAATCAGATGCAGTGGACGGGAGTTACCACCTTTTCGGAGGTCAGTTATCCGGACTTGGTAAAAGCTTTCTTCGTGTATGAGAACAGAGGAAGATGGGTCCCTAGTTTCTTCAGTAAAGGGAACCCTGATTAGAATAGACCCTGAGTTGCTGAAGATGTTTTGATGTGAAGACTTCCGGGTTTAGTGGGTTCACACTGTGGACGCCCAAGTGAAAGGTTTGGGAATTGTAGGGTCGGGCTTCAAGCTAAGGGATGGCAAGCTTGATATAAATCAACTATCTGCTTTCAACCGCCTCCTTCATTTTATTGTCTGTCAAATCTTAGTTCCCAGAAGTGCAACATTTTCTTCTTGCACAAAGGCCGACTCTGACATGATGTACTGGGCCATTCAAAATAAGGAGATAAATATGGCCGCAGTGATGATGGAAAGAATGAAATTTGCCAGAGATCAGATTTGGGACACCAAGAGTAAGTTAAATGTGTCCTTGCCATATGCCCACCTACTTACCAAGATCTTCAAACACTTTGGTGTTGATCTTTCTGGGGCAGTTGTAGAGAAAATGGGCCAAGCAATCAGGTCCAGGAACCTAAAGAAGATTGGCTTCTCTGTGGAAAATGGTGTCTGGTTCAAGGCTTCAGTTGCTGAAGGCGAAGCCATCATCGACGACACCTCAGTTGTTCATCAGGAGATGGGATCAATGGATATGATTCCAGAATTGCCAGTAGAGTCAGTTTCAGCTCCAGCAGTTGGAGTAGCAGAATCATCAGGCCCCTCTATAGTAGAAGTTCAGCCTAAAATTACAGTAGAAGAAGAAAGAGTATTAGTAGCAGATTCAGAATTTCCTGAAGAATTAGCTTTAAATTTTGCAGAGAAGAGAATTGAGGATATTCTCCCAGAGGACATTATTCCAGTTGAGGACCCACTACGCTCAACTGTCGTTGCATCTATTCTTTCAGACATTATTGATTCGATTCCTTTCACCTCTAGTGCTCTAGAAACTAGTGGCAGAGTTGCTGAAGAGGCTGTGGCATCAGGCCACATTGATGAACCAATGGAAGATGTTCCAGTAGAGCTAGAGCACCCAGCTGCTCAGGGTGACTCTGTGATGGTGGATGCTCCCATTCAGGGGGAGCAAGTATCAAATGAAGAAGATGCTTCTATTGAGGGGGAGCTATCAAAAGAAGGTTTAGCAGAAACAACTCCAGTTGTTGATGGTCAGGAGGAAAGGCATAGAGATTCTCCAAATTTGGATGACAGAGAAGGAGAGATTGCAAGCTCTTCGAGCTCAGATGATGATCAACCTCCTCCAGCAAAAGAAGGCAAGAAGAAAGGAAAAGAAGTTGCCTCTGAAGTTCCTCTCCTGGCTGATACACCTTTTGAGAGGCAGGTCAAATAGAAAATAATTATAAATTTGAAGCCAGTGATTGAAAGGCTGAATGTGCAAGGTGAGCTGTTATGTACTCTCCAATCAGATGTAAATTCTATATTTCTGAGCCAAGCTTCAGCCAACAAAGAGTTAGGTCAAATCAGAAATGCTATGAAATGGTTTAATAAGGAGATGAGTAGCATGAAAGGCATGCTCTCGGATATTATCAAGGCAGTTGGAGTTCAAGCTCCTCCTCCTCCAGAAGCTCAGGAGCCTGGAGAAAATGTGTATGGGCCATCAGGGCTAGCACCAGAAGCAGCAGCAGCACCAGAAGAGGTAGGGCCAACAGGGCCAGCTGATCAGGTTGAAGGGCCTCCAGGGCCATCTGAGCAAGGGTCAGGGCCATCAGGGCCATTGGAGAGTGAGTCTATGCAGATAGAGGCAGAAGAGTTCTTGGTACCCAAGCCCCCAGCTCCCTCTTCTCCCTCTCACACACATATTCCTCCAACTCCACCCTCAGCTCCTACAGCACCTCCTGCTCCTCAAACATTCAAGAAGCCTCAATCTAGACCAATTTCTTCTCCTACACCATTTCAGTCCACCTCATCTCCTGCCTCCTCTACTTCCATTCCTTCTCCTTCTCCTATACATGAGGTCCCTCCAACATCCTCAGCTGGAGCATCCTCCTCCTCCTCTGGTCCCTCCCTTGGACCAGTTGATGACCTCCCTACTACTTCTCACTCTTTTCTTCATCCTACTCCTCCACCCTCTTTCATCACTATCATACCTGAAAGAGCCCAACTTAACTCTCCCTTTATGGAACAAATAAAGGATGAGTTTGAGGAAGGGATCCTCAGGTCTGTGTTGAAGGTTGGTGAACATGTTCACAGGGCAGACCCTTCTAGTCGTGCCCCCAAGAAGAGGAAGCTTACTTCTACTTCCTCCCTTTCCTCTGAACCGAAATACCCACCTTTATGGTTTTTTCTCATAGTGGACAACAAACATAACCCACTGTATAGGGAATACCTTTCCAAAGTTGTTCTTGCCACCATCATTAACCTACCCTTTCAAAATCTTTCAGATCATTTGAACACCATTCTACCCTACACTTCTCTTTCGAAATCTGAAAAATCCAAACTCTTCTCTCTTGCCCATTCCAAAACTGAAGAGCAGTGGGGCAAAGGTCACAAGGATCTCCTAAAGAAATTCATTCTTGCCAAATCTTCTAGATTCCCTCCAAGGGACCACTCCCTAACCTTATCAGAGTGGTTCAGGATATATCATAGGGAACTTTGGGCACCCTCGTTCAAAAGGAAATCAAAATGATCAGGAATTTCATGCTATTCAACAACTACAGATATATTCATAGACTTCCAGAGGTTCAGCTCAGTCAGTTCAAAAGGGCCATTTAGCTCTGACTCTCCGGATATTTCTCAAACTTCAGATGTTCAGGTAGATTTTGCTACCCTTCAAGTGCCTGAAGAAATAGCCCTTCCTCAAATTCATTTTTTAGTCATTGAGTCCTCTGTAGGATCTATCATCTTTGAACGTTTTGCCAGAGTAATGGGCAGAATCAAAGTACAGAAAGGCTGTCTGGTTGCTTTTCCTAGATTCCTATTTAGGGAATATCGCCAGGGGCATGTAAGTGCTGAAGTTCTAGCCCCTATTCTGTCTGAATGTGAAAGGCTGACATCTTCTGAATGGTCCAAGTTCTACCCCCTGTCAGCTCAGCAGTTGTTTGAAATCAATGAAGCTCAGGCCAGGGAAGGCAAACCAGCCATTTCTCTAGCTACTTTCCTAGATATGAACTCCATTCATCTTGTTGATGACCCCTTCAAGGTCTGAGAGGAAAGATACAAAGTGTATGTGACTATGCACAAGGCTCTCAGAGATAACCACAATCACTATCCTGTGACCATGGACCAATTCCTCACCTGTGCCAGCTTTGGGACTCGTCGATTTCTCAAGATGAACATGGACAAGAATGCATATACTGATCTTCTCTATCAGCACCTAGATCTTCATCTCAAAAGGATGGCTTCCACCATGGGACCATCCTACTATGTATCCTTTGGAGTCTTCAAAACTCATTTTGAAGAGCAGGAAGCACAGACATGGGAAACCATCTCCCATTTTGCCTCTCTTCTGTCTCCTGCCTTCTATTTACCAGTACCTCCACAAAGTTAATGAAATGACCTTCTTTGTGTACTCCTATTCTCTTTCTCTCTTCCTTCTTTGTCGAAGATTGTCTTTTTGCTCAATGACAAAAAGGAGGAGAAAATTAGCATGTCTGAAATACAATTTTTTTTAGAAAGAAAATTAGCATGTCATACCTTCAGACTGATTTCAGATATTTTTTCATCCATACTTATTGTTCAGTTTTGTCATCACCAAAAAGGGGGAGATTGATGATCAGTCTGTCCGCATGTAATTTTAATTAATTTATATATATATATTTGATGATTAACAAAACCAAACAAGAGCTTATAAATTATGAATATTTCATAAGTCTTAAGTACAGGAAAAATATCAAGGTCAAACAAGCCAAAAAAAGGTATGCATTACTTCTCTGAAGCTTTAATCTTTTCAACATGATATTTCTCTAAGTCCATATCGATTTCTGTTGAAGATCATAATGATTTTCTTATAAGACTGAAAAGTCATGTTGTTTCAAACAAGTCGATGCCATAACGATTCTGTAAGTGATCGCAACGATTTCTTTAGAAAGCGCAACGACTTGCCTGTCATAACGACTCTATAAGTTATCGCAACGATTTCTTTAGAAACCGTAACGACTTGCCTGTCATAACGACTCTATAACTTATCGCAACGATTTCTTTAGAACTCGTAACGACTTGCTCGCCGCAACGATTCTATAAGTTATCATAACGATTTCTTTAGAACTCGCAATGACTTGCTTGTTGTAACGATTTCATAAGTTACCGTAACGATGTCTTTAGAACTTGTAATGACTTGCTCGCCGCAACGATTTCATAAGTTACTGTAATGATTTCTTTAGAACTCGTAACGACTTGCTCGCCGCAACGATTCTATAAGTTATCATAACGATTTTTTTAGAACTCGCAACGACTTACTTGTTGTAACGATTTCATAAGTTACCGTAACGATGTCTTTAGAACTTGTAACGACTTACCTGTCGTAACGATTTCATAAGTCACCATAACGATTTCCTTAAGAACTCGCAATGACTTGCTCGCTCGTAACGATTTACTTTGCACAAAGATTTCTTTAAGCGCTCACAACGATTTGCTTTGCGCAACGATTTCTTTAGAGCTCATAACGACTTGATAAGTGTTCATAACGATTTGGTCTCGATAATGACTTGTTAGTATTCATAACAATTTCATAAGTCATATAGACAACGACTTTACAGTTTATATCAACTTGATTTTATCTTATCTCTTGAAGCATTCACTAGTCAAAGTCACGCATATATCTATCTGTCACTTCTGCATTTATGAGTTCTGAACGTATCTATGCATGCATGCAGACAATATCATCCATTATTGTGCTTACTCTGCAAACATCTTTAAAAACAAGCTATTTGGGATTGCTATTCTGATGAATACTCACATCAACGCATACTGACAACAAGAGACAGTTTGAGTTGTCTGTTGTTCTACCATTTAATGTGTGCAGGGTTCTGAAGACTTTCTATCATACAACGTTGGACCTATGAACGTCAGAAGACCTTATCTCTTTGCGTGCTCAAATGGATAAAAGATAGTTGAAGCTTCCAATTGCCAAACAGTCTAACGTCTATCAATCCAAGAGACAACGGTTACTTCAACGACAGTATTTCAAAAAGAAGATATAAACTCAAAGACAGAAGAAAAGAATAAGAACCAACACAGTAGAGAACAAGCATCTCGTGTTCAAACGTTCAAATTCTTCTGCAAGAAGTCCAGAGCCAAGAACTTCATTCCTCCTAGCTTTTGCTCTTTTGCTCTTTGCTCTCCTCACTGTAGTGAAAATCCTGAGAGAGCTTGTGTAGTTCTGAGAGTGTGCTTAGCATAGATTCTTTACTCTCGGTGCTAGTGGCTTCAGATCTTGGCTTGTTAAAAAGCTTGATCTAGGGGCTTGAATTTCATTCAATTCTCTTTGAGTTGTTGTTCCCTTCGGGTGTGAAGGAAGACCTGATGGTATCCAGGGTGTTGTTCCCTTCGGTTGTAAAGAAAGACCTGGTGGTATCCAGGGTGTTGTTCCCTTCGGTTGCGAAGGAAGACCTGGTGAGGTATCCAAGGTGTTGTTGTTCCCTTCTGGTGTGAAGGAAGACCAGCTGAGCTGGGTGTTGTTGCGTCCTTAGGGGGACTGTACCCTAGTTAGTGATATCTTGAGTTGTTGCTCAGGGACTGGACGTAGGACTCCTAAGGAAAGGAGGTCCGAACCAGGATAATTCTTGTGTTGTGTGATTGTCTTCTTTGTGTGTTAATATTTAAACTAACAGTCACTAACCTCCTTCGAAGAACGTTTGTGTGAATAATTTTAGTTACAGGTATCTTGTAGATTATTTTAAAAGACCCATTCACCCCCCTCTGGACTCGTCAACTGGGCAACAGAGAAAACATTAAATAGAACAAATACGTCTAATCCTACTAGAAAGTCGCAGACAAATCTCCGGACGGCCGGTGAGCACCCTCTGGCCAACCGGAGAAGAGATCATCCTACAAAATTGGGGGGGGGGGACCCTAGCCCTAGTCGACAGAGACAAAACCTTATACGGGGTAGAAGACCCAAAAATGCCCCACCAGCACCACTCCCCCGTCCAATAGACGGCGACGAAGACGGAGGGGGAGGGGCTATGATGAGGAATAGGGAACCCCCTCCCCTCCAGATTGGGAGTCGAACGGCGTGGTGAGGGGAATAGGACAAAGATGATCAAGGAGAAATCTCATAACTTCTCACTCTAGAAACCCTAGAGTGAGGAACCCCAACTGGATGCTCCTATATGACAAAGTTGGTTATTGAGATCTTGCCACATGAAGGTGATTGACCATGGCAGGCTAGAGGATGCATTGAAGATGTTGACTAAAACCTTGTAGTCGAGTTCCACTTGATGGATGCTGAGGCTTAATTTCCTGCAAAGACTAAGGACTTGTTTGATAATACTTAATAGACATTTGATGTCTAAAGTGATTAGTTTTTAAGATTTCAAATTATTTGATAAAATATCTAATTTAATCACTTAAATTTGAAAAAACTACTTAATTTTTAAGCTAGCAAAAATCACTTTTTTTTTCATACCGTCAACCCGCAATCAATGATTAGCGACTCCACCAGCGGCGATCGGTCGGATCGCTGGATTTCGGCCAACTGTTGTCAGATCCCGACGACTCTGGTGGTGGTTGGTGATCGTCGAATTTCAGTCGGCCACCAGCAATCGTCAGAATCCGACTGCGGCTACCGAGAAGAATTCGACAGCAAGGTTAGTCGTACTGCGTGGATCGACTATACTACATTCTTCGTAGCACGGTACGGTACCGTACTGATCGGTCGATCGATTTTTATCTCTCTTAATTTAAAGACCAAACAGATCATGGGATCTAGACGTCACCTTTACAGAAATAGGTCAATCGATAAAGAGAAATTGGTCGACCAATTTTGGACTTTGACCTGTTGGACATCTGATGGTGCTCACTAGAAAAATTAGCCAACCGATAAAAAAAAATCAGTCGACCAATTTTGTCATACCCGTACCAACCGTGTCAAGGATTGCAAACACTCTGGCAGGGTACGACATGGCAAACCCTGTCCGACAGTGATCGTTGACGGCCGTCGACCGACTTGGTTCAAAAAATTCATTTTTAATATGATTTCAAATTTTGAACGTAAGATCTGTCAATAGAAATGTGACATGCTAATTAATTATGCCACAAACTTTATTATTAAAGAACACACAACTAATTATTTTTATTATCTATTCAATTCGATCGTCAACATTTAGATTCCAACAGCCAAAAATCAACGAGTCATCGAATTCTAGCGACTAGTCACTAAATTTTACCTGTCGGATGTTGAAATCCGATGATTTTATCGATAACCGGAATATAATGATTGGAGCTGCGAATTTTACAATCACCAAATTTTAACGATCGACAGTCAAATTTAGATCGCCAACTATCTTTTCATATATTAGGATGTTCAAAAAATAATTAAATATAATATTTTATATCAAATTAGATATTAATTCAAATCTTACTTATGTTGATTATTAAATAACTCTTAATAAATATTATATATATATTAAATATTTTTTAAAATTTTAGACTTAAAAAATAAATGAGAAATAAAATTTCAAACTTAAGACTGAAGTGTTATCAACAAGCAAAGCAAGGGCCTCTGAAACGAGGCTAGATATAAACCAAACAAAAAGAGAAGGCAAAGTAAAGATTACCATATGTTCGTTGAGGATTGCACTTTCACCTCCAGACGGTCCAGAGTCACCTTTAGAAGCACCGTTAGCGCTACGCTTGAGATGACCTGACGGGGTTAACTCCCAATGAACCACTTTGACTTATGGAAGAAGTATTAATATTGAAGTAGTGAAGAGTTGCTACCTCTCGACTCCGGATCATTCGAAAAGAGTAATCGGCCAACACATCCAATCGATATATATGCTTATTGTCATGAATTCAGTGGTTTCTAGCATACCACAAATGTGCTAGGACAATAGCAAAATCGATGGATGATGGAGCTAGAAACCAAGTTTGGAGGCAGGTTGCAACAGATGTTAAGTCAAGATTTATGACAACAACGGACCCACAGTATAATTTTCTGGCTTATTCCCCCCCCCCCCCGTGTAAGAGCAAATGGTCCACAGGTTCTACTTATAATTAAATATGAAAACGTTTAGGGCATTAACATAAGAAACCCCATACATCCATTTCTTCCCACCTTGAGTTTCCGATTAAAGCTCCTCCACCCTTCAATCTTTTGACCCCTGCCTCCTCCGCATATAGATCATCCCCATGGTTTTTTCCCATATTTTTGGCTTTTTTTTTACTCCTAATCTATGTGATATTAAGCTAAATAAATAACAAATAATGGCAAAGTTATATAGGACGAATTAAATGTGTTATGGGTATAGATGATAACATGAAGAGTTTGTTATATGCAAATCACTTACTTTCCTCTTTGATAAGACAAATTGATGAGGACTTCATCTTCAATAAGATTAATACGTCTCGAAAAATTATCTCACCTCCCCAATTCTTATAAAATAATTAATTTTGATAATTTTATCTGTCAAATTAAAATAGTATAATTTAAAAAATTTATTTGTAAGTAAATTATTTAGTTAATAAAGAGAATTTTTTATATGCCTAAGATAGGATTTTCCTATAATGGATGGATGCTAAAGTAGTATATCTCCTTGTCCTCTTCCTTACTTAGAAAATTGAATAGAATAAAGACTATTACTGTAAGGAAAGATGTCTGCATAGAAGCTGTGACAGTATAGGAATGGATATGTTGTCTTGGACGAAAAATGGTTGATATTATGGAAGAATGGACATGTTGTATGTTTACTTCATAGACTCGATCGACAATGAAGATGACATTTGGAAAGCTTAAATTTAACCGAAAATATGGTGAAAGAATCATTGAGATGGTAAAATGTAGCATGAAATAAGATTAATGATCTTTTTATAAATATATTGTTATTATAGAAATCTCTCAAACTTGTCAACCTTAAAGATTTGGTCTTCAATTGGGTTTTTGTAACTCGGGTTAAGAAAGGTAGTTGAAAAAACATTCGAAGGTTAAAAAGATTGGAGGAAAATCCAACATGTAACTCCTCTATCTCCACATGAGTTACGTGATTTCTTTCTTCTTCTTTTTTAGGAAAATTAATTGGGGGTCCCTGTCAGAGTCTTCTACTTTTTTCCTGGTCCCTGTCAGAATACCGGTAGACGTAAAGTCCCTCCTTTTCTCAAGGTTTAATTTCCAGTCCCTGCTTTTCGCACGTCACCATTTACGACCCTCCACGCACGGTTTCCGTCTCCTTCGCTTCCGTCTCTTTTTCCCATTCCGTCTTACCCTTCCCTCCTTTTTTCCATCGCATGTTCCCCAAACGACGCTGACGCTTCGATGACCCGTGAACTCTAACTGATGGGATTACATAGCGTGCGTAGAAGTGTTACAGCAACCCAATAACATCACTTACAAACAGCGTTCGGAGGACCGTTCTTCACACTATAAAAGGAACCAGTGTCATACCTATCCTTCATCACAAGCTTCTAACGCTCTTGTTCTTCCTATCTTTCTTGCTCGTCTTCTTCCTCTTTATTCGCAGATGTCTTCATCTAAGCGTGCTCCCCAGAGGGATGGCAAGGCACCTGCCTCACCGTGCCACCGTCGCCCCCGGCTCCCCCGGCTCTACCTTTCCCGGAGACGTACAGCCCCGACTACTGGAACGGTTTTTACGTTGGGTGGACGATGGCTTTACAGAAAGCCTCTCGGCTGTACCACCACAAAGGCCTCACCAACATCCTCCCTGACATCGGCCCTAGGGCAGAACAGATCTGTTCCTCACCTTCCTCTCGTCCCTCCCCGGCCGCTCCTATTCCTCCCCTCCCGCGTCCACCGAGTAATCGGGTTAGGGAGTTTAGAATGTCTCCCTCCCCGACCCGTTCCTCCTCCTCCCCTCCCCTCCATCCCTTCCTTCTTCTCCTCCCCTCCCCTCCCTCCCTCTTGTCACTTCCTTCTCCCCCTCCCCTCCCCTCCCATCCCGCCCGTTCCTCCTCCTCCCCTCCTCCCTTCTCTGCTGTCCTTATTCCTCCCCTCCCCCCCCCTCACTTCTCTGCTGCCGTTCTTATTCCTCCCCCCCCTCCTATCTCTGCTGTCCTTATTTGTCCCCTCCTATCTCGGTTACGGAGTTTAGATTGTAAAGTGCTTGTTTATGGAATATACCTATTTTCCTTTTATGCAGTCTTCTGTGGGCTTGTATGTGCTCTCTATGATGCGTGTACTGTATCTACTAACATTTTTCTCCGAAGCGGTCACCTGTACTGCTGGAACTGTAACCCATAGCAGGGACACTGTAATGAAGAAGGGCCACTGTGTACACTGAAACTATTAATGTAATAATGTAGTTGTAGTTTAGTTCTCGAACTGTAACCTCCTATCATGCATCTGTAATGATAATATGCAGCTATTGTAACAGTTTGTACGTATACTGTAATAATGTATGAGGTTTGTGCGGTCAAAGCTAAAGGAACGATGTACTGCTCGAACTGTAACCTCATAGCATGTATACTATAATGACAATAGGTAAGTACTGTAACAGATTTTCAACTTATACTGAATAATGTGTTCTGAACTGTACCGCCTATATGTATACTATAAATATAGGTAAAGACTGTAACAGGATTCTACATACACTGTAATGAGGTACGCGTAGCTGGCGCTCAAGCTGTACGACTGTACTTCTTCAACTGTAACATAGTATCATTTATACTGTAACAAAATAGGTAAAGACTGTACAACAGTATCATTACAATGGTTAGGATTAGTACGTGCGGCAGTTCTCCCTCACTTGTAGACGCTATGAACGCCCTTGTCCATTGAAGTACGCTTTGATGAAGTGGAGGCCATTTTTGCTCGCACTAAAGGCATGTCATCCTGACTGAAGGGCAAATCTTGAATGTCCCTACGTGCTAGACATTCCATGTATTTGCAAGTAAAAATTCCGCAGTCGTCTCCCGATCCTTGTTGTGGGCATGGGTCGGGTAGCGTAGCGGCCATTTATCTGCATCTATGTGCTTGCCCTTCAGGTATCTTTTCAGTTCCTCCACCTGCATGAGAGAATGAACAAAAGAGTTCCAACAACTTAATGTAGATTTAATGTTACTGTTACGTCTGTAACACAAGTGCTCTCGCACTGTAACGAATGTAAGCATTGTATGTAACACGCGTCACTTACATATTGTGGAATGTCAGCACGATGTTTGCTTCGTAATGAGTCGTACACTGGAACTCTTTTTCTTGATGTGGTTACCAAAAGAGCCCAATGGTTCGTTCCAACGTGCATGGGGGAGAAGATGAGGTCGAATTCATTTGGGGCGCGGTCCAATTTCCTGAAAGCGTATTCGAAATGTTCTTTCTTGCTCTTGTCGTCTCTGCAAGATTGGACATAACCCTTTAAAACGGCTCCCAAATATCCAAAATTCCAAAAAATGTCCGGGTTCTCTTCACGGGGGCGAAACAAGTAAGCGTTGACGTAGCAGTCATTACGACCGATTCGCTTTCCCTCGCGAACAATAGCTCCCGGATGTCATGAAACGAGAGGAAATTGTCGGTCCTTCCTCAGAGCCGTTGAACATGAACTCTCTACATGTAAGAAAACATGTTTGGCAAGAATTAAGACTGTCATCAGTAATAGACGAAACTGTAAAGATGGTAGACATATACTGTAAACAGGTAGACATATACTGTAAACATGGTAGACATATACTGTAACATGTTTGACAAACTAAACTCTTTCGTAAACTTGTAACATGGTAGACATATACTGTAACACGTACTCACTAATGATGCACTCATTAGAAATCGTTCAATCAATGACTTTTCGGCCACTCCTAATGCTTCCTGGGCGACGTAATCACGTCTCTCCTCTTTCTTGCCCCTTGGAAGTGTGCCTGTACTCTCTTGAGAGTCAACAAATATCGGTTCGGAAGTGGACACATTCACTTTCGTGGCTTTGTGGTGCCGAAAATCGTCTGGCTGCGATAGAGTAAGTAAAAAAGAATGTTCTGTAAAATGATTATAATGTAATTGTAACGGACTCTGAATAATACTGTTATGTGTCATGAGGGTTCTGTAACCGAATGCTCAGCTTATGTATATTCTGTAAGGGGAAACCATACCGTATAGCACTCTGGTTGTCGTCTTATCCTCGTCCCAGCTGAAACACGTCGGGACAATGATGATGGGGATATCTGACGCCGCTTCCTCTTCTTTTCTCTTCTTCCTCCTCCTTCTTCCTCTCTCCTCCTCCCCTTCCTCTCTCCCCGCCTCCTCCTCCTGCTTCTTCCTCTGCGCTCCTCTTCCTCTGGTCTCCTCTTCCTCTTCCTTCCTCCTCCTCCCTCCTTCTTCCTCTCCGCTTCCTCCTCCTCCCTCTTCCTCTCCGCCTCCTTCTTCCTCTGTTCCCTCCTCCTCCTCTCTCCTCCTCCTCCTCCTCGCCTCTCCTCCTTTTTCTTCCTCTCCGCCTCCTCCTCCTCCTTCTTCCTCTTCGCTTCCTTCTCCCCTCCTCCCTCTTCCTCTCCTCCTCCCCCTTCCTCCTCCTCCTTCTTCCTCTTCGCCTCCTCCCTCCTCCTTCTTCTTCCTCCTCCTTCCTTCTTCCTCCTCCCTCTTCCTCTTCTCCTCCTCCTTCTGCTTCTTCCTCTGCCTCCTTCTTCCTCTGGTCCTCCTCCTCCCTCCCTCTTCCTCTCCGCCCTCCTCCTCCCTTCTTCTTCTCCGCCTCTTCTTCCTCTGCGCCTCCTCCTCTTCCTCTGCCTCCTCCTCCTCCTCTTCCTCTTCCGCCTCCTCCTCCTCCTCCTTCTCTCTTCGCTTCCTCCTCTGCCTCCTTCCTCCCTCTTCGCTTCCTCCTCCTCCTCCCTCTTCCTTTCCGCCTCCTCCTCCTCCTCCTTCCTCTTTCTCTGCTCTTCATCCACCTTCCTCTTCTTCGCCTCCTCCTTCCTCTCCGCCGCCTCCCCCTCCTTTCGCCCCCTCTTTTTCCCCTCCTTCAACTCCGGGATGTGAAACTCCGAAAATTTCCGCCGCGACCTTGTTTGGACGGTTCTCCTTCCTGTAACTGAGAACACGAAAGTCTGTAAACGTCTATGAAAGACAGCTGTAAACGTAGAAACAATTTCTGTAACTTCGTATATGAAAGACTGTAACAAATTAGGAATCCAACTGTAAACGTAGACTACATGAGTATTACTAGGTATACGAATGACTGTAAGAGAGAGGAATCGAACTGTAAACGTAGAAAGCATTTTCTGTAACTAAGAAAATGAAACACTGTAAGTACACAAAACGTTTACCTTGACGTTGGGAACTCTTCTCTGCCACGGCATGTGATCGTACAGAAGCTGTTGGGAGCTCCGGTGGCGGTAGGGCTAACATTGCAGATTCTGTCTCTGGGGGGGGGGGGGGATGTTGCCACTGAGGCTGCCGCTCAAATTGTTCCTCCAGTCTATGTAGCCTTCGGTCCATTGACTGGAGGATATTGTTCTGCCGGTGTAACTGGTCATTCTGCCGCTTAACTGGTCATTCTGCCGCAGTAACTGGTCATTCTGCCGCTGTAACTGGATAAGAATGCCATGTATAGAGTTATCTGATGGAGGGGCTCGGGAAGTGGTTGACGTCGATGCCGTCAATCGTCGCGAAGCTGTAGGTTGCTCATCCCTCACATTAACCTCCAAATAGACCTGAATTAACGCAGGTACAGGTATAAGTGATATACGAAGATAACACAGTTCCATGGGTAAGTGACACTTACATCAGAGCGTCGCAACCCCCGTAGTAGGGCGGATAACTCCGGTCCCTTACCCCGGCAATCCCAACGAAAAAATGGGGGATCTCTTTGGGGATGATCTGGTTTCCATTTTAATTGGTGCATCAAAACCATGCCTACATCATTAAGAATAATGCGTATGAGAAGTGTATCGTAAACGTATGGAACAGATACATATGTCCTCTGTAAAAGGATCTAAGCGTACTGTATAGGTACGTATGTCTTCTGTAATAGACACCGTCAGTACTGTAACAGAGGACATCTGTAAACGTATGTAACATATACATATGTCCTCTGTAAAAGGAGTCTACGCGTACTGTAATAGGTACGTATGTCTTCTGTAATAGACACCGTCAGGTACTGTAACAGAGGACATCTGTAAACGTATGTAATAGATACATATGTCCTCTGTAAAAGAAGTCTTCGCGTACTGTAATAAAGACCGTTTGGTATTGTCATAGACAACTAAGGGTACTGTAACAGTACTTATGAGGTATGTAAAAGCATACTCACACCGAGAGCGGGAACGCAGCCGGTTAGGAAGATGGTTTTGCTGGAACCAGCTGCTGTTCTGAATGCCTTCACCCCCGATATCAGGTACTCGTGGATGGCAGCAGCCCAGTTGGCGTTCTTCATCTCATGGAGGTCGTCCAGGTATGGCAGAATGGACAGCAACCCCGACCTCCCACTTGTGGGGAAGAAGAAACAGAACATAGGAGCGCAACCCAAAGCTTTACCGAAATTTCAACAGCTAGCGCACCCTCCTGTGGAACGTACTCCCTAAGTTTCAGATGGATATTGTGCCTGTCCATCGTTTGTTTGGATCCAAGGATGCGGCGCAAACTAGCTTTTGTCCCATCCGTCTTCAGGTCGATAGGTGAACCAACATTTGGTATACCCATAACTGTTGCTATGTCCGAAGGGCGAAAAGGCAGGCTGCATGGGCCAATCTTAAAACGCTCTCCATCGAAACGTGTCATAAGATCGACAAGGAGTGAAATCGGTAGGTGACCATTTCGCATTTCACATACGCGTGAAATGGTGAATTTCTCATCAACTTCAGATGCGCGCTCCTAAATTGCAAATCTTGCATAACGGAGCAATACCACGAAAGCGAGCATCGCGTATTAAATTCATTCTTTTCTGCAAAGAGAAGATCGGATCTTAAGAAAAAACCAAACATGCATTCGACAAAGATCCGTCTTAGGGTAAGAAGAAATTACTATTTCGGATGACTTGGAGTCTGGTTTCCTCAACTTCCACGGACATCAGCGCTTGTTGCACCGCATCCGCCGCGATGCTCTCAATGTCAGCGCTCGTAGGAGATCGACGTGGTGCCATCTTAGAGGGGAGAGAGGGATTGCTTCGTCTGGAGATGTAACTGAAGAATGGGAAACTGTAAGAGAGAAGACGTCTGGTGCAGGAATGGCGGTGTAGGAGTAAGGGAGTAAGGGAAGGGGAAAAGTCATGATATATGAAGGGATGGATTCGGTGGACCCGACGGGTGGACCCAACGGGATGGCGGTGCCATGGAATGATGAACATCGGGCGGCTGAAAATAGTCGGTACGACGGACGATGGGACGTGAAGGATATCACAGCCGTTCGTATAGAGCTTTCCCGCCATTTATGCTAGCCTTATACGCACTCCCGCCAATTTGACCCCCAGTCCAAACCACTCATACATGCTATTTACGCACCCTATTTCGTTCGTCGTCCACGAAACGTTCGTCTTCCTCTACGACCCAATGGAGCAGCTCCCTGGAAGATGTTCATTTGGAGATCAAAGTTTCGTTCTTTTCATAGGGAGGGACACGGATTTGGCGTCCATTCATAGCAGGGTTTCCCAAAGGTTGGGTGTAAACATGCAGGAGAACATACTGAAGTATCGTCTTCCCATGGATACCGACGTTGAACAGGTGTTGCTTGACGATGGGGATGTCCAAGCTATGTTTGATCTTCACAAGTGTCAAGGAACATCATTCATAAATCTACAAATTCATGCGGTGGAAACTCGTTGCCTTAGTACGCATGCTAGTCGTCAGTCAGGTGATCGCAACCACTTGATAGGTACGTACTCCATGCATTCTTCACCAGCCTTCATGTTATCCCATGCATTCTTAAAAAGCCTTCGTCTTATCCCATGCATCTTGTACGTATGTATGTACATAACTTGCAGAAGTACTTCAAACACGCATGGCGGTTCTTTGGAAACCACCGAACCCCTTCAATTACCAGGAAGCAGTTTGGAGTTGTACGACCGAGGACAAGGAGCGGAAGGTGTAGTACCAGTGTTGACGCAATATTCCGTAGGTAGAATACACTCAGTAGGACAAGTCTTCATAAGCAAAGAGCTATTGCAGATGGAACTGACAAATTACGCGATCGCACGAGGATTTAATTGGAAATATTTGAAGAACGACTCTGTACGATTAACTGTACGTTGCAATGTCTCTGTTTGCCCATGGCGCCTGCATGCGTCCGTCTTCGTGGAGGTCCACAATTTGCAATCAAAAGTCTCAACAACATACACACCTGTGGATGTGACATTATGAGCGACGGACATCCACGGACATCTAAGAAGTGGGTAGCAAATGCTGTGAAGGGGAACTAGTTGATAAACCCACCTACAGAGCAAGTGAAATGATGAGTGACATCCGTCGGGAATACGGTATCTGCATCCCTTATCATCAGGTATGCATTGTAACAACTGTCCTCATATATTGTAAGACTATCATTGTAATAACTGTAATCATTTCCACGTATACTGTAACAATACCTGCTGGCCACATGTAACAACTGTAATCATATACTGTAAGGATATGTAAGAATTAATAACTGTAATCATTTCGACGTATACTGTAACAATACCTGCAGGCCACTGTAACCACTGTAATCATATACTGTAAGGGTCTGTATTGTAACAACTGTACTCATATACTGTAAGGGTCTGTATTGTAACAACTGTAATCATTTGAGCGTATACTGTAACAACTTAACATGGCTACTGTAAGGTATAAGGACAAGTACTGTAACCATCTTACATAACATGTATAATCATTTGAATAGGCATGGTGGGGCAAAGAGGTTGCTGTCAGTTCACTATACGGTGATTTCAGAACAAGCTATCATATGTTGAACTGGTACAGCGAACGTGCATTACAGTCAAACCCGGGATCGATCTTGTCTCTAGAAGTGGACCCGGAGACTCAACGTTTCAAACGCTTTTTCATATGCTTCGAGGCGTCTGCATATGGGTTCGAAGTTGGTTGTCGACCTATGCTCTTTTGGACGGAACTCATATCAAACAGCATAGAGTGCAAGGGGTTATACTTGCTGCAAGTGCCTTAAACGGTAACAATGAGCTATTCACTGTAGCATACTCCATCGCAGATTCGGAAACATATGACAACTGGGTCTGGTTTCTACAAAATTTGAAAAAGGCATTGCTATCAGATAGAAGGATCGCGTTCCTATCAGACAGAGGGAGAGGTCTGAAGGAAGCGATTCCTGACATATTTCCGAATGATCATCACGGCTACTGTTTCCAGCACATCATGCAGAACTTCAACGACCAATGTGCGGGAAATATGCCGCCCCTTTCAAAAAATTACTTAGAAAAATTCTCCAGCGCATTGCCTATGCTGTTACTGAACAAGAGTACGAAGACGCAATGATGGCAATGGAGCTTAATTCTGCTGATGCCAAAGAATGGGTGCTCCGAAATGATGTCGAACACTGGTCCATGCTCGTTTCCCGGGACAAAGGTTTGGCTCTTTAAATACACAAGTGATATGTTCTATTACATTCTGCCATTTATGGGCTTACAGTTATAGGGATAATCTATTACAGAACGTGTTAAATAAGGTTACAGTATGTAGCGGACAGTTGTTACAGATATTTGATGTTAACCTAATTTCCTTCACATTGCCATACAGGTTTGGGGAGTTATACTCTAATTTGGCAGAGTCATTCAACAATTGGATACATGACGCGCGAAGTCTACCAATACTACAGATGGTTGACAAAATTAGAGTGCAAATGATGGAAATGGCTGCAAAGAGGAAAATTGATGCTGCCTTGTGGGATACACCATACTGTCCTAAAGTACAAAAAATCATCGAAAAAAACCTTCAAGAAAGGAGAAGCTTAGCAATCCGTCATTCAGATGGAATCAAATTTGAGGTTGTTGAAAGTATGAAGACGTACGCCGTAGACCTCCATCTACAAACATGCTCCTGTGGACACTGGCAACTTGTCAAGATTCCTTGCAAGCATGCATGCGCAGCAATTGGCAGTAACAAGGAGGCCGTTACTCAATATGTTTCGGCATTTTACAGCACAGAAGTGTATAGGGCTGCATATGAAAGAAACATTCAACCTATCCCAACATTTGGCATGCCGGATCCGCCTCAACCATCAGAAGTTCTAATCAAGCCACCGACAACAAAAAGGTTGCCAGGAAGACCGAGAAAGAGGAGAATACATTCAAGAGGAGAAGTAGATCATGCATATATTTGTTCAAGGTGCAAACAAACAGGTCACAACCGAAGAACTTGTAGCAACCCACCCCATAATCCTGACGGATTTTAAATGTTGTATATTAGTTACAACAGAACGTCGTCATGATATTCCAATATTACAGTGTATGTAATACATTATTACAGTCTACGCACTACGGTGTTACAATTCCACTACTACGCTATTACAGTTATAGTAATACACTTGCACAGTTCGCGCACTTACAATTACGTTTTGTTGTACAGTGTACGTAATGAAGTGTTACAGTTTAACTCTAATACTCTTACAGTTTGACCTGTGTACCGTATGTTAGGTGAAGACATTTGCGAATAAAGAGGAAGAAGATGAGCAAGAAAGATAGGAGGAAGAAGAGCACTGTCTCCTCACGATTTCTGTTACAGTATATGTAATAAGATGTTGCAGTTTAAGCACTAGACTCTTACATTTTCAGCACTACACTCTTACAGTTCGCGCACTACACTCTTACAGTTCCAGCACTTACATATTCTGTTATATTATACGTAATAAAATGTTACAGTTTAAGTACTAGACTGTTACAGTTCGAGCACTACAGTGTTACACTTAAAGAACAGCCCTGTTACAGTTTGAGCACTACACTCTTACAGTTCAAGCACTACAGTCTAACATACAGTTTTACATTATATGTTATAATCTCTTACAGTCGTTGGTCATGTTGATTATAGTATATAGAGGGGATGTTACAGTGTGTTATTGGTAACATGTTGAGTTTGCATGATACAGAGCACATACATAAGCACACAGAAGACTGCATCAAACGAAAATGCTTATCATAAACAAGCCATGTTACAATAACTCTCTACCTCTACTCTACCGACCACTCGGTAGAGCACGGAGGGGAGGAGGCGGAACGGTCAGGGGAGGGATGGGAGGAAGGGAGGAAGGGACGTGCCGGAACGGTCAGGGAGGAGGAGAGGAAGGGAGGAAGGGAGGTGCCGGAACGGTCAGGGAGGAAGGGGAGGAAGGGATGTGTTCTACCCTAGGGCCGATGTCTGGGAGGATGTTATTGAGGCCCTTGTCGCCGTAATGCCGGGAGGCTTTCTGTAAAGCCATCTTCCAGCCGTCGTAAAACCGTCCCAGTAGACGGGCTGAAGGAAGACTGTCGCAACGGGGAGCCGGGGCGACGGTGGAACCGGTGAGACAGGTGCCTTGCCATCCCTCTGGGGAGCACGGTTAGATGAAGACATCTGCAAATAAAGGAAGAAGACGAGCAAGAAAGATAGGAAGAAGAAGAGCGTTAGAAGCTTGTGAAGGATAAGTATGGGGCCCTGTGTTCCTTTTATAGTTGTGAAGAACGGTTCACGGGCCTTCGAAAGGAGCTGTGTAAGTGATGTCAATGGTTGCTGTATCAGTTCTTGGCACGTTATGTAAGAGTAACTTCCCATCGATTACAGCTCACGGGCCTTGGAAAGGATCGAAGCGTCGTCGTTTGGGAATAGGCGATGGAAAAAAGGAGGGAAGGGTAAGACGGAATGGGAAAAAGAGACGGAAGCGAAGGAGACGGAAACCGTGTGGAGGGTCGTAAATGTGACGTGCGAAAAGCAGGGACTGAAAATTAAACCTTGAGAAAAGGAGGGACTTTACGTCTACCGGTATTCTGACAGGGACCAGGAAAAAAGTAGAAGGCTCTGACAGGGACCCCCAATTAATTTTCCCTTTTTTTTTTAAAGAGTACATTAGTGGTTGTTTTACTTCTGAGGTGTTCTTTAAATAAATAAATACAATCTTTGTTAGATTTTCAAAAGAGTGAATGCTAAAAAAAAATAGAAGAATGGAGGTCCCTTTTTACGTAAGATAACTTTGAAATAAAAAATGAGGAAGCAACACTAAACAGCATACTGACAGCAAAATCACCGTAAGATGGCAAGTAATAATTTTTTTTCCCACAAAGAATGAAAGCTACTATATGTTAATTCACAGTGACAAAGGTAGAATGAGAAGATGAGAACTCACTCACCATGACAAATAAAGTACTTGCACATTGGTAGATTAATACGTCAGTGTTTACAAGCGATGACTCAAAGAAAATGAGAAGTGCTTTGTGGAAGTCTGGAAAATAGTCAACAAACTTTCGCGTTAATTTTACAAGTTTTTAAATTTATTTGATGAGAAAATTACTGAATTGTGCATGCAAGAAAAAAATTGTGCATGCAAGAAAAAAGAATAATGAGGAGATTTCAAAAGTGGTTTCAAAGACTCTGATGCTCAAGTTAGAGAACTAATAAGAACGTAAAAGAGTCGAGGAAGAACAAGAAGAGAGTGCAAGAACTGGAGAGTTAGAGAGGGAGAGAGACTAAACCCCTCTTTAAATGGCTAACCTACTTGTCTTTAGTCGTTTGTCTATGTGTGTCCATTGTTTGTTCCCAATTGCTGATGTGCCCCTTTTAAGCATATGGTGGAGATCCTCCAAGCACATTTCTCTTCCTCATCCGTGCAAACAAGTCATAGGAAAATGGTGGAGCGTGTGTCACCAAGGAGTGGCCGGTGGAATGGCCTAGTGAGAGGGCATGTGTCATTCTTGCAGCATGGGCAAAATTGAGAGGATATCATTGACTATTTTGAGATAGAGAGAGGCATGTTGGGAGGAGAACCTCCTATTGCTACCGCAAGTGCGTGCCATGCGACCGTCGGACCATTCTCTAGTTGGCAAGGACAGATTAGGTAGTGGGAGTAGAATGCCCTGTGCCATAGAGAGGGAGGCCTTATCATGGCTTGGGGAGGTAGAGGACTTGACTCTACCAATAAATGGAGCATCCATAAACAAAGAGCCCAGGGCCGAGGAGTTGAAGCACACATGGGCCAAGTCCATATTCTACTACAAGAAATTGCGGATATAAAGACCAATTCTAAGACCAAACATTTTGATTTTAGATTTAGTGACTGAATTGCATTCAATCACAATTTGGTCTCAGATTTGAGAGCGAATTGTGATTGAATGTTATTCGGTCATTAAGATTTTCTTTTTGACGGGTTTAGGACTGAAATGTTGAGACCAATTTTTTCGGTCACTGATTCGGTCTCAGAATTGAGACCGAATTGTGACCACTAAATTCGGTCACAAATTTTTTGGTTTTCACGGACAAAGCTGTCAAATTTGTGACTAAATATTTTGGTCACAATTCGGTCTCAAATCTGAGACCGAATTAGTGACAGAAAAAATCGATCGCAATGTTTGGGAGAATTAGTGACAGAATAGCGACCGAATAATTTCGTCGCTATTTTTTGCGGTTATAGCGACTAAATATGTTTGGTCACCCCTCCCAATGGACACCTCCTCTCTTCTCTCTCCCTCTCTTTTGTTCGTCGATGTCGGAGATCGCTGTCGCCACCATCACTGTCACTGTTGTGACGTCGTCGCCGCTACCACCGTCGCTGCTGTCGTCTCCCTGACAAATAACTCTCCTCTCTCTCTCTCTCTCTCTCTCTCTTTATCTCTCCTCCTCTCTCTCTCTCTCAATGGGGTGGGGGGGGGGGCGAGTGGTGGTGTGGGGGAGGGGGGAGGCAGTCTTAGAGGTGGGGAGGAGGGTGCGGCGGCAGGCCGGTGGGTAGGAGTGTCAATGGACGGGCTTGGGCTGACTCAAGTTAAGCCCAACCCAACCCAATGCGAAGATGGCCCAACCCAAGCCCAAACCAAATTTAATGGATCAAAGTAACTAAAACCCACATTAGCCCATTGGGGCCCATTCTAGCCCAACAAGTCTTTCACACCAATCGCCGCCCCCTCCCCCCTGCTTCCCCCCTTCCCTGCGTAGTAGCCCCCTCCCCTCTGCTTTCCCCCCTCCCCAGCGCAGCACCCCCCACACACACCAGTCGCCCCCCCCTCCCGGTGCAGCAGCACCCCCCCTACACTCGCGCCCCCTCCCCCCTGCTTCCACCCCCACCCGCCACTCACACGTCTCCGTATGTGAGGAACTGGTGTTATAGACATCAACGATGAACCCGCCACTCACCGTATGTGATGAAGTCGCTGCCGCCACCAAGGTATTCTATCTAAAATTGCCAAGGTATTCTCCACTCGCAACGTCTGGGACAGAGGATTAATTTGATCTGTGACACCATCGACGGATCAGCCAACTCTGGCTCGCCAGTAGTTTCTGGACGAGTACGGCGGTGTCAGGCATCCCCTCCACTCCCGGTCGCCGGCCTTCAACGCGCACAAGCTTGCCGTCAACTGCCAGACGTAGTCGACGCCCAGTTGGAGTTCCTCCGTCGGATTGACGCGCCAGGGCCCAGCGATCGGTCCTTTCGTACGACAGCATTCATCTCTACCCTGATCTGCACCATCGTGCCATCTGCAGTAGCCCGATGTGTAGACCCAGCACGGTCCGACCAGGGCTTGTGCCGGCACGTTCCGCAGGTGCTCACGCCAGCTCTGGATCAAACCACCACTCCTACGCACACCCGACGCCGGCGCAAACCCCCACCCTCAGGCTGTTTGCTTTTTCAGGCGGCTCTCTCTCAGTCGTGCGGCCCTGTCTAGCCCTAGGCCGTGCCCCGGTGCCCTCCCTGCACCCAGGGATGCCGCCGTTAGCACTACATCAGCTTTGCAAACCTCGGCCAGTATTGCGAGTCCGGAGGAGGCGGTGAGGTCTTCTGGAAAGGCGGAGACGAGGAGAGATTTCATGGATGCCCCCACGTGTACAAATTAAAAGGTAAATTCACTGGGCCCAACGGGCTTATCCAACCCAACCCATTAATTAATGGGTTTAACAAATAGGTTTTAAGCAGTTAGATGGGCCATTCTATTTGGGTCATAATTGAGCCCAACACGGGCTGTCTGTTGGATTTATGGACAGCCCAACCCATTGACACCCCTACCGGTGGGGGTGGTCTATGTGGGGGTTGGGGGGGGTGTGGAGAGTCGCGGTGGGAGGGGTGGGGGTGTTGGGGTTGGGCTGGGGGGAGGGCCGTGCAGGCCATCGCCTATTGCACTGATTGACGGGTTTGGCGATGCAAGAGGCTGACGACACACTAGTGCTACAAGATATGCAAACAAGTTTTATTGGAGAATGGCTTGTTGTAGACATTTGTATACATGCATATAAGAAAATGTTTGCATACCCGATGGCTCGACTGCTTCTGGATTGCTCTTCCTAAGATAGCAAGTGTGTTATATAAAGCTCTGAATGCTTGAAATTAAAGGAATTGAAAAACTAAAGCTCTTTTGGTCAGACATACAAAGGATTCGCATTCCTTATGGACTGGCTCATGAATTCGTCAAAACTCCGAGGCTTCACTAATCTACCATGTCATCACAGAACTTTATGGCACATGCACTAAAAGTTTGGTTGCTTCCCATATTGAAGGCATGTTTATAGAAAAACTTTAGTTCTACAATTCTTCGTACAAGAGGTGAAGCTTTCCCCGGAGAGATATTGTCTCTGTTTGTAGTTTTTTTTCCCTAAGAAAAAGGTCATAAGTAGAAGAATAGATCTTACTACAAGACATGCAGACCCTAAAAAAGTGGAAAATTAATTTATCCCTCCAGCCAGAATGGGGGTTCTCGGGTAGCATACTCAAATATCTAAATGCAAGAATGTCGTGAATTAGATGAGTTTAAGGTGGCGTTTGATAACACTTAATTAAAATATCTAAAGTCTAATTTGCTATCTATTGTCTAAATCTGTAATTTAATAAGTACTTAAAATATATTAGACTTCTATTAAGAGTTGTTTGATAACCAATTTAATTGAGATCTGAATTAATATATTATTTCACATAAATATCTTTATGTGCTTAAGAATATGTCTAAATTTATTTTTTATTTTCCATAATTTTATATATACATCTCTCAACTATCTTATAATTATATATAAGTCCTTAATTTTTATATATTACATAAACACCCCTACATACTTAAAAATATCCCTAAATTTGTGGTTTTTATTCCATATTTACTAAAGTTAAAGGAGTATGGTATTTATATATAGTACAAATTTTTAATTACATATAAGCACCTAATATTTTACATATTGCAAATATACCTCTACAAATATTGAAAATATTCACTAAATCAAAGAAAAGTTACATAAAACATTAGTTAATGTATCAATTGTCTCAAAACAAAATTACATATAACAATAGCAACAAATACAAAGGGATCCAACTGCAAGGATAAAGTGGCCTGAGCTTTGTGGGCACAATTTTTGGAGGAAAAAATTAGCAACAGCTCTTTTACCACCTCAACCGGCTTTTGATGACATGCTTCAAATTTCTGCCAAAACATTTCTTTCTGAGTGCAATGAAGATAGACATGTTCAACAAAGAACACCATAAAAAAACCTTGAAAAAATTCAAATGGAGCTGAAGACTTGTATAGCATACTCTGGTAAGAAAACCCATAAAAAACCTCTTCTTTTCTTCCGTATTCTACCTGTTCTTTCTGGAAAAAAATCAACACACCCCTTTCATTTATTCTACATTATCACTGAATAAGCTTAATATTTTTAGATTCGGCTAGCAGAAAGGTTTGTCATGCGTGCGAATGAAAGGATATGTTAAACAGTAGTAATGTTCTAATGCAGAACTTGGCATTCACTTCACTGCTATATTTAGATACATATGAAACTTTCCCCTCTTAATTGTTTACATCTCTGTGATCCGTTCTTCTTTGATTCCTCCACGTGAAGACTGTTCTTAGAAGCTGCCCAAGGAACTTGTCATTCATGGCAACTTAATTCACCACCCGCCACCCAATAAAGAGTCATAAGGCCGAGGCAGAAAGTAATAACTAGCTAGCTATATATATGCCAACAGATAAAGGTCATATGGTGAAAGCCCATGCACAATGGTCTCTGCATTGCAAATGCATATATTTGGAAATAGAAGAAGCCGATAAAAGCCATTACAAAAGAAATGGATAAAACCTATTGTTCCTTCCTATTATCAGGAACTTGCATATTGATCAGTTCCCCTGTCCAGGTGCACAAACTCATACTATACAATTAAGGGAATCACCAATAAAAGACTGCCCCATGAAACAGAAATGAGGAAAGTAGGAAGAGACAACTGTAAGAATAAAGATATGAGTTAATCAAACTACACAATCGCACCATCGTTTGCATTCCTTCATCGTAATCAACCTGCCCATCGTTTTGTACCATACAATTATCTTTCCCATCAATAATAGCACACATCCAAACAGAATATAAGAATAGTTAAAAAAATATATAGCTGAAACTTAACTATCCAAACAAAACAAATGATTAGGTAACGAAAGCATAACATCCATGGAACTTAACTGCCATGCACAGTCTACCTTTTTTTTTACTGTCAATCCATTAACCAGATATTTTGAATGTGCTCTTTCAAAGGTCCACTCTTGTTGTTGCTACATGAGTGAGCTCAAGCTGTCAAGTTTGAGATTGTTTCATACATGGATAGTAGGAATATGAACTCTGGTTTTGTACCTTTATGTTGCTAGCAAACTAAAGAACAGGAGGTTGACAACCTAGATCCAATCAAAGGATTGAGGATTGGATGTGAGATGGAGAATTTGGGCAAAGAAAAAAAAACAACTGAATTAGCTGATCCAGCATAACCTGATCTTATACTTGGAAGCCATATTTAACTGCTAAGACAGTAGAGAAACCTGATTACATAGACTGAGTGAGAAAGAATGGAGATAACAAATAACAGCAAAATCAACATCAACAACAAGAATTCAGCAATAGGGGGGGGGGGGAGCATAATGTGTCATATAGACAAAGAATTTATGCCAAATAGAAATCCAACCGAAACTAAGTTTTACTTTGCACAATATTAATATATCGATCAGCCAAAGCCAAAAACATCAGGAACAAAAGACAAAAAAGAAAGAAGAAAAGGAACGCTACATGTCAGAATTCCAGTTTGACAAACATCTCAGGCCTATGGTGGTCTTGACTCGGGCCTGCAGTCATCATACTCATAGCTGTCAAATTCATCGTACCATTCCTCCTTGACATCACAATCCTATGGTGGATATGGATCATCTGGAGTTGGTGGATATGGCAGGTATAGGCTTTAACTGTTAAGAGTTCGACGGGGTTTAATTCCATTCCTACCTCCTGCTGTCCCTGCCCGGTATTTGAAAAGAATATTACCGTCCTTTGTGTAACCGAGTCCATAATGGAATCAAAATTCTAGAACTGAGTCCACAAACAAGCAGAAAGTGCATCCACTTCCCAGAATCCAATGAGACGAAAAGAATGGACATAAATCACTGCTGTTTTTACCATGCCAAAGATAGCTTTACACAGATCAAACAAAAGGATGCCCCCCGTCCCAAAGGCACTTGCTCACATTGCAATAAGCCTACTACTCTGTCGAAAAATTACATAAGCTACTGAAAGAAATCACATTTCCACAATCTCATGTTATTAGAATTCACCACCGAAACAACAAGGATCAAGGACTTAACATAGCAACACTAAAATTCCTGGTTTTAGAAAGAAAAAAAAATCGGTAGAACCACATCCAAATTCTTGCTGGGAGTGCGGAACAAGTATCTGACATTAAATAACTCAGAAAAACAGAAGGAAGATTAAGATAAATGTGTATAAACAGAAAGGGGCAGGACTTGAGCGCAGAGCGGTCGAATCCTCACTTTCGATTGTGAAGACTTGGAACAGTGGAGGAGGCCGGAGGCAGAGGAGCTCGGCTCCCTGTCGAGGGAGCAGCAGCGGAGGCTGAGGAAGCGGAGGAGCTCCGCACAACAGGAGGGAGGAGCAACGGAGGAGGCCGGGGAGGCGGATGAGGTCGGCTCCCTGTCGAGGGAGCAGCAGCGGAGGCTGAGGAAGCAGAGGAGCTCCGCACAACAGGAGGGAGGAGCAGCGGAGGAAGCCGGGGGAGGCGGACGAGCTTGGCTCCCTGTCGAGGGAGCAGCAGCGGAGGCTGAGGAAGCGGAGGAGCTCCGCACAACAGGAGGGAGGAGCAGCGGAGAAGCCCTGCGATCTCAACCAAAAAAAGTGCCCTACCTTCACTTTTTTTTAAGAGGCAATTTAAGATAGTAGACATAGTTTTAGATGTTTATTAAGATGTTTTATCAAATAGTCTAAAAAGACAATGTTTGACCACTTCAGACAATAGATTTGTTTTAAGAGTTATCAAACAGACCCTAAGTCTTTGGCAATTTGATTAAGCCAGTACTGCCCTCTAATGCAATCAAACATGGTGGTGATTGGATATGATTAAATAGAGAGCAACTGTTTTTTAGTTGGAAATTGATTTAAAAAGTGAACAATCAATTATGCAATTTATGAATTATTCCTTCTTCACCACTTGAACTATCAATTATGCAATTTAGTTTTATCTTGTTCAATTTGTAGTTTGCATATGTGCCTTAATTTGATGTTATTTAAGTTATAGTTCTTTCTTTAGATGTTTTTTAAAATTGATGTTCTTTAAATTAAGTTATGCATAGATGTTCTCATTAGATTTATACATATGAATTAAGTTTGAAGTTCTTTATTTGAATGTTCTTTAAATTATATGTCGCTTAATTCGATCTATGTATGTATATCAATGAGATAATTTTTAATTTTATGTTATTGAAATACTTAAAGTGTTCCATCTGAGTTGAGGTGCGTGGGTGCAACCTAACACTATACGTACCTCAGGAGAGCGTGTTAAGCCCATGTCAATGAACCTTCCCATTCAAGACTTTGTGATTGACGTGTACATTCTCATTTTGAATGATGAGAACGTGTATATCTAACTCAGAGTTTTGAATTGTACCATTTTGGACAGTCTGTGAATGCTTGATCGCACTTAGATGGTCATTTACTATATGTGTTTGTACTGTTTGTTGAAAATTTTGGTTGCATCTACTTACTCCTCTCTGATATACCTTTACTGATTTTGAATATTTTCTTAACCACTTAGAAATAAGTGTTTAAGAAAATTTCTTAATCAATAAATTTTTTTGGCATATTGGAGAGGTGTGGGGAGATGCTGCCAAAATTTTCAACAAATTGTACAAACACATAGTAAATGGTCATCTGAGTGCGATCAAATATTAACATATGGGTAAAAAGTGATAATCTAAATAATATATCCTTCCTATCCATTTCAGTTGCGTCGAACGATGTGTGAAAATGGTCAGACTTATTTTTTGAGTTTGAATTTTAAAGTTATTTATGTGTTAATATTTGTTGAGCGCAGGAAAAAATGTTCTACTGACCGTTCATGGATATATCGTAGAATAGTTGATCATGTGGTGTCTTTGGAGTTTAGGGCCGCGGTTGAGACTTTCATTTAGTTTGTATTGGGGAATCCAAGTGCATCAGTAGACAATGATGGTTGCATATAATGTCCTTATATGATTTGTAATAATTTGTAGTAGATTTCACCATGAGAGGTTCAACGTCATTTATACAAAAAAGGGTTTGTTGAAGGTTATATGAATTGGACATGTCATGGTGAGGATTTATTGTCACGCGAGCCTACTAACGTGGAAGGCACAAGTTCGTACGTGGATATGGTTGTAGATGTCGTGGGTCCCACATTCAATGTACATGAGGATCCTGTATATGCTGAAGAAGTGCTGAACAAGGTAGCCAATAGATTTTATCAATTACTTAAGGATGCTGATGAGCCATTGTAGGATGGTTGTCAAAAACACACTCGGTTATCTGCGGTGTCACAGTTGCTGAACTTGAAATCTGAATTTCACATTAGCGAGAGTTGTTTTGATCATCTCCTCATCATCATCAAGAGTATGTTGCCTCGAGATGAGAAGCTGCCCCTAAAATTTTATCTTGCCAAGAAGTTGGTCAATGAGTTAGGACTTTGATATGTGAAAAAAGATGCATTGTCCTAATCATTGTATGTTATATTACAAGGAGGATGCAAATAAGGTATCAAGTTTTATTTGCCATCATGATAGATTCAAACCTAAAAGAGGGGGCAATATGAAGCGAAAGGATATACCTTATACGTCATTGCATTATTTTCCTCTATCACCCAGACTATAGTAGATATATATGTCCTCAAAGACAGCTCGACATATGAGATGGCACATAGAAAGAGTATATCGTGACGAGGATATAATCAGTCATCCTACAGATGACGAAGCTTGGACTCATTTCAACCATGCCCATCCTACATTCTCCCGGAAGTCGCGTAATGTGAGGCTGGGTTTATGCACTGATGGATTCAACCCATTTGGAGGTTTAGTGACTTCTTACTCCAGTTGGCCAGTGTTCGTGACACCACACAACCTTCCGCCAAACATGTGCATGAAGTGAGAGAATTTATTCCTATCCTTACTGATTCCTGGTCCCAAAAATCCTACAAAAAATATAGACATCTATCTCAGATCATTGATTGATTAGCTGAAATTATTATGGACTGATGGAGTCAATACTTATGATGTATCTAGAAAGCAAACTTTTACCATGAGGGCAGCATTGATGTGGACGATAAGTGATTTTCCTGCATATGAAATGCTATCTAGTTGGAGCACGCATGGGAGGCTAGCATGTCCTTACTGTATGGATAATACAAAATCATTTGTACTTAAACATGGTGGGAAGTCATGCTAGTTTGATTGCCATCAATAGTTTTCATCCTTTTAGAAGACAAAAAATATGCATTCCTAAATAATAGACTAGAGCTAGATGAAGTTTTGTTTGAGCAGTTGTCAGGTCAACATTGATAACTGCACAAATTTTCGTGTTAAATTTCATATATATAGTAATTTTAGACATCTTTTGTCTGTAAATAATGTGCAGTTTGATTTTAATTCCCATTTCATTCAAGAATAGATTTTTGAACATGTTAGTTGATAATGGGTTAGAATACACATGTTAGATTTTCATTTAATAAATCATTTCTTTCAGATTGACTAATTAGATTCATTTTGGAAGATAAAAGATCTTTTGTAAATAAACATTGTATATAAATAATTTTCATCACAATAATATTTTGTAAATATCTTTTAAGAGTAGATAGGTATAAATATGTAAATAAATAGTATTTTACCCCACCCAATACTATCAAGCCACATACCCCTCCCCCTCATAAGTCCATTGCACCAGAATTCTTTCATTGGCACATTGCACCATCATCCTTTCTCTCATCCAACTTCTTTTGGCCACGTACACCACTGGCTTACCTATTTTTTCTTCTTCTTCCCACCAGGTTGACGGAAGAATCCAGAAGAGCTGTACGGCTGAAGCCTGGGCGGTGTGTGCGTAGCAGATGCGCAGAGCGGGAGCTGCCCTGGAGGTGTGCGACACAGGCGATGGCACTGTGCGATGGGAAGAGGATCTGGCGGTGTGCGCAGCGATGGATCCGTCGCGATGGGCTGAAGCGGCAGGGTGTGTGAGGCGCACAGGAGCTGGGGAGTGCGTGTGCTATAGATCCGGTGCGTGCAGAGCTGAGGCGGCCTGCTTGATGGAGGTGTGTGCAGAGGTGGCCAGATTGGGCTACAGAGCTCGGGCGAGAAGCAGAGGCGCCTGGAAGATTCCAGGGAGCCTATATAAGGACCCAAGGTCCTCAAGTCCAAGGGCTTCACCAGTTCAAGTTTTTGGGGATTTTTTTCCTGCCATTTTAATTCTATATTTTTCCTTTCAACAGGGCGTCTCCATTTTTTGGATTTATTTGGGTTTTTCTACTCTTCTGTGGGGAGTTCTTCTGCTCAGTTGTTCCGATTTTTGGGATTTCTGCTGTGTGAGAGGACGGAGGGCTCCTTTCTTCTGGTTCGGCATTTGGGATTGTTCTTCCGTTTCTTCTATAATTCTTCCTTTCTTTTGCTGCTGTAAGGAGGACTCAGTGGAATCTAATTTCGTCATTTCTTCTGCATTTAGTTCCCATTTTCTCTGTGTTGAAGAGCTCAATCCATTGGCGTTTATTTCAGTTTATCTGCATTTTCTTTCTTCCGTATGAATAGCTTCCTGTTCTTTATTTCCTTATGTGCAAAACTTCTGAGATCGATTTCTTCGGTGAAAAAATTGTTGTGATCAACTGTTCTTTACTTCCTTCTGTGGAAATTGTTGAGAGCTCGACTGCTGTGAGGGGAATCGAAATTTTCTTCCACTCTTCTGCTAGCTGTTGGACTGAGGGGGATTGTTCAGCATCAGGGATCTACATGGATTGTTTTTTTCATATTTTTGGATCAATAGCATTTCCATTTCATTCCTTCTATGTTTTGTGAGTTTAGTAGAGTTCGACTGTTTCTTCCTTCCTTCTGGCCGGCGTCTGGGAGGAAGATTATCTTTGTGTTGTAAAGCTTTCGGAGATAGCAGAAGATTTGAGAGATTAGAGAGTTTGGCTCTTCTTTTGTTTCTTTTTGAGAATTTTATTTCGTTGTTATCCTTCTTTTTCCTTCTTGCCGGATTAGAAATTTGAGGTTAAAGTTTTAGCTTTCTTTTGTTATTGTCTTGCTGATTCATTAGACTGTGGGAGTATAGTGACCTGAAGTTTTCTTTTGAGACTCTTATTTTGGCATCATTTTATCCTTTTGAGTCCAGTGCATTTCAGAATTAGAGGTGCATCGTATGTTTCTATTTCAGATTTCTGTCTACTTGTTTGATCCCTCAATTGTGAGGGTACATTGATATCAATTCTCTTTTCATTTCAATTCAGCTTGTTCTTTCATTAAACTTGATCTGTCAAGATTGTGAGGGATTTGGTCGATGCTGTTTACACATTTACTTTTAATGCATTGTCGATAGAGTGTTCCAAAAAGCAGTTTCTTAAGTCAAATTCTATTCAGCCTTCTATGGATATGACTTATTCTCACCACTCTATTAGTTCATTTTTACTATTTTAAATCTGTGAGACAGTTTAGAGAATGTGGGCATATTGATTCGTGCACGGAACTCTAGACAACGGAAGTGTACAATCAACAATGTCGCGTTCATCTTGGCGCCATTGCCGGGGAGGCGTTAGAGTTTGATTTAAATCTTCTTTCATTTGATTTTATTTGCATTGTGCTTCTCATTGACTTGATTTGGGCTTTTCATTTCAGATTTGCACAAGAAGTGGAGCATGGAGATTGGGCTTGACATTTGAGCTCATTGGAGGAGGAGAGCTTGCTGATTTGTTTTTGCATTTTCCTTTCATTCATAAATTTAGATAGGAGAGTGTGAGTGAAATTTGTAGTGAGGATTTCATGTACTCTCTGTGCATGTACAGAGATTTCTTTTTAGTTGGCATGTAATAATTGGCCTTTTGGTGGTTTGTGTGGTTTGGAGTTAGTTTATAGTATCACTTTATATTTTCTTAGTTAAGTTTTATTTCATTTAGTTCAAAAAATCAAATAAAAATTAAAAAAATCTAAATCTAAAAAATCTTCCAAATCGTTCTTTCATGTAAGCCGTTTGTTTGTAAATAAAAAATTTTATCTTCTTAAGATTAGAATCACTTGTTTTAGGTCATTCATCATTTTAATTGTCATTTTAATTCCATTTCTTTTTCTACATTGAAGAGTGCGGGGGAAAGGTAAGCTTTCTATTTCTTGTTTCATGCATTAGACTTAGGATTAGAAAACCATTGTTTGGACTTGATTTGTTGCATTTCATATTTGTAAAAGGGACTGCTTAAGGGCATCACCCTTTAGAAAAAAATAAAGATAAGGTGAATGATTTCATCACCCTTTTCTTTGCCCAAAAATCACAAAAAATTTCCACATTCTTGTATTTGCCTCAACTTTTAATAAAAACCAGTAGACTTGGCCCTAGGGTTCATAATTAGATTTATCCTTTCTTAATTTCAAAACTTCTCTTTAAGTCTGGTGTTTAGGATTAGAGGTTAAAAAGCTTATGCTTAAGTGAGCTAGAGGTTAATTATTTAATTGGGTCCTTACGAAAGCAAGGGGGGCCTCCCTCTACTCCACCTCTTACTTGGCCGGTACAAGAAGAGTTAGGATTGGATTTAAGCAAGCATAAATCTGATTTTGAGAAAAATAACATAGGTCTAAGGAACACAGTGCTTAGGTTAATTTGCTTTGAAAATGTTTGCTTGTTTGTATTTGTTCATAAAAATTCAAAAATCAATAAAAATTTAAAAATTCAAAAATCATAAATAGAATGCTTTTCAACCGTGCATGCTTGGTAGACCTTCCTAGAACTTAGATTTGGCTCAACCTATAGATGAGATTGAAAGATTCTTTCATAGGATGGCCAACCAAGACCAGAACCAAGTTGCTAGGAATGTAGAGGAGGTCGCACCCAGACAGATGAAGGAGTACTTTATTCCTTCTAATTATCAACATGCTACTTGCATCAGGCCAGAAATTCCTGCAAATCACTTTGAAATCAAGCCAGGAACCATTCAGATGTTGCCATCCTTCTATGGCAATCCCAATGAAGACCCCTACAAGCATATATATAAGTTCCTAGAGATTTGTTCCACTGTAAGGATTCAAAATTTCACTGAAAATGCGTTAAGACTGACCATATTTCCATTCTCTTTGAAAGATAAGGCCAAACATTGGTTAGGAACCATAGGGAGAACCATTAGAACATGGCCAGAAATGCAGCAGGAATTTTTGAAGAAATTTTACCCCATTGGTCGCACTAACACCATGAGAAGAGCTATAACTGGATTCTCCCAACACCCAAGAGAGTTAATGCATGAATCATGGGAGAGATTGAAAGAGTTGCTTAGAAAATGTCCCCACCATGGTCTGTCGAGGTGGCAAATAGTCCAAGCTTTTAGGCAGATGGTTGATGCCTCGTGTGGAAGAGCATTCATGACTAAGAGCGAGGATGAGGCATATAATCTGTTTGAAACATTGAGTGAGAATTCTATCAATCATGCCTCACTCCACTCTTACGAGAGAGCACTAAGACCTATAAAGAAGGCAGGGTTGTATGAATTGAGAGGGAGAGGAGAATCAAATTCTAGGGTAGAAAATCTGTTAGATAGACTTGATCAGAGATTGAAGCAGAAATTGGAACAAATTTTGATCAATTACTGTCTTTAATTGAGCAAGCCACACCCAAATTTTCTCAACAACCTGAAACTTGTTTTATGTATGCTAGCCCAGCTCACCCTACCAATGCTTGTCCCACTATTGCCCAATTACCTCCTTTTATTCAAGAACAAGTCCAAGCTGCCCAAGGTTTCTACAAACCCTCCTATGATCCATATTCTAACACATACAACCCTGGTTGGAGAAATCATCCGAACTTTTCTTGGAAAAATCAATCTGAACAAGTGTCTCAACCTTCTTTTAAGCAAACCATGTATGGTTAATCCTATCCCAATCAGAATCCGAGATTTGGCCAATCTTCTTATTCCAAACCTCCACAAGTCTAAGGAAATCAAAACTCCAATCAATTTGCTCATACCAATTTCCAACAACCTTCATATAATCAACAACCACCACCTCAGTTCAATTGGGATGATAAAATAAATCAACTCCAAAACATGATGGTGACTCTATGCCAAACTGTGCAAGAACAACAAAATCAATATCAAAATCAAAACCAAAATTTTCAACAAAATCTGGCAAGGATAGAGTCCCAGATTGCTGATGTATGCCAAAGGAGGGAATCAGGTAAGCTGCCAAGTCAAGCTGTAGCAAATCCAAGGAACAACCCTCCTGGATTTTATCAAAACCAGCAATACCATCGGCCCAGGGGTACAGACCACCTGCTCGACCAAATGCACCTTCACCACAAAACCCACAACAAGCTTTTGTCCAGAACATTCCAACACCACAAATTCAGAATCAACCTATACAACAGGACCATCCTCCTGCCCAAGCTAGGGGCCCCCAAGTGGAAAATGTTAAAACTGTGTCTACTTTAAGAAGTGAAAAAATCAGAATAAATCCTCACCCACACATGTCAACATTGCATGAGGATGAAGAAAATGAAAATGAAATTGAAATTGAAGAGGAGATTGAAGAGAATGTTGAAAAATAAAATTCCAAGGGAAAAGAGAAAATGACTGAAGAACCTCTAGACAAAATCAAAATGAATGAAGACCCAAGTTGTTACATTCCAAGAGTCCCTTTTCCTGAAGCTTTAAAGCCAAAATCCAAAAACAAACCAACTAGTAATGAGGAACTCTTGGAACTTTTTAAGCAAGTTCACATCAACATTCCTCTCCTTGATGCCATTAAGCATGTGCCTGCTTATGCCAAATTCTTAAAAGAATTGTGCACTCCAAAACGTGAAGTGAGAAATAAAACTGAAACAATCATTCTTCCAGAAACTATGAGTGCCATTATCTTGAACCCACTCCCTAAGAAACTCAAAGATCCAGCCACTCCACTAATTCCTTGCACCATCGGTGGAGTCACTTTTGAAAGAGGTCTTTTGGATTTGGGAGCCAGTGTCAATCTTCTACCTTATGCTATTTTTGAGAAATTCAAGTTAGGAGAATTAAAACTCACTTCTGTTGTCCTTCAACTAGCCGATCGTTCTGTCACCACTCCTAAGGGATTAGTTGAGGATGTTATTGTGAAATTCAATGATTGTTACTTCCCTGCTGATTTCATCATTCTGGACATGAACACTCCTCAAGATTTAACTCAGTCCACCATCATCCTTGGTAGACCTTTTTTGGCCACAACTAGAGCTAACATTGATTGTCCTACCGGGATGATGGATATATCATTTGGGGATGAGGGGGTTAGTATCAATATTTTTAAGGCATCTAGGCATCATGATCAAGGAGAGAGTTGTCTAGTGGTAGACTCCTTGGAAGAATATTGTGAGGAAGAAACAATAGACCAACCCTGTGCTCTAGGGTTTGAGGGAGAGGAAGGACAATTTAGTTCCATGTTTCAGGATAATGATCCATCATTTCCATTAGAGTGTCCTCCTAAGGTTGAGCTAAAACCACTCCCTGCTAGTTCAAAGAACATTTTTTTAGGAGAGAATGAGACTTGGCCCATCATAATTGCTAGCAATCTTATAAAGCCAAAGCCAAAGCATTCCATGATAAACACATTCATAGAAAAACTTTTCAAGTGCATGATAAGGTCTGGTTGTTTAATTCTAGGCTTCATCTATTTCCGGGAAAATTGAAGTCCCGATGGGATGGTCCTTACACTGTTGTCAAAGCTTACAACAATGGTGCTGTCATTATTCTTGACCCTAAAACTGGACAATCATTCACTGCTAATGGGCAAAGGTTAAAGCATTTCTTTGAAAGCCCACCTTCATTGAAAATTGAGTCTACCAAGCTAACTGAGCCAAATGGAGCCTAATTGCATCTGGCTGAAGACGATAAACTTAGCGCTCTTGGGAGGCAACCCATGTGTACAAATTTTCTTTATCAGGTAATTCTCTATCTTACTTTCTTTTCCTGTAAATAAGTAGGGGGGAGAGGTAGAATAAGCATGCATTTATAGTCCTCATCCTAACCAATGCTTCGTTTTCTTTCTTTATATTGAGCTTATGCAAATAAAAATAAAAATTTCACAATGTTTCATCTTTGAATAAAAAAATTGTTTGGCATTGCGAAACACAAACTATGTGTCTGATCTTTAACCATTAAAATTTTGTAGTTGTCACATTCCTTTGCAAACATACATGTTAGGTAGCCTCTAGTAAAGGATTACATGTACTCCCTGTCTACCTTATGTAATGATTTATGGCAAGAAGTTTTTATACACATACTACACAACCACTTAGACTAGCTGAACCCGAATGTAGCAAATTTGTTAAAGCTACTAGAAGAGAGGCGATTGGTTTTCTCCCTTCCGCTTAAGTGAATTGTGAAGGAAGTAAAGGCATGTGATCAAGGAACCTGACTGTCCATCCTTCCTTTAAGAGGAAAAGAAAAGAAGATGAAAAGAAAAGAAGAGAAAAGAAAAGGCAAAAGAAAAGAAAAAAATATCCATGAAAAATGCCCCGGATCTGAGTAAAGCTGAACTCTTGAAAAGTGATGGGTTGTGCAGCATTATGGATGAAAAAGAAAGAAAAAATTCTGAGTGCACAAAGTGCAAATAAAGGGGCAAAGTCCTCAACTCAGAGAAATAATCCTCAAGGAAGTTGGGCAGAATGGAACTAAGAGAAACAACCCAATCTGACTAAGAAATGATATTATTCCACAATTCTTTTCTTCTCCATCGAATTAATCTAATCTCAAATACTAGCTGAGGCAGAGGAGCTTCAGGAGGGCTGATGTGAACTCTTAAGTGAGTTATCATTTGTGCACTAATTTCTTGCCATAAGCCTTTACAATTAGGAAAGATATATCTCTACATTAATCTTTTACATGATGGCTATTTAGCATGAGACATTACATCTTCTAGTCCTAAATTTGGAGCAATTTTTATTGCTAAGGGACTAGCAATGTTTAAGTAGGGGGGAGTGATAACTGCACAATTTTTCGTGTTAAATTTCATACATATAGTAATTTTAGACATCTTTTGTCTGTAAATAATGTGCAGTTTGATTTTAATTCTCATTTCATCCAAGAATAGAATTTTAAACATGTTAGTTGATAATGGGTTAGAATACACATGTTAGATTTTCATGTAATAAATTATTTCTTTCAGATTGACTAATTAGATTCATTTTGGAAGATAAAAGATCTTTTGTAAATAAACATTATATATAAATAATTTTCATCACAATAAAATTTTGTAAATATCTTTTAAGAGTAGATAGGTATAAATTTGTAAATAAATAATATTTTACCCCACCCAACACTATTAAGCCACATACCCCTCCCCCTCATAAGTCCATTGCACCAGAATTCTTTCATTGGCACATTGCACCATCACCCTTTCTCTCATCCAACTTCTTTTGGCCACGTACACCACTGCCTTACCTATTTTTTCTTCTTCTTCCCATTAGGTTGACGGAAGAATCCATAAGAGCTGTACGGCTGGAGCCTGGGCGGTGTGTGCACAGCAGATGCACAAAGCCGGAGCTGCCCTGGAGGCGTGCGACACAGCCGATGGCGCTGTGCGATGGGAAGAGGATCTAGCGGTGTGCACACCGATGGATCCGGCGTGATGGGCTGAAGCGGCAGGGTGTGTGAGGCGCACAGGAGCCGAGGCGTGTGTGTGATGTAGATCCAGTGCGTGCGGAGCTGAGGCGGCCTGCTGGATGGAGGTGTGTGTAGAGGCGGCCAGATTGGGCTGCAGAGCTTGGGCGGGAAGCAGAGGTGCCTGGAAGATTCTAGGGAGCCTATATAAGGACCCAAGGTCTTCAGGTCCGGGGGCTTCGCCAGTTCAAGTTTTTGGGGATTTTTTTTCCTGCCATTTTAATTCTGTATTTTTCCTTTCAGCAGGGCGTCTCCAGTTTTTGGATTTATTTGGGTTTTTCTACTCTTCTGTGGGGAGTTCTTCTGCTCAATTGTTCAGATTTTGGGATTTCTACTGTGTGAGAGGACAGAGGGCTCCTTTCTTATGGTTCGGCATTTGGGATTGTTCTTCCATTTCTTATGTAATTCTTCCTTTCTTTTACTGCTGTGAGGAGGACCCAGTAGAATCTGATTTCGTCATTTCTTCTGCATTTAGTTCCCATTTTCTCTGTGTTGAAGAGCTCAATCCATTGACGTTTATTTCAGTTTATCTGCATTTTCTTTCTTCCGTATGAATAGCTTCCTGTTCTTTATTTCCTTCTGTGCAAAACTTCTGAGATCGATTTCTTCGGTGAAAAAATTGTTAAGATCAATTGTTCTTTAATTCCTTATGTGGAAATTGTTGAGAGCTCGACTGCTGTGAGGGGAATCGAAATTTTTTTCCACTCTTCTGCAAGCTGTTGGACTGCGGGGGATTGTTCAGCATCAGGGAGCTACATGGATTGTTTTTTTCATATTTTTGGATCAATAGCATTTCCATTTCATTCCTTCTATGTTTTGTGAGTTTAGTAGAGTTCGGCTGTTTCTTCCTTCCTTCTGGCCAGCGTCTGGGAGGAGGATTATTTTTGTGTTGTGAAGCTTTCGGAGATAGAAGAAGATTTGAGAGATTAGAGAGTTTGGCTCTTCTTTTGTTTCTTTTTAAGAATTTTATTTCATTGTTATCCTTCTTTTTCCTTCTGACCGGATTAGAAATTTGAGGTTAAAGTTTTAGATTTCTTTTATTATTGTCTTGCTAATTCATCAAACTATGGGAGTACAGTGACTTGAAGTTTTCTTTTGAGACTCTTATTCTGGCATCTTTTTATCCTTTTGAGTCCAGCGCATTTCAGAATTAGAGGTGCATCCGTATGTTTCTATTTCAGATTTCTGTCTATTTGTTTGATCCCTCAATTGTGAGGGTACATTGATATCAATTCTCTTTTCATTTCAATTCAGCTTGTTCTTTCATTAAACTTGATCTGTCAAGATTGTGAGGGATTTGGTCGATGCTGTTTACACATTTACTTTTAATGCATTGTCGATAGAGTGTTCTAAAAAGCAGTTTCTTAAGTCAAATTCTATTCAGCCTCTCTGTGGATATGACATGTTCTCACCACTCTATTAGTTCATTTTTACTATTTTAAATCTGTGAGACAGTTTAGAGAATGTGGGCATATTGATTCGTGCACGGAACTCTAGACAACGGAAGTGTACAATCAACAATGCCGCGTTCAAACATATGGCTGCAAAGGTAGAAAAATTGTCAGATATAACACAACTGGTGGGCAGTACCGACAACTCCCTAGTTTTGGGACGAATCACAACAAGGTGAAGAAAAGCATTTTCTTGAAGCTACCTTATTGGTTAACTGTTCTTGTGCGACATAAGCTAGACGTGATGCATATCGAGAAGAACTTTGATAATGTGTTCAACACCATTATGGATATAAAAGGTAAAACAAAGGACAACGAAAATGCACATTTGGACTTGTCCATGCTTTGTAAACATCCAGAGTTAGAACTTGTTGAAGTAAATGGAAAACCAATTAAACCAAAAGTAGTTTATATACTTGGAGGTGGACAAGTAAAGGATGTGTGCCAGTGGCTAAAACAGTTGAGATTCTCTGACGGTTATGTATCCAACATTGCTCGTTGTGTGAAAGTCAGTCAGGGAAAAATATATGGAATGAAGAGTCATCATTGCCATGTGTTGATGCAAAGGTTGCTACCCATTGCATTCTGTGATATGTTGCTGAAGCCTCTATGGGGAGCATTGTTTGAGTTGAGTTAATTTTTCAAGATTTTATGTGGATCAGAACTCAGGCTCCAGAATGTGCAAACCATCGAACAGAATGTGGTCACCATCATTTGCAAGTTAGAGAAGATATTTCTGTCTGCATTCTTTGATTCGATGGAGCATTTGTTTATACATCTACCATATGAAGCTAAAGTCGGAGGGCCAGTATAATATAGATGAATGTATCCATTTGAGAGGTATATTTGAATATTAATTGTTTTCTTCTTAGAATTGCTATATATGTATGATATGTTTGTCATTTGTCACCTAAATTGTTGATGTAGGTGTATGCATGACATAAAATGAAAGTTCGCAATAAGGCAAAAGTGGAGGGTTCTATTGCTGAGGCATACATTATGGAAAAAATATTGAACTTTTGTTCGATGTACTTTGAACCAGACATACGTACTCAACCTTCAAGTAATGATGATGGGGGGAGGGGGAATATATCGAGTCAGATTGACTCTCTATATTTAACATCCTAGGCATGCGTTTGGGTGTTCTTCAACTCGCATACTCGATGATAGAGAGTTATGCGCCGTAGAGACATATATTCTTTTGAATTGTACTGAGCTTGAGTGTTATGTTTAGTTAGCCCTCAACTCACAATTCATTATATATAACACTTCTTTGCCCTTCTTCTAGCCATTAATTTGATTTAGAAATAATTCAAAGATATTCATATCTCACTGACATGGAGGTTGAAAAAGAACAAGAGAAGTCATTGACCTTATGGCAGAAAGATCGCGTTAGTGTAATTCAATAGGGTTCTACAAAAGGTCAAGTCCACCTTTTAACTAGTCTTTATTTATATGTAGGTTGAACAAGGTTTAATTACTGATCAAAGAATTCGTCAGATAAGTTATGGCCCATCAAAAGTCACAGAGAGCCACCCAAGATATATTGGGAATGGTACAAATTTCATACAAGAGACTATGGGCAGAGTAAGTCAGCATATGTGTTAAAGGAAGTGCATACAATGAAAATGAATATAACTACTATAGTATTATAGAGAAGATCTTACAATTGCAATATCTAAGACAAGACAACCATATTTTTTTATTTAAGTGCCATTGGTTTGACCCCAATTTTATTCGAAATGACACAACGCATGGGATTGTCGATGTTAAACATAAATCCAAATTGAATACTTACGAGCCATTCATTTTGGCTGCACAAGTCCAACAAGTGTACTATACAAACTATCTATCATCTAAGAATAAAGAAAGACATGATTGGTGGGTAGTTTGCAAGGTAGATCAAGGCTTTTCACCGATTACGAATTAGATTTGACTGATCAGACACCTGAAGATGTCAATGCTGAATTCTTTCAAGAAAACTTAGTTGATGATGTAGAGTTGGCAGCTCATACTGGTTTAGATGAATCTGAAGAGCCATTTTGCTTATCTAAAAAGAATGAAGTCAAAGAAGTCGATCCACATGAGATAAAACAGGGTACTGGAAGGCGAACATATATCACTGTAAATCAGGCGTCTGATGAGAATTTCGATGAGGAGGAGGAACATACCATCGATGAGTATGAAGATGATGATGAAGATGGGACTGAAATACATATATCGTCAGCATTTGAGAATGAAATGGATACTGTTTGAAAATGGGTTGTGGCATCTAGTATGGATCTTTTTAGCATTTATAATGTCAATTTTCTTAGAAAAATCACATCTTTCCTTATATAGTTACTGACTAATATGCATGAAGTATGATGATTCCCATGAAGATATGGTGCGTGGAGCACGATCGAGCTCCAATGGTAGAAGGAGGCCGAGTGGTGGGAGGGCCTCTTCTCTCGCATCAGGTCTACATATTTAAATTTATAGTTTTTTGTGTTTTGATTATATGTATTCTTTATGTCATTTAAATTCTTATAAGTTCAAGTCCTTCTGCGCCCTCTCCTAGGGTAGCAGGTATGCATATTCAAATTTGTAAGTATTTGTATATTGATTATATATATTATTTAGTATTTCACATTCTAACAGCATTGAGTCCTTCTACGCCTCCTGTGCTTACTACTATTGCGATAGATATGCTTTTTTTAAATTGTAGTTTCTTTGTGTATTGATTGTATGTATTATCTATGCCATTTAAATTCTTACAGGCTTGAGTCATTCTATGCCTCCTTCTCTCGCGATAGGTATGGATATTTAAATCATCGAGGTTTTTGAGTCTTTGATTATTTATATTGCTTCTACCTCTCAAATTTGTGTACAGGTCCAAGTGCTTCTGGGCCTCCAGTTATGGTGGTAGGCATCTCTACAGTGCCACAAGGCAGAAGATGCTCTGATGACATCATGCGCGAGGTGTGGATAAATGGGTATGTAATAAATTATATGTATCCTATGTTAAGGGCGTCTATTTAATTCATTAATGCATTTTAACTTTTATAATTTAGGGATAAATTAGAGCCCACTCGCATCCCAATTTATCACAAGAACAATTCAGGCGCACTTTCCTGGGCCTATATATAGATTCAATAATTTCCCTATGGACGTCCAAGCGTTGTTGTATCAGATGTTCATGGTATGTAATTATTTATTTTAATTTATTTCTTTCTATACTCCTACATTCAGTAAAGTAACTCTTTTATGTACAAAGCAATCATAGATTCACGCGACCCTCAGACGAGGCGCGGTCTCGATTAGTATGGACAGCCACCACATGATCCAATTTTAAACATCTATTGTACAATGCGAGGAAAAATACACAGAGCATTTGTTAGAGCTCAGACCCGACTCTTTGGAGGGATTAGAGACCGACTTGGATGAGGAGGGACTATTGGCAAGGTCTATTCGACAGATGGGTTGAGGAGAGGTGGCAAGAAACCTCCACAACAATGAAAGTGAATCATGCCGCAAATATAGAGGACAACAAACATACAAGTGGGTCTATCTCTTTTGCGACCCATCAAGTTAGATTGGTAAGTCATATGTCCATTTGTGATATATTTTATTTATATAGGTACTCATTTATGAAATGTTGTTTGAAAAATAAGAAAAGGTGCTAAAGGGTGCATTGACATTCCATGAGGTCTTTGTAGTATATAAAGTCTTATTTTTTCTCATTAATGATTAATGGACAGCCACCGCATTGACATTCCATGAGGTCTTTGAGAGAGCTCGGGAGCCTGCGGTAAGTTTTTGTAGTATATGAAGTTTTATTTTTTCTCATTAATGATTAATATAAAATTGACAAATTTATTCATTCAATTTGCAGGAGTCATATATCTAGCAGATGACTGACAAGTACGCCAAGGAGGAGGGCCAGCTGCAGTTAGATCTTGAGGTATGGGTTGTAGCATCAGGTGCCCCAAAGAAAGGCCATGTGTATGGTTTTCGAGATAGTCTGGACACGAGCATGGTGTTATCTAGTGCCTTGAGTTCATGCTCACAGGCGACCAATCCATTCACCAGACCCACACCCCCAGGTACTACTCTAGTGACGTGATGGGCTTTATTCGAGATGAGATCTCTGGGTTGGAAACTCGTCTAGTCCACACGATGAGTACCGAAGTGTCTGACGCCATCCAGGCCTAGCTCTATCTCAAGCCCTCTCCCAGACTCTCTTACAGGCAGTGATTCCTTCTCATAGAGCGCCATCCACAACAGCATGGGCCCCTCATGTGAGTAAATTTATTTTATTTTAATTTCTTGGCTCTAACTGTCATTTAAAAAAAACTAACTTAAAAAATGAAGAACTCAAGTTTGGGAAGTCCACAATTAGAAATACTTATTCGATTGGCCACCGACTTGTTCCAACACGGTCATGGCAATGATAATGACTTGTGCAAACTTACGGAGTTCAAATTGGACTTCCAGTTTGAACTCGACGCTCAAATACACCCTCCCTAAAATTAGCTTAGTTTCAAACAGTCGAAACTTGGGTTTAGGGGTCCAAAACTAGAAATACTTATTCGATCGGCCTCAAGTTTGTTTCAACACAACCGGGACAATGATAATAACTTGTGAAAACTGAAAGAGTTCAAATTGAACTTCCAGTTTGAGCTTGACACTCAAATAAACCCTCACCAAATTAGCTTAGTTTCCAACCATTGGAACTCGGATTTGGGGTTCCAAAATTAGAAATACTTATCCAATCAGCTTCCAGTTTGTTCCAACATGGCCGAGGCAACGATAATGACTTGTGAAAACTGATGGAGTTCAAATCGGACTTCCAATTTGACCTCGACGCTCAAATACACCCTCACCAAATTAGCTTAGTTTCAAACCGTCGAAACTTGGGTTTGGGAGTCCAAAATTAGAAATACTTATTCGATCGGCCTCTAGTTTGTTCAAACATGGACATGGCGATGATAATGACTTGTGGAAACTGACAAAGTTCAAATTGGACTTCCAGTTTGAGCTCGATGCTCAAATACACCCTCACCAAATTAGTTTAGTTTCAAACAGTCGGAACTCGGGTTTGGGGTCCAAAATTAGAAATACTTATTCGATCAGACTCCGGTTTGTTTCAACACGGTCGGGGCAATGATAATGACTTGTGAAAACTGACAAAGTTTAAATCGGACTTCTAGTTTGAGATCGACGCTCAAATACACCCTCACCAAATTAGTTTAGTTTCAAATTATCGGAACTCAGTTTTGGGGTCCAAAATTAGAAATACTTTTCCGATAAGCCTCCGATTTTTTCCAACACGGCCAGGGCAATGATAATGACTTGTGAAAACTTGCGGAGTTTAAATCGGACTTCTATTTTGTGCTCGACGCTCAAATATACCCTCACCAAATTAGCTTAATTTCAAACCATCGATACTTGGGTTTGGGGGGGGGGGGGTCCAAAATTAGGAATACTTACCCAATTGGTCTCTGGTTTGTTCCAATAATAGTGAAAACTAGCGGAGTTCAAATCAGACTTCCAGTTTGAGCTCAACGCTCAAATACACCCACATCAAATTAGTTTAGTTTCAAACCATCGAAACTCAGGTTCGGGGGTCCAAAATTAGAAATACTTATCCGATCGGTCTCTGGCTTATTCCAACATAACCGAGGCGATGAGAATGACTTGTGAAAACTAACAGAGTTCAAATTGGATTTCCAATTTAAGATCGACGTTCAAATACACAATCACCAAATTTGTTTAGTTTAAAAGTGAGTGAATTTATATGAAAAAATAAAGTCTTAAAATATCAATCATTTATTTTTTATATTTAAATTTATTTTGTTATTCCTATATGTTTATTTTAGGTTCCTTCATCGAGTGGCATAGGAGGATACGAGGAGGACGAGGAGGACGTGTGCCCTGAGGATCCATGATTTATTTCTTTTTATTGTTATACATGTTTATGTATTGTTGTGATTGTGTGGTTTTTACTTTTTATTATGTTTGTAAAATAGGTTGCTTTTAATATATATATATATGTATTTAAAAAATAAACAAAAATTTAGAGACCAATTAGCGACTGAATCATTCGGTCGCAAATTCGATCACAAATTATTGACCGAATTTACGACTGAATGCTTCGGTCGCTGATTGAGAATACTGCGACCAAAATTTTTTAGTCTCAAATTCTATCACTAATTTGTGACCAAATTTGCGACCGAAATTTTGGTCGCTAACTATGTATCTGCGATCGAATTATTTCGGTCACAATGTTGGTCGCAAATTAGTGACCGAATTTGCGACCAAAACAAATTGGTTGCTATTTGATTTGGTCGCCCACTTGGCGACCGAATAAGGACTGGATTGATTCTATCTTAGTATAGCTATTTGGTCGCAATATTATGACCAATATATCTTCACCGGTGGTTTTAGTCGCTATTTGGTCGTAATTTGGTCTTTGTTAACTTCAGCGATCGAATTGAGACCGAATAGCGATCAAAATTGTCGATCTCTATTTCTACTTTTTCTTTTGGTGTTCGTGCGTCCAATTTGGGCCACTGCTAGAGAGCGGGGATGGGACCCAACCCCATTCTCTCATGTTGGTGGGCTAGGTAAATGGGTCCTAATGAACCAAATCAGTTTTCTGCCACCTTACATTCCCCTTGCTCTCACGCCTACAAGACCTTAGGAGTAGGTTCAAAGAGAATGGGCCTATTACCTCAATCCCTGGCAATGGCTTCATTTGTTACCATGTGTGACAACCAATCAGCAGTCGAGACCTGTTGGCACCACTTCTCAATCTCCTAGGAAAAGGTGATAAGAGATATCCATTACAGAGATGTTAGGTGCCAGGCAACCATTGGCTGAGGCAAGTTGATGACTGCTGGACGTAGATTACCATGTGGGTGGTAAATCAACAAATTGAGGGGCCCGACACCTGAATGATGGATGCTTCACTCTGAATTGTGATGGCAGGGAGCCTTGAAGAGGTGTCTTTAGGGTGCAAGATCAATTCCCCCTCCATCTTCAATGAATTGAGACCTTAAGGGTGTATGTCTACACGTTTAGGCCTCCCATCCTCATCAGTCTACTTGGTCCCCTCTCTATAGTCTGTGGGTGCGTCTTCTCCCCCTAAGCTCCCTTCGAGTCTATACATCCAAGTGATGGTGAGAAATGGGAAGGTTGGTGTCATACCAAGTCATTGAGGGCCTTTGCAAGGTCTACAAAATCTTTTTTTGCCTTTGACATCCCCTTTTCATGTGGTCTTCAAAACATCTTCAACACCTTCCCCAATTGTTTCAGCCTTTCTCTTGATCATCTGGCGATGGGATTCTATCTTTCAATGCCATAGGTAATTGCCCAACTTCTTCATTCTTACTAGATTGCTCCGATGAAGCTCTCAACAAATTCATAAAGGCTCTGACATTGCTTTGTCATCTAGTGCAATGACTTTAGGATAATCCCGTCTGTAGATATATTTAGGAAGTTGCTCACTATCCAGTCTAGCAGTGGTGCAAGATACTACTTTAAAGTTCACCCTTCCAAGAACTCCTTAATTAACTTTTCCATCCATTTTTCTAGGATCAAAGACTGGGGAGAAAAGTTCATAATCATCACCACAAGGACCAGAGTCGAGAATGGAATTTTCTGTTGGCCCACTTACGGTTGGCAGCAAGACTAACCTAGAGGGGGGGGGGGGTGAATAGGTAATCAGAAAACTGAAATAAAATCACCACTTGAAAATATTTGGTTAGTCTAAATAAGCGTGTGCAAGGAAATTAAATGCGCGTAAGTAAGCACACAAGGAACACAAAGATTTATCTTGGTTCGGACCTCCTATCAATCAGGAGTCCTACGTCCAGTCCCCAAGCAAACTCTTGGGATTTCACTAACCACCAAGTAACCTTGGTCTTCCCTTAAACAAGGGGCATACAACAGCCAGCACCCCAGCTGGTCTTCTTCTCTCAAAAAGGCAGCCCACTTCTCTTACAGGTCAAGAAGCTAACCTCCTGGTACAAACCCCAGTGTGGTTCTTCCCTTAACACAAGGGGAACACTTGCACTACAAGCCTTCTCTTCCAACCGAAGAGGAACACTTCTGAACCTAGAAGCTAGGACCTGAAGCCCATAGATCAAGCTCTATATAAACAATGAAATGCTTGATATGAGACTAAGCCTAAGAAGAAAAGAGTTTACAGGACAAGACTCTCCTTAGGCTAAATGTAGCAACTCTGATTTTTAAATCCTAAACAAAATAAGAATTTAATTAAATAAATGAGATAAATAGAATTAAACTAGAATAAAGAAGAAATAATTGAATTAAAAGGAATTAAATCAATACCCATTAAGCTAAATTAGGAATGGGGTGTGTTAATGGCCCAAATACAAAAAAATGGGCCCAAATGTGAAGAGCCCATCATGGGTTGTGAGCTAATTAAGTGAAATTCATACCTAAAATTATTAATAATTAGATAAGGGTTAAGATAAATACTAATTAACCCATAATTATCCAAAGGATGAGTCCTCATCCCATCCTAACCCCTTGGCCACGAAATTGGATATCTTCCCTATCCTTTTAGGTAGATAATGGCTAGGAAATAAGGTGATAATTATGTAAATTAGGAGTTTGAAGGGGAGAGAAGAGTTTTAAGGTTTTAGGACTCTTAAACCACCCTATACACCTCTAATTCATCTCTACCAAGCCTCATTTCGTTGCTGGGGCTCTGGAGGACGAGGAGAGAGGGCTGAGGACGAGGAGCAAGGAGAGGAAGTGCTTGGAGCAAGGAGGTTTTCTCTTCTTCTTCGTCATCAACCCTAGGTTTTCATAACAGCACAAAAAGGTAGGCAATCTCTCAAGCTCAATCTAATTAAACTCGGCCCTAGGTAGATCTCGATCCCCTCTATCAAAGCCTTATGGTTTGCCTAATTTTTGTTGCCCCATGATGGAGTATTAAATGTTCTAAACTCTATCCTTACCATGCACCCAAACCTTCATGATTGCTTTCAATCCATGCGTGTACTTGATCTCATGCCATACAATTATTTTCATAAATACTACATGATGTTAGCTTTCAAACGCCCCTATTCTCCCTAAATTCAATCATGTATCCTTTGTGAATTAAATCGAAATCCATGATTGTGCATGTTTTAGGTCACCAAAAAGTAACCTAATTAAAGCATGTTCTGTACGTGTCTATTTCATAATTACTCATGTACAGTGATAGATCTACATGTCTAGTTTCATTTAAAAGTGGTTTCATGATTTTTGGATCTCCATGTGATTTTATACGAATTTTTGAAGAGACCAGTATCATGCCATGGAGGGAGGGAACCCACCTGGAAAATGGCAAATTTTCCTTTTCTGGGCTCGGGCCACCTTCTGCAGTCGCGACGGCTCGACCCGTCACGATCTCAGAAGGGGTCGTGACAGGGAGAACCATCGCATTCTAAATGCGACGGGTCGACTCGTCGTGACCTTCCCCCAGTTCAACCCAGCAGTCGGTACAGCAGAACGCGACTGGACCGTACATTGCGATCTGAAACGTGACAGGTACCCCTGTCGCGACTTCAGCAGAGCGGCCAGAACCTAAAATTTCACATATAACCCTGCTATTTATGCCATTCAAACCCTGTTTAACCCTAAGTAAGTAATGTCATGACTAGTAGCGACTTGTTAATTAATAATGAGTAATATTTACATGAAATCAATTAATTTAAAAGCCATGTGCACAATCTTTCATGCTCTCTTGATTCAATTACACTTGCACACACTAAACATTCATGTTTGCCATGAGACCTTATTAAATTACTCAATAATGTATATGGTAATTAAGTGTAATTAATTACTAAATCCCCCTATTTAATTATTGACACTTGTCTTCGTTTTAATCGCGTGATTTGTATATCGTGATCGCTTCCCTCTGCCTTCAAGCACTCGAGGCACGACAGACACTTGTTTTATACACACTTTTCTTAGCTTGGACCACCTCTCCATTGGGAATACTCCTGACTGGACCAGAGACTCCTTGTCAAGGCCTCCGTAAGTCTCCTTAGCTTTGGCGCACGCTCATTTCCGACGAGCTGGTTGTACCCTTAAAACCCATTACCCCTTAGGGATCGGCATGATCCAAACGGCCTTAGTGTGTTTCCTTCTAACCTTGTGATCACGCTGGACCATTTAGCCTGTGTTCATAGCACGACTAGTGGACGGTGGTGACTTCTACTAGACTGCTGGCACACAACTGTGTGCTGTGCAACTGTGACTGTCGTTGTTTATCATGGTTTTACGATTACGTCCCTATCTTATCCACTATCCTTGTACTCTCATCTGTTCACTTTCTCTCTACACTCTCGTCTATTTCGTCTACTACTCTCATCTATTCTTGGTACTCTATTTGGCCATCTATATGATTGTCTAAGATAAGATATATGATTATGCCAGTGCAATGGGGCCCGATCTGGTCCTGGGAAGAGCGCCTAAAAAGTGCCATTTACCCATGGGAGTTATAATGATCAGGATGTTGGCATACATCCAGTGCCATTATACAATCAAGATTTAATCTATGACAATCAAAGTACAATCTATCCAAGTGCTATTTATACAAGTGCAACCTTACGTGCTATATCGTTACATGGCCATTTCATTATCATTACTTGTTGTGCTATTTTCCATGTACAAGTGTTATCGTTCTCTTGCTATAGTTACTTTACTCTACGTGACTATACTCTCTAGTTATCCTGCCTTTAAGACATTAATCATTTAAACCATGCTTGTTTACATGAGATATTAAGTCCTACTGAGCGTTATTCGCTCATCCTGTGTTATTATTTCATGTGTTTCAGGTGAGTCGGATGGATGTTACCACACTCACGAGGAAGGGAACGAGCATGACGTTTAGGAGTGATCCGTTCAGCAACCACTGCTTAGTAGTTAGTTAGTTTAGTTATGAGTCAGACATTAGTTAGTCACTATGTAATAGTTTAGATTTGCATAAAGTACTATGGGCCCTAGTTTTGGCTCTGATTAGTGAATGTAATAGTTAGTTGATGAATTATTAATGAAGTTGGAGTTTATTTGGTATTATTCCAATTGTGCAATGGTTTGTCATTTGTTTATTGCTCTGTACTATTTAATAACTGTAATATCGCTCCGATATTTCGCGTTGGGGCGTTACAGTTTTATGTTATCAGAGACTAGGTTATTCTTAAGTATAGGATGATCTAGGTTTGACATGCCTTGACTTAGAGTCTAATTCCATACCTATGTGAGAGATGGGTAGAACCATGGGTAATAAGATAAAATAAACTCACACACACGCAAACTTAGTGCAATCACATTATCTTATATTAAAATTTTCTTTTGAAGGAACTTAAGACACTAGCAATGGCAGCGGAGCGTGCACAACTCCGTGATATGCAACACACCATTCAGCAGCTCACTCAGGCATTACTTCAGGCTGCTGGAGCCAATGGTAACCGTGGAGCAGGAGATCTGCACAAAAATTTCCGCAATCTGAACCCGCCTCGTTTCAGTGGGACCACTGATCCCGACGAGGCAGAGAACTGGATAAAAGAGATTGAACGCATTTTCCGTGTCATGCAATGCTCGGATGGAGACAAGCTACTACTTGCAACATTTCAGTTAGAAAGGGACGCCCGTGCGTGGTGGGAGTCCATTGAAGCAACCAGGGCGGATGCAAAATTTACCTGGAATGAATTTAAGGAGCACTTCAACTCCAAGTATTTTTCTGAAAGAGTTCAAGAAAGCAAAGCCTCTGAATTTGCTGCCTTGAAACAGAGGAATCTCTCAGTTGCCAAGTATGAAGCACAATTCTCCTGGTTGGCACGATATGCCAATTACCTTGTAGGCACTGAGAGAATGAAGGCGAAACGCTTTCTTAATGGGCTCAGGCCCGTATATATCACTCAACTGGCACCCCTGAATATCCAGACCTATCTAGAAATGGTCAAGAAAGCTCAATTACTAGAAGATGCGACCGACCTCACCGAGCGCATCAAGGGTAGGATGGTCAAGAAGGAACAGACATCTGGAGCACCAAGGAAGCCCACCAATGGCAAGAAAAGGCCATTAAGCATCACCGACGGGCCAAGCCAAGAGAGGAAGCCCAAAGTCTTCGCCCCCATTGCACCTAACAAGCCCAGATGCAAGCACTGTGACAAGCTTGGTCACACTGCAGAAGAATGCTGGAGGAAGGTAGGCGCATGCCTACGCTGCAGTAGTCGAGAGCACCGTATTCCCGACTGCCCTCTGCTTAAAGAAAATGAGAAGCGCTCGGTTGGAGAAAAGAAGCCTGGCCGACTGCAGGCCTTGCAATAAGTGGAGACCACTGAGGAAGGAGGAGTCGTGGAAGGTACTTTACCAATTTTCTCTCAGTCAGCTTTTGTTTTGTTTGATACTGGCGTGACACATTCGTTCATATCACAAGCATTTGTTGATACATTAAAAACCTGCATCCATGGAATTTGAATTGCCTGTCACTACACCTTTGGGGGAGAAAGCTCAACTAAAAAAATATTTTCCATTAGCTGATGTTAAGATTGGTGAACTCAACCTCAGAGCCAACTTAATCTGCATGCCCATGGAGGGCTACGATGTTATTCTGGGAGCCGATTGACTATCCACTTATGGGGCTATCGTGGATTGTAGAAGAGGGAAAATTTCCTTTAGTGAATTCCCTAAACTGACCTTCATGGGACGTAGACACAAGAGACACTTGTCTCTTGTCTCTGCTATTAAGGCGCAAAACATGATAAGAAAGGGCTGTGTGGCATTTCTTGCCGCCATAGTAGTTGAAAAGAAAACATCTAAGATATCAGACATCCATATAGTGCAAGAATACCCCGACGTGTTTCTCAATGAGCTTCCAGGCATTCCACCTGAAAAAGATGTGAATTTCTCAATTGATTTAATACCTGAAGCGGCACCAGTATCATGCCAACCCTATAGAATGTCCCCTGCTGAATTGAAGGAGTTAAAGGAGCAATTGATGGAACTGCTGGAAAAGGGATTTATCCGACCAAGTACTTCTCCTTGGGGTGCACTTGTGTTGTTTGTCAAGAAGAAGGACGGATCCATGAGATTATGCATCGACTACAAGCAGCTGAATCATCTGACTATCAAGAACAAATACCCTCTGCCTCATGTCGACGAGTTGTTTGATCAAATATCAGGAGCCAAGTACTTCTCTAAGATTGACCTCAGATTGAGATATCATCAGATGAGGATAAAGATGTAGACATTTACAAAACAGCTTTCTAGAGTGGGTACGGTCATTACAAATTTATAGTCATGACTTTTGGACTAACCAATGCTCCTGCAGCTTTCATGCAATTGACGCACAACATCTATCGACCATACGTCGACAAGTTCGTCGTGGTCTTTATTGATGATATTCTCATATAGGCCAAGACCAAGGAAGAGCATGAGGAGCATCTGAGGATCGCTCTGCAGATCTTGCTGGACAACAAACTCTACGCCAAATTGAGCAAGTGTGAATTCTGGCTCGAGGAGGTGTCATTTCTAGGCCATGTCATATCAAAGGATGGTATCGTTGTCGATCCTTCCAAAGTAGAAGCTATCTTAAACTGGGAGAAACCGACCAACGTCACTGAGATTAGAAGCTTTCTTGGACTGCCTGGCTACTACATATGGTTCATAAAAGACTTCTCCAAGATAGTTGTACCTCTTACTCGCCTTAAGCGAAAAGAGAATCCATATGTCTAGAGAAAGGAATGCGAAAAGAGCTTTCAGACACTGAAGCAATGCTTGACCTCTGCACCTATCCTCGCGTTACCAGTCAAGGGCGAAGGATTCTCAGTCTACACTGATGCATCTGGAATCGGTTTAGGCTGCGTGTTAATGCAGAATGAGAAAGTGATAGCATATTCATCAAGACAGTTGAAGCCACATGAAGTTAATTACCCTGTCCATGACTTAGAATTGGCTGCTGTGGTATTTGCACTTAAGATATGTAGGCATTATCTATATGTGGAACAATTCATTGTCTACTCCGACCACAAGAGTCTGAAGTACTTATTTTCCCAAACGGAGCTCAATATGAGACAAAGAAGATGGCTGGAGTATCTGAAGGACTTTGATTTCAATATCCAATATCACCCAGGCAAAGGTAATGCAGTAGCTGATGCACTTAGTAGGAAGCCAGTGGCGTCCTTATCTTTTTAGTTATGGGCAAGATGCAATTACTTGAGCAATTCGCCAGTCTAGAACTAAATATTGAACAGAGAAGTGATCAAGTGTTAGTGGCTAACCTTAGAGCTCAACCCGACATCTTTGTCGAGATTAGGGAGTAACAGGCAAATGATCCATTCTTAATCTGAGTTAAGGAGACCATAGCAGACAGACCTGATTTCTCCATCACTGAAGATGGGAGAATATTATTTCAAGCTAGGACATGTGTGCCTGACAATAAAGAGTTGAAGAGAAAGCTGATGGATGAAGCCCACAAGACTAAGTATACAATTCACCCAGGCGCAACCAAGATGTACCAAGACATGAAAAGGTCATTTTGGTGGCCAAACATGAAGCGTGAGGTGGCTGAGCATGTCGCGCACTGCCTCACATGTCAACAGGTAAAAGCTGAACACCATCGACCTGCGGGGGTACTCAGACCCTGGACATACCTGAATGGAAGTGGGAAAGTATTGGAATGGATTTCATCATGGGTTTACCCCGAACTCGTGGTGGACTCGATGCTATTTGGGTCATAGTGGACCGTTTGACTAAGTCCGCACATTTTCTAGAAATTAGAAGTACCTAGAGTGTGGATGTACTTGCAGCATTGTACGTAAAGGAGATTGTGAGATTACATGGAGTCTCCATGTCCATAGTCTCAGATTGTGACCCTAGATTCACCTCTAGATTCTGGAAGGGACTTCAGACTGCTCTAGGCACTAAATTTAATTTTAGCACTGCTTTCCACCCACAGACGGATGGACAAACAGAAAGAACAAATCAGATAGTGGAAGACATGCTACGAGCTTGTGCTATAAACTTTGAAGGGTACTGGAATGAGCAACTGTCACTAATGGAGTTTGCTTACAATAACAGTTATCAGGCCAGCATTAAGATGGCACCATTTGAAGCACTGTACGGCAGAAGCTGTAGATCACCAGTGTGTTGGAATGAAGTAGGTGAGCAGCAATGGCTGGAACCAGACATGGTACAGAACACCAGCAGGGATATACAGATTATCAGAAACAGGATTAAGATAGCTCAATCCAGGCAGAAAAGCTATGCAGACAAGAGAAGAAGGGACTTAGAATTTCAGATCGGAGACCATGTGATGCTTAAGGTATCCCCGACCCGAAGATTTCAAAGGTTTGGGATGAAAGGCAAGTTAAGGCCAAGATTCATAGGTCCATTTGAGGTACTGGAAAGAGTTGGCAAGGTGGCATACCGTCTAGCACTACCTCCTAAGTTTTCCACCGTACATAATGTCTTTCATGTATCAATGCTAAGGAAGTACGTGTATGACCCATCACACGTAATCAGCTATGATGATATCATTTTGAACAAGGATATGACCTATGAAGAAAATCCAGTAAGAATATTGGACAAGAAAATGCAACACCTTCGGAATCAGTCTATACCCGTGGTCAAGATACTATGGAGAAATCACGAAGTCGAAGAAGCCACGTGGGAACCCGAAGCAACTATGCGACGAAATTATCTAGAATTACTTAGTAATTCATTCTTCCTCTTACGATCATATGAATTTGGGGACCAAATTCTTTTTAAGAGGGGGAGGATGTAGCAACTCTGATTTTTAAATCCTAAATAAAATAAAAATTTAATTAAATAAATGAGATAAATAGAATTAAACTAGAATAAAGAAGAAATAATTGAATTTTAAGGAATTAAATCAATACCCATTAAGCTAAATTAGGAATGTGGTGTGTTAATGGCCCAAATACAAAAGAATGGGCCCAAATGTGAAGAGCCCATCATGGGATGGGAGCTAATTAAGTGACATTTGTACCTAAATTATTAATAATTAGAAAAGGGTTAAGATAAGCACTAATTAACCCATAATTATCCAAAGGATGAGTCATCATCCCATCCTAACCCTAGGCCACGAAATTGGACCTCTTCCCTATCCTTTCAGGTAGATAATGGCAAGGAAATAAGGTGATAATTATGTAAATTCGGAGTTTGAAGGGGACAAAGAGTTTTAAGGTTTTAGGACTCTTAAACCACCCTATACATCTCTAATTCGTCTCTACCAAGCCTCATTTCGTTGCTGGGGCTCTGGAGGACAAGGAGAGAGGGCTGAGGACGAGGAGCAAGGAGAGGAAGGGCTTGGATCAAGGAAGTTTTCTCTTCTTCTTCGTCATCAACCCTAGGTTTTCATAACAGCACAAAAAGGTAGGCAATCTCTCAAGCTCAATCTAATTAAACTCGACCCTAGGTAGATCTCGATCCTCTCTATCAAAGCCCTATGGTTTGCCTAATTTTCGTTGCCCTATGATGGAGTATTAAATGTTCTAAACTCTGTCCTTACCATGCACCCGAACCTTCATGATTGCTTTCAATCCATGCGTGTACTTGATCTCATGCCATGCAATTATTTTCATAAATACTACATGATGTTAGCTTTCAAACGCCCCTATTCTCCCCAAATTCCATCATGTATCCTTTGCGAATTAAATCAAAATCCATGACTGTGCATGTTTTAGGTCACCGAAAAGTAACCTAATTAAAGTATGCTCTATATGTGTCTATTTTCTAATTACTCATGCCCAGTGATAGATCTAAATGTCTAGTTTTTGTTTAAAAGTGGTTTTATGATTTTTCGATGTCCATGATTTTATACAGATTTTTGAAGAGACCAGTATCATGCCATTGAGGGAGGGAACCCACCTGGAAAAGGGCAAATTTTCCCTTTCTGGGCACGGGCCACCTTCTGAAGTCGCGACAGCCCGACCCACCACGATCTCAGAAGGGGTCATGACAGGGAGAACCGTCGCGTTCTGAACGCGACGGGTCGACTCATCGCGACCTTCCCTCGGTTCAACCCGGTAGCCGGTTCAGCAGAACGCGACCGGACCATACATCGCGATCTGAAATGCGTCAGGTACCCTTGTCGCAACTTCAGCAGAGCGGCCAGAACCTAAAATTTCACATATAACCCTGCTATTTATGCCATTTAAACCCTGTATAACCCTAATTAAGTACTGTCATGACTAGTAGCGACTTTTTAATTAATAATGAGTAATATTTACATGAAATCAATTAATTTAAAAGCCATGTGCACAATCTTTCATTCTCTCTTGATTCAATTACACTTGCACACACTAAACATTCATGTTTGCCATGAGACTTTATTAAATTAGTTAATAATGTATCTGATAATTAAATGTAATTAATTACTAAATCTCCCTATTTAATTATTGACACTTGTCTTCGTTTTAATCGCGTGATTTGTATAACGTGATCGCTTCCCCTGCCTTCAAGCACTCGAGGCACGACATACACTTGTTTTATACACACTTTTCTTGGCTTGGACCACCTCTCCATTGGGAATACTCCTGATTAGACTAGGGACTCCTTGTGAAGGCCTCTGTAAGGCTCCTTGGCTTTGGCGTACGTCCATTGTCGACGAGCCGGTTGTACCCTTAAAACCCGTTACCCCTTAGGGATCGGCATGATCCAAACGGCCTTAGTGTGTTTCCTTCTTACCTTGTGATCACGCTGGACCATTTAGCCTGTGTTCATAGCACGGCTAGTGGACGGTGGTGACTTCTACCAGACTGCTGGCACACGACTGTGTGCTGTGCAACTGTGACTGTCGTTGTTTATCGTGGTTTTACAATTACGTCCCTGTCTTATCCACTATCCTTGTACTCTCATCTGTTCACTTTCTCTCTACACTCTCGTCTATTTCATCTACTACTCTCATCTATTCTTGGTACTCTATTTGGCCATCTATATGATTGTCTAAGATAAGATATATGACTATGCCAGTGCAATGGGGCCCGATCTGGTCCTGGGAAGAACGCCGGAAAAGTGCCATTTACCCATGGGAGTTATAATGATCAGGATGTTGGCATACATCCAGTGCCATTATACAATCAAGATTTAATCTATGACAATCAAAGTGCAATCTATCCAAGTGCTATTTATACAAGTGCAACCTTACGTGCTATATCGTTACATGGCCATTTCATTATCATTACTTGTTGTGCTATTTTCCATGTACAAGTGTTATCGTTCTCTTGCTATCGTTACTTTGCTCTACGTGACTATACTCTCTAGTTATCCTGCCTTTAAGACATTAATCATTTAAACCATACTTGTTTACATGAGATATTAAGTCCTACTGAGCGTTATTCGCTCATCCTGTGTTATTATTTCATGTGTTTCAGGTGAGTCGGATGGAGATTCCCACACTCACGGGGAAGGGAACGAGGATGACGTTTAGGAGTGACCCGTTCAACAACCACTGCTTAGTAGTTAGTTAGTTTGTTATGAGTCAGACATTAGTTAGTCACTATGTAATAGTTTAGATTTGCATAAAGTACTCTGGGCCCTAGTTTTGGCTCTGATTAGTGAATGCAATAGTTAGTTGATGAATTATTAATGAAGTTGGAGTTTATTTGGTATTATTCCAATTGTGCAATGGTTTGTCATTTGTTTATTGCTCTGTACTATTTAATAACTATAATATCGCTCCGATATTCTGCATTGGGGCGTTACACTAAACCCCCGTTCTCTCTTTCAAATACACAGAGACACACAGAGAGAGAATGAGGAAGAAGGAAGACAGCTTGAATGCTTCAGCTTGAATAGGCTCGAGCTCTCTTCCTTTCTTACTTGAGTGTGTATGGATTTTGATGCTCACTGGATGTACACTTTTTGAATGATCTTCAGGTTCACTCTATCTTCTTGTTTTTCTTCTGCTTTCTCTTCTCCCTTTTATGTAGCAGATTGACGAGACTTGTTGATAGATGGCTGTTGGAGATTCTTGGCTCTCTTCTTCTTCAACTCTCTTTCTTGAGTCTAATGGCTTCCTTCTTGTGCCTACTGGCTACTTGGAATAGAGGAAGATGTTCTAGCCGGTGTGCACTTCCCAGGATGCCAGTAGTAGATCCAAGATGTTAACTGTGTGTAGAGGTGGACCTACATACATTAAATGCAAGGCAGATGATTAGACTCGTGAAGTCTTTTGTCAGGTGGCTCATACCTCTTTTTGCCTTTCGTCTGTATTTCCTGCAGATAGCTAGAAATAGAATGTAGGTGCTTTTCTTTTGTTGCAGGAAGGAAGAGATCCTATGAGACAGGCAAAAAGATCTTCAATCAAAGAAATAATAAGTTAACCATATGAAGTATATTTGAACTTTCATTTGAGCGCCAAAGACATTTTGAAACATTTGAAATGTAGAGGCAATCGATGTTTCAGATGCAATCAATGTTTCATATAGGTAATTGATGTTTGAACATAATCGATGTTTAGGACAATTGATGTTCAAGTGAAACGTAATCGATGTTTAAGTGAAATCATTGTTCTAACTGAAATCGTTGTTGAACTAAAATCGATGTTTGAATGAAGTCGTTGTTTGAGTGAAATCGATGTTCTAAATGAAATCGATGTTGAACCAAAATCGATGTTTGAATGAAGTCGATGTTTAAGTGAAATCGATGTTTTGAATGAAATCAATGTTCTAAATGAAATCGATGTTGAACCGAAATTGATGTTTGAATGAAGTCGATGTTTAATTGAAATCGATGTTTTGAATGAAATCGATGTTCTGACTGAAATCGATGTTTTGAATGGAATCAATGTGGACTTTAAAAATAGTAATCAATGTGGCACTTAGTCAGTGATCGATATGCATTGAACAACAATCAATTTAGCTTTTCAGTGCAAATCATGAAACGATAGTGCCATAGTATGTTGTATTTACGAGGAAAATATGATATTAAATATATTCATGATATTTAAGTTAATCATGAGTTTTGTTATCACCAAAATAAAGGATAAAATATAAGAGTGGTTTAACATTTTCTTACATCCACCTATTCGTGTCTATTTTGCGGTGATGCAACTCCTTAGTTGTGCCATGTGGACTTGGATTCCACCATTTAGCTTGTGAATCTCCCTGTGAACAATGTTGAGTCCCTTCTCACACTAGAATGGCTGAGGAGGGTCGGGCTTAGCCTTCCAATCTTGCAGGTAGGTGCCGGAGTCAACTTATGGTGCTCAGCCTTGTTATTTTTGAAATTATTATCTTTTTGGCATGTTTTGTAGGTCGTCCCATTCCACTTTCTATGACTAGTCTTCAATTCCAAGTTGGGACAATCCTTTGAACAAATTGCAACCATGTGATCACTAGGAACCACTAAGCCCCAAGGATCATCCAGAAGTGATGATTGCCACTACTCAGATGAACCCTCCAGTTGACATCTCCTTTGTGCAGCCCATCACCCTCACTTTGGGGACTTTGCAGTATACCCCCTTGATCAAGGAGGCAAGGGGCATGAGAGGCACCAATGTGTCTAGTTGCTCAAAGCAAGTGTCCATTTCTAGAGAACCCTTTACTAGTCAACATTGATAATCCAAGGTGGAGCCACTAAAGGAGATAGCTGATCTAACTGTGGATGATAGGCCCCCAAAGTGAGTTGGCTGTAGGCAGAGCTCATGCTCTAAAGAGTAAGCAATGGCGAGCACTTAGGGCATTCTAGAAGACATGGTGCTGGTCGCTCACCTATTGGAGGATCGATGGCAAAGGAGATACCTATAGGAGAAGTTGTGTATGAGAGATTCCTCCGACAGGAGGAGATAAGGCCTTCGATGATGATGCTCCATCAGAAGTCACTAGCAAGGAAGAGAAAGCAACAAGAGGTCTCACCGGCACCTCTACCAAGTGCCTCCCACCTACATGGATGTCGATGACTTTCTAAGAGGAGTTGACACGACTTCGCCATCATTTGGAGAAGAGGAAGGAGGGGGACAGCTGATACTTCGTCCTTACCTAAGTGGATCTACTTGATAAGGGGCCTCAAACCACCTTTGACAACAGGTCAAGGAGCTACAAATGGTGATGGTCTCTTGGTGTCAACTGTCATTCCTCTTCTGACAAGTGCAATAGGGATCCTCCTCCTCCTCCCAACTCAGCCTCAAGTTCGTCTATGAAGCGACTCGACTGCTGCATCATTCTAGGAGGGGACAGTCAGCCTCCCTCTAGTGGAGGGCACATTCCCCTCAAGGGATCAGATATTGTTGAGGGCTTTCTCTCTTGGGAGATAGCACTAGTGGCCTTCAATGTGGTCTTTAGGTGGTGTATGCAATCTACTTTTAGTGGGGCATCTACAAGAGTCGACGACAAGTGCTGTAGTAGTGAAAACTGCAAAGGCCACAATCGATGTCTTCTTGTTGGCCGCCTTAGCTTCTTGGGATACTCTCCAGCAGAAAACAAAGGCTGTCGTCTGAGCAAAAGATGCCACAAGTGTAACGGCCCTGGATATTTATGCCCAATAAGGGTCCATATCCAGATCCGTCTCCCGCGAACGGACTAAAGTCTCGCAAGGGATATCTCACACACGTGTCCAGTAAGAATATAAAAGACAAACCACAACAGTATAAGACACAAGAAAGTACATGTGCTCATATCTATTTACATATTTGTACAACTGCCCCATTACATTATTACATGTCCAATAGAAAAGTACAACTATCTGGGGCATACCCCGAGGGAGCACAAGCTCACACAGTACGACTACAACTGAATTGCTAGTGGTACAAGTCTGCCACAACATCTCCACAAGTCACACAAACGGCAAGCCCTGAAAAGAACTATAGGGGAGTGAGCCTCAACAAGTCACAGGCTCAGTAGGGGACCACCCAAAACAACACGCAACACTGAAGAACCTCAACCTCAGAGGGTCTCACTGGCAACTCAAATAGCCAAACCATATCATGCTCACAACATTTATAATAAATAACAGCGTAAACAGTAATTCATAAACAAATACATATTCCTCGGAAAAAAAGAAAGACAACAGGACTAGCATAGCACTACTAGTCCACTCAACAACTGAAATGCCAAGGCCACTGGCCTCACAGGCATACTACCTCAACAACTGGTCGCCTAAGCTACATGCTTCACAGGCGAACCTGAAACACATGGGTAACAGGACTGCTAACCAAGAGCTAGTCCTTTATACCCCTAAACCACGATCTATCGAATATCACACTTAAGTAATAGGACTGGCTACCACGATGCCAGTCCATCACATATTGTAACTTACTTAGAAGTTTACCCAAGGAAGGATAAAACACAACAAGTGGAAGGTCTTACCACAGGACCTCCACAGAGCACAGTTCCACCACACCACTTGAAAAGGCTGGTACACTGTGTACTACGAGAAACAAGTACCCACGTAGGGTACAGGTACAATGGTACCTACCACCACGAGGTACCACCATGGAAACCACAACCGAACTAGTGCCAGCACAAGGCACACCACCACAGGCAAAACCTTAACACCAGTGCCAACGACGGGGCACACCACATGAGTCAAACCACAACCAGTGAGTCTCTGCTCACCAACCACAACTACAACCGTGCCAACACCAGGGCACACCTCAAAGGGTAAAACCACAACCAAGAAGCCACTACACACACTACAACCAGTAGCAAAGCACGAGTCGGAAAGGAACAACGCCACCACACGGAAACAGACTACTGGTTCATGACGCCAGTATCCAACCTGGACAACACAACACAAGAACTACCTCTCAGTCTCGCAGTCACGGACGAAAGGTCCAACTGCCGCTCCACAAGCACAAGCCAAAGAAGAGTGGAGACCAACTGCAGGGTGTGGCCCTCTCACTCCGTGAGGAAGCCCCTACCTACCCCTTTTGGTTCGACAATATTTAAAAAAAGAAGAAGAGTGGAGACCAACCAACATCACACCTGCAGGTCACACACCCTACAGGCCCATGCCTGGCACCTTTAGGGACTCTGGCCTAAGCTCCCTAAAGTGAGGCACTGGAAAATAGGACTAGTTGGTGACCTAGTGTTGACTACTGGTGTCCATACCCCCAACTACGAGCGTGCTACAAGCGACTGCACACCCACAAACACAAGTCGCTGCCCTCTGTCATATTTCCCTCAACCGAACGTACAACTCAAACACAGGAGTGAGGGTGTCCAAGATAGACGACACAGACCTCGACGGTACAACACAAGTACCGGGACAAACCTCGATCACAACAAACACACGTGCCTGGCTCACACAGAACCTGGGGTACCTAACTGCAGAGGTATTCCGGAACAGGCGCCGGACCACCAAACTCGGCAACGCACAAACCACGATACATACATATATCATCTTTATTACAAACCATGGTGCACACGTGAGGAGTAGCTTGTTCCGATCACCCTGTGACCTACAAGCTAGCCTACACGATCATACATATACATTACCTTAAACAATAATATCCTGGCCTGTCATTGGTCACCTCATGACCTCCATTTCCACATTAAACTCAATAAATATCCATTATTCAATAACCATATTATACTTTACTAATCAACCACCTTACTTAGCCTATAATAGATATTAGAAAGCTAGGGCTAGGTTCAAGTGGAAACCTCACCGCCCGGCTACCACAAACCAACCTTTATACTCTATTCAAACCATGCAAACCATGCACACTATACATTAACCATATAAACCACACGTTCATTATATAAACAGCACGCCAACCACATGAACAACGAGCTTAAAAGTGCTATGGGTGCCCATGCACCACCCACACTAGCCATGCACGGAAAATACCAATAATCGAATAATCATACCACTGAAACCATGCACCGCAAGACCTCTCGGCTGAGGTCGCGACGTGGGGTACTGTCGCATTCAGATCGCGACACCCCGATATGTCGCGTTAGAAAACCCTAACGCGACGGGTCGGCCTGTCGCGACCTTGTCGCAACAGGGGGTTTCGTCGCCTTCTCAGGCAAGAACCCTAATCCAGGATCCTCTCCCCGGATTACCCCCACAAGCCCTACAAAACTTGCTTAATTCTCATTTTTCATGCTTTAATGAATGCCCTAGCATGATATCTAAGGTTTATAAAATGAAAAATGCATCAAACACACCACACACACGATCCATGCATCAAAACGAGGTGGGATCTCCCTACCTCCGTGAAGAACACGAAAACCATCCACGACACGTCGTCTCCCCCGCTCCACGCGACGTCCTCGCGGCGAGAGCGCGCCAAAAACACCTCCAGAAGTCTGAATCGCCCGAGAGAGCTCCGTAGCAGCCCCTCCTGGCCGAGCAGAGCTTGCCACAGCTCTATCCGACCAAAACTTCTTTAAGAAATGCACAGCGGTTGGGAATGCGACGTAGCCCTGCGTTGCAACCTGAACGCGACATAGGAGGCCGTCGCCTTCCCAAGGCCGACATTAGCTGACTGCCCAACGCGCAACACGCGGCATCCATGCAGATGAAGATCACCAAACAGCGGTAACAAGAACACGACCACCAGGGCCGTCACGTTCAGAACGCGACGCAACCCCTTGTCGCGTTCACAGGCACAAGACCTGTGAGTGCTTTGGGCCCAACTGTCGGCCCACCAAGCCTCACAACCATGCACAAACACCTGAAACACAAACTAATGGGCCATACATTGGCCACCAAACCTGCTAAACAAGGATCCACAAGGATCCGAAAAACACGCGACGTTACAACAAGTGCCCATAAGATAGCCACAATGGCTTCTACACTGAAGTCAACATTGCATCCACTAGCTCTAAGCCCAGGTTGTGTGCATGATGTCGTCGAGGTAGTGGGCCAACCCTTGAGCTCATGCTCAAGGTTGTCATCATGTTGAAGTCACTGTACCACGCCAACATTGGAGTGCGGAGGACACTCCTAGTGGGAGTCTAGGGAGGCGGAGGTGGTGGGGGTATGTTTTCACTATGCATTAAGGCTAGACCTCATCGGCTTTCTGAAGGAGGGGGGCTTGACCGCCCGCTCTATGCGGTCAGCCAGTGGAGGAGGCCTTGCTAGGCTTCCATTAGTGTCCAGAGCTGGGTTTGCAATGGCTACAAACTCCTGTTGCACACCCGCCTTATATTTTGGTTGATTAACAAAAACTATATCCAGTTAGAGTCATCTTTAGTTTAGTCAGATATCAAAATTATTCGAATTATAGTGGTTTATCTCTAGAACTCAAGTTAATCGATTATCTACATTGTCTTTTCTAGAAATAACAAGTTATCTAAATTAATCGATTATTCTTGCCCTCACTTCATCAAAATAATTAGTTATTTGGGTCTCACCCAAAAAGAATAAAATAACCTGCTATGAATAAAATAATCATTTATATTATCGTTCTTACCTTCAACGTTGACAAGATTTTCTTGATTGTGTCTTTGCTATAATCTCCAAAGAAACGATCGATGACTCTCATCTTTAATGGAAACAGTTTGTTTATTTAAATTACTCTTACTCTCCTGATACGATCAAAAGTCAAGGATGCTTGTTTATATGGTTTATATATATCTGTTCTGCTAACCTTAACGTCACACACATTCAATGTATATTTCAATTTCTAAAAACATATTATGTGTCAAGCATATAGATGCACATTGCTTTGTTTATTATTTATCTTAACAACATATTCAGATACACATTAGATAGAACCTATAGTTTGTATAGATAGACAATCTTTTCTGCAAGTCTCGAAAGCTGTCAACATTAAGTACTGTACAAGGTTCATGCAAAATAAAGAGTTGAGAATCAAAAGTAACGTCAAAACTTTGTCATTCTCTTAGGATGCGGAACACAATATATGTTGTACTCCAAGTTGTATCTACCGTATATGTTTATGTGAGACAATGGTCACAAAAAAGAAGTTATCTATAAAAAGTTTCTAAAGACTTTCAAAAGACACAAGAAATAGAGAGAACGTTCAACGCATAAAAAAAAAGGGCTCCACAAGCATTCACTCTCTAATACATGAGAAGAGACACAACTCCAACAATCTATCACTCTCTTCCTCTTCTTGTACTCAGCAACACAACTCATTGAAGAGGATCTCGCCTAGAGAAGAGAAGTATACTTGCTTCAACATACATAAATAATTTCATCTTTCCTTTTGGGCATTGAAGATCCAACTACTTCACGTCTCCTATTTTACTCTTCTGTGTAGTTCTTCTGGGCTCATTTGTTGCGCTTATTATTATGCCATTCTCGTCTGTCTGTAGACACCTTCATGGCACTTTTCTTTTCTTCAATTGTTTCTCCTTAGGTAGAAGGAGAAGACCTGTAGTACAAGTGCTCCTTTCACCTTGGTTTAAGTGAAGACTTGCTGGTGTGACAACAAGTGTTGGGACCTGTCATAGGTTAGTTTCTGGTGTGTTTTCCTCCTGGGTTATAGGAGAAGTCTTGTTGTGATCAGGAGAGTTGTAGCACCAACTGGAGGTGTGTATCCAGTAGTGTATTTCAGACCTGGTTAGATAGTGAAATCTCAAAGTGGTTGTCCTTGAGGATTGGATGTAGGTATTAAATAGTTCAACACTGAACCAAGATAAAATCTTGGCATCTCGTGTGCTTGATTGTGTGGTTATCCTTTACTTTGCATGCTCATTTGCATACTCATTTACCTTCAACTTATCTGGATTGACGTTAAGCCTTTCTTCTAGCCTGTTTACTTTGAACTAATATTTCTTATTGTTTGATAAATCAACAAATACATATTAATATCATGATTAGGACCTATTCACCCCCCTTTAGGTCTCCAAAGCTTGGACAACAACTCCTTGGATGTAACTATCATAGGAGGTTGGGGCTGGCAGCCCTTGATAGTCACTGGCTTGCTTGTTGCATGATGACACTCGAGAGCCGACTCCACTACCATGGCAGCTTCCCATGTTTCTGTAGTTTTCTTGTGGATCCATGACTTGTTGCAATATTTTGATAGATGGTGCCAGCAAGTGTAGAGGTCGAAAAATAATCGAGGAGCTTCCACAATATGATCTTCACAAGCTCTTAAATTTGTTTGATGATGAAAATGCTAACGTGCACCTATGAAAAAAGAAGAATAGTCAAGAGGTCTCTGAAGGATCGAAGTGAAGGTGTGGATAAGATCTAGAAGGGGGGGGGGATGAATAGATCTATGCCATTTTCTGCAGAAGCTTAAGCAAATTAAAAACACTTTTGAATCAGAGGCAATTTTATCAGTGAAAAGCCACAGATCTGATGAGATTTGAGTGAGTTGGTAAAATAGATGTGAAACAAGTTGATTAAGTGAATATTAACCGATCCTATGCAAGCATCTAACGGATGAAATGATCAAACCACAATTAGACAAATGCACAAGGATTTTTAGGTGGTTCGGAAATCACCCAAGTGATTCCTACATCCACCCCTCACACCCCGTGAGGATTCACTAAAACAACTGGGTAACACACCCACTGGAGCCTGACAACTCCAACACTTGAGAGCTTACAACTCACACACCTTCTAGAGCAAGACTACTCTAGAACAACTGAGCAAGGCTGCTCAACACTACCTTGAGTTAGACAACTCAAACTGAGCACAACGGCTCACAACAACCTGAGCACAATGCTCACACAACTTGAGCACAATGCTCACATAAGACTTGCTAGACACCAACTTAAGACATAGACCTTCTAGCAACAGATCTAGTCGAAAATGAGAGCACTAATGAGAGCTATGCAGAAGCACTTGCATAATCTCAAAAGATATCTCAGAAGAACAGAAGTACAATGAATTGTATTAAATAACTTCGTTCTTAAAGTGTACTCCCTTGTAGAAGCTTGGATTGGGAAGAGGCTTGCAATCTTAACGTCCAAAACCGATGCTCTGCACTTTGGAGTTGTTGGATCTTCCTTGAGTTCTTCTCCAACGAAGGCTTCTACTGGATCTGCTTCCTTGAGATGCTTCAGAGGTTTCTGCAGGGATCACACTCCAATTCTCACACTTGGATTGGTGAGAATTGGTCTTCTGGAAGCACTTGGAGAGCAGGGGAGGGAGACGACCTCTTGTAGCCGCCAGGAAACTTTCAGGATGCTCTAAGAGTTGGTTGGGTCTCTTCTGATTTGATGGGGGGCCGATTAGGGACCTTTTATACCCAAAAGATTCCAAAGATACCCTTTAGGTACAAGGGCACACGATTCTAGGTTGATACCCCATCGCCCTAGGCTGACACGTGGCAAACATCCATCTTAGGATGGAATCTTTCCGTAGTGTGTCGACCTGCCCTGGTGGTGGTGTCGACACACTGCCCAGATCTTGAAACAGACTGTTCTGGGAGCTGATCCAGTGTCGACCTGCTTTGGCATTGTGTCGACCTGCTATCCTGGTTCTGAAAACAGCTGTTCTGGGAGCAGGATCCAGTGTCGACCTACTTTGGCATTGTGTCGACCTGCTATCCTGGTTCTGAAAATAGCTGTTCTGGGAGCAGGATCCAGTGTCGACCTGCCCTGAGAGTGCGTCGACCTGAGTAGTGTAAATCCTGGAATCTGCAACTTGTGTCGACCTGCTTCTGGACTAGTGTCAACACAGTCTAGGCAATTCTTCAGCTTTTTGCCTTTGAGACTGAGGTGTTGTGTCGACACCATTGAGGGGTGTGTTGACACTTCTTTTGCAAAAAGTGTTTGTACCTAAAAATTAAACACATATATCATTAGTTAAATGATTTATCATGAACATAAATGATAAATGTGATTTGAAACATGCTTTTTGAACATTGACTTCAGGTATGATGTTTTTGACATGTTTCATTTACATTGCTTTAAATTCACCTCTTGTCATCATCAAAATAGGAGGGAAATGATATGAATATACACTCAACCCAACAATCTCCCCATTTTTGATGATGGCAACAATAAATCCATATTACAATGTGGTTTTGATGAAGTGTGATTTTAAGCAATTTTTATTATTCACATTTTTATTTTCTTTTTGTTTAAACTTGTCAAAGACCTTTTGATATTTTTCAGTAACAGTTGATGATGTATTTGTGGAACACAATGTTACTTGAAATGAGAATTTTTGTACACAGAAGTCAAGCAACTTGACAAGTATTCAAACAATCACATTCACATAAAGATTTTCATTCACATTGAAGTCACAATTAAAGATATCATTCAAGCTAAGCAGAAAAGCATTTCATTTCATTCATCAAGAGAACCATTACAATCATTCCAAAAGATTACAAAAGAACATTAACATTTCTCTTTCTTTCTTTCTTCTCCCCCTTTGACATCATCAAAAGAAAAATTACATTAAGCAGAAGATGGAGGAGGAGGAGGAAGGGGAAGTAAGATGGTCTCAATGTCAGACATTCTTTTCTCCATAAAAGTCAAGCTGGTCTTGATTTGATCTTGAATGGTTGTCAGTTTGGTGTGCAAGAAGTGTTCCATTATATCTGAATTCTCTATCAAGGTAGCTTGAATTCTTGCTAGATCAGCTGCAATGGGCTGTGAAGATGATGATGATCCAGCTGACCAACCAGGTCTTTGCAATATCTTGAATTCTTTTGTCAAATCAGATAGCTGTTTATCAATATGCTCATTGAAGTTCCTCATGCTTTCCAAATCATCCACAAAATGAGCGAAGGACAGTCTTGTGCTGGTGATCTCATGTAATGTCTGGTTGGTGTTAAAGACATCAGCTTGGGAATTTGCCAAGATTCCCTGAAGTACTGTCTCTAACTCTTACTAGTGCTCCTTAAGCTGTACTGAGGCATCTGCCAAGGTACCAATCAGTCTGTTGAATCTTTGAGCTGCATAGTCTGAGGCAGCTTTTTGTTCTATGAATTTGGCAGATACAGTGTTCTCTAATCTTTGAACCCTCAACTCAAAAGTTTGTGACATGGTTTGGATGGAGGAGTTCAAGGTTTCAAACTTATCATTCAGGAAGGAGATCAATTCTGGTGGAACAGAAGGCCCACCAGAAGATGTGGATGCTTGAAAATTGGGTTGAGGAGAGAAATGGGGAAACTGAGGTGAGAGTGGGGCATGAAAAGGAATGTCACCTTCAGTTGAAATTTGAGGTTGTTCCTCATTCAAAGGAGGCTGATCCTCTTGACTTTGGGCTGGTCCCCTTCAGCTGGAGGCTGTTCCTCTTGAGCTTGGGGCTGGTCCCCTTGATCTTGAGGCTGTTCCTCCTGAGCTTGGGGGGCCTCAACCGCAACTGGCCCTCTCCTAACTTGATTTCCCTCCAGTCTAAATCCCATAAATTTTTAATATTCTTGAAGGTGTAGATGTTGGGCTTAGGAATAGATTGGGATTTCTCATTCTCCAAGGGTACACCAAAATGCTGGAAGACTGAGGTCAGATGTGCAGCATATGGTAGAGATCTTTTGAGGTCCTTCCTTGTTGTTTCAGATATGATTTGATACATAATGACATGAGATTGATTTTGATATCTTTGACTATGCAATACAGAACAAACCTCTGAATATCTGTCAACCTGTCCCTTCCACCACCTTGAGGAGTGATAATGGTGGTCAATATGTGGTGGAGGACTCTCAACACAGGAGGAAAGGTATTTGTGTTGAATCTGGTAACATGGGTTTGTTTGGGATCAGATGCATCAGAAGGTAGGCCTGTCAAGATAGAATAGGCTTCATGAAGATCAAATTCAAATTGATGATAATCTGCCCCTTCATCTGGTACTTTGAAAATAGAGGCAGCTATATTAGTTGGCATATCAATGGCTATTCCCTTAACCTTTGATGCATACCCTTCATCTGTGCACTTTAGGTTCTTGTAAAATTCCCTAACAAGTCTTGGGTAACTGACTTGAAACTCAGAAATGAAAGGCAACCAAGACTGAAAGGAGAAATAGGTCTGAATTTCTGGAAATGTGTCTGCTAGTTGAACATCTGATAAGTTCACTATCCTGGGCTTTAGAATAAGCTTGGCTTCACTAGGGGTGTCTTTAGACTTGGAAGACTCTGAAGATGATGACTCTGTAGAATCTCCTGAAGATGAGCCCGGATTCTCTGGTCTAGAAACCCTACCTCTGCCTGAAGATGAGGGTCTACCTCTCTTGGGTGCTGGCTGAGGTGCAGAGGGGGACCCTGGTTGCTCTGCAGGGTCATTGCGCCTTTTTGTTCTTCTTTCCAATTGAGGAACATCATCCTCTGCAGGAACCGGCCTGGACGAAGCCTGGGATCTTGCTCCACGGCGAGGACCCATCTTTCTCACCATGTTTGCAAGGATGGAGTGGAATTGGGGTTTGATGAAGGAGAAGAGAGATGATGGAGAAAGGGTTTTGATTGAGGGAGAGATGTGTGAGATTTCTTGCCGGAAATGAGAAGAGAGCGACCGTCGGGTCGACCTGATGTCTAAAAGGGTTTTGCAGTGGTGCACTACCCCGCAGAAACAACAAGGCTTATCCTGAACCCACGGTTTAAAAGGTTCTGGCAAGAGGGCAGTGTCGACACAGGAAGAGAGTAGTGTCGACCTGACCTAGGGTATGTGTCGACACGAGATAGGAGTGTGTCGACCTGGCCTTTGAGGAAAATTTGAATTTTTGTGTGAGAATTTTTGAGAAATTTTGGGACATCTCTAGAATGATGAACAATGAGAGGAATTATCATTTCAAGGATTTTTAAGAGGCTTAAAAATTCATTTGTTATATTTTGCAAAAGATTCATCACAATTCAAGTTTTTCAAACAATTTCCAACAGGATATTAGCATTCCAAGACTTGAATCAACAAAATGAGAAATTGAGGGATATAATATATCTAACAATCAACTATAAACTACCATATTTCTCAACTTTAAAGAATTAAAGATGTCATCTAGACTAAATACAATTATGTTGAAAATAAAACACAATCTCAAAGAACAACTGGATGAGGAATGAAGATGATTCTTTCTAGACACATCTCCAATAATGTTCACATTTTGTTCTTTTAACAAACTATCAAATGATATAAATCTCTTTCACTCAAGTACTAGTGCTTTTTACACACCATAGTCCCTGGATACTTAAGATTTAGTCATTGTCAAGTCTCAAAGGGGTAAATGATGACCTTTTGACATGAAAATATACGTTTTTTAAACGCCAATTGTAACAACCCAGGATCCGCATTACTAGTAACCAACCGGTAACCCGAATCCTGACCCGCTAACCCACGAGCCGAAACTCGAAAGGGTAAGAAAAGAAGTGCCTGAGGAGAACATATAAACAAATGTACACATCACAATTTAAAAGCATCTCAAACTGGTATAACTCAGAGACAACATTAAAGTAAGAGTACAGTAAGAACAGGAGTAAAGTACTACTCACAACAGCAAGACGAGACCAACCACAGAGAGACACAGCTCCTCGAACCTCGAAAGCGGACCACGAACCACCTGAGGGGAAGGGAGTGGGTCTCACAAAAAGAGACCCAGTAGGGCAACTAACCCCTACCGGTAACAGAGCTACTAAACAGTGCTAAACAGAAAGCAACTGTAAGTAAACGCGCACATTCTGTCAACACACACTCAGGAATCGGTAACGTAGTGCGCAACTCCCTCAGGAGCGCACTGAGAGAAACAGGAACCTCGCCGCTCGACAACATTACAAGCACAGCACACACACAAGCTCACACGCAAGAGCTCACACAGCACTCACAAAGTAGGACTCAACCAGGGTCTGCTGTTCAGCGTCCTGAAACCACAGAGTCTCGCAACCCTAGTCATGTGTGCACACTACAGACGCTCTCTCTCACGTCTGGTCCACGACCGGTTTTTCCCCCTACGCCCGACCTAGCGGTAGAGAAGGGGCTCCACGGAGACCGGCTCAAAACCACCACAAGGAGTACGCACAGGACAGAGTCGCACTCGGCGTCCTGGCTCACTAGCGGAGGACAACCACACGCTAGTCATCTAGACGGAGTCGCACCCACGCCTAGGAAACACAACAGAAACGGGCACGCGGTAACGCAACGCGCGTACAACAGACGGAACACACTCAACGCCTGAAACTCCGTACAACCGACGGACAACCCTATGTCACGTCTCGACACAGTCAAACACAATACGAGCACAGGTAGAGACACTCTCTACACCTGGCGGACTGTGCTAACAAGCGGACACCGCATGTTAACACCTCAAATCACGGAAGAAGGGAAAGCACAGCTTGCTGGGAACTCACCTGCAGGTAGACGGCAGCATCGACTGTCGCTAACCAGGAAGTAAACGGCAACATAGCTTGACGTCAAGGGTAAAGTAGACGACAGCATCGACTGTCGCTAACAAGAGGTAAACGGCAACCCAACGGACGTCTAAAAAGAATAGACGGTCACACTCTAGCCGTTAACCCAAACTTGACGACAAACGATCTTATCGTTTATCTCCTACCATGAAGAACCTAACGGCAACAACCACGCCATCAAGATCCTCCCCAAGAGATTGACGGCAACGGATCACACCGTCAACCTCACGCCTGAAGAGATCAACGTCAACATCTCTTGACGTTGACCTCTCCAGCTTCCAGCAGCTGACACAGCCACATGCCGATCCCAAAGAGAGCAATCCAGCCCTCAGACCAGCGAAATGATGAAGGAGAAACTCTCCCCCACATCACACTACACTACAGCAACACCGGAAACCACGATCCATCGCACGGATCGGCCAAACCACTCAAAGTCCCGGTAAAAAGGAAAACCTCCTCAAAGCACGATTCCACGCAAATCACACGCAACAGCATGAAATTAACACTACAAGAACACTAAGGGGTCGAGTCCCTACCTCTGAAGCGTGAAAGAAGTCCTACCAAACCTCAATTTGCGCCGAACCCTTAGAAGCTTCCTCGCGAAAATCGCCACCCGATCCATTGTTTTCCGCCCGATCTAACCTTGCCTCGCGCACCAAGGTCTTTTCACGAGCTCCCGCCAACCACCTGAATGAGTGAAAACGGACAACGATCGAAAAGGAGAAAAAGAGAATGGAAAAGAAGAGGAAATGGCTGCTCACGGGTCTGCCCTATTTCAACAGAGGCAACAGGTAGACGTCAACATCCCAAGCCGTCTACTCTAACCGCCAAAGAGTCGACGTCAAGGCCGTTTGCCGTCAAGTTCATCGCAGGAACAATCCTGAACCGACAACAAACGTCCACAACGATGGACGCCAACCCCTAGGTCAACGACCTACCCCTGGACGCCAACTCCTGATCAACGACAACACCTATGCCGTCAACCAGACCCGAACTTCAATTAGACCCGAAATGTTACAGCCCTCCCCCCTTAAAAGAATTTCGCCCTCGAAATTCAAGCGACATAAGAGCACAGAGGTACAAAACTACACGCGCATCCCACTCACCGGTCAACACACTCACCTGAGCATCGCTGCCAACAACACAAAACAGCAAGATCACCTTGTTCTTCAACCTCAGAACTCGGCAACCCGCAAAGAACAGCAACACTCCGGTACTGCCAACCAGTGTCATCATTAACACACAGAAGCAAGGAAAATACACAACGCCGCAAGAAAAGTACCTCAACGACAAAGACACATGGAACGCACCATGGTAAAAACCAACACTAGGAAACAAAAACTCCGACTAAAGAGCCAAACCACTCCCACAGCCCACTGGACTAACCATAGTCCAGCGACAACACGTTTGTTCACCTCCACACATGCCAGAGGAGAACTACACGGTCGTCCACACAGGTCCTCGTTACCGGACACACACTAGCTGCCAACACACGCAGCTACACACTCAAGCGGTCGGTCGGGTAACTCTCCCTGTGGGGCTTGACTAACGCAACACGCGAGACACCAATCTGACATACCGCATTAGCACAGCTCCCAAGCCAACACCAGAAGAATCTGCACAAAACTCGAAACTCTTCGAATTACTCACAATACTTGGACTGGCACCAGGTAAACAGTCACCTCAACTCTCTGAAGTTCTGCTCACGCTGCACTGGCCAACCGAGGCAAAAACACGCTAGCAGTGAAAAATACAACCGCAATCATCAACAAAACTCGCTGTCGGATACATAAATCGGCAACCCACACTGTCGTCAACAAAACCCGACAGAGGGTGCAAAAGCTGACTAAGACACAGAAAACAACCACCTGAGAGTAAAATACGACGCTCAGGGGTGCAGCCTCACGCTACTAGCCACAGCTAGCACCGGCCATCAGCTAAACCAAAAAGTCACGCGGGCGACGAAACCAACGCAACATCGCACTCGCTGATAGTCCACAACACACGCAGAAAAATCTCAACACACTAAACAGTATGCACTGTCACTACTAGGTCTCACCCAGACCGTCATCGTAGTCCGACAGGGCTACCCAGGCACGTGGAGCCACAAAACCTTAAAACCACTTGCTCCACAGCACCACACGGCACTTACACAAAGAACCGCGGAAATCGAGTAAAGGATGACCAACACTTGTCACCTCAGAGGCACTCGTACCGACGCAGGGTACCAGCCCCGATCACACTCGCTCCGAAGAGAAAAGAAAACTTAGACACATGCCACAACCTTAGCTTGGCGTACCACCGACAGGGCTACCTAGACAAGGCAAAGCAGCTACTCCACAACGGCAACGGTACGACCACACGGCATAGGCTAGCACACGTGTCCTAGAGGCGAAAAACTCAACGCCACAGGCTAATAGGAAAACTCTCCACAAGAGATCTGCCAAAAGCCAAACACGCAAAAACTACAGGTCAAAAGGGTACTACAGGCCATACCGGCCCCAACCCTTAAGAGACAAAGCGGGAAACACCCTTGGCACACTCGCCAAAGCCACGCAGCAACTAGGCGAGTACCACGTCTCACCATAAACATGGCTACCTCAGACCTCCACAAGGTCGAGAGCCAACAACCAAAACCACTCCGAACTCCGGACACACACCACGAGGTCGGAAAACTTACATACGCTAGTGCCACCACAGATTGGCATCCTAGAGGGGACTACGGAATCGAAAGGACTCCGAAAGAACGCCAACCGAACAATTACCAAAATACGGGTCCACACAAGGCCAGACCAACAATGCCTACAGAGACTAAGCACAGCCAGGACACAACCGCTGTGAAAGCTCGGGCAACGAACCGCACTTAGAAATGTCGTGAGGAGGCGTCGTCACAATAACAACCGTTAAGCCGCCACTGCTCGCAGCCTAAAAATCCCTCACAACAACAAATAGTACGAACAGGTCTGCCTACAACAGGTGGCACCGGAAACGACAATACAAGCCAAAACATATCCATTTTCACGCTAAAACTCAGAGATATATTTCAGGCAACCGGGTTTGGTAACCACCAACCCGACACAAAACTATTACCTCCACCAAAAACAAAAGAGCAGGAAGTACCGGGACCTAACAAAACTATGGCTACCAACCAAGGACAACCACGGTACCTTCTACAAAACAAACCACCTCTGACACCAATCAGGCCAGGTACATAACACAAACACTGCACAACGACCTGCCTGAGCCCACTAACTACCAATACCACTATACTCAAGCTAAAACTGACTTCAATACTGCTGGTCATGCCGCAACTGGGGACAGTCCCGAGCCATGTGGCCTAACTGGTCACACCGGTAACACCGGCCACTAAAAGGGCGCTGACTCTGCTGCTGGGGCTGCACACCATGCTGCTGAACGCTCTCAACTGGCAGCTGCCTCTGCTCAGTCAACCTCCTGGAACGACGAAACCTCCTCCGAACTCTCGAATCTGGCTGCGAACCAGTCTGCTGCTGTACTTGTCGAGACGGACCTGGCTAAGCCTGCACTGCTCCAACCTGCACTTGGGTCTGCAAAAAGTCAGCTTCCGCCGCTGCAGCATACAAATATGCCGCAACAACATCAGGAACACGAGCCAATAGCAACACCTGCCAGTGCTCCGGCCTCGACTCTCCAACCAACTGCGGGGTCCAATCAAAACTCTGAGTAGCCTGAGGGGGAAGCGGTGGCACTACACCACCGTGCGTGTCCTGAGGCCTAGGCTGAGCCAATGGTGGTGGCGGGGCATCTCCAGCCTCCTGCTGTGATGTCTGCACAACCACCCTCCGCTCACGACGCCGCCTTGGAGCCATAATAAATCTACACAGGACATGTACAAAAATCAAAATGCAAAACAACTCCAGACCGCTTGCTGCCACTGTACTCTACCAACTCTGAGTTATACAGAACATTTCCTTATATGTCTCGACAGACCAGGCTCTGATACCAACTGTAACGACCCAGGATCCGTATTACCAGTAACCAACCGGTAACCCGAATCCTGACCCGCTAACCCACGAGCCGAAACTCGAAAGGGTAAGAAAAGAAGTGCCTGAGGAGAACATATAAACAAATGTACACATCACAATTTAAAAGCATCTCAAACTGGTATAACTCAGAGACAACATTAAAGTAAGAGTACAGTAAGAACAGGAGTAAAGTACTACTCACAACAGCAAGACGAGACCAACCACAGAGAGACACAGCTCCTCGAACCTCGAAAGCAGACCACGAACCACCTGAGGGGAAGGAAGTGAGTCTCACAAAAAGAGACCCAGTAGGGCAACTAACCCCTACCGGTAACAGAGCTACTAAACAGTGCTAAACAGAAAGCAACTGTAAGTAAACGCGCACATTCTGTCAACACACACTCAGGAATCGGTAACGTAGTGCGCAACTCCCTCAGGAGCGCACTGAGAGAAACAGGAACCTCGCCGGCTCGACAACATTACAAGCACAGCACACACACAAGCTCACACGCAAGAGCTCACACAGCACTCACAAAGTAGGACTCAACCAGGGTCTGCTGTTCAGCGTCCTGAAACCACAGAGTCTCGCAACCCTAGTCATGTGTGCACACTACAGACGCTCTCTCTCACGTCTGGTCCACGACCGGTTTTTCCCCCTACGCCCGACCTAGCGGTAGAGAAGGGGCTCCACGGAGACCGGCTCAAAACCACCACAAGGAGTACGCACAGGACAGAGTCGCACTCGGCGTCCTGGCTCACTAGCGGAGGACAACCACACACTAGTCATCTAGACGGAGTCGCACCCACGCCTAGGAAACACAACAGAAACGGGCACGCGGTAACGCAACGCGCGTACAACAGACGGAACACACTCAACGCCTGAAACTCCGTACAACCGACGGACAACCCTATGTCACGTCTCGACACAGTCAAACACTATACGAGCACAGGTAGAGACACTCTCTACACCTGGCAGACTGTGCTAACAAGCGGACACCGCATGTTAACACCTCAAATCACGAAGAAGGGAAAGCACAGCTTGCTGGGAACTCACCTGCAGGTAGACGGCAGCATCGACTGTCGCTAACCAGGAAGTAAACGGCAACATAGCTTGACGTCAAGGGTAAAGTAGACGACAGCATCGACTGTCGCTAACAAGAGGTAAACGGCAACCCAACGGACGTCTAAAAAGAATAGACGGTCACACTCTAGCCGTTAACCCAAACTTGACGACAAACGATCTTGTCGTTTATCTCCTACCATGAAGAACCTAACGGCAACAACCACGCCGTCAAGATCCTCCCCAAGAGATTGACGGCAACGGATCACACCGTCAACCTCACGCCTGAAGAGATCAACGTCAACATCTCTTGACGTTGACTTCTCCAGCTTCCAGCAGCTGACACAGCCACATGCCGATCCCAAAGAGAGCAATCCAGCCCTCAGACCAGCGAAATGATGAAGGAGAAACTCTCCCCCACATCACACTACACTACAGCAACACCGGAAACCACGATCCATCGCACGGATCGGCCAAACCACTCAAAGTCCCGGTAAAAAGGAAAACCTCCTCAAAGCACGATTCCACGCAAATCACACGCAACAGCATAAAATTAACACTACAAGAACACTAAGGGGTCGAGTCCCTACCTCTGAAGCGTGAAAGAAGTTCTGCCAAACCTCAATTTGCGCCGAACCCTTAGAAGCTTCCTCGCAAAAATCGCCACCCGATCCGCTGTTTTCCGCCCGATCTAACCCTGCCTCGCGCACCAAGGTCTTTTCACGAGCTCCCGCCAACCACCTGAACGAGTGAAAACGGACAAAGATCGAAAAGGAGAAAAAGAGAAGGAAAAGAAGAGGAAATGGCTGCTCACGGGTCTGCCCTATTTCAACAGAGGCAACAGGTAGACGTCAACATCCCAAGCCGTCTACTCTAACCACCAAAGAGTCGACGTCAAGGCCGTTTGCCGTCAAGTTCATCGCAGGAACAATCCTGAACCGACAACAAACGTCCACAACGATGGACGCCAACCCCTAGGTCAACGACCTACCCCTGGACGCCAACTCCTGATCAACGACAACACCTATGCCGTCAACCAGACCCGAACTTCAATTAGACCCGAAATGTTACACCAATATTTCCAGTTACTCAGTCATCATCAAAAAACATAGCACATTTTGCTTTTGTTTTGAATTTATTTTTATTATGTTTCCCCTTTGACCAGAGTTAGCAATAGTGCCTCATGACATACACGGCACTTCATTCATTATGAAGGTGTGCAGTTTCTCAGCACAAGTGCCATTACTCTGTTGAATTTTAAAAAATTTTTGGAGAGTTTGTGAGATAGAAATCAAATACATCCAATCATCAGTTGCAAACCAAGGAAATGTTTTAAGTTCAAGGCACAAGTTGATGTTTAGTCTAGGAAGAGATCTGAATTTCTGTGGGTTGAAAGATATAGTTGAAAGTTGATTAGTAAAAAATATAATAGATCACTCAAGGGTTCATTTTGAGACTCTAGACTTTTAAATGATGACATCATGCAAGGAATTGATGAGATTCAAGAAAAATTTTGAATTTTGCAAAGTCATGACTTGTGAATTTTCTAGCTCCCCCTGAGATGATGATTTCAATCACTTTTCATCAAAATAAAGATATGTAAATTTTGGAAATCAGAAAAGTTTTCTTCTTAGACAACAAAGACTCCCCCTCAACAATTGCATATCCATTTCTTAGTACTTGGCGGAGACATATACTGTAACGACCCAGAATCCGCATTACCATAACAACCAGTAACCCGAATTCTGACCTGCTAACCCACGAGACAAGCTCGGAAGGGTAGGAAGTAAAAGTCCGAGGAGACTATATGTAAGAAGATACACACCATGCAAAGCTGTAAAATTCCACTATATGAACATATCATTTACATCTCATAGTCTGAGCAAAGTACAGAGCACAGAAGTACAACAAAAAGGTACTACTCACTGCAGCTAGGGAGCACCAACACCGGAGTGGCTAGACTCGCCTGGAACGGGAGTCGACGAAGACCCACCTGTAAGGGAAGGGAGTGAGTCTCAAGAAAAGAGACCCAGTAGGGAAAAGTAACCCCACCGGTAACAGAACTAAAGTGCGGAAAGTAAAACTGAAAGTAAGTACACGTCGCACCACAACACAAACTGTAAACCTCGCGGCTCAGTAACACACACACTCACACACACACAGCAAGTAGGACTCAGCTAGGGTCTGTGGCTCGGCGTCCCGTCACCACAGAGGCTCTCAACCCCAGCCACGTGTGCACACTACAGACGCTCTCTCTCGCGTCTGGTCCACGACCGGTTTTTCCCCTACGCTTGACCCTAGCGGTAGAGAAGGGGCTCCACGGAGACCGGCTCAAAACCACCACAAGGAGTACGCATAGGACAGAGTCGCACTCGACGTCCTGGCTCACTAGCGGAGGATAACCACACGCTAGTCGTCTAGATGGAGTCGCACCCACGCCTAGGTAACACAACAGAAACGGGTACACGGTAACGCAACGCGCGTACAATAGACGAAACACACTCAACGTCTGAAACCCCGTACAGTAAGTAAACACCTCGTGCTACAATCAACTACTCAAATGCACAGGCGGAGTCACACTCTAAGCCTGGCCCACATGAGCTATTAGGGCGGACATCACATGTCAATCGCCTCTAAACACACAACTCAAGTCTGCTGGGACACAGGAGATTAACGGCCACATCGATTGCCGCCAATAAGAGGTAAACGGCACCCCTCATGTCGTTAACAGTAACTAAACGACATTCGACCTTGTCGTTTAAATCACCCCTGAAGATCTCAACGTCAACAGATGTGGACGTTGATATCTTTAGTCCCCTAAACTCAGAACTGAACCGAATCAGTTCAAATGGGCAGAAAAACTCAACAGAATTCCGACTAATGGAGGGAAACACTTCCTCTCATCAATCCACACTACCAGAACATCATAATTAAACATTCTAACACTTAGATTGTCCAATTTACCCTCAATTCCGGCATGATACAACCCAAACCCTAAACCATGATTTGCACACCAATTCACTTAATTGGGCATGCTGGTTTGCTGGGGAAGGTTATAGGGGTTAAGTCCCTACCTCAGAAAGCTTAAACAATCCCCGAACAGCCACTACTCGCGCCGGATTCCCTCGAAGACTCCGCGCGAATCGCACTAAAACCACGCGTTTCCCGCCCGATCAAGCAACGCCACACGATCCAGGGCCTTCCCACGAGCTCAAATCACCCAACAGAAGCTGAGGAAAACAAAGAAAAGCAAAGGTGGAAGAAAGGAGAGGAAAAGAGATGAAGGAACTTTGCTCTCGGGCTGCCCTATTTCAACAGGCCCGACCAGTCGACGTCAACATCTCTGGTCGCCTACTGAACCGCCTACAGACTAACGTCCAGATCCCCTGTCGCTGAGTTCAACATCAAACGTCCACATCGCTGGACGCTGACTCTGACTCAACGGCAAGCCTTGGCCGTCAACCACACAGGGCCTCTAACAGACCCAATAAGGATCCACTAAAGACCCGAGACCTTACATATACTCTCGCATAGTGAAAGTGTCCAGACAAGCGTAACTTGTCCTTCTCCAAATCACCATTTGATATACCAAGAAATTTCAACACAATAAGAGTTGGAGAGTTTATTGTAAAAAGGGGAATAGAATTGAAAGTGAGAGAGATATGAACAATGTAACTCAAGGAAGAAAAGAATTATGAGATGCAAAGAACTACCCCTTAAACAATGCATTACACTCAACCCAAACCTTGAGAGAGATCATGAAGGTGGACATTTACAAAGACCAAGTTCTCTCCTTAAAGATGAAAATCTGTTTTCAGGAAGGGGTTTAGTGAATATGTCTGCAATTTGTTTTTCAGTTTCAATGAAGTGGAGTTCAAAGGATTTCTTGGCAACCTCATCTCTCAAGAAATGATGCCTAATTTCAATGTGTTTTGTTCTGGAGTGCTGAATGAGGTTTTTAGACAAATTTATGGCACTAGTGTTATCACATAGGATGGGTACACACCCTAAATCTTGGTTGTAATCAAGAAGTTGATGTTTCACCCAGAGAATCTGAGTTCCACATCTACCTGCTGCAACATATTCAGCTTCTGCAGTTGACAGAGCAACTGAATGTTGCTTCTTAGAAGCCCAAGAGATAAGGCACCCACCTAGAAATAGACACAAGCCACTTGTGCTTTTTCTATCTAATTTGCACCCAGCATAATCAGCATCACAATAGGCAAACAGATCTAATTTGCAACCAGCAGGATACCAAATACCTAAGTCACATGTTCCAACAAGATATTTGAAGATTCGTTTAACAGCAAGCATGTGACTTTCTTTAGGATTAGATTGGAATCTAGCACATAAACACACACAAAACTGAATATCAGGTCTAGAAGTTGTAAGATAGAGCAGAGAGCCAATCATACCTCTGTAGGCCTTTGGATCTACTGACTTACCAGATGGATCTTCTTCTAGTTTAGCATTAATTGCAATTGGTGTGCTTGAGTGCTTAAGGTTCTGAAAGTCAAACCTCTTTAATAGCTCCTTGACATATTTGGTTTGACTGATGAAGATTCCTTCATGTGTTTGGTTAACCTGCAATCCCAAAAAGAATGTTAAATCTCCCATTAAGCTCATTTCAAATTCATTCTTCATTTGATTTGAAAATTCAGTGCAAAGGCCTTTATTGGTTGATCCAAATATTATGTCATCACCATAAATTTAGACTACAATTATTTGATTTTTAACTGTTTTTGTGAACAATGTTTGATCAACATTACCTCTAGAATATCCTTTTTCAAGTAAAAAGGAACTCAACCGGTCATACCAAGCTCTTGGAGCTTGCTTAAGACCATAGAGAGCCTTATTAAGCTTGAAAACATGGTTAGGATATTTTTCATTTTCATATCCAGGAGGTTGTTCAACAAAAACATTTTCCTTTATATATCCATTTAAGAATGCACTTTTGACATCCATTTGATAGACTTTGAATTTCATGGAGGATGCAAAAGCAAGGAAAATTCTTACAGCTTCTAGTCTAGCTACAGGGGCATATGACTCTTCAAAATCAATTCCAAACTCTTGATTGTACCCCTTTGCAACTAGCCTAGCTTTATTTCTAATTACCTGACCAGATTCATTTAACTTATTTCTGAAAACCCATCTAGTACCAATCACTGCTTGGTCACTAGGTCTAGGTACTAATTCCCATACTTGATTTCTTTCGAATTGATGAAGCTCATCATGCATAGCATTAATCCAATCAGAACTGGATAAGGCTTCATCAATTGACTTAGGTTCAATTTGGGAAATTAGAGCTAGTGGGTCTTCTTCAATATTTTGCAAGAAGGATGATCTGGTCCTAACTCTATCATGCAAGTTGCCAACCACATTATCTAATGGGTGATCTTTTAAAAACCTATGTTCAGAAATTACCTGTTCAGAAGTACCCACTTCTGGGACAATGTTACCTGACCCACTTGGAGATGGTGTGTTCAGGTTCTCTTCACTGTTTTCAAACTCCTCAACAGTTGGTGAAGAGTCCACAATGAATTCATCCTCTTCATTGTCTTGTCTTTCCCTGCAAGATTTAGAATCATTAGTGGAAAATGAATTTTCATCAAAAATAACATGTGGAGATTCTTCAACAGTTTTGGTTTTTAGAATGTACACTTTGAAAGCCCTTGACACTTCAGAATAGCCAAGGAAGATAGCTTCCTGACTCTTAGCATCAAACTTGTCAAGGTTTTCTTTGTTATTATTGTGTACAAAGCATTTGCACCCAAAAGTTTTGAAATAAGAAACAGTTGGCTTTTTGTTTTTCAACAATTCATAGGGGTTTTCTGATCTTTGGTCTGATCAAAGCTCTATTTAGGATATGATTGGCTGTGTTAACAGCTTCAGCCCAGAAGGATTTGGGCAGATTGCTTCCTAAGAGCATGGATCTAGCCATTTCCACAAGAGTTCTATTCTTTCTTTCCACAACTCCATTTTGTTCTGGAGTTCTAGGTGAAGAAAACTTGTGAAATATTTGAAATTCAGCACATAGATCAGAAAAGGATGTGTTATCAAATTCACCCCCATGATCAGTTAAAATGTTTTTGATTTTATATGGATAAGTTGTTAAGATAGTGGTACAGAAATTCCTGAATTCAAGGCAAGTATCACTTTTGTGGGATAGAAAGATAACCCAAGTAAATCTAGTAGTAAAGTACATCAATGATTACAAATCAATATACTCTTGCCACTTAAGCTTAGAACTCTTGTTGGCCCAAAAAGGTCCATGTGAAGAAGTTCTAGTGGCCTAGATGTAAGTACCTCATTGAAGGTTTTAAAAGATTTCCTAGTTTGTTTTCCTTTAGCACATATCTCACAAACTTGATCTTCAACATTAGAAAAAGATTCAGGAAGACCCTTAACCAAGTTCAGTCTTAACAACTTATTCAATGTTCTGAAACTTGCATGGCCAAGTCTTTTGTGCCAAGTCCATGCAATTTCATCTTTATTTGCAACAAAACAAAGATTTTCAGAAAAGTTTTTATTAAGGTTGATCATGTAGACATTGTTTTCTCTTTTTCCAAATTCGTTTTCTCTTTTTCCAAAGAATTTGAGTTTATCAGTTGATGAATCAATTATCTTACAAAAATCAGATTCAAACACAACTTTGTGACCTTTGTCACATAGTTGGCTGATACTGAGCAAATTATAATCAAGACCATCAACTAATAAAACATTATCTACTGAGTTTGAAGAAGTTTGACCAACCTTTCCAGATCCAATGATCTTTCCTTTATTTTTACCTCCAAATGTAACTGACCCTCCCTCCTTTTCAAGCAGGAATGAGAATTTGGCTCTGTCTCCCGTCATGTGTCGTGAACACCCACTGTCAAGAAACATACATTGGTGTTGGGTGCACGACCTTCCTGCAAAATGATCAGTGGAGAGAAGATTTTGGTACCCAAACAGAGTTGGGACCATCAGAATGTTTGAACACTGTCAGTAAATCTTTTCTCACCCAAATTTGACCTGTTTTTGATTTTTGTTTTGTTACATTGGTGTTTTCAGCCTTTTTCTGTTTGTTCTTTCTTTTAGGAATGAAAGCACCAAGATTTTTGTTTTTGGTAGGAGGGGAGTTTTTCATTTGAAAATTGGAGTTCAGATGAGGAGGTGGAATCCAGGGATTTTGTTGGTACATCAAGAAATTTGGATAAAGGAATTGAGGATGATACCAACATGGATTTTCATACCATTGACTCCAAGGATTGGTCCAATCATCTTGAAATGTTGTCTTGGAGGTCCAAGGTTTTTCATGAATTATTTCTTTTGACTTTTTCTTATTTTTCAAATTTTTATTTGAATTTTTGGTTGAGTTGTTTGCAGCTTTTGATGTTGAGCAGGTCGACCTCTCCTGTACTGGTGTCGACATAGCAGCCACAGAAGCCTTGTTCTTGTGGACTGGTGTCGACCTGTCAGGGGACTGTGTCGACCTGATTGTCTTCTTTTGTTTTTGAGTTTTTGCTTTGTTTTGTGTTTTGTTTAAGGTTTTGTTTGCTGTTTGTTGAATTTCTGTGTTCTCAAGATTAGGACCCTTGACAAATTTAATTAGTGGTGCTTTGCCCTTTTTCTCACCAGATTTGTCTTTCATGGGTTTCTTTTTGTTGAATCCTAATCCATGAGAGGTGGTTGTCATGGTGGTTCCTAGCAGTGCCTCTAAGTTATCTTTACCTTTTGTGAAGGTTTGGATAACTTCATCCCTTTCTTTTAGCTGGTTTTTAAGAGTTTCAATTTCTTCAATCTTCTGTTGTTTTTCTTGTTTTTCAATTTCCAGCTTTTCAGTTAAGTTTTTGAATTCTTGGGAGGCCTTTGAGAGGCAAGTTTTAGTTCATCAATAAGGTTCAGGAGATTTTCCTTTTCTTCATGCAATTCTGTTATTTCAGTTTCCAGTTCACAAGTTCTGTTGTTTGAAGATTGGTTATTATAAAGATTTTCAATTTTCTTTTTGATGTGTTTGTTTTCTTTTCTCAATTCAGAGTATTTTTCAACTAATTCTGCATACACATCCTGCCAATCTTCAACAGTAAAGTCTTCAAAAGAAGTATTTACCTTTTCTTCAGAATTGTTGGCCATGAAGCAGACTTCCTCACTCTCAGAGCTTGAGGATTTCTTGTCTTCTTCTTCTTCACTTGAGTCTTCGTCAGACCAAGTGGCTACCATGGCCTTTGGCTTCTTAAATTTCTGGAACTTCTTGTGCTTTTCCTTCTTGTTCTCAGGACACTCTCCCTTCATGTGTCCTGGTTTGTTGCACCTGTAACAGACAATATTTTTGTCAGATTTGTGATTCTTGTTGAAATTAGAAGAGGAAGTGTTTTTCTTACCTGAGAAAAACTTCTTTTTCCCAGACATTTTTCCTTTTCTGTATTTCAAGAATTTTCTGAATTGCCTGGTCATGAGGGCAATTTCATCCTCATTTGACTCAGACTCCTCAGAACTTGTCTTTTCCTGACTTTTATCTTTATTGCTTGAAGAGGCCTTAAGTGCCATAGGCTTGGTCTTAATTATGTGTTCTTCATTTCTCTTTAAGTTGATTTCATATGTCATTAAGGATCCAATCAATTCATCCAAAGAGATTTTGGACAGATCTTTTGAATCTTCAATGACAGTGGCCTTTGTATGCCAAATTGAAGAAAGTGAACGTAAGATTTTTCTTACCAAGTCTGCATCTGTATATTCCTTACCCAAGGCCTTTAATCCATTCACAATCACCATGAACCTGGCAAACATTTCAGAAATATTTTCGTTAGGCTTCATCATGAAAAGTTCATATTCTGAAACTAGAATATTTGCCTTAGTCTCCTTTACTTGTGATGTTCCCTCATAGAGTAATTCGAGTTTATCCCACATCTCTTTGGCAGATTTGCACATTGAGATTCTCGAATACTCCTTGGGATGGACAGCACATTGAATCATGTTCATGGCACTATAATTCAATGTAGCTTTCCTTATTTGTTCCCTAGTCCAGGTGTCTTCTTCTCCCTGGTTTTCATAGGGACCCACTTCCACTACTTTCCAGATCTCATAGTTCTGGGCCCTTAAAAATACTTGCATTCTGTTTTTCCAATAAGAATAGTCCGTCCCATTAAAGAATGGTGGCCTATTTATGGAATGACCCTCAGCTATGAAACCTTTGGAATCCATGACTCTAAAGCAGAAAGAAAATGCTTAGCAAACAAACAGGCAAAAACTCAAACACACAACACTCAGAAACAAAAACTGCTCAGATCAAATCAGATCAAAGTAAACCCTCTCTGATACCAATTGAAGGATCGAAGTGAAGGTGTGGATAAGATCTAGAAGGGGGGGATGAATAGATCTATGCCATTTTCTGCGGAAGCTTAAGCAAATTAAAAACACTTTTGAATCAGAGGCAATTTTATCAGTGAAAAACCACAGATCTGATGAGATTTGAGTGAGTTGGTAAAATAGATGTGAAACAAGTTGATTAAGTGAATATTAACTGATCCTATGCAAGCATCTAACGGATGAAATGATCAAACCACAATTAGACAAATGCACAAGGATTTTTAGGTGGTTCGGAAATCACCCAAGTGATTCCTACATCCACCCCTCACACCCCGTGAGGATTCACTAAAACAACTGGGTAACACACCCACTGGAGCCTGACAACTCCAACACTTGAGAGCTTACAACTCACACACCTTCTAGAGCAAGACTACTCTAGAACAACTGAGCAAGACTGCTCAACACAACCTTGAGTTAGACAACTCAAACTGAGCACAACGGCTCACAACAACCTGAGCACAATGCACACACAACTTGAGCACAATGCTCACATAAGACTTGCTAGACACCAACTAAGACATAGACCTTCTAGCAACAGATCTAGTCGAAAATGAGAGCACTAATGAGAGCTATGCAGAAGCACTTGCATAATCTCAAAAGATATCTCAGAAGAACAGAAGTACAATGAATTGTATTAAATAACTTCGTTCTTAAAGTGTACTCCCTTGTAGAAGCTTGGATTGGGAAGAGGCTTGCAATCTTGAAGTCCAAAACCGATGCTCTGCACTTTGGAGTTGTTGGATCTTCCTTGAGTTCTTCTCCAACGAAGGCTTCTACTGGATCTGCTTCCTTGAGATGCTTCAGAGGTTTCTGCAGGGATCACACTCCAATTCTCACACTTGGATTGGTGAGAATTGGTCTTCTGGAAGCACTTGGAGAGCAGGGGAGGGAGACGACCTCTTGTAGCCGCCAGGAAACTTTCAGGAGGCTCTAAGAGTTGGTTGGGTCTCTTCTGATTTGATGGGGGGCCGATTAGGGACCTTTTATACCCAAAAGATTCCAAAGATACCCTTTAGGTACAAGGGCACACGATTCTAGGTTGATACCCCATCGCCCTAGGCTGACACGTGGCAAACATCCATCTTAGGATGGAATCTTTCCGTAGTGTGTCGACCTGCCCTGGTGGTGGTGTCGACACACTGCCCAGATCTTGAAACAGACTGTTCTGGGAGCTGATCCAGTGTCGACCTGCTTTGGCATTGTGTCGACCTGCTATCCTGGTTCTGAAAATAGCTGTTCTGGGAGCAGGATCCAGTGTCGACCTGCTTTGGCATTGTGTCGACCTGCTATCCTGGTTCTGAAAATAGCTGTTCTGGGAGCAGGATCCAGTGTCGACCTGCCCTGAGAGTGCGTCGACCTGAGTAGTGTAAATCCTGGAATCTGCAACTCGTGTCGACCTGCTTCTGGACTAGTGTCGACACAGTCTAGGCAATTCTTCAGCTTTTTGCCTTTGAGACTGAGGTGTTGTGTCGACACCATTGAGGGGTGTGTCGACACTTCTTTTGCAAAAAGTGTTTGTACCTGAAAATTAAACACATATATCATTAGTTAAATGATTTATCATGAACATAAATGATAAATGTGATTTGAAACATGCTTTTTGAACATTGACTTCAGGTATGATGTTTTTGACATGTTTCATTTACATTGCTTTAAATTCACCTCTTGTCATCATCAAAATAGGAGGGAAATGATATGAATATACACTCAACCCAACAGTCTCCGAGAGTGGTCCCAAGGGAAAGCCCTCTGATGCTCAGTTATGAAACTAGTTGGATGCAGGAGAGTGAAGAGAGGAAAGTGCAAGAGGTAGAGGGTCAGAGAGAGAGAGAGAGAGAGAGAGAGAGAGAGAGAGAGAGAGAGAGAGAGAGAGAGAGAGAGAGAGAGAGAGAGAGAGAGAGAGAGAGAGAGAGAGAGTCTATTTTTTTCACTCCTTGTTGTTGGCGTGCCCAAGCATATGTTGGGGGTTCTCAAGGCATGTTGCTCCTTCTTGTCTGTGTAGACAAGCTATAGGGGAATGATAGAACATGCACCGTGGGAGAGTGGCCGAAGCAATGGGCAGATGAGGGGGCATGCATCGTTCTCGCAACATGGGTAGGATGCAGAGGACACCACGAACTACTCTAAGATAGAGGGAGAGGCATGCTTGGATAGGAACCCGCTCTTGCTACTACAGACATGCGCTGTGTGGCTAGTAGACCATGCCTTAGCGTGGTAGTGACAGATTAGGCAATAGGAGTGGGGCACCTTGCGTCTTGTAGAGGAAGTCCTTAACGTGGCTTGGCGGTCCAAAGACTTGGCTTTGATGAATACTTGGACCATTCAGAGACTGTGGGTCTGGAGCTAAAAAGCTGAAACTTACATGAGCTAAGTCCATCTTGGTCCCTCCATTTGGGTAGCCACTGAAGAGCGGAGCCTTAACTCGACCCAACGTCATTCCCTTACACTGGTGGGGTAGGCAGATGGGCCCTAATGAACCAAGTCAATTTTCCCCACCTCATACTTATTGTTTATCTTGATCAGTACTAAAATTATTTGTCTAAGAACTATTTTGACAAATGACTATTAAAGATGATAATAAGTGGGATTGATAGTAAGAACCAGCAAATAAGAACAACCATCTAGTAAATATTTCTCCAAAAACAATTCAAGATTCTATTCATAAATATTTGAGTTTTTGCATAATATCTTTGTAAATATGGGTTATGCCAAATATACCCTTCACTTTAGCATATTATCAACAATATTCTCCAAATACCTCAGTAGATTACAGTTATACCCCTATAATTTTCTACCATCTAGGGAAAGTGAATATTCAGTGTTTGTGGTAGAAATCATTAAAATACCTTAAATACCTAAAATACCCTCCAAAACTCATCATCCACCTCTTCGGCACTCTCTCAACTCCGGCCACGCCCAACTCACCCCCCTCCACCTCAACATCACGCTCCTCAAGGGTGTTGAACATACCCGATGATCCTCATGGTGAGGTCGTAGCAGGGGATAGGCCTCTCTTTTGACCAACTCAGAGAATGCTCGTATTGTCTCGAGGCTTAGCTCATACTCACTATAGAAGATCTAAAGTCATTTCACACAGTTGTAAGGAAACCTCATTGGGGATGCCGCCTTTGGTGGTATCGGTTGGCCTCACACACGGAGAGATCACTGATAGGGTTCTTACTGCAAAACAACCCGATGAGGCCGATGCCTTCTTCTTCTACCTTGGTTGGAGGGCACAATGGTTGTGGACCTCTCGAGGCTCTTGTCATGTCCCAAGAATTACGCAGCAGATATTAGTTCGAATAATTCGAGACGATATCCCGAGACGTGAACAGTCAGCAAATAAGCCTCTAGCTAGCTAGCACTAAATGTATAACAACATAAATCATCATAGGGCCCAAATATTAAACTCAACTAATCTTTTATTCAAATCTCAACTCAATGTATTCAAAATGGAAACTATTACTGGACTAAGACTCAATAAAAGCAAAAGTACATAATACCTCACTTCCTACTACAAGAATCTAACACTCAAAGCAAACTACTATAACTAGACTCATAGTTGGAACGCTCATCACTCGGACGCATTCCCATCCTCGACTTGCTCCTCCTCTTGAACTTCATAGTCACCTAGATTGGGTAAAAGTAGGGAATGAGCAAACTAGCCCAGTAGGATTTATATCTCAATGTGCGGGCAATGATATAAGTGATTAGCAATTTAGAACTAGGTAAGTACGATGAATGATATGCGAGTACGAATAAAACTTGTTAAACATGATACATGAAATAAGCTAGATAGAGTGATCATGATAGAACAAGATTCTAGAACAAGAGGACAAGATAGAACTAGCAACAGATCACTTTGTACAAGCACGCAAGATTTCACTTGATATCAAGAACGCAAGATAACACTATTTGCAATAAATGCAGGATGGCCATATCACGCAAGCAAGCAAGCACGCATGAGCACGATAATGTAACACTAATCAGGCACGTAGACACTAATGTACACCAAGAAAAGATCCATCAAGAATGTACACCAGGACACGTGTATGTGGTTATTGTATATATCATTCAACACGCACACACGACTCCCAGCGCAGATGCAACGCCAGTAATCATTATACCCCATGGTTAACAGTATATTTATGACTCTCCGTCATTGGGGCTAGACTGGAGCCCTTGGACACTCGCCGTGCCCGGTCAGCATCTCACTTAAATTTTAAATGTAGATACCCACAGTCATTAATAATGGCCAATGAGAGTTTCAATAAGTAAGCATGTGTAATGTCATGTTCATGATGAAGACGGGAACAAGTAATAAGCAATTGAACATGATTTCATGAGCATAACAGTATGATTTATAATTTAGTTCAATCTTTACATTAATGGCTTTAGTCTAGATTGTAAATCACACTCACGAGAACAAGAAGAGAAAGGAAGTGCAAGCTATCTCTAGGGAACTTCAATGGTACAACTAACTCGTCGGCCATGTGGGAATCCATGGTCAGAGGAGATTTACAGAGGCCTTGGGGAAAAGGTCGCTAGTCTACCGATTCGGAATGACCGGTAGAGAGTTTCCAATTTCCCAAGAAAGGGCTGCCTAGACATGTAAGTGTGTAGTGATGTACGCGTGTCTCAATTCACAATCCATCGATTTTAAACTCGTAGAAAACACTTAGCACGATGACATGACATGAAACTATGCACTTAACTAGACATGGATTGCAAGATTTTTAGATAACAATTTATCATTTTAGGAAGCTAGAACTGTACAAAGAGTGAATCAAAAGTTACATGAATGGTCACGTCATTAAGAAAGCAATTAGAATTTTATGTAATTAAAACTTTTAAATGAGTTAACCACTTTTAAGCCATTAAATAACCATCATGTAATGATCAGACCCACGACATGCACTTTACACATTAAATATAATATTAACCAGACCTCGCGTATAGCGGTTAGATTTGCAAGAAAATAAGTGGGGTTTCATGTAAAATCCTGAGGTCACGACGGACCCTTGTACGGGTCACGATGGGGTCAGATCAGAACTTGACAGTGCCTTGTAAGGATCGCGACAGGCTTGTCTGATCAGACAGGCAGTTCGCGACGAGTTCATATGAAGAAGGAGACAGGGCTGTCAGACCCGGAGGTCAGGTCGCGACAACGGTTCTGTCGCGATCAGATCGTGATGAAATTCTTGTCGCGATCTGCCTGAGAACGCGGCCTATCGAGCCGTCGCATTCTCAGGTCCTTGGCCTGCGTCTTCCAGAGAAAGGACAGTGCTTTGGATTGCGGACCAGACTTTCCCTATTTTGACACAGGGTTGTTCTAAAATTAAGAACAAATTGTACAATACATGAAAATAATGAAACCAGTTTTAAACGAACCTAGACATGCAAGGGTGCTTCCAGTAAATCGGAATTAGAAAACAATGATGGTTTCAATAGGATTTAATCAAGTCCAACACAAACGTAAAACCAAGTGCAACCCGAAAACGTAGTGTCATGCAGAGACCCTCTTATCACGCTTATAACTCTCTAATTAATGACATTTAGACAAAACATTCAACACAAGACATGACGAGGACAACTAGTAGAAAAACTTTCATGTTGTGGGTTTGCTCTAATTCAGTCTCAAATCACATGCAACATATAAAGCATGGAAAAAGCCCTAACAGTGCGTGACTTGGGGAAAACGCTTATAATTCAAAATCTACTCATTGAATTCGATGAAACCAGTGGGAAACGAAAGTAAACTTGATGCTCTACACATTGGTATATGATATGTTAAGGTTTGGCCCAAGAAAACCTACCTTCTGGGTTGAAGAAGTCCCATTTTTCCAGAAAACCCATGTTCAGACCACTTGGAGTAAAACGCTTAATACTCCATGTATGCTGCATGGAATTTAGGCATTCCACTTGGGTTAGGATGTAGACTTGACCCTCTTTCCAGGGGTATACGCCTTGCAAGGTTTGGTTTAGATTTTGCCTACCTTTGATCGGCTTCAAGTGGACGGTTTGTGCAGGTCGCAGCAGACGAATAGGGGAAGAAGATGTCCTTCTTGTGGTCGATCCACAGCTCCCCAGCCCCCAAGAGCTCCTCCACATGACCCCAGTAAGTTGTAAACTCATCCCTAGGGTTTGGGTGAAGAGTATTTAAGAAACCAAGGTATTTAGAGTCCTATTGTAACTAGGAAAGAAGGGTTGCAGGATTGGCTTGTGTCTTTCCAAAATTTGAAGATCTCTCCCTCCATTAGAGAGTCTTGGCCATCAAGCAACCTCCATAGGTGGGTATTAAGCTAGTCGTCTCCCTTGTCGCCCTTCATAACCGAGGGTATTAAGCGTGTGATTGCGGCCTGCTGTTCGGAGGGCTCAGGCTTCCCGATCCTGAGATAGCTAGAAGATCGCTTTGAACTCTGAAACTCGTTGGCCACCGAGCCGACCTTAAATGATTCTTTGAAGGGCTTCATGATATTTGAGCTTAGCTGGGGCAAACTATGTGCCCACGTGATATCATACAAATATTTTGCGCTCGGCCTCGTGTGCGGGGGTCTATGATCTGGTTTCGTTGAAGTCGTCAAGGCTGCCCGACCTATTACCACGTTGGTTCTTGCTTTATCCCTTGGTCGGCCCCCGAAACGACCATGGAGGTGGGCTCGACATTCCAACTCGGTTGAGACTGAATAGGTGCTCATGAGATGTCAAGTGAAGGCGACGCTTAATTTCAACTTCTCAATCGTGGCAAAATTATGGGAAGGGGGTTTAGTTGACTGATAACGATATTCGAGGGTGAGTTTGACATGTACCTTAGCTTTGTCCGAGGGTTCTTTGCGATTTGATATCCTGTCCTCGCAGGTGAGTTCATGTAAGCGACCGTAAGAATATCCCAGGTTGGCGACAAAAGCGGCCCGAGCCTTCTTTTCACCCGTTACTAGAGCATGTCATGATCTTTGGTTGGCCCCCGGGTCGACCAGTCGATTGTTTTGGTCGGCCGCCTTGCCGATTGCGGTAAATGCTCCCGGTGCTATTCCGTTGTCTACGCTCGATGGAGTTCATCTGAGAATAGGAGAGGGGAAACCGTACTGACCTTTTGTAACGTTTCCCACAGACGGCACCAATGTTACTGCTATAGTAACATAGGTCAGCTCCTGCCGAGGTGACCACTGAGGCGCTTCTCGCCAGACTGAGCCGAGACGACCAAGCCGGTGAATCCCTTTTGAGGTGCGCTTGGCCGACATATGACGCTGCTTCCGAGCTCACGACCTGACCTGCAAAGCCCGCCGAGTGGGCTCGGCGGGGAGACACTCCGACGCTCAAGTCAGTTGCTAGCCGAGCAGAATGGCCTAGCGTGGGGGGGGGGGGGGATAGCGTACCTTGGCCAGTGGAATGTCTACCCTTTATATAGTGTTAGGACATGTACGTGTGAGCTGGACGAGCCGTCAATCTCACTGGGAGTTACCAAGATTCCCGCCGGATTGGGCGCCGTTACTTCCCTGTCAAACTGCGATGATCGTGGCTACCACCTGTAGACCTGATCGCCGAGATCGTGGTCTTAATGGCCGTGATTTACGGTTCCACAATTCTCGGTTGTTACCTCATTCGTCCGTTGACCCCGTGAGGGCTGTGACGGGGCATGTGAGGACGTCAAGCTCTAGGTCAGCGTGGCCCGAGCTTTGATAACCTGAGGTGCTCAATCAGAGAAAAGCTCTTATTTGAGGGTGTTACAAGACTGCTCGGGCCGAGCTGTAAGGAGGTCCGAGACGCATAAAGAGCATCGCTGATATCATGTAGATAAGATGTCGGACAGTGGCCTGAACGAGGTCGGCTGATCTGAGGTCCCATATGACCTGATGGGAACACCTTGATTAGTTCGGATATCTTGTACCTTCGTCAGTCTCATGGACTCTTCCGAAAGTTCTGGTAACAAGGTCGGCCTCATCCGAGTTCGAGGCCGAGCCGAGAGGAACTGGAGGCGAGCCTATCGGGTGGCTAATACTTGATGTGGAACGTCAAACTCTTCCTTCAGATGTGGTCGGCTGTCTTCAGGGATAGCCGACCTGCTCGAAAACCTCCGTATTAGAAAACAATGATGGTTTCAACAGGCTTTAATGAAGTCCAACACAAACGTAAAACCAAGTGCAACCCAAAAACATAGTGTCATGTAGAGACCCTCTTATCATGCTTATAACTCTCTAACTAATGATATTTAGACAAAACATTCAACACAAGACATGACGAGGACAACTAGTAGAAAAACTTTCATGTTGTGGGTTTGCTCTAATTCGGTCTCAAATCGCATGCAACATATAAAGAACGAAAAAAGCCCTAACAATGTGCGACTTGGGGAAAACGCTTATAATTCAAAATCTACTCATTGAAATTCGATGAAACCAGTGGGAAACGAAAGTTAACTTGATGCTCTACACATTGGTATATGATATGTTAAGGTTTGGCCCGAGAAAACCTACCTTCTGGGTTGAAGAAGTCCCATTTTTCCAGAAAACCGATGTTCAGACCACTTGGAGGAAACCGCTTAATACTCCGTGTATACTGCATGTAATTTAGGCATTCCACTTGGGTTAGGACGTAGACTTGACCCTCTTTCCAGGGGTATAAGCCTTGCAAGGTTTGGTTTAGATTTGGCCTACCTTTGATCGGCTTCAAGTGGACGGTTTGTGCAGGTCGCAGCAGACGAACGGGGGAAGAAGATGTCCTTCTTGTGGTCGATCCACAGCTCCCCAGCCCCCAGGAGCTCCTCCACACGACCCCAGCAAGTTTTAAACTCGTCCCTAGGGTTTGGGTGAAGAGTATTTAAGCAACCAAGGTATTTAGGAGTCCTATTGTAACTAGGAAAGAAGGGTTGCGGGATTGGCTTGTGTCTTTCCAAAATTTGAAGATCTCTCCCTCCATTAGAGAGTCTTGGCCATCAAGAAACCTCCATGGATGGGTAGGCACGAATTTGGGTTGCCAAGAGTGCAAGATCTCTTCCCAATTCAACTCTAATTGCCTCTTTTCAATTTCAGCTAATTTAAGCTACAAATTTCCATGCATTTTCTAAGCTTCATTTGATTTTTGGGTCATATGTGGTCCATTGGCCCAATTAAGATATTGGGTCATTAATATATAATGTTGGGAGTCTCTCCAACACTTTTATGAAATTTTTGGTTGCATCATATTTTCGTGTTAACGGTTTTCCGACTTGTTTCCTAATTTGGATAATCGGTCACAATAACTCTTAAACCTAGTCCAAATGATTTTTATTGACCCAAATTTCTTGATGGGTCATTAGATGATATTATTTTAAGTCCGTAAGTGATTTTAATTTAATTTTCTGACTCATCCAATTACGCGTGATAATGATTTTTTGACTTATTCATGAATTACGATAATAAGTCGCGAAACACTTTAAACTTGTCTAATCGATTTTTCTTGGCACAAATTTCCTTGTGGAACATTTAGTAATAATGTTTGGGGTTGATTTATAATTTTTACGGATTTGTACGATGTGTTTTAGCATATACGATAATGATTTGTATGTTTTAAATACTTTGATATTATGGAAATTATTTATTTCCATTTATTTGAATTTTTATATAGTTAAAATTTCCAGGGTGCTACACCCTCCCCCACTTAAGAGAATTTGGTCCCCAAATTCATGTATAATAAGTTATTGTACAAGTGAGGTGTACTTACTTGTGAATAGCTCCGGGTATCTTTTGCGCATTGCTTCCTCGGTTTCCCACGTGTCATCTTCATCCATGCGTTGATTCCATCTAACCCTTACTAGTGGGATGACCTTGTTCCTTAGTTGGCGCCGTTCCCAGTCCACGATCTTAACTGGCTTCTCTTGATAGGTTCCGTCTTTGTTGAATTCCAAGAGTTCATATTCTATGACATGCCACGAATCTCGTACATACTTTTTCAACATGGATATGTGGAACACACTGTGTATTCCATCCATTTGTGGTGGTAAAGCGAGACGATATGCCACTTCGCCGACTCTTTCAAGGATTTCGAAAGGCCTGACAAACCTTGGTGACAACTTGCCTTTAATGCCAAAATGCCTGATCCCACGGCCTGGAGACACTTTTAAGAATACATGCTCCCCAACCTGAAACTCCAAGTCTCTTCTTCTATTATCTGCATATGCCTTTTGTCTTTGCTGTGCCACTGCCATTCTTTCTTTAATAAGCTTTACCTTCTCTGTGGTTTCCCTTATCATCTCTGGTCCTAGCATTTGTTTTTCGCCAACTTCATACCAGTATATTGGAGATCGGAAACTCCTGCCATAGAGTGCTTCAAATGGTGCCATTTGAATGCTAGCTTGATAGCTATTATTGTAGGCGAACTCCACGAGAGGTAAGTGTTCATGCCAGCTACCTCCAAAATCTAGGACACATGCTCTAAGCATATCTTCAATCACTTGGTTGGTTCTCTCCGTCTGACCATCTGTCTGTGGATGGAAAGCCGTGCTAAAGTTTAGTTTAGATCCCAAGGAGTAATGCAGTCCTTTCCAAAAGTGGGATGTAAACCTAGGGTCTCTATCAGACACGATAGACATCGGTACTCCATATAATCTGACTATTTCCTTCACATACAATGTAGCCAGAACATCTACTGACCACTTATTCTTCACTGGCAAGAAGTGAGCTGACTTAGTTAAGCGGTCGACTATAACCCAGATACCATCGAATCCACCTCTAGATTTGGGTAGTCCGAAAATAAAGTCCATCCCTATGCCTTCCCACTTCCATGCCGGGATTTCTAGGGGTTTGAGTTTACCTGCAGGTCGCAAGTGTTCTGCCTTGACCCTTTGACATGTTAATCATTGGGCGACATATTCCGCCACCTCTCTCTTCATATTAGGCCACCAAAAGCTTCTTTTCAAATCTTGATACATTTTGGTAGTTCCAGGATAAATGGTATACCTGGTCTTGTGAGCCTCATCTATGATCATTTTCTTTGTCTCCGCATGGTCGGGTACACAGACTCGATCCCGAAACAATAGTCTTCCATCTTCAGTTAATGAGAAATCTGGCCTCTGGTCTAGATTAGCCTTAATCTCCACAAGTACAGGGTCATTGTCTTGGAGTGTTGTGATGTCCTCCAATAGTGTAGGTTGTGCTCTAACACTAGCAACAAGGCATCCCTTCTCTTTGATGTCAGCATCAATATTTAACTTGGCGAAGTCCTCTAACAACTTCCATTCATCCACCATTAAACTTGACAATGTGATCATTGGCTTTCTACTTAGGGCATCTACCACAACATTTGCTTTTCCTGGATGATATTGGATCGTGAAGTCGAAGTCTTTGAGATACTCCAACCACCTCCGCTATCTCATATTCAAGTCCTACTGAGAAAACAAATACTTCAAGATTTTATGGTCAGAAAACACAATGAATTTCTCACCATATAGATAATGACGCCATATCTTCAAGGCGAAGACTACATCAGCTAGCTCCAGATCGTGTACAGGATAATTGTCCTCGTGCTTCTTCAATTGTCTAGACACGTAGCATATAACTTTCCCATTTTGCATCAGCACACAGCCTAGGCCGATCCCCGGATGCATCGGTGTATACTTCAAAACTACCCCCAGCAACTGGTAGTGTCAGTACGGGTGCCGAGGTAAGGTGCTCTTTCAATGCCTTGAAACTTTCTTCACATTCATCAGTCCATGCAAAAAGATTCTCCTTCCTGGTAAGCCTGGTCAATGGTACAACTATCTTTGAGAAATCTTTAATGAAGCGACGATAATAACCGGCTAAACCCAGAAAGCTCCTTATCTCCGACACAGTTGTCGGCCTTTCCCAGTTCTTTACCGCCTCCACCTTAGATGGATCCACAGAGATTCCCTCCTTGGATATGATGTGACCAAGGAAAGACACTTCCTCCATCCAGAATTCACACTTACTAAGTTTAGCATAGAGTTGATTATCTCTGAGCACTTGCAGAGCAACCTTTAAGTGTTCCTTATGTTCTTCTTTGGATTTGGAGTAAATAAGGATGTCGTCAATGAACACCACTATAAACTGGTACAAGTATGGCCTATAAATATTGTTCATAAGTTGCATGAAAGCCGCTGGAGCATTTGTTAAACCAAACGGCATGACCACGAACTCATAGTGACCATATCTACTCCGGAATGCAGACTTGTGAATATCCTCCTCCTTTATTCTTAGTTGATGGTAGCCTGATCTTAGATCTATCTTGGAGAAATATTGTGCACCAGAGATCTGGTCAAACAGCTTGTCGATGCGGGGCAGTGGATACTTATTCTTTATTGTCAACTGGTTTAACTGACGGTAATCAATGCATAGCCTCATTGTCCCGTCCTTCTTTCTGAAAAATAGCACTGGTGCTCCCCACGGGGATGTGCTAGGCCCGATAAAACCCTGATCTAGCAATTCTTGGATCTGTCTTTTCAACTCCTGCAATTCAACATGGGACATGTGATACAGAGCTTTTGAAACAGGGGCTGCCCCAGGGAGTAACTCAATGGTGAAGTTTATCTCCCGCTCAGGTGGTTTGCCAGGTAATTCCTCTGGAAATACATCAGGATAGTCCCTGGCTATTGGAATGTCTTCTAGGGTTGGTTTCTTCTTTTCAGTTGCCAAGACGGAAACTAGGAAAGCATCACAACCCTGGTTGATCAGCTTAGAAGCCTTTAAGGAGGATATCAAGATAGGGTGTTTGTGATAACGGGTGCCAAGTAGCGATAGAGTTGGAAAGTTTGGTCTTTTAAAAGTGACCCTCCTATGGAGACAGTTTACATCGGCATCATATTCAATTAGCCAATCGACACCCAAAATGGCATCATAACCCTTCATGTCCAAATAGATAAGGTCGGCAGGGAGATTGTGTCCTCCAATTATAGTTTCACATTTCGACAAGTAGTGAGTGAGTTCAGATTCTGAGCCTAGTGGAGAGGCTACAGTGATCTTGGATTTCAAGGGTACAGGTTTGATAGGTAGAGTTACAGCAAATGTGGTGGAAACAAATGAATATGCAGCTCCCGTATCAATAAGCACAAATGTAGGTTACGAGTGTATGAAAATGGTACCTTCCACCATACCCCCTTCCTCGGGTAGGTCAGCTTCTATGACAGCATTAAGGCGTCCCTGACGCTGTGGTACATTCTGAGCTCTACCTGGCTGGTCCTTCAGCATAGGACAATCAGGAATACGGTGTTCACGACCTCCGCATTTCAAGCACGCCCCGAGCTTCTTCTAGCATTCTTCAGCTCGGTGCCCCGGTTTATCACAGAATTTGCAGTTTTCAGCCAACTGCCTACCTTCCACTTTGACTCTCTTGTCTCCAGCAACATCTCTTCCGGCATTCGACCTCTTGTTGTTGTTGTTGACGTTGTTGTTACGAAAAGTTGGAGTAATATTAGGTGCTCCCTTCTTGACGAAGACCGGCTTGGAGTTGTCCTTGCCTCTCATGCCCTCTACTTTGGCCATGGTGTCTTCTACCAGCTGAGCTCTTTGGACCATCTCAGTGTAAGTTTGAATGTTGTGTGGTCCGAGCCTTTCAATGAACATGGGCCTGAGCCCATCCATGAACCGATTTGCCTTAAGTCTTTCAGTTCCCACCAAGTGTGGGGCATACACAGCAAGACGTGTGAACTGAGCCTCATACACAGCCACGGACATTCCTTTCTGCTTCAGTGCGTCAAACTCCGCTACCTTCTTCTCCTTGACTCTCTCAGAGAAATACTTTCCCGAAATATCTCCAGGAATCTAGCCCACTCCAATTCGCCAACATTAGGCAGGTGGGCCGATGTGGCCTTCCACCATGCTCGGGCATCCTTAGTGAATTGAAAAGTGGCCAGTACCACTTTTTCCCTATTAGTGCATTGCATGACTTGGAAGATCCTTTCTATCACCTCCTGCTAGTTCTCTACTTCGTCCGGATCAGGGGATCCCGAGAAACGAGGAGGGTTCAAACTCCTAAAATTGAGGTGCAGATCACCGACTCCGTTTCTAACTGCAGCAGCCTGATTTCCAGCCTGAACCACATTTTGCAGGGCCTGAGTCAATCCAGCTACTGTTTCTTGCATAGCTTGCCATTGGTTGCGAGCCATTGCGATTGAGTGAGAGAGTTATGAGGGTTCCTGAGAAGAGGATGGAAATCAATTAATGTCTCTAGATACATTATAAGAGTCAATGGGTAGGAGTGTTTTGTTCATTCTATCATATTCCCAGTCTCTACCCATTCTCACCAGGTACTGTATTTAATTTCCATGACCTAGGTTCCATAGGTATCTCCTATTCCTGAGACATATATCCTATTTGATATTCCTAGGCTCTGATACCACTAAACTGTCACGTCTCAAGAATTACGCAGCGGATATTAGTTCGAATAATTCGAGACGATATCCCGAAACTTGAACAGTCGGCAAATAAGCCTCTAGCTAGCACGCACTAAATGTATAACAACATACATCATCATAGGGCCCAAATATTAAACTCAACTAATCTTTTATTCAAATCTCAACTCAATGTATTCAAAATGAAAACTATTACAGGACTAAGACTCAATAAAAGTAAAAGTACATAATACCTCACTTCCTACTACAAGAATCTAACACTCAAAGCAAACTACTATAACTAGACTCATAGTTGGAACGCTCATCACTCGGACGCATTCCCATCCTCGACTTGCTCCTCCTCTTGAACTTCATAGTCACCTAGATTGGGTAAAAGTAGGGAATGAGCAAAGTAGCACAGTAGGATTTATATCTCAATGTGCGGGCAATGATATAAGTGATTAGAAATTTAGAACTAGGTAAGTACGATGAATGATATGCAAGTACGAATAAAACTCGTTAAACATGATACATGAAACAAGCTAGATAGAGTGATCATGATAGAACAAGATGACAAGATAGAACTAGTAACATATCACTTTGTACAAACACACAAGATTTCACTTGATGTCAAGAACGCAAGATATCACTATTTGTAATAAATGCAGGATGACCATATCACACAAGCAAGCAAGCACGCATGAGCACGATAATGTAACACTAATCAGGCACGTAGACACTAATGTACACCAAGAAAAGATCCATCAAGAATGTACACCAGGACACGTGTATGTGGTTATTGTATCTATCATTCAACACGCACGCACGACTCCCAGCGCAGATGCAACGCCAGTAATCATTATACCCCATGGTTAACAGTATATTTATGACTCTCCATCATTGGGGCTAGACTGGAGCCCTTGGACACTCGCCGTGCCCGGTCAGCATCTCACTTAAATTTTAAATGTAGATACCCACAGTCATTAATAATGGCCAATGAGAGTTTCAATAAGTAAGCATGTGTAATGTCATGTTCATGATAATGACGGGAACAAGTAATAAGCAATTGAACATGATTTCATGAGCATAACGGTACGATTTATAATTTAGTTCAATCTTTACATTAATGGCTTTAGTCTAGATTGTAAATCACACTCACGAGAACAAGAAGAGAAAGGAAGTGCACGCTATCTCTAGGGAACTTCAATGGTACAACCAACTCGTCGGCCATGTGGGAATCCATAGTCAGAGAAGATTTATGGAGGCCTTGGAGAAAAGGTCGCTAGTCTACCGATTCGGAATGACCGGTAGAGAGTTTCCAATTTCCCAAGAAAGGGCTGCCTAGACATGTAAGTGTGTAGTGATGTACGCGTGTCTCAATTCACAATCCATCAATTTTAAACTCGCGGAAAACACTTAGCATGATGACATGACTTGAAACTATGCACTTAACTAGACATGGATTGCAAGATTTTTAGATAACAATTTATCATTTTAGGAAGCTAGAACTGTATAAAGAGTGAATCAAAAGTTACATGAATGGTCATGTCATTAAGAAAGTAATTAGAATTTTATGTAATTAAAACTTTTAAATGGGTTAACCACTTTTAAGCCATTAAATAACCATCATGTAATGGTCAGACCCAAGACATGCACTTTACACATTAAATATAATATTAACCAGACCTTGGGTATAGCGGTTAGATTTGCAAGAAAATAAGTGGGGTTTCGTGTAAAATCCTGAGGTTGCGACGGACCCTTGTACGGGTCGCGACGGGGTCAGATCAGAATGCGACAGTGCCTTGTAAGGATCGCGACAGGCTTATCTGATCAGGCAGGCAGTTTGCGACAGGTTCATATGAAGAAGGCGACAGGGCTGTCAGACTCGGAGGTCAGGTCGCGACGGCGGTTCTGTCGCGATCAGATCACGACAGAATTCTTGTCGTGATCTGCCTGAGAACGCGGCCTATCGAGCCGTCGCCTTCTCAGGTCCTTGGCCTGCATCTGCCAGAGAAAGGACAGTGCTTTGGATTGCAGACCAGACTTTCCCTGTTTTGACATAGGGTTGTTCTAAAATTAAGAACAAATTGTATAGTGCATGAAAAATAACGAAACTAGTTTTAAACCAACATAGACATGCAAGGGTGCTTCTAGTAAATCAGAATTAGAAAACAATGATGGTTTCAATAGGCTTTAATCAAGTCCAACACAAACGTAAAGCCAAGTGCAACCCGAAAACGTAGTGTCATGAAGAGACCCTCTTATCATGCTTATAACTCTCTAACTAATGACATTTAGACAAAATGTTCAACACAAGACATGACGAGCACAACTAGTAGAAAAACGTACATGTTGTGGGTTTGCTCTAATTCGATCTCAAATCGCCTGCAACATATATAGAACGGAAAAAGCCCTAACAGTGCCCGACTTGGGGAAAACGCTTATAATTCAAAATCTACTCATTGTCGATGAAACTAGTGGGAAACGAAGGTTAACTTGATGCTCTACACATTGGTATAGGATATGTTAAGGTTTGGCCCGAGAAAACCTACCTTCTGGGTTGAAGAAGTCCTATTTTTCCAGAAAACCCGTGTTCAGACCACTTGGAGGAAAATGCTTAATAGTCCGTGTATACTGCATGGAATTTAGGCATTCTACTTGGGTTAGGACGTAGACTTGACCCTCTTTCCAGGGGTATAAGCCTTGCAAGGTTTGGTTTATATTTGGCCTACCTTTGATCGGCTTCAAGTGGACGGTTTGTGCAGGTCGCAGCAGATGAATGGGGGAAGAAGATGTCCTTCTTGTGGTCGATCCACAGCTCCCCAGCCCCCAAGAGCTCCTCCACACGACCCCAGAAAGTTGTAAACTCGTCCCTAGGGTTTGGGTGAAGAGTATTTGAGAAACCAAGGTATTTAGGAGTCCTATTGTAACTTGGAAAGAAGGGTTGCGGGATTGGCTTGTGTCTTTCCAAAATTTGAAGATCTCTCCTCCATTAGAGAGTCTTGGCCATCAAGAAACCTCCATGGGTGGGTAGGCATGAATTTGGGTTGCCAAGAGTGCAAGATCTCTTCCCAATTCAACTATAATTGCCTCTTTTCAATTTCAGCTAATTTAAGCTACGAATTTCCATGCATTTTCTAGCTTCATTTGATTTTTGGGTCACATGTGGTCCATTGGCCCAATTAAGATGTTGGGTCATTAATATATAATGTTGGGAGTCTCTCCAACACTTTTATGAAATTTTTGGTTGCATCGTATTTTCGTGTTAACGGTTTTCCGACTTGTTTCCTAATTTGGATAATCGGTCACAATAACTCTTAAACTTAGTCCAAATGATTTTTATTGACCGAAATTTCTTGATGGGTCATTAGAGGATATTATTTTAAGTCCGTAAATAATTTGCATTTAATTTCTGACTCATCCAAGTACGCGTGATAATGATTTTTCGACTTATTCATGAATTACGATAATAAGTCGCGAAACACTTTAAACTTGGTTAATCCGATTTTTCTTGGCACAAATTTCCTTGTGGAACATTTAGTAATAATGTTTGGGGTTGATTTATAATTGTTACGAATTTGTCTGATGTGTTTTAGCACATACGATAATGATTCGTATGTTTTAAATACTTTGATATTATGGAAATTATTTATTTCCATTTATTTAAATTTTTATATAGTTAAAATTTTCGGGGTGCTACACTCTTGTTTTAGTGGGCCCCCTCCTCGCCTGCCATCGACGCGACGATGACCTATTGAGAAACAGCAACTATATGCCACCCACTGTCGGTGCATCTTGATCTGCTGTTGGTGCCGCCGACGCACTCTCTAGTGTGGGATTCCATTCAGATCCTGGAAAATCTTGTCTCCCTCCTCCCCCTCCTCCTCTATGACTATTACGATGCAGGCATCATCCCCGTGCTCCTCCCTCTCCCTCTCTCCTTCCCGTGTGATCCTATAAAACTTCCAGATTTGTAGGCACGGGTCAAAACCAGAAGAGGGGGGGGGGGGGGGGGCAAGGGCCTTGCTAAAAAAATAGGTGGCAGAAGACAAGATGAAGACGACAATAAATTCCCTTATAGATTCCTTAGGCTACGATGATTACTCTCATGTTTCTCGCATGAACGAGGAAGAAGAGCTTAAGGAGAACGATGCTAGCACTCGCAGTCACATTGAAATGCATTAGAGAGAGAAAGATGGGAGAGAAAGATAGGTTAGAGAGAGACTGAGATTGTAGATGTTGTCTAGATTGTAGATGTTGTCTTTTTTATTGATGATAGGTTAATAATTCATCTCCTTAATCCGAGCTTAACTTGGATCAAATTGATGGGAGTGATGATAGAAGTATAATCACAATCTATTGAAATATTTGGAGAATATTATTGATACTGTGTTAAAATAAGGGATATATTTTGTCATGCCCCGACGCAGAATATCGAAACGTAAGGCAGTTAATATAGCGCAAGTATAGAGCGAAATAAACATCAAACCACTGCACAGTGCACAGTTTGAATAATACGAAACCAACTATATTTCATTATTCCTTCCACTAAGTCTATTACATTCACTAATTCAGAGCCATAACTATAGGCCCAGAGAACTTCATCATACTTAAATAAAACAACTAACTATACTAAACTCTAAAAGAACATGACGATATTCAGGTCACTCTTGAACTCGCTCGTCCCCATCCTTAAGAGTGTGGTCCTCATAATCATATTCACCTAAAGACATATCACAATTTATGCAGGGTGAGCGATAACGCTTAGTAGGACTTAATATCTCATAGACTTGTATGTTTTAAATAATTAATTGTATTAAAAAGTAGAGAAACTAATGGTAGAGAGAGTCAGGTAATGTCGAAGAGTAATTGCATAAATAGCATAGTATAGATAGCACGTGTTTCAAGTATAGCACAAGAGCAAGATGGCCATAGCACAAAATAGCACATAGCACAACGAGTCAAGTATAGCACTTGATTGTCACTAGATAGTCGAGATAGATAACATGTAGCACCCTTGATTTTTAAAATCAAGAAAAATAAAATTTTATTATTTAATAAATGAGATAAATCGATTTAATTAGAATAAAGGGAGAATAAATAGAAATTGAATGAAATAAAAAGAATTTAATGAATAACCCATTAAGCTAAATTAGTTGTGGGTTAAACAAATGGTGTAAATCAAATAGATTGGGCCCAATAGGATGAAGCCCATCTTGGGAGGAGATGTATTTAAGTGAAATTCGTATCTAATTAATTAGTAAATGGTAAAAGGCTAAGATAAACACTAAATAAGTCATGTTTATCCTAAAAAGGAGTCCTATACTTACTCTAACCCTCTACCGACGAAATTAGATCTGTTCCTAACCTTATTAAGTGAATAAATGACAGAAAGTGGGAGAGAAATATGGAAATTGAAATTTTTAATAGGAGGAAGGAGTCTTAGATGGAAAGGACTCTATTAGCAAGCTTAAACACCAAAAACTCATCCCTAGCAACCTATTTTCGTAGCTAGAACTTTGGAGAACGAGGAGAACGGTTGGAGACAAAGGAGCAAGGAGGAGGAGGCTTGAACAAGGAGGATTTTTCTGAGTTTCGTCATTCAAACTAGGGTTTTCTTACTCCACGAAAAAGGTAGGCAATCTCTCAAGCAAAAATCGTGTAAAAATTATCCTAGGTAGCCTTCATGTACCTCTTCAAAAGCCCTATTCGTTGTCTTCCGCTCATCCATTTGAGCGAATTAATTCATGAAATCCTGCTATTACTTGACCCTTCATGTTTGCTTGTGAACCCCGTTTCTACTTGACTTCAGATCATGATAAAATTATCATAAATACTACATCTTGTTCGCTTTTGAACGCCCTTGGTTTCGGAATTTTTCATCATGTATTCATCTCAAATTAATTCATTGAACCCTGACTGCGCATCTTTATGTCACCAAAACATAACCTGATCAATGCATGTCTAAACCTTGTCTATTTTCAAATTAATCGTGCATGTTGATAGACCTATATATCTACTTTCGTTTAAAACTAGTTTCGTGCTTTTTGGATCACCGTGCTATTTTATATGGAATTTAGAACATCCATGTATCACAGAGGACTCGCCCTGGGAAAAAGGGAAAAAGGTCAAACCCACCTGTTATCGCGACGGTGCGATCCGCCGCGATATCAGTGGGGTCGCGCCGGCCATTGACGTCGCGTCAAGAACGCGGCGGCATAAGCCGCCGCGATTCATACCAGACCGAGCCAGACCGGCCAGGCCCCGTGTCGCGCCCGACCGCCCCGTCGCGACTAGAATTGCGACGGGTAAGTTTGCCGTGTTTTCAAGATTTCGACCAGAATTGAAAAATTGTGCATATGCCCTACTGTTTAAGCTTTATATTCCTTAATTAGCCATGATTAACCCATGTTATAGTTAATTCGACTTGGTAAATTAATAAATGACATTAATGATCTAAATTTAATTATTTAAAATGACATTGCACGACTTGTCATATCCTCAAGATTTCTTTACACTCACACACACATAACATTATAATTACCATCTGACCCTGATAAGTTATGCAATAATATATTTGGTAAATTAGCGAAATAAATGACTAAATTACCCTATTTTATTAAATACAATTGTTTTCGTTTTATACGAGCATTTTAAATACCGTTATCGTTTTCCCTCGGCTTCGAGCACTCGAGGCACGACGGACCCGTTTTCTACACACTTTTCTCTTGACTTGGACCACCTCTCCACCGGGAATACTCTCAACTGGACTAGGGAATCCTTGTCAAGACCTCCGTAAGTTTTCTTGGCTTTGGCGCACGTCCTTAGTCAACGAGCTGGTTGTACCCCAAATCCCGATACACATTAGGGATCAGTACGATCCATGTCTTAGTGTTTTTCCTTCTCGTCTCGGAATCACTCCGAACCAATTGGCCGTGTTCACGACACGGCTAAGTGGGCGGTTGTGACTTCTACCAGACTGCCGGCACCCGACCTGGTGCTGTGCAACCGTTACTATCGAAATTTCACATATTTTACAGAATTGTCCCTATCTCATCTAAATGTCCATATCCTCTTATCTGTTCACGTTCTCTCTACACTCTCATCTATCTCGTCTAGTACTCTCTTATCTCTTCTTGGTACTCTATTGGCCATTCGTGTGATTGTATAAGATAAGAAGAATGACTAATGCCAGCGCAATAGGGCCCGATCAGGTCCTGGGAGGAGCGCCCGAAAAGTGCCAGTGCCCATGGGAGTTAAAATGATCAAGGATGTGTTACGGCATGCATCCATCCAGTTTACTATCTAGATTAATCTATGACAATCAAAGTGCAATATCTACAAGTGCAAGCGTGATCGTTACTAGTGCACCGTTGTGCAATTTACATGTTATATCGTTACATGGCCATTCTATTATCGTTCTCGTTGTACTATTTTCCCTGTGTCAGTTGCAATTGTTCTCTCGTTATCGTGACATGCTCTACATGACTTTACTCTCTAGTTAACCTGCCTTTAAGACATTAACTATTTAAAGCATGCTTGTGTTCATGAGATATTAAGTCCTACTGGGCGTTATTCGCTCATCCTACGTATTTATTTAATGTGTTTCAGGTGAGTCGGATCATGACCACACTCACGAGGATGGGACCGATGAGGAGACTCAAGAGTGACCATTCAGCAACCAGTGCTATCTAGTAGTAGTCTGTTAGTATAGTTATGAGTTAGTGAGTCAGTTAGTCATAATGTAATAGTTTGATTTTGAATAAAGTACTCTGGACCCTAGTTTTGGCTCTGATACGTTGATGTATTAGTCAGTTTATGAAGATGATGAGTTATTAGTGAATGTAATAGAGATTGTTGGATTATTAATGAGATATAGGTTGTTTGGTATCATTTCCATTTGTGTAATGGTTTGTTATTTATTTCTCGCTCTGTACTATTTAATAACTGTAATCCCGCTCCGATATTCTGTGTCAGGGCGTTACAGTTTTGTGGTATCAGAGCCTAGGTTATTCTTAAGTATAGGATGATCTAGGTTTGACCTGCCTTGACTTAGAGTCTAAATTCCATATCTATGTGAGATGGGTAGGACTGTGGGTAATAAGATAAAATGGATATACACACGCACAAACTTAGTGCAAACCTAACGACTTACATTTTAAATTCTCTTTTGAAGGAATTTAAACAATGGCAGCGGAGCGTGCTTAACTCCGTGACATGCAACACACGATTCAACAACTCACTCAAGCTTTACTTCAGGCTGCTGGAGCCAACAACAATAATAACAACAACCGAGCAGCTGGTGATTTACATAGAAATTTCCGCAACCTGAATCCACCTCGATTCAGTGGTACCACAGACCCTGATGAGGCCGAGAACTGGCTCAAGGAGATTGAGCGTATCTTCCGCGTCATGCAATGCGCGGATGGGGACAAAATATTGTTAGCTACATTTCAGTTAGAGAGGGACGCCCGTGCGTGGTGGGAGTCCATTGAGGCAACTAGAGCAGATGCACAATTCACATGGGAGGAGTTTAAGGATCACTTTAACTCCAAATATTTATCTGAGAGGGTCCAAGAAAGGAAAGCATCTGAATATGCCGCTCTGAAGCAGAGAAACCTGACTGTTGCTGAGTATGAGGCTCAGTTCTCCCGATTGGCGCGCTATGCCAATCATCTGGTGAGCACGGAGAAGATGAAGGTGAAAAGGTTTCTTAATGGGCTCAGGCCCGCATACATTACACAGTTGGCACCCATGGACATTCAAACTTATCCGGAAATGGTCAGAAGAGCACAGTTACTGGAGGATGCGACCGAGTTCACTGATCGCATCAAGGACAGAATGTTCAAGAAAGAGCAAACTTCCGGAGCACCGAGCAAGCCTACTAACGGAAAGAAAAGGCCGTTAAGTATAACTGACGGGCCAAGCCAGGAGCGGAAGCCCAAAGTCCCCACCACTACTGCTCCGAACAACAAGCCCAGATGCAAACATTGTGACAAGCTTGGTCACACGACAGAAGAATGCTGGATGAAGGTAGGTGCATTCCTTCGTTGTGGGAGTCGAGAGCATCGGATTCCCGAATGCCCATTACTGAGGGAGAATAAGAAGCGTCCTGCGGGACCAAAGAAGCCAGGCAGACTCCAATCCCTGCAAGAGGTAGAGACCACCGAGGAAGGTGGAGTTGTGGAAGGTACACTACCAGTCTTTTATCAATCAGCTTTTGTTTTGTTTGATACTGGCGCAACACATTCGTTCATATCACAAGTATTTGCTGATACCTTAAATGAGAAACCTGCATCTATGACATTTGAATTACCTGTCACAACACCACTAGGAGAAAGGGCTCAATTGAATAAATATTATCCATTGGCTGATGTTAAGATTGGTGAACTTAATCTCAGAGCTGACTTGATCTGTATGCCCATGGAGGGCTACGATGTCATTCTGGGAGCCGATTGGCTATCCACGTATGGGGCTATCGTGGATTGTAGAAGAGGCAAAGTTTCCTTTAGTGAATTCCCTAAGCTGATCTTCACAGGACGTAGGCACAAGAGACACTTGTCCCTCGTCTCTGCTATAAAGGCACGGAACATGATAAGGAAAGGGAGTATGGCATTTCTTGCCGCCATCGTAGTTGAAAAGAAAGCAGTTAAGATATCAGACATCCACATAGTGCAAGAATACCCTGATGTGTTTCCCGATGAGCTACCAGGCATTCCACCTGAGAGAGATGTTAATTTCTCAATTGATCTCGTACCTGGAGCTGCACCGGTTTCACGCCAACCCTACAGGATGTCCCCTGCGGAATTGAAAGAGTTGAAAGAGCAACTGATGAAACTTCTAGAAAAGGGTTTCATTAGGCCAAGTACTTCTCCTTGGGGAGCACCAGTGTTGTTCGTCAAGAAGAAGGATGGATCCATGAGATTATGCATCGATTACAGGCAGTTGAGCAATCTCACTATCAAGAACAAGTGTGAATTCTAGCTCGAGGAGGTGTCATTTCTGGGTCATGTTATTTCCAAGGACGGTATCGTTGTCGACCCTTCCAAGGTAGAAGCCGTGCTCAACTGGGAAAGGCCGACCAATGTCACAGAAATCAGGAGCTTTCTTGGACTGGCTGGATATTACAGACGGTTCATAAAAGATTTCTCCAAGATAGCTGTACCTCTTACGCGTCTTACGCGGAAAGAGAATCCCTATGTCTGGAGCAAGGAGTGCGAGAAGAGCTTCCAGACACTGAAGCAGTTGTTGACGTCTGCACCTGTCCTCGCATTACCAGTCGAAGGCGCAGGATTCTCAGTCTACACCGATGCATCCGGAATCGGTCTAGGCTGCGTATTAATGCAGAACGAAAAGGTGATAGCGTATTCCTCAAGGCAGTTGAAGCCACATGAAATCAACTATCCTGTCCATGACTTAGAGCTAGCTACTGTGGTCTTTGCACTCAAGATCTGGAGGCATTACCTATATGGGGAACAATTCATTATTTACTCCGACCACAAGAGTTTGAAATACTTATTTTCTCAGAAGGAGCTCAACATGCGACAACGGAGATGGCTGGAGTACTTGAAGGATTTTGATTTCAATATTCAATATCACCCAGGCAAAGGTAACGCAGTAGCTGATGCACTCAGTAGAAAGCCAGTAGCTTCGTTATCCTGTCTAGCCATGGGCGAGATGCAATTGTTAGAGCAATTCACCAGTCTAGATCTGAATATTGAGAAGAGAAGTGATAAGATGTTAGTGGCTAATCTTAAAGCTCAACCTGACATCTTTGTCGAGATCAGAGAGCAACAGGCTAATGATCCATTTCTAATCAGAGTAAGGGAGACCATAGCTGACAAGCCAGACTTCTCCATCACTGAAGATGGAAGAATATTATTCCAAGCCAGGACATGTGTGCCTGACAATGAAGAGTTGAAAAGGAAACTAATGGATGAAGCTCACAAGACCAAGTACACAATACATCCAGGCGCAACCAAGATGTACCAAGACATGAAAAGGTCATTTTGGTGGCCAAACATGAAGCGTGAGGTGGCTGAGCATGCCGCGCACTGCCTCACTTGTCAGCAGGTAAAAGCAGAACACCGTCGTCCTGCGGGTGTACTCAGGCCCCTGGACATACCTGAATGGAAGTGGGAAAGCATCGGAATGGACTTCATCATGGGTTTACCCCTAACTCGTGGTGGACTAGATGCTATTTGGGTCATTGTGGATAGATTGACAAAGTCTGCACACTTTCTAGCAATTTGAAGTACCTGGAGTGTTGATGTGCTTGCCGCTTTGTATGTGAAAGAGATAGTCAGACTACATGGAGTTCCAGTATCCATTGTCTCAGATCGTGACCCTAGGTTCACTTCTAGATTTGGAAGGGACTCCAGACTGTCCTAGGCACAAAACTCAACTTTAGCACAGCTTTCCAGCCACAGACGGATGGACAGACTGAAAGAACAAATCAGATAGTGGAAGACATGCTACGAGCTTGTGCTGTAGACTTTGAAGGGTATTGGAATGAACAACTGTCTCTAATAGAATTTGCCTACAACAATAGCTATCAGCCAGCATTAAGATGGCACCATTTGAAGCACTGTATGGCAGGAGCTGCAGATCGCCAGTCTGTTGGAATGAAGTATGTGAGCAACAATGGCTGGGACCAGACATGGTGCAGAATACTAGTAGAGATATCCAGATTATCAGAGACAGAATTAAGGTAGCTCAGTCCAGGCAGAAGAGCTATGCTGATAAAAGAAGAAGGGACTTAGAATTTCAAGCTGGAGATCATGTGATGCTCAAAGTATCCCCGACCCGAGGATTTCAGAGGTTTGAGATGAATGGCAAGCTGAGACCGATATTCATAGGTCCATTTGAAGTATTAGATAGAGTGGGCGAGGTAGCGTATCGACTAGCACTACCACCCCAGTTTTCAACAGTACACAATGTGTTCCATGTGTCAATGCTGAGAAAGTACGTGTACGATCCATCGCACGTAATCAGCTATGATGACATTACTCTGAACAAGGATATGACCTATGAAGAAAGGCCAGTGAAGATCTTAGACAAGAAGATGCAACAGCTTCGGAATCGATCCATACCCGTGGTCAAGATTCTGTGGAGGAATCACGAAGTTGAAGAGGCAACATGAGAGCCCGAAGCAACCATGCGACGAAATTATCCGGATTTATTCAGTAAGACATTCTTCCTCTTACGATTATATGAATTTGGGGACCAAATTCTTTTTAAGAGGGGGAGGATGTAGCACCCTTGATTTTTAAAATCAAGAAAAATAAAATTTTATTATTTAATAAATGAGATAAATCGATTTAATTAGAATAAATGGAGAATAAATAGAAATTGAATGAAATAAAAAGAATTTAATGAATAACCCATTAAGCTAAATTAGTTGTGGGTTAAACAAATGGTCTAAATCAAATAGATTGGGCCCAATAGGATAAAGCCCATCTTGGGAGGATATGTATTTAAGTGAAATTCATATCTAATTAATTAGTAAATGGTAAAAGGCTAAGATAAACACTAAATAAGTCATGTTTATCCTAAAAAGGAGTCTGATACTTACCCTAACCCTCTACCCATGAAATTAGATCTGTTCCTAACCTTATTAAGTGGATAAATGAGAGAAAGTGGGAGAGAAATATGGAAATTCGGAATTTTTAATAGGAGGAAGGAGTCTTAGATGGAAAGGACTCTATTAGCAAGCTTAAACACCAAAAACTCATCCCTAGCAACCCATTTTCGTGGCTGGAACTCTGGAGAATGAGGAGAAGGACTGGAGACAAAGGAGCAAGGAGGAGGAGGCTTGAACAATGAGGATTTTTTCTGAGTTTCGTCATTCAAACTAGGGTTTACTTACTCCATGAAAAAGGTAGGCAATCTCTCAAGCAAAAATCGTGTGAACATTATCCAAGGTAGCCTTCATGTACCTCTTCCAAAGCCCTATGATTTCGTTATCTTCCGCTCATCCATTTGAGCGAATTTAATTCATGAAACCCTGCTATTACCATGAACCCAAAATCTCATGTTTTCTCTAATTCCCTGCACGTACTTGTTCCCATGCTATGAGAAAAGTGTCAATGATACTACAGTGCAATAGCTTTCAAAGCCCATAGTTTGGTTCTATTTCGATCTCTCATGAGGGAGAATTAATTCTTTGAATCTCTATCAGATACATGCACCTGACCCTTCATGTTTGCTTGTGAACCCTGTTTATACTTGACTTCAGATCATGATAAAATTATCATAAATACTACATCTTATTAGCTTTCGAATGCCCTTGGTTTCGGAATTTTCCATCAAGTATTCATCTCAAATTAATTCATTGAACCCTGACTGCACATGTTTAGGTCAGCGAAAAGTAACCTGATCAATGCATGTCTAAACCTTGTCTATTTTCAAATTAATCGTGCATGTTGATAGACCTATATGTCTACTTTCGTTTAAAACTACTTTCGTGCTTTTTGGATTACCGTGCTTTTATATGGAATTTAGAACGTCCATATATCACAGAGGACTCGCCCTGGGAAAAAGGGAAAAAGGGCAAACCCACCTGTTATCGCGACGACGCGATCCGCAGCGATATCAGTGGGTCGCGCCGGCCATTGACATCGCGTCAAGAACACGGTGGCATAAGCCGCCGTGATTCATACCGGACCGGGCCAGACTGGCCAGGCCCCGTGTCGCACCCGAGCGCCCCGTCGCGACTAGAATCGCGACGGGTAAGTCTGCCGCGTTTTCAAGATTTCGACCAGAATTGAAACATTGTGCATATGCCCTGCTATTTAAGCTTTATACCCCTTAATTAGCCATGATTAACCCATGTTATAGTTAATTCGACTTGGTAAATTATTAAATGGCATTATGATATAAATTTAATTATTTAAAATGGCATTGCACGACTTGTCATATCCTCAAGATTTCTTTACACTCACACACACATAACATTATAATTGCCATCTGACCCTGATAAGTTATGCAATAATATATTCGGTAAATTAGCGAAATAAATGACTAAATTACCATATTTTATTAAATACAATTGTTTTCATTTTATATGAGCATTTTAAATACAGTTATCGTTTTCCCTCGGCTTCGAGCACTCGAGGCATGACGGACCCGTTTTCTACACACTTTTCTCTTGACTTGGACCACCTCTCCACCGGGAATACTCTCGACTGGACTAGGGAATCCTTGTCAAGACCTCCGTAAGTCTTCTTGGCTTTGGCGCACGTCCTTAGTCAACGAGCTGGTTGTACCCCAAATCCCGATACACATTAGGAATCAGTACGATCCATGCCTTAGTGTTTTTCCTTCTCGTCTCGGGATCACTCCGAACCAATTGGTCGTGTTCACGACACAACTAAGTGGGCGGTTGTGACTTCTACCAGACTGCCGGCACCCGACCTGGTGCTGTGCAACCGTTACTATCGAAATTTCACGTGCTTTACAGAATTGTCCCTATCTCATCTAAATGTCCATATCCTCTTATCTGTTCACGTTATCTCTACACTCTCATCTATTCGTCTAGTACTCTCTTATCTCTTCTTGGTACTCTATTGGCCATTCGTGTGATTGTCTAAGATAAAAGGAATGACTAATGCCAGCGCAATAGGGCCCGATCAGGTCCTGGGAGGAGCGCCCGAAAAGTGCCAGTGCCCATGGGAGTTAAAATGATCAAGGATGTGTTATGGCATGCATCCAACGCCAGTTAACTATCTAGATTAATCTTTGACAATCAAAGTGCAATCTCTACAAGTGCAAGCGTGATCGTTACTAGTGCACCGTTGTACAATTTACATGTTATATCGTTACATGGCCATTCTATTATCGTTCTCGTTGTACTATTTTCCCTGTGCCAGTTGCAATTGTTCTCTCGTTATCGTGACATGCTCTACATGACTTTACTCTCTAGTTAACCTGCCTTTAAGACAATAACTATTTAAAGCATGCTTGTGTTCATGAGATATTAAGTCCTACTAGGCGTTATTCGCTCATCCTGCGTATTTATTTAATGTGTTTCAAGTGAGTCAGATCATGACCACACTCACGAGGATGGAACCGATGAGGAGACTCAAGAGTGACCATTCAGCAACCAGTGCTATCTAGTAGTAGTCTGTTAGTATAGTTATGAGTTTGTGAGTCAGTTAGTCATAATGTAATAGTTTGATTTTGAATAAAGTACTCTGGGCCCTAGTTTTGGCTCTGATACGTTGATGTATTAGTCAGTTTATGAAGATGATGAGTTATTAGTGAATGTAATGGAGATTGTTGATTATTAATGAGATATGAGGTTGTTTGATATCATTTCCATTTGGGTAATGGTTTGTTATTTATTTCTCGCTCTGTACTATTTAATAACTGTAATCTCGCTCCGATATTCCGCGTCGGGGCGTTACATAACACTTGAGTGTAATACCAAAACACTCTGGTCAATTAACTCCAGTGGGCACTAACACTTTTGGGTGCACCTCCTAAGACCAGATCGAGCCCTTTATAAAATTTCCAGGCATTGATCATGTTTATTATATTTAGACAATCATTCAATGGCCAATAGAGTACCAAGAATAGGTGAGAGTAAGAAGAAATAGATGAGAGCATAGAGAGGACTTGAATAGATGAGAACTATATGACGTTGGTAACGATATCTAGAATGAACGATTAAAAAACATAAACAAGTCATTTAAATAAAAGGTATCAATATGAAATACTTTCAATATCTTACCAAATATATTATGAATTGATTTTTGGATCACCGTATGGCAAAAAGTTGGGATTTTTGGTATGTGCAGGTGAAGAAGAATCAAGAGATGGTAAAATAAGATCGGGCACATGTCTTTTAAATAGAGAAATTGGCATGGTTTAACGTTAATATCACTTGATACTGTGTTACAATATTTACAAGAACTTAATGACAAGAATCAACATTGTATTATATAGCATGATGGTTTAGAAGTTAGGGTTTTAGGGCTAGAGGAAAAACTTAGATCTTGATGTATAAAGCTTGAAGAATTATGGAACTAGTTTTAAAACAAAGCTAACACAACTCTGAACAATATAGAACCAAAAATCAAGGATTTAGACAAGAAATTTTCTGGATAACAAGAGCAAACAAGAGGTCACAGGTACATGAAATAATGGAACTTTGAACATGAAAATCTCGCAACTTGATGGATGAAACTTGGGAAACATGAGGCTTTGGTTACTAGTATCATGGGCTATCTATGGACGAGATTAATTAGATTTTTACTTGAGAGATTGCCTAACTTTGGTTGCTTCCAGCACTAGGGTTCTTACAGATCGAAGTATATGCTAAGGGGAAGAAGACTCCTCGAATCCCTGCTACCAGCTCTTCCCTTGCTCCCGAAAATTCGTCCAGCAATGAAGAAAAAGATTTAGGGTTGGCTATGGGGGTCTTACGATGGTTTTATAGAGCTTCCTAAACTCTTGGTAGCACCATTGTTTTTAAAATCAAGAAAAATAAAATTTTATTATTTAATAAATGAGATAAATTGATTTAATTAGAATAAATGGAGAATAAATAGAAATTGAATGAAATAAAAAGAATTTAATGAATAACCCATTAAGCTAAATTAGTTGTGGGTTAAACAAATGGTCTAAATCAAATAGATTGGGCCCAATAGGATAAAGCCCATATTAGGAGGAGATGTATTTAAGTGAAATTCGTATCTAATTAATTAGTAAATGGTAAAAGGCTAAGATAAACACTAAATAAGTCATATTTATCCTAAAAAGGAGTCCTATACTTACCCTAACCCTCTACCCACGAAATTAGATCTGTTCTTAGCCTTATTAAGTGGATAAATGAGAGAAAGTGGGAGAGAAATATGGAAATTCGGAATTTTTAATAGGAGGAAGGAGTCTTAGATGGAAAGGACTCTATTAGCAAGCTTAAACACCAAAAACTCATCCCTAGCAACCCATTTTCGTGGCTGGAACTCTGGAGAACGAGGAGAAGGACTGGAGACAAAGGAGCAAGGAGGAGGAGGCTTGAACAAGGAGGATTTTTCTGAGTTTCGTCATTCAAACTAGGGTTTTCTTACTCCACGAAAAAGGTAGGCAATCTCTCAAGCAAAAATCGTGTAAAAATTATCCTAGGTATCCTTCATGTACCTCTTCCAAAGCCCTATGATTTCGTTGTCTTCCGCTCATCTATTTGAGCGAATTTAATTCATGAAACCCTGCTATTACCATGAACCCGAAATCTCATGTTTTCTCTAATTCTCTGCACGTACTTGTTCCCATGCTATGAGAAAAGTGTCAATGATACTACAGTACAATAGCTTTCAAACGCCTCTAGTTTCGTTCTATTTCGATCTCTCATAAGGGAGAATTAATTCTTTGAATCTCTATCAGATACATGCACCTGACCCTTCATGTTTGCTTGTGAACCCCGTTTATACTTGACTTCAGATCATGATAAAATTATCATAAATACTACATCTTGTTAGCTTTTGAAAGCCCTTAGTTTTGGAATTTTCCATCATGTATTCATCTCAAATTAATTCATTGAACCTTGACTGCGCATGTTTAGGTCACCGAAAAGTAACCCAATCAATGCATGTCTAAACCTTGTCTATTTTCAAATTAATCGTGCATGTTGATAGACCTATATGTCTACTTTCGTTTAAAACTAGTTTCGTACTTTTTAGATCACCGTGATATTTTATATGGAATTTAGAACGTCCATGTATCACAAAGGACTCGCCCTGGGAAAAAGGGCAAACCCACCTGTTATCGCGACGGCGCGATCCGCCGCGATATCAGTGGGGTTGCGCCGGCCATTGACGTCGGTCAAGAACGCGGCGGCATAAGCCGCCGCGATTCATACCGGACCGGGCCAGACTGGCCAGGCCCCGTGTCGCGCCCGATCGCCCCGTCACGACTAGAATCGCGACGGGTAAGTCTACCGCGTTTTCAAGATTTCGACCAGAATTGACAAATTGTGCATATGCCCTACTGTTTAAGCTTTATACCCCTTAATTAGCCATGATTAACCCATGTTATAGTTAATTCGACTTGGTAAATTAATAAATGGCCTTAATGATATAAATTTAATTATTTAAAATGACATTGCATGACTTGTCATATCCTCAAGATTTCTTTACACTCACACACACATAACATTATAATTGCCATCTGACCCTGATAAGTTATACAATAATATATTCGGTAAATTAGCGAAATAAATGACTAAATTATCCTATTTTATTAAATACAATTGTTTTCGTTTTATACGAGCATTTTAAATACCGTTATCGTTTTCCCTCGGCTTCGAGCACTCGAGGCACGACGGACCCGTTTTCTACACACTTTTCTCTTGACTTGGACCACCTCTCTACCGGGAATACTCTCGACTGGACTAGGGAATCCTTGTCAAGACCTCCGTAAGTCTTCTTGGCTTTGGCGCACGTCCTTAGTCAACGAGCTGGTTGTACCCCAAATCTCGATACACATTAGGGATCAGTATGATCCATGCCTTAGTGTTTTTCCTTCTCGTCTCGGGATCACTCCAACCAATTGGCCGTATTCATGACACGACTAAGTGGGCGGTTGTGACTTCTACCAGACTGCCGGCACCCGACCTGGTGCTGTGCAACTATTACTATCGGAATTTCACGTGTTTTATAGAATTGTCCCTATCTCATCTAAATGTCTAAATGTCCATATCCTCTTATCTGTTCACGTTCTCTCTACACTCTCATCTATCTCGTCTAGTACTCTCTTATCTCTTCTTGGTACTCTATTGGACATTCGTGTGATTGTCTAAGATAAAAGGAATGACTAATGCCAGCGCAATAGGGCCCGATCAGGTCCTGGGAGGAGCGCCCGAAAAGTGCCAGTATCCATGGGAGTTAAAATGATCAAGGATGTGTTACGGCATGCATCCAGCGTCAGTTTACTATCTAGATTAATCTATAACAATCAAAGTGCAATCTCTACAAGTGCAAGCGTGATCGTTACTAGTGCACCGTTGTGCAATTTACATGTTATATCGTTACATGGCCATTCTATTATCGTTCTCATTGTACTATTTTCCCTGTGCCAGTTGCAATTGTTCTCTCGTTATCGTGACATGCTCTACATGACTTTACTCTCTAGTTAACCTGCCTTTAAGACAATAACTATTTAAAGCATGCTTGTGTTCATGAGATATTAAGTCCTACTGGGCGTTATTCGCTCATCCTGCATATTTATTTAATGTGTTTCAGGTGAGTCGGATCATGACCACACTCACGAGGATGGGACCGATGAGGAGACTCAAGAGTGACCATTCAGCAACCAGTGCTATCTAGTAGTAGTCTGTTAGTATAGTTATGAGTTAGTGAGTCAGTTAGTCATAATGTAATAGTTTGATTTTGAATAAAGTACTATGGGCCCTAGTTTTGGCTCTGATACGTTGATGTATTAGTCAGTTTATGAAGATGATGAGTTATTAGTGAATGTAATGGAGATTGTTGGATTATTAATGAGATATAAGGTTGTTTGATATCATTTCTATTTGTGAAATGATTTGTTATTTATTTCTCGCTCTGTACTATTTAATAACTGTAATCCCGCTCCGATATTCCACGTCGGGACGCTACATAACACTTGAGTGTAATACCAAAACACTCTGGTCAATTAACTCCCGCGGGCACTAACACTTTTGGGCGCATCTCCTAAGACCAGATCGAGCCCTTTATAAATTTTCCAGGCATTGATCATGTTTATTATATTTAGACAATCATTCAATGGCCAATAGAGTACCAAAATAGGTGAGAGTAAGAAGAAATAGATGAGAGCATAGAGAGGACTTGAATAGATGAGAACTATATGACGTTGGTAATGATATCTAGAATGAACGATTAAAAAACATAAACAAGTCATTTAAATAAAAGGTATCAATATGAAATACTTTCAATATCTTACCAAATATATTATGAATTGATTTTTGGATCACCGTATGGCAAAAAGTTGGGATTTTTGGTATGTGCAGGTGAAGAAGAATCAAGAGATGGTAAAATAAGATCGGGCACATGTCTTTTAAATAGAGAAATTGGCATGGTTTAACGTTAATATCACTTGATACTGTGTTACAATATTTACAAGAACTTAATGACAAGAATCAACATTGTATTATATAGCATGATGGTTTAGAAGTTAGGGTTTTAGGGCTAGAGGAAAAACTTAGATCTTGATGTATAAAGCATGAAGAATTATGGAACTAGTTTTAAAACAAAGCTAACACAACTCTGAACAATATAGAACCAAAAATCAAGGATTTAGACAAGAAATTTTCTGGACAACAAGAGCAAACAAGAGGTCTCAGGTACATGAAATAATGGAACTTTGAATATGAAAATCTCGCAACTTGATGGATGAAACTTGGGAAACATGGGGCTTTGGTTATGGTATCATGGGCTATCTATGGACGAGATTAATTAGATTTTTACTTGAGAGATTGCCTAACTTTGGTTGCTTCCAGCACTAGGGTTCTTACAGATCGAAGTATATGCTAAGGGGAAGAAGACTCCTCGAATCCCTGCTACCAGCTCTTCTCTTGCTCTCGAAAATTCATCCAGCAATGAAGAAAAAGATTTAGGGTTGGCTATGGGGGTCTTACGATGGTTTTATAGAGCTTCCTAAACTCTTGGTAGTAGTCCTACCATGTTTAGAATTTCCATTGGAGTTATTTCCTTATCAATAAATCCCTAAGTTTTTGGAAGCAACCCGTGTTTCCAAGTTAGTCTTGGGTTTAGCCATGATTTATGGCCCATACTTTTCATGTTTATCTTAACTAACCTCTTATTATTATCGAGTATAAAATTAACACGAATTTCCTTATGCTGTTAGTTTTAAAACTTCCATAGGAGTTGTTTCCGTAACAAGTCTGTTCTTATTTGGTTAGTCTTAGGGAGCAGATCTGGACTCCCCAATTGGATTCATATTCAGTTACGATTTATACTTCCCTTATTTATCTTAACTATCCCCCTTTTTATCACCGATATACAATTAACACACATTTATAGTTTGGCAATGACCATTGACTTCGTCATGTACGAAGTTATACATGATTTGGTCGTGATCTGTCGAAGCTAACTTCGTCATATACGAAGTCCATTTCATCATGTACAATTTGGTCATGATCAGTCGAAGCTAACTTCGTTATGTACGAAGTCTAAGTTCATCATATACAAAGTCCACTTCGTCATGCACGATTTGGTCATAGTTAGTCGAATCTAACTTCGTCATATCCAAGTCTAATTTCGTCATATACGAAGTCCCACTTCGACTGACGACATTGTATCTTGACTAGTTGAATTGATATATCAATTGCCTTTATAATCCATATCGATTGCTGACCCACATCGATTGGTCCTTAAACATCGATTGCTAACCAACATCGATTGTCTTAGACATCATTTGTCTCTATAATATTGATTGCCCTTAAGCAAACATAGATTGTTGTTATGCATATCGATTGGCTTAGACATCGATTGTCTCTATAATATCGATTATCTTTAAGCAAACATCGATTGCTGTTACGCATATCAATTGCCCTTAGGCAACACTGATTTCCGTTATGCATATCGATTGCCTTAATCAAACATCGATTGATGTTATATTTCTACCGATTGATATTATAAACATAGTTAAATATTGATTGTTGACCAGTTCATATCAATTGTTGACTATTTTATCTATTGTCATGTTGATTGATGTGATTTTAATCAAATATCTTTACTAACTTATATATATATATATATATATTTAAGATTTAAAAATTAAGTTGTTACATATTTGACATAACATATATTTACAAAGATGTTTATGCAAAACACCCTAAATATTTCTCTAAAAATCTAGGATTCTATTGATAAACAAACTGTAGATTTACATTCATAAAGATCTGTCTTTTATCGTAACTCGAGAGAGAGAGAGAGAGAGAGAGAGAGAGAGATGGAAACGACGATCGCAAGTGCGGTCGACAGGAGAGACCCAAGCAGGACAAGAACAAAAAAACGTTATCCGTGCACAGAGCAATATGGCTGCTCAGCTGTTTTGGTCCGGCAGGGCGTGGAAAAGGGGGGGAGGGCGGTGCCGGCGCAAATGACTGTTTGAGGATCACCGAGAGCAAAAGGCCATAGTGGTAACAGCGATATCAGTCATCCCCAAGATGACCACCACACTTTTTTTTTTTTTGATGGGCAAGTGGTCGGGGGTGGCTAGAACATGGAAGGAATGTTCTCAAACTGAGATTCGTCTCTTCTCACCCAATGGCGTGGTCCTTCCATGCAAAGCTCAGCCCGCGGTGCCGACGGCGAACCGGTGCAACCAGGGTTGCTAAAACGCATCACTCAGGAGAGAGGCTTGTAGCCGTAGGTGCCAGCCACCACCGCACATTAACAAAGGCGTGGGCAGCGTTGCAGCACAGCAGCGCCACCTGCATTTTATCCTTCTTCTAGAACCCTCGCCCACTGTGGTTACAGAAGCGATAACGCCAACGGTAGAGCGTTTCTGCCAAGTAAAGCCACGGCACGCACCGCTCGAAGTCTCTAACTTTGTCTCTTTCTTCCCGCCTGCACACTGACGTCGATCGGATACATCGGACGGGCAACTGTGCAGACATTTCACCATGGTGAGGGGGTTGTTTTCCTCTCACCATCTCCTCTCTCGGGCTAATGAAACAAACAAAACTTCAGACTTCTTAGCACCCAGATTACTACGTGCCTCTATTGCCAATACTCGACGTGTTCGACAGTCGGAAGCAGACGAGAAAAAGGAATCAGAATACCACGCCACAGAGAAAAAAAGGCACATATGGAGACCACACACAGATCGAGAGAGAGAGAGAGAGAGAGAGAGAGAGAGAGAGAGAGGATTAATGTTGGAGATGGAATTAGCAACATCAAGTGTAGCATATGATAACCAAATTTACAACATGACTCGTTGCCACAGAATTCTGCTCCCTAACATGGGTCAAAATCTCTTGCAGCCGTGAATAACGTTGCAAGAAAGGAGACAAAGTTGACAGAGATTAAAGTTTCTAAGCCGACGGGAAAAGGTAGGATTTTTACAAGAGCAAAGAAAATATGGCAATTTTTGTCACCTGTGCTGCCTTTCAGGGACTCTTCTTTCCCCCCTTTCTTCTGCGATGTGAGTTTTAGTGAAAGAGCAAAAAGTGGACTGAGACAGAGAAGGATGGAGAACAGGAATTAGCACGGAATAGGGTTAGCTAGAGGCGGTTCTTCCGACGGGGTCAGCAGGAGCTGACAAAGAGGCCCGACGACATGGCCATAAGAAGCACGGCCGCTTCCACCGCCTCCTTCCCGCAGGGCAGCTCGAACTTCCTGCTCTCCTCCATTAGCACCCACAGCACCTCCTGCCGCCGCTCCAGTCTGTCCTCCCTCTTCTGCTTCCTCGCCTCCTCTGCACTGGCCATCAACTGCAAGGAGACGGACATGTCGAGGCTCGCACGGGGATCGCCCTTTTTCCCATCACCACCTGCAGCACCAGGAGCGGTATTATTCGGGGAGGCCCCTCCCGCTCTTCTCTTGGCTTTCCTGTATCTGATTCCGCAAGCATTGCAAAGGGACTGCTATCAAAACAGAAAGAAGAAGAATTAATTAAAGAACAAACCCTGATCCGGTCTGCAGAAGGATTAGAAAAGAGAAGCCCAATGAAGACGCAAACCCAGAAAATAACAGAGGAATCGATCAAACCAAGGAAACCCACAGTGAGATCTCTATCATCGGGGGGATCGGAGTTGGTTTACCTTGGGCCCAGCTGGTCCCCTTCTCCACAGGGGCGTCTGAGTCGTTCCGCAATCCGAGCAAACCAGTTTAGGAGGAGGACAACCAATCGCCGGGCCAACATCGTCCCCTTTCTCTGCGTCTGTCTCTGTTCCCCACTTTCCGGACCCTTCCTCCTCTTCCGCCTCCGGGAATCCCCTCTCCTGCTTCTTCCTTTTCCTGGAATACCTAATCCACAATCCCGCGTCCCCCTCCACACCCTCGTTGTAGATCTCTGCCATCGGCGTCGAAGTCACTGCGCCCTCCACCGGCGTCCGGTTCACTACCATTTTCTGGAGGCGAACAGGATTGCTTCCGCCCATCTCCTCGCCAAGAAGGTCGTGGCGGGGGCGGTGAAGGTGATCGCAGCCGCCCACGACGCCGTGGCGACGGACGTGAGGAGACCCCACCCACGCTCTCGCCGCGGTTAACATCTCCACAACACCCAAACGCCCAAGCAATGTGGAGAGACAAAGAAAGAGAAAGGCTCTCTCTTTCCGCTCCTTGCTCACCGCCCCGCTCCGCCCGCTCTGCTCTTCTGGCAAAGCAGCCAGCTAGCAGAGCAGAGCAGCTCGGGAGAGGAGGGTTTAGAGGCGGTTTAACCCGCACGTGCCCGTGGCACGTGATGCGGAGTGGGCAAGAATTCGGGGGTACGGTTTTTTGCATATATATTGTATTCGAAGATTAATTCACGAAAATATACTTGTTAATTTATATTTGTATATATGTATTATAAATATAAAATATCTTCCTCTAACTAGCTTAGAGATGTCAAGTCCGATTTTTTTAAAGTTAGCCCGAGTACGGCTCAGATCTAGGGATAGGCCCAATATAGGTGGCCTGGTCCAGTCTCAGAAAAATTCTAGTTAAGTTTGGTTTGGCATGAAAATATAAGAAAATTATTATTTTATGTATATTATATATAATTTTAATATCTACTATATATATATAAATATTTTTATTTATATTAACATTTAATTTATAAAAATATTTTTTGAGTAGATTTATTATAAAAAATAAACATAACTAACTTTCTAAATATAAATTTATATTTAATAAAAATTATATATATTTATAAATTCTGAGTCAGACTTGGTCAAGCCTCACAAAACCTAAATTCGATTCTATTCTTTTTTGACCGGACCGATCCGGACCAAAATATTTAAACGGATTAATTTTTTCAGCCCAAATTAAAATCGAGCTGAACTTCTAAACCTCCAGACTGAGCCGGTCCAATTGACACTTCTAAACTAACTGTGACAATGTTTAAAATATTCTTTTTACTCTGACATATATATTTTTGTTAAAAATGATGATGAAAAATATTTTAAATATATAATTAACTTTCATTACGAGAAATTAGGGTATGTTTTTAGAAAATATTTTGTATTTATAATATATATATATACATATATAAATTTAAGAAGAAATTTGATGTAATTTATCTTTTAAGAGGTATATATAACAATGAACAAACGCAAAAGGTAAACCTGCCAGCAGCGAGGTTTCTGAAACGCCACTTGCCCGGGTCGTTTGGAGGCGGGGACGCCCTAATTTTTGTGGTTGGCGTCGCGTGCATTAAACTGTGGGTCGTCCTAGTCCGTTGGATTTGATGACGCGGGCGGAGCACGTCCCGTTACGTCCATCAATTCGCCACCACCGGCGGGCCTGTTCTGGCGCTGAGCGCGAGACAGCTCCAGAGATAGATGGCGTGTTCTGCTGTGCGGCCGCTTCAGTGGAAGGGAGGGCGGTGGGATTTCCTAATGCATTTAAATGCGGGAGGAATTTGTATTCGATGTTGGGATGATTTCATTTAGAATCATCTCCAAGACCGGAAGGGAAGGGGGGTGATCGCACTTTAGTTCAACCCAGGATCCCTCACACTCACCCAAATCCCAAAACTTTAAAATCATTTAGAATATTTTTTTTTTGAAAAATTCTTAAATAAATTTACACCTAGTGAGAATAAATTTTACAACCTCCGTTCGAAATATCCTACTAATTGCACTACTACTGCCTTTTTTGAACTTGGTAGACGACGTGCCCCGGCCGATTTGCCTAAAAAATGTGGGAACGGAGGTGCTGCAATCCCACCTCCGGGTTGGTGCTCTATATATAAGGGCAGCGACTACAAGGCATTAAGCAGAATCAAAGAAAAGGTAAAATCTTAATTCCACTTTTACCCTTCTCACCATTAAAGTGTCGGAGATAGATGACTTGTGTCAATGTTGATGACGAACGGGTGTCAAGTTGCACTAAATAAAGCAAATTTCCCATTTCTATAGTGGAGCGTCCTCATGTTTCCACTGCGTTATAATGTTAAAAAGCCACTGTTTGGCGTATTTGTCCAATTCATGGAGCCGTCTTGTTCTTGAATGTAGAAGGTTAGATCTCTAACTTTTTTTATGGAAAAAGAAAATTTGGATCCTCCAACTAAAATTTATGGCTCAAAGATCGATAAGACTGTGCCAACTTGAATGTCAATCTTGGTTTAGAGATCAACATAAAGAGAGTTCATAATCGACTCATTTATCCAACTGAATTCTGTTGTTAGTTGGCTTTTTGTGAGTTTTGTATGTGCACTCCAACAAAATTAAGTTGTCAGTTCCCTAAACCCTAATTTGTGGAATATCAATTAAGAGTTTTAGATTCTGGACCTTTGTGTGCCTATCATTTATAAGTGATGATCTCTATTTTAATGTTGAGACGCTTCCCAGTAAATTGGTAGGGAACTCTTGTTGTTGGAAAGTGAGGAGGTGATTTTCAGTCCACTAGATCCACATGCCCAATATGGCCCATTCTGATGTTTTGTCGGCTTATGCACCATCCACATGTCCTCGAACACTTGAGGGCCTCTGAGCAGATAAGCACAGACCTTGCTAGATATCTTCGGGTCTTCGTGCTTCATTCATCGAGCACCTACCGCACACATTTGTGGGTATTGTAACCGCTCCCATCGTGCAAGTGTTTGCACCCCCGAGAGGCATGAAACTCCTCATAACGGAAACATAGCGGAGTGTGCCTCCCACGATTTGGGTGATTTCCATGCCATGATCTCCTAAATGCCTCTCCATTAGGGTCTTAATTATTGCCCTCAATGATCCGTTACAGCCTATCGGCATGTGAACTGCCCAGGCTTCGGCTATATAAAGGGGGTCTAAACCTCTAATGTCAAGGTACGTAAACCCTTCTGCTCTAAACCTCTCAACATCTTCAATCAAGTCTCATATTGATTTAAGCATTGGAGGGTTCTCTCCGGTTCTTCAAACCGGGGGCCCTTTGACGTCCTCTCTATTCTTGCAGGTCCCGCACGCCTGCCGATCGAGTTCCTTCTTCTCTTAAGCTGTAGTCAGTCTCTGACCACTTTTTGACCACTACACTCTTTTGGCACCGTCTGTGGGAAAGACAATGGCTGTAGTTCGTGGACATGGATTCGAAACGTCAACAGTTGTCGCACCCGCTCTAAACGCACACAGGGGGAATCACTTAATCAAAATCCTCCTGGGAATGCGGTTGCCGTCATGCTGGCCACTGCTCAAGAGATGGTGGAGCTCCGAGGGCAACCCCAGGCCCTCATGGAGTTGTGCTGAGGGCTAGAGGCCCAATAGGCTCCACCGGACCAGGACCAAAAAGTAGTAAGCAGAATCTGATCAGCGCTTAGTTACTTCCTCCCCACGGTCGAGACGAGACGACCTCTGCATCTCACAAAAAGCAAGGTCTCCTGACTCCAATTCGAAGTTGGCACGATAGCTCCTCTGGGTCAGGGACCTAGAGTAGTGCCTAAAGGAACAAGCACGCCAAATGCACGACTTGGTCAAGTAGGCCAAGAGCAAGGGAGCGGTCAACAACGACCTCGATTTTCATTCCCCCTTCTCTCTGGAGATATTGGAGGCACCTGTGTCTCCCAAAATGCCGCTCTCGTCCATCTACCCCTATAATGAGACGACGAACCGCCGACAATTTGTACGGTTTTGAGTTGCATATGGTATTTCACGGGGCCTCCAAGGTGGCTAAGTGTCGTGTCTTCCCGACAACTTTGAAGGAGAGCATCCGGACCTGTTTCGAGACTCTCTCCCCTGGGTCCATCACCTTTGCACAACTGAAGAGGGCTTTCCGTGATTGGCGAGAAGTGTCAGCTCCGCATGGTGGCAAATCTTCTTTCTATTCAGCAGCGACGAGGCGAACCTCTTTGGGACTTTGTGAAGAGATTCCATGATGAGGTCCTCCGGATTCCTCATATGGACGCGACCCTCACAAAAAATGTGCTCATGCAAGGCACCTGCAATGCCTTCCTTCAGCTCACTTTGGGAGTTCAGTAGCCAGCGACTCTGACCTAACTCCTCACCCTTTCCCAACGCCATGTAGCTTGCGAGGAGACTCTCACAACCAACCATGGAGATCAGGGCGGTGACCTCGAGAAGAGGCGCCAACCTGATCATGGTCCTGATCATAATCGTAAGAAGGGGTGTTGCAACGACGACTTGATGAGCAGGCAATCTGCTTATGACGCCTACACTCCCCTCACCTCATCTCTAGGGCAAATCCTCATAGAGATCCAGGACGAGGAGATTTTGCGGTGGCCTGTGAAGATGTACTCAAACCCTTGGAGATGCAACTCCAAGAAGTATTGTCGCATCCACCAAGATGCCGACCACACAACTGAAGAGTTCTGATAGCTCAAGGACGAGATTGAGTCCTTAATAAAGTGTGGCTACCTAAGAAAGTTTGTGTGTTGTAATGACCACCCTTGCTACCGCGAAAGGACCATGGAGCAACCTGTAAATAAAGAGCCGAATGGCCAAGAGATCTACATAATCTCCGGTTGGCTTGTGGCAAGCGGCGAAAGCAGTAGGAGTCAACGAGATTACTCACGGCGGGTTCATCAGGTCGAATAGCCTCTAGCTCCTAGACCTACTCCCTATCCACCCAACTCTGCTCATGAACATTCCGAGGAGTTTATCACCTTCCCGAATGATGACCCTGTAGGGGTCACAACTGTAGCAACACGCTATTTTCTAAATAAATAAATAAATAGAAATATTAAAAGAAAATGATCTAATTAAAACCCAATAAATAAAAAGAAGTAATGGGCTTTGTTAAATAGTTTATATAAAAGTTATTGGGCCAAAATAGGAGTTCTGAAATATGGAATAAGAGAAAATATCTTAAAATTCATAACCTTATTGTTTCCTAAATTAAAAGGGGCAATAGAATCATTAATATAGCTAATATATATCTAAGTTGGACTCCTAACCCTACCCTAATTAGCTAGGTACGAAATTGGAACCCAACCTAACCCAATTAGGAGGAGTAATGCTAGGAAGGTTGAAGGAAACAAGGAAAATTCAGAGTTTTATGGAAGTTTGAGTTGTATTAGGAATTAAACATGTTAGATGCTTAAATACACCCCAACCCCTTCATGGCCGATCCTATTGCGTTGCTGGGCCTTCTTGGACTTAGAGAAGAGGCTATTGGAGGAGGAAACCGTGGGGAGAAGGCTTGCTAGAAGATCTACAAGCTTGTTCTTCGAGTTCTAGCCCTAGAAGATAAATCGTCCCAAAAGTAGGCATTCTCACAAGCAAAACTTAATTACTCTCATATGTAGATTGTTCTTGACACCAGGAACAAAAGCCCTATATTTGCCCAAATTTCTATTGACCCTATCATGAGAGTTTCTTGTTGTAAGTTCTGTTAAGAACATGCTCCCAAACCCTCATGTTTACCTTGGATCTCTATGTACACTTGATCTCGAGCTATGCAATTTTTACTGTACATACTACATGTTGTAAGGAATCGTTTGCCATCTTTTTCCCCAATTTCTATTGAGTATCTTGCTCGAATTAATTCTTTTTCCATCACTGTATCATGTTTTATGTTCATCGAGAAAGAACTAGATCAAAGTCTATCCATACCATGCTAAGTTTCTAATTCCTCTTTACTTGTTATACCCTCGCAAGTCTAGTTTCATTTAAAACTTGTTTCAGGATTTTTCATCAACTGTACACCAAGATTTTGGATTTTAAACACCCCTGTGTCAATCCTTGGAAAGCATGGACCGTAATCCAAGACAAGGTCTTTTCCTTTTCGGGCTCAGGCACAGACCTTGAGAACGCGACGGCCCGATAGGTCACGTTCTCTGGAGTGGGTCGTGACCAGGAACCTGTCGCATTCTAAACGTGACAGACCCTTGCGTCGTGTTCTATCTATCCGTCCTAGACGGTCCTGTCGCGTTCTTTGATAGACCCCGTCGCGTTCTAGATGTACCCTATCGCGTTCCTTACAAGGGTACGTCACCTTCTGGAATTTTGTGCATAAACCCCAAATTTCTATGGTTCTTGTCTTTCTACAGTGATAATACTTCCTGTTAACAGTCTTAAACGCTGTAAAAGAAGATGCTAGAATATGAACATGTAATGGTTATTTAAAAGTTATACATACTTGATCTTTCATATCTATGATTTGCTCTATCACATGCACATACTTGTAACCACCCAATATGACTTGGTATGACATTAAAATATCCCATAATGTATCTGGTAATTTACTTCAATATTGTATATAATTTTCCTATTTTTGCACTTGTCTTCATTTCTCTTGATGTTTTGGGATGTCGTACTGACGCTCCACTGTTCTAGAATTCCTCTGGAACGTCGAGCAATTTGTTTCTATATACACTTTCTCTTGACTTGGACAAACTCTCCGTCGGATATTCCTTCTGTCGGACTAGTGAGTCATTGTTCAAGGCCTCCGTAAGTCTCCTCTATCCATGGATTCCCACATGGTCGACTAGCCGATTTTACCCTCAATATCCACAATACCCTTTAGGGATCAGCATGATCCAAACGACCTTAGAATGCTATCTCTCTTATCACAAGATCACGCCGAACCTCTGGACTATGTGCGTAGCATAGCCAGTGGTTGGTTAGTGAATTCTACCTAACTGCCAGCACCAATCACGTGTGTTGTGCAACCGTTACTATCTCCTATTTAACGTTGTTTCATGCGCGTTGACCCATATTTCTCATCTATACTCTATTCGCTCATCTATTCACATCCTTTACACTCTCGTCTATTCATCAAATATTCTCATCTATTCTTGGTACTCTTTATGGCCATTGACTGATTGTCTAAAGATAAATAATATGACTAATGCTTGGCAATAGAAAGGGTCCGGTCTGGTCCTGGGAGGTGCGCCCAAAAGTGTTAGTGCCTGCGAGAGTTAATTGACGAGAGTGTTTGGCATTACACTCAAGTGCTATCTATCTCGACTATCTAAATGACAATCAAAGTGTTGTGCTATACTCGACTTGTTGTGCTATCGTGAACTATATTGTGCTATTTGTGCTATGGCCATCCTGCCCTTTGTGCTATACTTGTCGTTTGTGCTATATGAATCGTGCTATTGTGCTATCACTTGCTTGACAATAATTGACTCTCGTTCTCTGTCATTCATTACTCTACTCTTTAATACATTAATCATTTAAAGCATGTCTGATCATGAGATTTAAGTCCTACTGGGCGTTATCACTCACTCTGTGTTATTTGATATGTGTTCTCAAGTGAAACTGAAGAAGATACCTATACTCATGAGGATGGGAATTGTCACATCCTAATAAATGTCTATTTATCGGAAATGATAGAAAAACAGACTTAAGAAATAGAGCTTAGATTATACAAACATCGCTCATTATTATAGCGGAAGCTTTACATACTTAACACCCCTCATTAAAGTTCACAAGAGGAGTGAGAAAAGAAAACTTAATAACATCTCCATCTCTAACTTCAATACTAGCAAGATAAACTATTGAGCTCCGAAGACTGGTTTCCTCGCTCAGCACACCCCCATTAAGAACTAAGCTCATCATGTTCACCTGAAAAAGTAAGATTTAATGAGCTAACGAGCCCAGTAGGATTCACCCATTCTAATAAAAAGGAGTAAGATAATTAAAGATATGAGCAAGAAGCTTACTGGTAGCAATGTTGAATATCAAAGATGACTGTATGATCGTGTCAATTAGATAACAGTTATAGAACAAGAGTACTGAATCAAACTTGCATAGATAAGAATTTTGGATAACAATCACATTCTGGCTCAAGTACATGTTCAGCTCATTGACAAAATAAGATGATGACTAATCAAGCATGTATGATGCAATGTCAAACATCCAAGAGATCCATTATCATTCTGCACGGCCATTAAATGAATTCGGGTGCTCCTCCCGGGACTGGATTAGCCCCACTTGCACATGCATATATCTCAGTTGAGTCCAAAGACCCAAAAATTGTCATCATAACTCATTTCTGTAAACTTTACAAGTGTGGTACAAATACTCAGAATCTCACATGTAACAAGGTTTATGAATCAATGCCAATAATTTCAGAAGGTTGTAGTCATGTAGGAATCAACTATACTTGGGGTGTTCAAGAATAATCCAAAGTGGGGTATGGATGGCAATTGAATGATCCCTCTTAGTGATAAAGTAATTGGAATATAAGAAAATGAGAGAAACAACTAGTTGGGTAAATACCAAAGTGTGTCACCTTTGGTTGGACATGAAATAAATCAGGTTAAACACCACAGACATGTGTATGTCGACAGCCAGAGAGTGGCTGTCGACAGCCACTGTCCATCCAAAACCAGATTCTGGAATCTGGTCACAGTCTGTCGACAAGCCAAGGGTGGCTGTCGACAGATGAAGGCCATCTGTCGACAGATGAAGGCTATCTATCGACATCTACTGGTGTTTCTGCATTTCTGGGTTCTGGAAGCTTGAGGCCTGTCGACAGATGGTTTCTAGCTGTCGACAGTCGCAGGTTAAACTTCCAGAAATGGTTTCGCAACATCTCAGAAGACTCTTCTAAGTGTTCCTATGATTCCAAACATGGTTAACAACATCCAAAGGGTCTCATTTACATCTCTAAACACCACTTACATGAAGGAAACAAATAGGACAGTAAGAGTGCAAGCTTTACACATGGGTGGCATGAAATTTATGGATGAATGATTATTGGGAATACAACTCTTCTAAACAACATTTCCTTGCATCTAGTAGGAAGTTTTCCACAAGCATACATGAACATGACATGATCATTAGCTAAAACATGTCTACAATTGATAGAAAAGCATTTCTAAGGATGTTTCCAGAATCAAAGTCAAGTATGAACGTGGTCAAACACTTAAACACAAGCTCTCTACCAAAAGAAAGAGACAAGAGGGAGAGAAGAAGGAGAGAATCCTACTTGTTTCTAGATAACTTTGGAGATCTTTACTCATTCCCAACGAAGGAACCAGTAACAGCAGTAGGAAGAAAGAAGCAGAAAGGTTGAAGAAGAAGCAGCTACGACAGGTGCAATAGTAGGAGTAGCAGTAACAACAGCTACAACTATAGCAGAAGCAGCAGTAGCAACGACAAGAACAACAGCAGCAGCAGGGGAACTGAGCAAGTGGTGGAAAGGCCTACACGAAGGGTTGAGGAGAGTTTATATAAACTCTCAGGTTCCATGCATGTTTGGCACGTAGCCAAACATGTGGTGCCGTAAAACCCATTTCTCACCTCCCACAACCACACTTACCATGGGGTTTTACCCCACTTACACGTAGTAAACTACGTGTAAGCTGTTTACCCTTTGTGAGATGAGCCTTATGTAGCCATAGCTACGTAAGCAATTATTTAAAAAAAATCGTTAATGTAAATAGGGAATAATTCAGCTGGTCCATTTGTCCCTATGTTTTTGTATCCAAATGATGTCCAATCAAGTTGAAATTTCAAACATAAGCTAATAGGAAGATTTTACAAATTATGGTGATTTTAGTTTAATTTTTAAATTAATTTTTTACCCAGAAAAAATTGTCCGAAAATCATTGCGTCGACAAAATCTTGATATCCGCACTTCAATAATTTTGAATATTTACATTTTGAATATCAACACATTTTTTTTGGAAATTATAGTATTTTCAGATTTTAATTTCGTTACAGAATTCCGGGACGCCCTGTCAGAGTGCGCACCTCTGGAAACAACACTGAATTTATATTTATTAATTTAAATATAATTCATAAAATAAGGATAATTATATCCCATGTAGATGATTGTGTTTGTTAACCAAAATGATCATAATTATTTAAATTTTCAATAAATAAAATTTTGGGGTGTTACATGTGACGGCCCTGGATATTTATGCCCATTAAGGTTCTATATCCAGATCCGCCTCCCGCGAACGGACCGAAGTCTCGCAAGGGATAACTCACACTAGTGTCCAGTAGGAGTATAAAAGACAACTACACAGTATAAAACACAAGAAAGTACATGTGCTCATACCTGCATATAATAATTTACAACTGCCCCATTACATTATTACATGTCCAATTAAAAAGTACAACTACGTGGGGCATACCCTGAGGGAGCACAAGCTCACACAACACTAACTACTACACTACTGCTGGTGGTACAAGTCTGACACAACGCCGCTGCAAGACAAACACACGGCAAGTCCTGAAAAGAACTGTAGGGAAGTGAGCCTCAACAAGTCACAGGCTCAGTAGGGGTTACCCAAAACAACAACAAACTACGGACACCTCAACCCCAGAGAGTCTCATTGGCAACGCCAATAGCCAAACCATTTCATTCTCACAACAATTGTATGTAAACTACAATTAAATATAAATACCTTAATCAAATATAACCTTGGAAGGTAAGAAGAAACAACAGGACTAGTTTCACATCACTAGTCCACACAACAACTGAAACGCCTAAGCTTTAAGCATCACAGGCAAACCATAATAAGAACTAGTCGCCTACGCTTTAAGCCACACAGGCAAGTCACTGCCTAGGCTGCAAGCTTCCCAGGCGAACCTCAACCTCGTGGGTAATAGGACATCTAACTAAGTGCTGGTCCATTAAACCCCAAACCATGATATACCAAAAGCTACACATATCAGGTAACATGATTAGTTACAACGGGCCAATCCATCACATACTAAAACCATACTCGAAAGCTTATCTAAAAGAAGGTAAAACACAACAAGTGGAAGGTCCCATCATACGACCTCCACGGAACACAGCTCCACCAAACCACAGTTTGCCTAGACCACAATCTTCATCGGCAAACTACTCACAAGGGTAACAGGATTGGCAACCACAAACCAATCCATTTCACAATAAATCATAAACAAAGATCTACTTAAAATGGATAGGATACAACAAGTGGCAGGTCAACCACAAGACCTCCACGACACACGAGTACCTAAAAAGGTTGGTACACAATGTACCACCACAAAACTGCAAAGCAACCCACAAAGGGTATAGGTACCTGCTACCACAAGGTACCACAACACAAACACCCTTACGAAGGGTACAAGTAGGTGATAAACACCACACAGAACCACAACTTTACTGTGCCATCACTTAGGCACACCACAAGCCACAACTGCAGTCATAACTGTGCCAACACCAGGGCACACCTCGAACGGGTCAAACCTCGACTACGAGTCACAAACTCACAAACCACAGCCAATGGCAAAGCACGAGTCGGAAAGGAACGACGCCACCACACGGGAACGGACTACTGGCTGATCAGGCCAGTATCCAACCCGGACAACACGACACAAGAACAACCTCTCAGTCTCGCAGTCACGGACGAAAGGTCCAACTGCCGCTCCACGAGAACAAGTCAAACAACTGTGGAGACCAACCAACACCACACCTGCAGACACACAATTGCAAATCCATGCCTGACACCTCTAGGGTCTCTGGCCGGAGCACCCTAAAGTGAGGCACTGGAAAACAGGACTAGCTGGGGACCAGTGTCGACTACTGGTGTCCGTACCCCCAACTACGAGCGCGCTACAAGTGACTGCACACCCACAAACACAAGCCGCTGCCCCACTGTCGTCTTTCCCTCAGCCGGACGTACAACTCAAACACAGGAGTGAGGGTGTCCAGGACAGACGACACAGACCTCGACAGTACCACACTGTATCGGGACAAACCCCGAGCACAACAAACACACGTGCCTGGCTCACAAAGAACCTGGGGTACCCGACTAGAGAGGCATTCCGGAATAGGCGCCAGACCACCACACTCGGCTAGCTCAAACCACGGTATACACAAACACTTTCTATTACCAATCACGGTACCTATGTTAGGAATAGCTTGTTCCTGTCACCTTGTGACTTACAAGCTAACCTACACATTCACACACTTAAACCATATTAATAATAGCACCACGGCCTGTCATCGGTCACTTTGTGACAGTGGAGGCCACACTAAACACTGACCACGATAATCACATAATAATTATACTTACACTTTACTAATCATTCATCCAGAATAATTTACAAAAGATCCTAGAGGATCGAGGCTAGGTTCAGACGTGAAGCTCATCGCCACAATACCACGAACTAACCACAATAATTAATATATAATGAACACAATAACGTATGATGTGCCATGCACACACAAATCATAGGTACGACAACCAAACCATGTAAACAGTACATGTATAATACACCAGCCAGGTTCACCACACGTCATTCACGTAAACAACATGTCCAACATATGGACAACACGCTCCAAGAGCGCTACAGGTGCCAACGCGCCACACATACTACGTAAACACCAAGCCGACTACGTACATAACACATTATCCATATAAAACATGCCCACCTCGTGAGCAACACGCTCTGCCAGCGTAACAAGTGCACTGGCTCCATCTGTCATTGCCATGCACAACAAATACGAATAATCGTTTAACCACAACACTAAAAGCATACATGTCCAGACTTCTCAGCTGAGGTCGCGACAAGGGGCTAGGTCGCCTTCAGAACGCGACGCCCCGACCTGTCGCAATGGGAAACCCTATCGCGACGGATCGGCCTGTCGTGACTTTGTCGCGACGGCAAGGTCGGTCGCCTTCACAGGCGCAAACCCTAATCCGAGAGAATTCCACGGATTACCACTCCATACCATTCAAACCATGCTTAATTCATGTTTTACATGCTTTAATGGATATGTTAGCATGGTATCTACTATTTCCAAAGCAATAAACGAACTAACAAGCAAGCCGCAGCATGAATCAAGGTAGAACACCCTACCTTCGCGAAGAGCGCGAAAACCAGAGATCCCTCGGCGTTTCCCCCGCTCCGCACGATGTCCTTGCGGTGAGAACACACCCCACGCACCTCCAGAACCTCGAACCGCTCAGAGAAACCTGCAGCAGCTCCCCCCTGGTCGAGAAGAGCCTGTGGAAGCTCTGTTCGGCCGGGGTTCTTAAAAATAGCATAACGGTTAAGAACGCGACGCAGTCCTATGTCGCGACCTAAATGCGACGTGGGAGGCCGTCGCCTTCACACTCCTGACGTCAGCGGGCCACCCAGCGCACAACACTTGGCACGCATGCAGACGTCGACGCTCAATGGCGGCAACAGGAACGCGACCACCAGTGCTGTCGTGTTCACAGGCAGAAAACCTGTGAGCGCTTTAGGCTCAATGGCCAGCCCACCAAGCCTCACAACGCGTGCAAACACCTGAAACACGTACTAATGGGCCACACATTGGCCACCAAATCCACTAAGCAGGGATCCACAAAGATCCGAAAAATGCGCGACGTTACATTACAACTCTCCCCCACTAAAAAAAATTTGGTCCTCCAAATTTAACAGATAAAAATTTAACGACAAGTGCTACTAACCTGTAAACAATTCGGGATACTTGGTTTTGATAGCATCTTCCAATTCCCATGTTGCTTCTTCTTGTCCTCGCTTATTCCATTGGATCTTTAGTAGCGGAACTTCCTTATTCCGAAGTTGCTTGATCTTTTGGTCAAGGATTTGCACATGTCTCTCTTCACATGCCAAGTTTTCTTGTACTTATGGATTTTGGTATTCAATAACATGCTCTGGATCATAAACATATTTTCGCAATATTGACACATGGAAGATGTCATGAACATTGGATAATTAGGGTGGTAATGCTAGTTGATACGTCATTTCCCCAACTCTCCTTAATATCTCAAATGGTCCAATGTATCTTGGACTAAGTTTTCCTTTAATCCCAAATCTCTTGATTCCTCTTCGAGGTGACACTTTGAGAAAAACATGATCACCTTGTTGAAACTCCAGCTCTCTTCTTCGTCGATCAGCATAACTCTTCTGTCGGTCTTGGGCAGCTTTCGTTTGAACTTGTACTAACTTTATAATTTCTGTAGTTTCTTATATCATCTCAGGTCCAAGAAAATGTGATTCCTTCAATTCAATCTAACACAATGGTGATCTGCACTATCAACCATATAAAGCTTCAAATGGTGCCATTTGAATTGTAGACTGATAACTGTTGTTATAAGCAAATTCCATGATTGCTAAATGGTTACTACAGTCATTTCCAAAATCTAAAACACAGGCACGACACATATCCTCAATAATTTGATTTACCCGTTCCGTTTGTCCATCAGTTTGAGGATGAAATGCCGTACTAAACTTCACTTTAGTTCCCAGTACATCTTGTAGTTCTCTCCAAAAATGTGAAGTGAATCTTGCATCTCTGTCCGAAATGATATCCTTTGGAATTCCATGTAGTCGAACAATTTCCTTTAAGTACAAAGCTGCTAATACATTGATAGACCATTTTGTCTTGATAGCCAAGAAATGAGCTGACTTTGTGAGTCGATCAACTATTACCCATATTGCATCATATCCATTACGTGTTCTGGGTAATCCCATAATAAAGTCCATATCGACACTGTCCCATTTCCATTCTGGTATCTCATGGGATTTTAATTTCCCTGTGGGTTTCTGGTGTTCAACCTTGATTGTCTGACATGTTAAACATCTAGCAATAAAATCTACAATGTCTTTCTTCATATTACACCACCAGAATTTTTTCTTTAAATCTTGGTACATTTTGATAGCTCCCGGATGGATGGTATAATGTGCCTGATGAGCTTCCTCTAATATCTGTTTCTTGATCTCTAAATTATCCGGTATGTACAATCTGTTTCAGAACCGAAGATTTCCATGAGCATCTTCATTAAAACCAGGTCTGGAATTCAGTTTTTCTCTGATTTCTATCAATGTGGGGTCATTATCTTGTTGTTCTCCAATTTGCCTTAATAGATCAGATTGTATTGACAGGTTATCAATCATAACCTTATCTTCTTATGGTTCAGCTTTCAGACTCAATGTAGAGAATTCTTCCAACAGTTTCCATTCTTTGACTTGCAGATGAAATATTTTAGCCATGAGATTCCTACTGAGAGCATCAGCTACAGTATTGCCTTTTCCAGGATGATACTCAATCTTAAAATCATAATCTTTGATATATTCCATCCATCTCCTTTGTCTCATGTTCAATTCCTTTTGTGAAAATAGATATTTTAAACTTTTGTGGTCGGAGTACACTATGAATTGAGTATCATACAGATAGTGTCTCTAGAGCTTTAGAGCAAAAATTACCACTGCTAATTCCAAATCATGTACTAGGTAATTTTTCACATGATTCTTTAATTGTCTAGATGCATAAGCAATCACTTTTCCTTCTTGCATCAATACACATCCTAGTCCGATATTTGATACATCGGTGTAAACTTCAAATGTTTTACCCTCTATTGGTAAAGCCAAAACTGGTGCGGATGATAAACATTCCTTCAACCTTTGAAATGCATTTTCACAACTCTCATTCCGTTCAAATGTAGTTCCCTTCCGAGTTAGTTGTGTAAGAGGTGAAGCAATTCTGGAGAAATCTTTGATAAACCGCCGGTAATAACTAGCCATACCCAGAAAGCTTCTAATTTCAATAATGTTCTTAGGTTGTTACCACCTCTGAATAGCTTCAACTTTAGAGGAGTCCACTGATAATCCCTCTCTAGAAATGACATGTCCTAAGAACGTTACTTGTTCCAACCAGAATTCACATTTACTAAACTTTGCATATAACTTATGATCTCGTAGCAATTGTAAAGTAACTTGTAAATGGGCTTCATGTTCTTCCATACTCTTAGAATAAATCAATATGTCATCAATGAATACAACTACAAAATGATCCAATATGACCTGAATACATCATTCATCAATCGCATGAAAGCAACAGGTGCATTGGTTAATCCAAACGACATCACTACAAATTCGTAATGCCCATATCTACTTTGAAAAGCTGTCTTATGAATATCTCTTGTCTGAATTCTCAGTTGATGATACCCAGATCTAAGATTAATCTTTGAGAAATATTGAGCTCCTGACAATTGATCAAATAGATCATCAATTCTAGGAAGTGGGTACTTATTTTTAATTGTTAACTGGTTCAATTGTCTATAATCTATGCATAATCGCATAGTCCCATCCTTCTTCTTAACAAACAATATTGGAGCACCCCAAGGAGATGTACTGGGTCTAATGAATCATTTCTCCATTAGTTCCATCAATTGCCTTTATAATTCTTTCAATTCTTCCATTGACATTCGATAAGGTGTTCTTGAAATTGGTGTGGCTCCTGGAACCAATTCAATGAAAAAATTTACTTCTCTACTAGGCGGTAATCCAGGTAATTCCTCAGGAAATACATCGGGAAAATCTTTTACTACCGGGATATCCTTCAATCCTATAGTATTCTGATTTATTAAGGTCGCAGAAGCCAAATATCCTTGACATCCTTTTTGTACCAACTTGCATGCTTTAACTGCCGAGATTATGGGTATTCTTCTGATACGAGGTTTATCAAACGTCATGGAGTAAACCTCCTTACCCAGAAAAGTTACTTGCCTTAATTGACAATCCAAATTTGCATGATGTTTAGATAGCCAATCTACCCCAAGGATTACATCATAATCCCACATATAAAGGCAAATCAAATCACCCGAAAAATTATGTTTAACTAGAATTTGACTGGCAGGGTAATATTTCTTAAGTTTCTTACCCTCACTTAGAGGAATAGCTACTTCAAGTTGTAATGGTAATGGAACTTATTGAATTCCCACGGATCTAGCAAATTCTTGACTGATAAAGGAATGTGTAGCTCCTGAATCAAATAAAACATATGCATGTTTAGAGTTTACTAAAAGTGTACCTTCAATAAGTCCGTCCTCTTGTGGAGATTCAAGTTCCACTTCATGAATAACTTGTAGACGTCCTTGTTTAGCTCGGGGATTCTAGGTTGCTGGTGCATTCTTCATCATGGGTCATTCTGGAATCCGATGTTGATTACTTTCACATCGGAGGCAGGCACCCAACCTACACCAACAATTCTCAGTCTTGTGTCCACTGATATGGCAATGTCGACAAACGTCCTTATTCCCAACTGGAGCTTTTCCTGCCTTCTTGGTGGACTGCTATACTTTAGGGGCATTTCCCATCTCAAACTTCCTTTTACAGTCAGTAGAACTTTCACCGGATTTTCCTCTAATCTTTTCCACTATTTCATTGGCAGCTTCTAAAGCCAAGGCTCTTTTAACCATTTTAGAATATGTGGTAATTAAATGAGGCGTTAACTGAGTAATGAAGTTTGGTCGTAGACCGTTCATAAATCTTTTTGCTTTCAATTTTTCTGTAGCTACTAGATGAGAAGCATACTTAGACAGTCGAGCAAACTGCGCTTCATATTCCGACACCGACATTCTGAGTTGCTTCAGATTAGCAAACTCATTAGCCTTCCTTTCTTGAACCACCTCAGAAAAATACTGATCATTGAACAACTCCATAATTCCTCCCAACCTACCTGATTTGGATCATCTATAGTAGATTCTACAGTTTCCCACCATGCTCGGGCATCACTGTTCAACTGGAATGTTGCTAAACGTATCTTATCTTCTTCTACACATCAGATCACCTTAAAAATTCTTTCAATATATTTTAGCCAATTTTCAGTCTCATCCGGATCTGTGCTACCTGCAAACCTCGGAGGATCTAGACTTCGGAAATCCTTAAACAGATTTGTTCCATTATGAGTGTTGTTCTTATCCACTGTTCTCATCACTCGGGTTAGGTCATGCATTGAGCTTTCCATCTTCTTCCAATTTGCATCGCCTCCCTCTATAATTAATTTAAGAAAATATCTGAGACATCCAACAATTCATATATTAATATCATCACCCAAACCAATACACACATTCATCACATACAAATTTTTTTTCTGTCATCACATAACATACAAACTTTTCATTAACAAGCCAAAAATATCTACATCACCATCATTCTTATCCTAATAAGCCAAAAATATTTACATCATCCTTAGTAAGCCGAAAATATTTACAACATTATTACCACCCTTAACCTCTCATTACACATGTACATATAGAGTTATATATACAACCCACTACTAACAAAAAGAGAGGTTAACAAAAGTAAGTTTCTAATTTCCTAGCTTGCTTCAGGCTTGTGTGGTAGATTCCATGAACGGCTGTTGCTCACCCCCAAGCCCATGGTACAGCTCTCTTGCTGCTTCAGACAGTACCTCCCAATACTCTTCAACCTGATGGAGCAGCATATCTTGTCCTAACTTCAGACTATCCAGGTTGTACATTATTTGGGTCATAGTCTCCAAGGAAGCACGAGGATTTCCCGCCAGAAAAGCGCCAGCAGTTAGCTTCAACACTTCTTCCTTTATTTGCACATGTGCTTCCCATTGAGCCTGAGCATATAAATCCACATCCTGTCAGAGTAATTCCATTGCAGACACTAGCCGTTCCTGAGCATTCATACCCATTTTGTAGCAAACAACAAATTAAGTTTATACACATACACAAAATCACTATTACTTTCATAACTAATCCCATATTTGTACCCCAACTCACTGGTCATTCCCTAGGTTTATGGAACCTAAGGCTCTGATACCAAATTATTTATCACGTCCTAATAAATGTCCATTTATCGAAAATGATAGAAAAATAGACTTAAGAAATAAAGCTTAGATTATACAAACATCTCTCATTATTATAGCGGAAGCTTTACATACTTAACACCCCTTATTAAAGTTCACAAGAGGAGTGAGAAAAGAAAACTTAATAACATCTCCATCTCTAACTTCAATACTAGTAAGATAAACTATTGGACTCCGAAGACTGGTTGCCTCACTCAGCACACCCCCATTAAGAACTAAGCTCATCATGTTCACCTGAAAAAGTAAGATTTAATGGGCTAACGAGCCCAATAGGATTCACCCATTCTAAGCTTTATTTCTTAAGTCTGTTTTTCTGTCATTTTCGATAAATGGACATTTATTAAGACGTGACAGATAATTTGGTATCAAAGCCTTAGGTTCCGTAAACCTAGGGAATGACCAGTGAGTTGGGGTAGAAATCTGGGATTAGTTATGAAAGTAATAGTGATTTTCGTATTATGTAATGTGCGGCAGGGGAAAAGCTGCTGCTAGCTACCTTTCAACTGGAGAAAGACACCCGCTCTTGGTGAGAATCAATGGAAGCGACCAGAGTAAATGGTCAATTCACTTGGAATGAATTTAAGGAAGCTTTCAACTCTAAATACTTCTAGGAATGTGTACAAGAAAAGAAGGCTACAGAATTTGCTGCTCTCAAACAAAGGAGTCTTTCTGTGGCTGACTACGAGGCTCAATTCTCCAGGCTGGCACGCTACGCCGATCATATAGTAAACACTGAAAGGATGAAGGCTAAGCATTTTCTCAACGGCCTAAAGCCTCAATATATCACACAACTGGCCCCTCTCGACATCCAAACATATGCCGAGATGGTTAAGAAAGCCCAATTTCTAGAAGATGCTACGAACTTCACTGTTCGTATAAAAGGAAAGTTCGTAAAGAAAGAGCTGACACCTGGCTCTTCAAGTGCTAAGCCAATTATCGGTAAGAAACATCCTTTCAACATCTCAGAAGGATCTAATCAAGAAAAGAAACCCAAGGCGTTTGTCCCCACAACTCTGACAAAAGGCAACTGCAAACATTGTGACAAGCCAGGTCACACCGCCGATGAGTGCTAGAGGAAGGTCGGCGCATGTCTGCGATGTGGCAGTGTTGAGCATCGCATCCCTGAATGCCCGCTACTCAAAGAACACGAGAAACGCCCATTGGTGCCAAAGAAACAGGGTAGACTGCAAGCCCTGCGAGACGAAGAAACCATCGAGGAAGGTGGCGTGGTGGAAGGTACACTACAAGTTTTCTCTCAATCAACATTTGTTTTGTTTGATACTGGCGCTACACATTCGTTCATATCTCAAAACTTTGCTAATACTCTAAATGTTAAATCTGTATCTATGGGTCTGTTACAACACCACTGAGAGAGAAAGAAAAATTGAACAAATTTTCCATTAGCCGATGTAATGATCGGAGAACTTAACCTAGGAGCCGACCTGGTACCCATGGAAGCTTATAGCGTGATTATTGGAGCCGATTGGTTGTCCATCTATGGAGAAAGTGTCGATTGTAAAAAAGGGAAGGTTACTATAAGGCCCTCGAATTTTACTTTTTTATTTAGATTTTTGGTCATGTGATGTTTAGATGATGTGTATGTAGCTATGTGTATATATGTATATGTATAAATACGTATATTTATTTCTGTACATATTATAATTAAATAATGTTGTACATGTATATATGCTTATTTATTTATGTACATATTGTTTTCTTCATATTGTATAGATGGTGTTTAAGTTATACCTTACATTGCATGTATATGTATATGGTGAATGTGTATTTCTGGTCATTTCTGTGTTCTGGCCGAGAGGCCAATTAACGTCAACATGAGTGGACGTTTACAAGGGAGTCGACGTCCAGATTGATGGACGCCAATTCCCAGTAAACGACAACTATGTGGCCGTCTATTTCCCAGAAATTGTGTAGTTTCAGATCTAGAAACGACTACATTTCCTTCAGTTCTTGTTTTGGAAACTAGCTTCCAATGGTAGGATTCCTACCCTAATGTGTACCCGACCCCTTAGGTTCTATAAAAACTCATTCTTCTGGACAGATTAGGTCTTTTTGACTCTTGTCAAAACCCCAGAACTTTTTGTGCGAAACCTGAACTTTGGAGGTTTGGATCTGGCGATTGGGTGCATCTTCCGGAGTTCTTCTTCGACTGAGAGAGACTTTGAACATCTGTGAAGCTTCCCCGACCCCGGTGTTCAGTCTACATCGACATAGAGACCTGATCGGGAGGAGATTTGGGCACCCTCTTGGCTTGGCCTAGGAGGGCATCTTCAACAATTTTGATCTGATTTGACAATTTTTCTGAGGCAAGTAACGTATGGACAACATCCCTACCCATGTCTAGTAGGTCCTAGGAATTTTTCAGAATTTATTTTGTGTCTTGGAACCCCCTATTCTTCTATATGTGTGCGCCTTGTCTGTGTTTCTAAAGACAGGAGATTGACGGCCACATGTGTGCCGTCAAGTTTTTGAGTTGATGGCAACATCGTGTGCTGTTAACCCCTGTCGGTGGCAACCCTTATGCTGCCAAGTTCTTCAAGTGTTTACAGAATGCATATTTGATCTCTGTGGTGTACTTTCCGAACTTCTGAATGTGTGTACATGCTGTGAGAATTATTTTAGATCATGTCCATACAGTAGGTCATATCATTTCTAATTATTAGAATTTCTGGAAATGGAATAGTGAGCATGATTTGCCTATTTTAATTCTAATTAAAATGATTCATTGCATGTTATAGTATCAAAAATTTTGTATGAACATATGACTGATATATTCAGATTTTGGAACTGCTAAGTGCGACTGTGGTATTGTAACCCATGTTTAATTGAATTTCTAGATAAATCTATAGGAAGCTTGTTTTAATTATTATAAATTGTTTACTATACTGAAAAATCTGAAAATTTGAGGATGTGATAAATAACCTGTGAATAGATTGTGATAAAAATGTCATGCTGTATTGACATCAATAGGTACTGTGATCAGTTTAATAAGTGTAATTGACCATATTAGTCATGTCAATTTTGATTATGTGAAATTCAGAGATTAGCAGCATGTTTAGGATTATGATATGATCAAATTGCCGCTGTGAATAGTAGCATCATGTTAGGTAACCTGAACATGTGGGATTATAAATTAGTGCATGTAAATATGTTACATAGTGCATAAGAATTGTGTGAACAATATGACAATGTGATAATGTGTAAAACTGTGCCGTTAGTGACACTGCTATCATAGAGGGCTGTGGAACCGTACCGTAGTAAAGTCTCTACGGGAAGGTTCAATGTGTGTGATATCCTATGGGCATTAGGATGAAATCGTGGAGGTGGACAAGTACCACTGGTTAGGGTGGAGAGGGCTTCTCCCGGTTCTGCGCAGTTAAGCAAGATCTATCACTGTGTTGCCTAGGTGATGGGTATGTGTATGTGTTTATGTATGTCCTTCTAGTGGTGGTTTGGACTATGTGTCACGGCAACTAAGTGAAAAATGTGAATATGATCATGTGAATTGTGCAATGTGAAATACGAACATGTGAAATTGTTAAGTGAATGTGTTATCATGTGAAATAGTGTAATCCCATGTGAATGTGTTAAATTCATGTCAAAAAAGCAAGCAAAATGTGTGTACAATTGTGTTAAGTACATGAGAAAATGAATAAAATTCATGCTAGGTATGCTATTTACTTTATGTATAGTTCCATGCTTAATTTATGTATAGTTGCAAAAATGGTTTGAACAAGATTTAAATCTTTGAAGCATGATGAATAAAAGGTGTAGAAAGCATGTTATAGGCTTTTATACTTAATTGTTAAAGCAATATAAAGCATGTACCATGTTTACTCTTAATGGTTTAAAAATCTAGCATGTGTAGGTGATATGTGTTATGGTTGTGTTCATGGATTGCTTGCTGGGTCTATTTAGACTCATACTTGCTTCGGTGTACAGGTGTGACAGGTGTCTCCACTTCTGAGGAGGAGATAGTTAGGAGCGACTTCGAGCGGGAGGAGTAGCTATTGTTGTGGAGATTTCTCTATTGTACTTCATTTCCATAAGTATGTAATCAATAAATGATGTATTTCATATGGACATGTAAATTATGTTGGAGTTGTAATGATGTGGGCATATGTATTTCTTTTTATGCTATATGGAGTGTGGATAGAATGATGATGATGGAATAAGAGTAGTTCTTTTATTTCCGCTGTAATCTTTTGTTATTCGTGTACATCTCAATCTAATGTTAATGTTGGGTAAATGTCCCACCGTGACGGCGTTCTTTGTACCGATGTGAATTGGTATAATTGTACCGGTATAAGGAGGGTCGTTACAGATATTGGTATCAGAGAGTAGGTTGAGATTGTACATGAATATACCATCATCTTCATATATGCTAAGTCTTTATAGAATTGTCCACATATGTAGAAAATAACTTACAATGAATGGAAGATAGATAAGAAATGGTTAGGACTAAATAATCTAGTTTCTAACTGTGATTAAATTGTTTTACAGGCTATGGCTTCTCGTGGTAAGCGTGGTTCCCATGCTCGAGAGGATGAGCAGAGGCGTGAGGATAGGAATGAGCAGTAGGCCCCAACACCACAGGGTCCTATAGTTCTTCCTTCACCACCGCCTGTGGATTATGGTGTGTTCATGCAAGGCCTGGTGCAGGCTATGCAGACTCAGGCGCACACTCAGGCTGCACTCCAGGCTCAGCTGGAGGCTCAGGTTAGAATTATTGGTTAGAAGTAGTCCATTTTTATTAAATATATGGTTGTTATTGTGCTATTTATATTGTTGTTGTGGCAGGCTCAGGCTCTAGCTCCAGTTCCCCAGGAGCATGGCCATGGTGGTCCTTCCATCATGGAACGATTCAAGAGGATGGCTCCACCCTCTTTTAAGGGGGAGAGTCAGCCATTGCTGGTGGAGAGCTAGATGAGGAAGATCGAGAAGATCTTCTGAGCTATTAGGTGTGTTGAGGAGGACAAGGTCAGCTTGGCCACCTACATGCTACAGGTATTTAAATTATTTAATTGCATGTAATTGCGTTAAGTTTAGATTTGTCTAGATTGGTCCTTATGGGTGGTTTGTTGAAGGAGAGAACCGATGTGTGGTGGGCTTCTTTGCTTCGCACCCGGTTTGAGGACGGTGCTATCGAGGTAGCTTGGGATGAGTTCGTGAGTCTCTTTCGGGCCAAGTTTGTTCCCGAGCATATTCAAGACAAGATGGAGCAGGAGTTCCACACTCTTACTCAGGGCTCCATGATGGTGCTTGAGTATGAGGCCAGGTTTGTAGAATTATCTAAGTATGCACCTCACTTAGTGGCTGATGAGCGCAGGAAAGTGAAGAAGTTTGTGATGGGCCTTAAGCCATCACTGAGGTCAAGGATCGTGGCATTTGATCATCGTACCCTAGATGAAGCTCTCAGTGTTGCATGTAGGCAGAAGAGTGAGATGGAACAGTATTTGGAAGAGAAGAAGGCAGTGCAGAAGAGGTCCGCACCACCGTTCCAGCGGCAGGACAGGAAGAAGGCGGCATACCAGTCACCGCAGTGTCTCGTGGCAGCGAGTAGTTAGCAGGCAGTTGCACCGCAGTTCCCAGGCGTCAGGCCTAGTGGCAGGAAGGAGTGTCCTCACTGTGGAAGGACACACGGGGGTACCGAGTGCTGGAAACTAATGGGGAAGTGTTTAAAGTGCGGGAACAGCAAGCATCAGATCAGGGACTGTCCCAGGCTTCAGCAGGGAGTTCAGCATGGAGCGCCAGCCCCAGCAGTAGCAGCGCCAGTGACTGGAAGACCAGGAAGGCCTCAAGCCCAAGCTTGAGTGTTTGCGTTGGCGCTTGAGGACGTGATGAACAGTCTATCCCCATGTAATTAAAAGTAATTACATTTCTATTTTGGTGATTAACAAAACCATATCATTGTGATAATTATCAAACCCTTAATTAAAAGTCACTAACCTATTTTTTACAAGTCTTAAGCACAGGAATTAATACCAAAGGAAAATAAGCCAAAACAGGTAAGCATCTTTACATTGTATCTACAACATCATATTTGTCTAAGTACACATCAGTTTCTTTTATAGATCATAACGATTACAGTAGAACTGTAACGATTTCTTCATAACCATTTCATAAGTACCTTAATGATTTCTTCATAGATTGAAACTTCTTCTGATTTCAAAAGAAATCGTTCCTACAATGACTTCTTAAAGAGAGCGCAACGATTTGCTTGCATCAACTTCTTTATTCATCGTAACGATTCCTTTAGTCATCATAACGACTAGCTTTCGTAACGATTCCTTTAGTCATCGTAACGACTTGCTTTCGTAACGATTCCTCTAGTCATCGTAACGACTTGCTTTCGTAACGATTCCTTTAGTCATTGTAACGACTTGCTCTCACAACGATTCCTTTAGTCATCGTAACGACTTACTTTCGTAACGATTCCTTTAGTCATCATAACAACTTGCTTTCGTAACGATTTCTTTAGTCATCGTAACGACTTGCTCTCGTAACGATTCCTTTAGTCATCGTAACGACTTGCTTTCGTAACGATTCCTTTAGTCATCGTAACGACTTGCTCTCGTAACGATTCCTTTAGTCATCGTAATGACTTGCTCTCGTAACGATTCCTTTAGTCATCGTAACGACTTGCTTTCGTAACGATTCCTTTAGTCATCGTAACGACTTGCTTTCGTAACGATTCCTTCAGTGATCATAACGACTTGCTATCATAACGATTCCTTTAGTTATCATAACGATTTGCTTATCGCAACGATTGCTTCAGATATTATAACGATTTGCTTTGCGCATCGACTTCTTAAGTAATCAAAATGATTTCCTTATTGATCACAACGATTCTTTCATATCTCTCAACGATTTGCTGTTTGGTTGCATAACGATTTCATAAGTCATAAATGCATCGATTTCATATTAATCAACTTGACATATGACTTATCCTTTCAAAGGGTTGAATAGTCAAAGTCTTCGCACACACACTTCTGTCAGCTGTGCATTTAATGAAGACTGAACGTATCTCTGCATGCATGCAGACGATATCACCCTTTATCGTGTCTATCCTGTACGCATCTTTTAGAACATCAAAATAGCATTACCTTTTTGATGAATATTCACACTAACGTTGACTGACAACAAGAGATAGCCTAGCTGTCTACTGTTTTAGCATTTAATGTATGCAGGTCTCTGACAACATTCGTCATACAACGTTGGACCTTGTAGAAGCCAAAGGACACTTCAGAAGATCCTATCTTTTTGCGTGTACAAATGGATAAAGGACTGTTGACTGGAAGCTTCCAAGTGCCACTCAGTCTAACGTCCACTAAAATCTAGAGGCAACAGATACTTCAACGACTAGATTTCAAATTGAAGATATATATATATATATATATATATATATATATATATTGAAGAAAGGAGCTCCAAAGAGACAAGAGACATATAGAGAACGATAGTCACAAAAACACTATGATCATCAAGTCTTCTGCGAGTTCTCAAGAAAGAGCCAAGCCTCATTCCATTAGATTAGCTCTTTTGCTCTCTGCATTGTTTGTAGATCTTGAGAGAGGGGCTGGATCTGAGAGTGAGCTTAGTTTGTAGACCTTAAGCTCTCAGTCCTTTGCTTCAGATCTTGGCTTGTCAAAGCTTGATCTAGGGGCTTAATCTCCTGCTTACTTGTTTCTATGCTTGTACCCTTCTTGTGTGAAGGAAGACCTGGTGGTATCCAGAGTGTGTGTGTGCCCTTCTGGTGTGAAGGAAGACCTGGTGGGGTATCCAGGGTGTTGTTCCTCTTCGGGCTGAGAAGAGAAGACCAGTTGAGCTGGGTGTTGTAGTGTCCATAGGGGGACTGTACCCTAATTAGTGAAATCCTGAGTTGTTGGTCAGGGACTGGACGTAGGACTCCTAAGGAGAGGAGATCTAAACCAGGATAAACTCCTGTTTGTGTGATTGTTGTTTATCCTAACAATAACTAACATCCATCAAAGTGTATCTTTGTGTGTGAACGCTTTTAGTGAACAGCTATTTGCAAAAGAATTTTTAAAGACCCATTCACCCCCCCTCTGGGCTACCTAGCTGGGCAACAAGTGGTATCAGAGCTAGTTTCTTCGACAAAGAAGAAGATCCAACGATCTGAAGAGTAAAGATCCATGGCAGCCCAAGGTCACAATGAAGGTCAGTCTGTCAACCGACCACCATTGTTCGATAGAGAAGACTATGCTTACTGGAAAATAAGAATGGAGTATTTTCTACAAGGTCATGACTACCAGATATGGTCCATAGTTGAAGAAGGCGATCTCCTAGTCACCAACGAAAATGCTCAGTGGACAGATGATGACAGGAAGAAGATTTCTTTAAACTGTAAGGCTAAAAGCATTCTATGCTGTGCTCTCAGCAAGAAAGAATTCAATAGAGTATCAGCCTGTAAATCCGCAATGGAGATGTGGGAAAAATTGAGAATCACTTATGAAGACACAGACAAGGTTAAGGAAACCAGAATAGATATTCTGGTAACTCAATATGAGAGGTTTCAGATGCAGCCAGGAGAGTCCATAACTCAAATGTTCAGTAGATTCACAGACATTACAAATGGATTAGCAGGACTTGGGAAGACCTATGAGATTGGAGATATGGTCAGAAAAATCCTTAGATCTCTTCCATCTACATAGACTCCCAAGGTAACGGCCATTGAGGAAGCTAATGATCTAAAAAGGATGTCTTTGGAAAAGCTCATTGGGTCCCTTATGGCCCACGAGATAAATATGGAGAGACTAGGAGAGTCCTCAAGCAGAAAGAAACATTCAAATGCTCTTAAAGCAAAATAAGACAGATCAGATGAGTCATCAGCCGAAGATGAAAGCTCAAATGATTGCGAAGATGAAGAAGCCATGCTATCAAGAAGACTACAACGCATTCTAGCCAAGAAGAAGAAGTTCCAATCTGGTAGAAGACACTTCAAGAAAAATAAGGACTTCAAGAAACCAGATAGAAAGGATCAGAAAAAGGGCGAGCCCATATGCTACGAGTGCAAAAAACTAGGACATATCAAAGCAGAATGTCCAAAGCTCAAGAAGCCTGAATTCAGAAAGAGAGAAAGCTCCAAGAAATTCAGGAGGCATAAGAAAAAGGCTATGACAGCAGCATGGAGCAACAACAACGACTCAGACAGTGAGTCAAGCTCAAACAGTGAAGAAGAAGAAGCCAACTTGGCTTTTATGGCAAACACTGAAGAGAAGGTAACTTTTGATTCATCTTTTGATTCTGATTCTGATAATCTTAAAGAAGCTTTCAACGAATTATACTGTAAATATAGGGAAGTAACAAAACTATTAAAAGTTAGTAAGAAAAATACTGCATGTTTAGAAAACACTAATTCAGATCTAAAAATAGAAAATGAAGAATTAGAAAAACAAATAACTGAACTTAAAAGAAGAAATGGACTATTATGTGAAGATCTAAAAGATAAAAATAAACAAATAATCAGATTAGAAAAACAGGAGAGTTCAGATGAACTGAGAAAAGAAATTAAAACTTTAAATGAAGAAAATGACAAACTGTCAAGCACATTGGAGAAATTTACAAATGGTAAGAACTCCTTAATATTAAAAGGTGCTAGACGTTCAGGAAAGAAGAAACATGGTTTAGGATATACACCACCAGAAAATGAATAAACAATAATTCAACCTGAAATATATCCAACTCCGAAGTTTACACCTGAACAAGATACAACATACAAAGCCAATTTCAAATATATTGAAAAAGTAACAAAAACGTCATGCTGTAGCCATTGCAATAAGTTAGGGCATATAAAAATAACATGTCCAACTAGACATAAGAAATGGATAATTAAAAAGGAAACTGTTGACACTAACCAACAAGGACCCAAAAGAACTTGGGTACCTAAAACTTAATGTCTCCTTTTCAGGGAAGCCTTCGAGCATCAAAGTGGTACTTGGACAGCGGGTGCTCAAGGAACATGTCAGGGAACAGGAAGCTGTTCACTCATCTCCAAGATGAAGAAGGAACAGTCACCTATGGAGATAATGGAAAAGGAACAGTGATAGGCAGTGGTTCTGTGAGCAACAAAGGGAAAACAGTTATTGAAGATGTACTGTGTGTCAAAGGGATAAAGCACAACCTCATAAACATTAGCCAGCTTTGTGACAAAGGTCATCAGATCAAGTTCCAAGAATCCAAGTGCAGTATCCTGAAGGATGGAGCAGTAATCTTCGAAGCTAACAGAGAAAAGAACCTGTACGTGCTCTATCTTGAAGAACTCAAGGATCAAGACGTTTGTTTAGCGGCCAGCAAAGAGCAGTCAACTGAGCTGTGGCATAGAAGATTGGGCCACTGCAGTTTGGATGGCATGAATAAGCTCAGAAAGAGAAGTCTTGTGGAAGGTCTACCAAAGGTCAGCAATAAATTGAATGGTATCTGCAGACCGTGTGCAAAGGGGAAGCACACTAAGAGTTCCTTCAAGTCAAAGACTGTGGTAACCACCTCTAAACCCTTAGAACTCCTTCACATGAATTTATTCGGGCCAATGAGGACGACTAGTCTTGGAGGAAAGAATTTTGGATTTGTTATTGTTGAACCACTCTTTTATTACCCTCATATTTTGGTGCTAACAAAATTTATGATTAGATTATTTCATGAATATTTATGATTATTTTATGGCGCACTAAAATGATAAAGTCAATGTCTAATTTCATATACATCGATTTCACTTCAAGTACCAGATTTATATGTGCCAGAACGATTCGCTTTGTGGCCATATCAATTTATTAAGGATTTGTTAAGAAATCGATCTCACAACGATTTCTTAAGTGGCCATAACGATCTGTTAAGAAATCGATCTTAGAACGATTCCTTTTATAGCCATAACGATTCTCTCTCAGAACGATTCTTATGTCTCTCATAATGATTTGTGAAGAGACCAAAACGATTTGTTCACATCGATTTCTTCATTTGCATCGATTTCTTTGTAAGAACAACGATTTGGTCACAACGATTTCTTTAATGATCACATCGTGTTTCTCTCGTAACGATTTACCTTTCATAATGATTCGTTAAGGCTCATAACGATTTGATAACTGAGCGCAACGATTTGCCCTCACATCGATTTTCCTTCTACAACGATTTCTTTATCGATCACAACGATTTTCTTGTAACTCATAACGATTTGATTATATCGTCTTGATCACAACGATTTGGAGGTTAGTGTATAACGATTTCATAAGTCATGAATGCATCGATTCTATGTTTATAACGACTTGATATTTAACAACGTTGAATAGTCAAAGTCTTCGCACATATCTTTCTGACATCCGTGCATTTAATGAAGACTGAACGTATCTCTGCATGCATGCAGACAATATCGTCCATTATCGTGCTTACTCTGTATGCATCTTTTAGATACAACAAAATGGCGTTACTATTCTGATGAAACATTCTTTCTAATGTTGACTAACAACAAAAGACAGTCCAGCTGTCCACTGTTTAAGCTTGTAATGTGTGCAGGCATTTGACAGCAATCCACTACTACGTTGGAAACGCAAGTAATCTCAGAAGATCTTCTCCTACGTGCATGAGAGACCAAGAAGACTGTTGAACACAAGTTCCAAGCTCTTTGAACTCTAACGTATACCAAGACCTGGTGACAACGGATACTTCAACGTCCATATTTCGAATGGAAGACATATATACAAGACAAAAAGCTCTAGAAGTATAAAAAAGGCAGATACACAAGTTAGAAAACCACTGGTGCTGCAATGCTTACAACCATCTGCGAGCTTTCCTAGAGCCAAGCAAAAACTCCTTTCTGTTCAAGCTCTTAGCTCTCTGTGCTCAGTGTAGATCTTAGTGAGAGCCTTTGTACTGAGAGTGTATTTCTCTTTGTAGATCTTTTTATTCTCTCAGTCCTTGCTTCAGATCATGCTCTGTAAGCTTGATATAGGGGCATCCTCTCTTGAACACATTGTCTGTGTTGTTTCCCTTCGTGTGTGAAGGAAGACCTGGTGGGTACCAGGGTGTTATTCCCTTTGAGAGAAGGAAGACCAGCTGCGGCTGGGTGTTGCACCGCACTGGGGTGGGTACCAGTAGGTTAGCTTCTAAGCCTGTAAAAGAAGTGGGCTGCCTTCTTGCCCAGGAAAGAGAAGACGACCTGGTGGGGCATCCAGGGTGTTGTAGTGTCCATAGGGGGACTGTACCCTAGATAGTGAAATCCCAAGAGATTGCTTGGGGACTGGACGTAGGACTCCTGTGGAAAGGAGGTCCGAACCAGGATATATCACTGTGTCCTTTGTGTGATTGCCTTGCTTTTATCCTTCATGTACTAACTCTAACAATCTGCGAAGTGTGTTTGTGCAATCGTTTTTGTGAACAGGGTTTCATTGACCGAAGATTTTTTTCTTAAAGTCCCATTCACCCCCCTTTGGGCTACCTAGCTGGGCAATACGAGAGGGGTTTAACAAGTGGTATCAGAGCGAGGTTGCGGGTTCGATTCCCCCTGGTGCCGCTGGGGGGGAGTTTGTTGGTTAACTGCCATCGACTCCCTTAGGGAATCGCTGCCACTATGCTGTTATGGGGAAGCATAGTGACATCGGGGCTGGCAACCCAACCCGCCGCAGTGGTAAAACCCTGTGCGAAGCCCCTCGTGCTGACCACTGCGTTGATGTGGTGCTTTGCGCTTCCGCCATAAAGATTTGGCTACGCCTTCACTACCAGCTCGAGCTTTTGGTGCAACGGTAAGGGGCTCGGTCCACCAAGTGGTATCAGAGCCAGTCTCTTCAAAGAAAGAAGATCCAACGATCTGAAGAGCAAAGATCTAATGACAGCCCAAAGCTATTCCGAAGGTCAATCCATCAGCCGACCCCCTCTCTTCGACGGCGAAGACTACACCTACTGGAAGACCAGAATGGAGTACTTCTTGCAAGGATTTTACTTTCAGATTTGGTCAATCATAGAAGAAGGAGATCTTGTCGTCCTAAACTCAAGGCAGAACTGGGCAGACGATGATAGAACGAAGATTTCCCTCAACTACAAAGCTAAGAGTATCCTGTGTTGTGCTCTTAGCAAGAAAGAGTTCAACAGAGTTTCTGCGTGCAAAACGGCAAAGGATATGTGGGAAACACTGAAGCTTACATATGAAGGAACTGACAAAGTAAAAGAAACCAGGATTGATATCTTGGTGACAAAATACGAGAAGTTCCAAATGGAGCAAGGTGAGTCCATATCTCAAATGTACACTGACTTTACTGAGATTATAAATGAACTCGCAGGATTGGGAAAGAAATATAGCCAGGGAGATATGATCCGAAAGATTCTAAGATCTCTTCCAAAGGAGTGGACTCCTAAGGTCACAGCTATAGAAGAAGCAAATGACCTCTCCACAATGTCATTAGAAAAGCTTATGGGATCTCTCATGGCTCATGAGATCAACATGAAGAGATTAGGAGAAAGCTCTTTCAGAAGAAGGCCAACTATTGCACTCAAGGCTGGGGAAAGCACTACGGATGAAGACACTACTAATGACTATAAGAGCAGTGATAGTGATAGTAATAGTGAAGAAGAAGAAATCATCCGAAAAATATTAGCCAAGAGTAAGAAGAAAACTAAGAAAAGAAATGAGGAGAAACACAAGAAACGCAAAAGGAAACCCTTTACGGTTACTAAGGATAACTCCTCAGATAGTCCAGGCACAGAAGAAGATGAAGAGAATGCCAATTTGCTCCTAATGAGTAAAACAACAAAACGGCATTCAAGTGGGTATGGTTAGAGGATGCTAAAAAACATCCTGTTCTTTTAGTTTTAGTTTTTGTTTAAATTTCTGTTTTACATTTCTGTTTCTGTAAACTACAATGCTACTGGCAAATTAAGTTTGCAAGTTGTTCTTAGATCAATGCAGGCAATAATTCTGAAGACTTGACAAACAATCAGTCAAGAGATCAACAGGTCGACACACCAAGAAACACCTGTCGAAAAACAAGTAAAGAATCCTCAAGAGGACCCTCCCTGTCAGGGGGAGCCTTATGCTTAGGGGGAGTCTCACACTCAGGGGGAGCATTCGCTAAGAGGGAGTTATTCATCTTCGACAATTATTGTTGAACCCCTCTCTGGTAAGAAATTCTCTCAAAAGGGGGAGAATATGCATGGTAAGACCCTTCCTTTTTGGTTAGTGACAAAAAGGGGGAGAGTAAGTATGCACTGTGAATTTTCTGTGTATTTTCTTGTCTTAGGTATCTTTGTCAGAAAATTCGCATAAATTTTGTCATCACCAAAAAGGGGGAGATTGTTGAACCACTCTTTTATTACCCTCATATTTTGGTGCTAACAAAATTTATGATTAGATTATTTCATGAATATTTATGATTATTTTATGGCGCACTAAAATGATAAAGTCAATGTCTAATTTCATATACTTCGATTTCACTTCAAGTACCAGATTTATATGTGCCAGAGCAATTCGCTTTGTGGCCATATCAATTTATTAAGGATTTGTTAAGAAATCGATCTCACAACGATTTCTTAAGTGGCCATAACGATCTGTTAAAAAATCGATCTCAGAACGATTCCTTTTATAGCCATAACGATTCGCTCTCAGAACGATTCTTAAGTCTCTCATAACGATTTGTGAAGAAACCAAAACGATTTGTTCACATCGATTTCTTCATTCGCATCGATTTCTTTGTAAGAACAACGATTTGGTCACAACGATTTCTTTAATGATCACATCGTCTTGCTCTCATAACGATTTACCTTTCATAACGATTCGTTAAGGCTCATAACGATTTGATAAGTGAGCGCAACGATTTGCCCTCATATCGATTTGCCTTCTACAACGATTTCTTTATCGATCACAATGATTTTCTTGTAACTCATAACGATTTGATTATATCGTCTTGATCACAACGATTTGGAGGTTAGTGCATAACGATTTCATAAGTCATGAATGCATCGATTCTATGTTTATAACGACTTGATATTTAACAGCGTTGAATAGTCAAAGTCTTCGCACATATCTTTCTGACATCCGTGCATTTAATGAAGACTGAACGTATCTCTGCATGCATGTAGACAATATCGTCCATTATCGTGCTTACTCTGTATGCATCTTTTAGATACAACAAAATGGCGTTACTATTCTGATGAAACATTCTTTCTAACGTTGACTAACAACAAAAGACAGTCCAGCTGTCCACTGTTTAAGCTTGTAATGTGTGCAGGCATCTGACAGCAATCCACTACTACGTTGGAAATGCAAGTAATCTCAGAAGATCTTCTCCTACGTGCATGAGAGACCAAGAAGACTGTTGAACACAAGTTCCAAGCTCTTTGAACTCTAACGTATACCAAGACCTGGTGACAACGGATACTTCAACGTCCATATTTCGAATGGAAGATATATATACAAGACAAAAAGCTCCAGAAGTATAAAAAAGGCAGATACACAAGTTAGAAAACCACTGGTGCTGCAACGCTTACAACCATCTGCGAGCTTTCCTAGAGCCAAGCAAAACCTCCTTTCTGTTCAAGCTCTTAGCTCTCTGTGCTCAGTGTAGATCTTAGTGAGAGCCTTTGTACTGAGAGTGTATTTCTCTTTGTAGATCTTTTTATCCTCTCAGTCCTTGCTTCAGATCATGCTCTGTAAGCTTGATCTAGGGGCATCCTCTCTTGAACACATTGTCTGTGTTGTTTCCCTTCGTGTGTGAAGGAAGACCTGGTGGGTACCAGGGTGTTATTCCCTTTGAGAGAAGGAAGACCAGCTGCGGCTGGGTGTTGCACCGCACTGGGGTGGGTACCAGTAGGTTAGCTTCTAAGCCTGTAAAAGAAGTGGGCTGCCTTCTTGCCCAGGAAAGAGAAGACGACCTGGTGGGGCATCCAGGGTGTTGTAGTGTCCATAGGGGGACTATACCCTAGATAGTGAAATCCCAAGAGATTGCTTGGGGACTGGACGTAGGACTCCTGTGGAAAGGAGGTCCGAACCAGGATATATCACTGTGTCCTTTGTGTGATTGCCTTGCTTCTTCTATCCTTCATGTACTAACTCTAACAATCTGCGAAGTGTGTTTGTGCAATCATTTTTGTGAACAGGGTTTCATTGACTGAAGATTTTTTTCTTAAAGTCCCATTCACCCCCCTTTGGGCTACCTAGCTGGGCAATACGAGAGGGGTTCAACAAGTGGTATCAGAGCGAGGTTGCGGGTTTGATTCCCCCGGGTGCCGCTGGGCTGGGAGTTTGTTGGTTAACTTCCATCGACTCCCTTAGGGAATCGCTGCCACTATGCTGTTATGGGGCAGCATAGTGACATCAGGGCTGGAAACCCAACCCGCCGCAGGGGTAAAACCCTGTGCGAAGCCCCTCATGCCGACCACAGCGTTGACGTGGTGCTTTGCGCTTCCGCCTTAAAGATTTGGCTACCGCCTTCACTACCAGCTCGAGCTTTTGGTGCAACGGTAAGGGGCTCGGTCCAACAGTTATTGTGGATGATTATTCCAGATTCACATGGGTTTCCTTCTTGGAGCATAAAGGTGATACCTTTGATAGTTTTGTAAGCTTCAGCAGAAGAGTATAGAAAGACAAGAAGTTTTGCATTATTGGAATCCAGTCAGATCATGGAGGAGAGTTTCAAAATGAAAAATTTGCAAAATTCTGTAATAACCAAGGGATTGAGCATAACTTCTCAACACCAAGGACACCACAGCAGAATGGAGTTGCTGAGAGGAAGAATAGAACCTTATTGGATATGGCAACAATAATGTTGTCAGAATATGATTTACCAAGGTATTTCTGGGCCGACGCAGTGAACACAACAAGCTACATCATTAATAGAGTGATGATTAGACCCATCTTGAAGAAGACTGCATATGAGTTGTTCAAGGGAAAGTAGCCAAAGATCAGTCACTTCAGAACCTTTGGATGTCCATGCTTCATTCACAACAACGGCAAAAGAGACATTGGTAAGTTGGATGCCAAATCAGATGAAGGCATCTTCATGGGGTATGCTACTAAACCTAAAGGTTATAGAGTGTTTAATAAACACACTTTATTGATTGAACAGTCTGTACATATTATTTTTGATGAAACTAACCCTTCCTTGAGAAAGGAAGAAGAGAGCGACATTGGTGATGCAAATGACTTATCTAAGAAATTAAAGAACACATCAATTGAGGACAAGGAAGATCCACCTCTGGAAGACTTGCAGCAAACAGACATTGAACATGAAAATCTTCCAAAGGAGTGGAGATACAAGAAAGATCACCCACCTGAAAATATTATTGGTGATCCATCTGTAGGGGTAAGAACAAGAGGTAATGTAATCCCTTGTGATTACCTAGCATTTGTTTCTCAAATAGAGCCTAGGACAGTCAATGAAGCTCTTACTGATGAGTCTTGGATTCTAGCCATGCAAGATGAACTGAATCAGTTCAAGAGAAACCATGTATGGTGACTTGTTCCTAGACCATCAAGTCATCCAGTTATTGGCACCAAATGGATGTTCAGAAATAAATTGGATGAAGCTGGTGTGATCTTAAGAAACAAGGTCAGATTGGTAGCTCAAGGCTATTCCCAAGAAGAAGGCATAGATTTCGATGAAACCTATGCACCTGTAGCTAGACTTGAGGCTATTAGGATTTTACTTGCATATGCATCTACTCTAGATTTGAAATTATTTCAAATGGATGTCAAATCTGTATTTTTAAATGGTTTCATTAAAGAAGAAGTTTATGTAGAACAACCCCCAGGTTTTGATGATTCAGAATTCCCAAATCATGTTTTTAAACTTCATAAGACATTATATGGTTTAAAGCAAGCACCTAGAGCCTGGTATGAAAGGCATAGTTCCTTTTTATTAGATCATGGTTTCACTAGAGGACAAGTAGATAGCACTTTATTTATAAAGTCAAAGGTCAAGCACATACTACTTGTACAAATTTATGTAGATGACATAATTTTTAGATCTACTGATGAATCTCTTTGCAAGTACTTTGAGAAGCTTATGTAGAGAGAATTTGAGATGAGCATGATGGGGGAGCTGAACTACTTTCTTGGATTACAAATCAAGCAAGGAGGAGATGGCACCCACATATGTCAAGCCAAATACCCAAGGAGCTCTTGAAGAAGTTTGGATTCGAAAATTCCAACCACTGTCAACACCAATGAGCACTTCAATAAGAAGACAGTGACAAAGATGGTAAGAAAGTAGATCAAAAGATCTATAGAGGTATGATAGGTTCTCTACTTTACTTAACTGCCAGCAGACCTGATATACTATTTAGTGTATGCATGTGTGCTAGATATCAAGCAGACCCTAGAGAATCTCATTAATTAGTGTTAAAAGAATTTTCAGATATTTATCTAGAACTCATGATCTAGGTATCTGGTATCCAAAATCATGTGAAGTAAATTTAGTAGGTTACTCTGATGCTGACTATGCTGGATGCAAACTAGATAGAAAAAGCACCAGTTTGTTGTCAATTTCTTGCAGGATGCTTGATATCCTTATCCTCCAAGAAGCAAAATTCAGTAGCACTCTCAATAGCTGAAGCTAAGTACGTGGCTACTGGAAGTTGTTGTACACAACTCCTATGGATAAAGCAACAACTTGAGGACTACGGAATGCACATCAAGTCAATTCCACTGTTATGTGACAACACAAGTGCCATAAACTTAACCAAGAATCCAGTACAACACTCAAGAACCAAACACATTGAGGTTAGATATCATTTTATTCGTGATCATGTAGCTAATGGTAATATTGAAATATCTTTTATTGATACAAATAATCAGTTGGCAGATATCTTCACAAAAGCCTTACCCGAAGAGAGGTTCACTTCTCTTAGAAGGGAATTAGGCATGTGTAAATTGTGATAGATTTATCTGTTAAATACAAAATATTAAATTTCGGAGCCCAATTAATTATTCTCCTTGAAGTGAGCAAAAATTATCTCAATTACTTCTCATTTATCCTTCTTGCGTAAATTCTTCCGTCGGTTCATTTGTGTAATTATTTATTTCTTTCGAACCGGGGTTTGTCATTTTCTGCCAATAAAGGCGCACCTCTTCAAAAAGGGCATTTATCCTCCATTTCATAAATCCCGAAATCTGTGTGGGATCGATTCGTCTCCCTTCTTATCGCTTTCATCCTTCTGTTTGTCTGAGGCGATAACCCTTCATCCCCGGCATCGACTTCTCTCAGATTTGAAGCATTCAACCTCTCCCGCCAGAAATTTCTTGAGGGCTTCTCCCTCAACCACCCTTCCAAACCTCCAGAACCTTTCCTGCTTGATTCCATGGCCTCTTCAATTGTTTCCGGCAGTGTTGGGGGTTACAGAGCTGCTTTCCTCACCACAGAAGAGCAAGCCAGGTTCGCTTCAGTCAAGGCAAAGCTTTGCGGGCACAAGGCAGTGGATTTAGCAGACTTGGAGAAGAACGAAATGGGCAGTTTGGTTGAAGCTCTACAGAGGCTGAAATGGACGAAGATTGCAACCCTTTCTGATGTAAGTTATCCAGATCTTGTCAAGGCTTTCTATGTCTGTCTAAAGATAGAAGAGGATGAGACCCTGACTTCTATGGTCAAGGGAACCCAAATCAGAATCACCAGGGATCTGTTAGCATCTTTGTTTGAAGTCTCTACCTCTGGTCGAAGTGGAGTCCACTCTGTGGACACTAAGGTCAAGGGTTTGGGGATAATAGGTCCGGAGTTCAAGCTGAAGGATGGGAAGCTGGATATTAACCAGCTTAGTGCCTTTAACAGATTACTGCATTTCATAATTTGTCAGATCATTGTGCCTAGAGTGCAACTTTCTCCTCATGCACCAAGGCTGATTCAGACCTGATGTACTGGGCTATCCAGAATCAGGAAATTAATACTGCATAACTCATTATTGAGAGAATGAAGTTTGCAAGATCTCAAGTGTGGGATATAAAAAGCAAATTGAACATCTCACTACCATATGCCCATCTCCTGACCAAAATCTTTCATCATTTCGGCATAAGTGTAGTTGGTGATGTGTCTAAAAAGATGGGCCAAGCTATTAGGTCCAGAAATTTAAGAAAAAGTGGATTTTCTATAGTAAATGGTATGTGGTCCAAGACTGGTGCGGTTGAAGGTGAAACCATCCTTGGTGAAGCCCAAGATGACCTAGAACTAGTAGCAGAAGCAGCAACAGTGTCTGAGGCAGCAGCAGCAGTACCAGCAGTAGCAGAAGAAGCAAGCAACAAAAGAATTGAGAACATCCCTCCTGAGCATATTGAGCCCTTTGGGCAATTCTCAGAGGTTCCTCTTCCATCTTCTCAAGTAGGCAGTCTACTTAGGGATGCATTGGACTCCATCTCTCAGGGGGAGCCAGTGCGCATGAGTCAAATATAGCAAAATCTGTGGCAGAGGTCCACACAGAAGATGTAGTTATGGAAGAAGCTCCAAGCCAGCAGGAGCAAGTCCAAATTCAAGAGGATGTTGTAATGGTAGACGCTCCCATTGAGGGGAAGCAGTCAGCGGCAGAGGAGATCCAGGGAGTCAGTGCTGTGGCATCAGGCCACACTGAAATTCATTCAGAAGTCATCCCAGTTCAAGAAGAAGAAGCAGCAGCAACAGCACAAACTGAAGTTCCCATGGAAAGTGTGCATGCTGAAGAAGAAGCTGAAGTTGAGAAGGGCAGTGAGACTCAGGGGGAGGGAAATGAAAATCCCCCAGAGAACCAGTTCAGAGAAGGTGACACTGCCAGTTCCTCAGATTCTGAGGATGACCAAGATCAGCAGCCCCAAAGGACAAGGCCCAGGAGAAAGGGAAACAGCAGAAGTTCAAGATGTCCCTCTCCTAGCTGACACTCCTTATCAGAGATAGATGAGGCAAAGAGTCATTATCAATTTGAAGCCTGTGATAGAGAGGTTGGATGCTCAAGGAGAAATCTTATGCTCATTGCAATCTGATGTAAATTCCATATTCATGAGCCAGGCATCAGTCACCAAAGAGATATCTCAAGTAAAAATGCTATGAAATGGTTCAACAAAGAAATGGGAAGTATGAAGTCCATGCTTTCTGAGATTTTGAAGACAGTTGGAGCCCAAGCTCCTCTTCCTCCACCTCCTGCTGCTCAAAGAAGTGAAGAAGATGTTCCAAGGCCATCTGGGCTAGATGAGTAAGTGGCAGGGCCATCAGGGCCGGCAGCAGCTAGTTCACAAGCAGAGGTCAGTGGTTTAGGGCCATCAGGGCCAGTTGAGCAAGTGCAAGGGCCTTCAGGGCCAGCTGAGAAGGTGTCAGGGCAATCAGGGCCTTTGGAGTCAGAATCTGTGCAGCAAGTAGCTGAAGAAGAAGAAGCTGTAGCTCCTGAGCCCCCAGCTCCTTCCTCCACTCAGACCCCAGTACCTCCATCACCACCTTCATCATCCACAGCTCCACCTTCACCTAAAACCTTCAAGAAACCACAACCCAGAACCATCTCATCACCTACACCTTTTCCTTCACAATCCACTTCATCTCCTGCATCTTCAACACCCATTTCTCCACCTCCCCCTGTTTTTGAGGTTCCTCCAGTATCATCATCAGCTGGAGCCTCCTCTTCTTCTGGTCCACCATCCTCAGGACCATCAGATATCCCACCTACTACCTCACACTCCCTTTTACATCCTTCTCCTCCATCCTCTTTCATTACTATAATTCCTGAGGGTGCTCAACTTGAATCTCCCTATCTTGGGAAAGTCAAGGATGAGTTTGAAGAAGTCATCCTCTGGTCTGTACTGAAGGTTGGAGATCATATCCATAGGGCAGACTCTTCTAGTTCTATTCCTAAGAAGAGGAAATTCTCCTCGCTTTCATCTGAACCTCGCTATCCCCCTCTGTGGTTTTCTCTCACAGGAGACAATAGAAATAAACCTCTGTACAGAGAATATCTTCAGAAGGTTGTTTTTGCTACTATTATCAACCTTCCTTTTCTTAACCTTTCAAACCACTTGAATGTTATTCTACCCTATACCTCTCTAACCAAATCAGAAAAATTCAGAATCTTCTCTATTGCTCATTCCAAGACTGAAGAGCAATGGGCTAGGGGGCACAAAGAGCTGTACAACAAATTTCTTCTGGCTAAGTCTGCTAGATTCCCTCCAAGGGACCATTCCCTGACTCTCTCAGAATGGTTCCAAATTCATCACAAGAATTGTTGGGCCCCATTCATTCAGAAGGAGATCAAGATGGCCAGGCATTTCCAACTCTTCAACAACTATAGATATGTCCATCGACTCCCTGAGGTCCAATTCAGCCAATTTAAGCAGGCCATAAATGCACTTGGTTCAGCAGACGCCCACACTGAAGCTGTCCAAGTAGACTTTGCCACCCTTCAGGTGCCATAGGAAATCTTGCTTCCACCTATTCACTCTCTGGTCATGGACTCTTCTGTTGGGTCTATCATCTTTGAACGTTTTGCCAGAGTAATGGGCAGAATCAAGGTACAGAAGGGCTTTCAAGTGGCATTTCATAGATTTCTCTTCAGAGAATACCACCAAGGCCATGTCAGTGCTGAGGTTCTAGCTCCTATTCTGTCAGAATGTGAGAGGTTGACACCTTCAGACTGGGCCAGATTTTACCCTCTCTCTACTCAGCAGCTGTCAGATCTTAATGAATCCCAGGCCAGGGAAGGTCACTCTCCAGTTTCTGCAGCTACATTTTTAGACATGAACTCTATTCACCTAGTCCAGGATCCCTTCCGGATTTGGGTTGAGTGATATAAAGTCTATGTAGCCCTTTGTCAAGAGCTGAAGGCCAAGCAGAACTTCTATCCCATTTCAGTTGATCAATTTCTTGCTCGAGCCAGTTTTGGATCAGTATCCTTCAAAAGAATCTCCCTTATCAAAGAAGCCTATGCCAATCTCCTTGATGAGCAGTTGGCTCTCCATTTGAAGAGAATGGCTCCCTCCATGGGACCTAAGTACACTCTTTCCCCTGGTATATTTCGTCAAGTTTTTGAAAAGCAGGAAGAACATGCATGGGAAATCATTTCTCATTTTGCCTCCCTCCTCTCTCCTGCCTTTTATCTCCCTGTACCTTCCCAGAATGAATAAATACAAATAGTATTCCTGTCTCATTCAGCTGTTTTCTCTTCTTCTTTGTCTTTTCCTTGCATCTTTTTTGCTAATGACAAAAAGGGGGAGAATTATTGCAGCTCTGAAATACATATGGAGATCTATTTATCTGTGCTATTTGCTAAAGTTTGTTAATTTGTTAAATTTTTGTCATCACCAAAAAGGGGGAGATTGATGAACAGTCTATCCCCATGTAATTAAAAGTAATTACATTTCTATTTTGGTGATTAACAAAACCATATTATTGTGATAATTCTCAAACCCTTAATTAAAAGTCACTAACCTATTTTCTACAAGTCTTAAGCACAAGAATTAATACCAAGGAAAAATAAGCCAAAACAGGTAAGCATCTTTACATTGTATCTACAACATCATATTCGTCTAAGTACACATCGGTTTCTTTTATAGATCATAACGATTATAGTAGAACTATAACGATTTCTTCATAACCATTTCATAAGTACCTTAACGATTTCTTCATAGATTGAAACTTCTTCTGATTTCAAAAGAAATCGTTCCTACAATGACTTCTTAAAGAGAGCGCAACGATTTGCTTGCATTGACTTCTTTATTCATCGCAACGATGACTAAACTAACGATTCCTTTAGAGACTTGCTTTCATAACGATTCCTTTAGTCATCGTAATGACTTGCTTTCGTAACGATTCCTCTAGTCATCGTAATGACTTGCTTTCGTAACGATTCCTTTAGTCATCGTAACGACTTGCTCTCGCAACGATTCCTTTAGTCATCGTAACGACTTGCTTTCGTAACGATTCCTTTAGTCATCGTAATGAATTGCTTTCGTAATGATTCCTTTAGTCATCGTAATGACTTGCTCTCGTAACGATTCCTTTAGTCATCGTAACGACTTGCTCTCGTAACGATTCCTTTAGTCATCGTAACGCGTTGCTTTCGTAACGATTCCTTTAGTCATCGTAACAACTTGCTTTCGTAAAGATTTCTTTAGTCATCATAACGACTTGCTCTCGTAACAATTCCTTTAGTTATCGTAACGACTTGCTCTCGTAACAATTCCTTTAGTCATCGTAACGACTTACTTTCGTAACGATTCCTTTAGTTATCGTAATGACTTGCTTTCATAACGATTCCTTTAGTCATCGTAACGACTTACATTCGTAACGATTCCTTCAGTGATCATAACGATTTGCTATCATAACGATTCCTTTAGTTATCATAATGATTTACTTATCGCAACGATTGCTTCAGATATTATAACGATTTGCTTTGCGCATCGACTTCTTAAGTAATCAAAATGATTTCCTTATTGATCACAATGATTCTTTCATATCTCTCAACGATTTTCTGTTTGGTTGCATAACGATTTCATAAGTCATAAATGCATCGATTTCATATTAATCAACTTGACATATGACTTATCCTTTCAAAGGGTTGAATAGTCAAAGTCTTCGCACACACACTTCTGTCAGCTGTGCATTTAATGAAGATTGAACGTATCTCTGCATGCATGCAGACGATATCACCCTTTATCGTGTCTATTCCGTACGCATCTTTTAGAACAGCAAAATAGCATTACCTTTTTGATGAATATTCACACTAACGTTGACTGACAACAAGAGACAGCCTAGCTGTCTACTGTTTTAGCATTTAATGTATGCAGGTCTCTGACAATATTCGTCATACAACGTTGGACCTTGTAGAAGCCAAAGGACACTTCAGAAGATCCTATCTCTTTGCGTGCACAAATGGATAAAGGACTGTTGACTGGAAGCTTCCAAGTGCCACTCAGTCTAACGTCCACCAAAAGCTAGAGGCAATGGATACTTCAACGACTAGATTTCAAATTGAAGATATATATATATATATATAATATATATTGAAGAAATGAGCTCCAAAGAGACAAGAGACATATAGAGAACGACAGTCACAAAAAACACTATGATCATCAAGTCTTCTGCGAGTTCTCAAGAAAGAGCCAAGCCTCATTCCATTAGATTAGCTCTTTTGCTCTCTGCATTGTTTGTAGATCTTTAGAGAGCGGCTGGATCTGAGAGTGAGCTTAGTTTGTAGACCTTAAGCTCTCAGTCCTTTGCTTCAGATCTTGGCTTGTCAAAGCTTGATCTAGGGGCTTAATCTCCTGCTTACTTGTTTCTATGCTTGTACCCTTCGTGTGTGAAGGAAGACCTGGTGGTATCCAGGGTGTGTGTGTGCCCTTCTGGTGTGAAGGAAGGCCTGGTGGGGTATCCAGGGTGTTGTTCCTCTTCGGGCTGAGAAGAGAAGACCAGTTGAGCTGGGTGTTGTAGTGTACATAGGGGGACTGTACCCTAGTTAGTGAAATCCTAAGTTGTTGCTCAGGGACTGGACGTAGGACTCCTAAGGAGAGGAGATCCAAACCAGGATAAACTCCTGTGTTGTGTGATTGCTTCTTTGTGTGATTGTTGTTTATCCTAACAATAACTAACATCCATCAAAGTGTGTCTTTGTGTGTGAACGTTTTTAGTGAACAGCTATTTGCAGAAGAATTTTTAAAGACCCATTCACCCCCCCCCTCTGGGCTACCTAGCTGGGCAACAAGATGCAGAGCAAGCAGAAAACGACAGGGAAGGTACGGTTCTTTTTATGGGTGTGCACGCTCGGGTTTTGTTTGATACAGGTGCCACTCACTCGTTCATTTCCGAGCAGTTTGCTAGGTAGTTAGTTGTATAGTCTAGTGTAGAGGCTGAGGAGTTAGGGGTCCCTTTGTCTGTGCACACACCAGCAGGAACGGTATCGACTAGGAAGTGTATTCCGTCTTTACCTGTGTGAATTGAGGACCGAGTCCTAGAAGGGTGCTTCTATTTGCTAAAGATGAAGGACTATGATGCTATTCTAGGTCTGGATTGGCTAGAGGAGCACTATGTGTTAGTAGATTGTCGTGGGAAGAAGATCACTTTCCGTATTCCTGGTGAGGATGAGTTTTCACATCCATTGCCAAGGAACTAAGTGGGAAGATTTGTTATCTCTACCATGAAGGCAATGAAGATGGTGAACAAGGGTTGTGACGCTTTTCTTGCCAGCGTGGTATTAGTACCAAAGGCTGATTAGTCACCTACCCTTGGGGAGATTGATGTAGTGCAGGAGTTTCCAGACGTATTTTTCGATGATTTTTCTGGTTTTCTACTGGTTAGGGAGATAGATTTTACTATAGAGTTGCTTCCAGGCACCTCTCCTATCTCAAAGGCTCCATATCGGATGGCACCTACGAAATTAGCTGAGTTAAGGAAGCAATTGTAAGATTTGCTGGATAAGGGATTTATTCGCCCTAGTGTATCCCCTTGGGGCGCACCTGTATTATTTGTGAAGAAGAAGGATGGTTCACTTAGGTTGTGCATCGATTATAGAAATCTCAACCAGGTGACTGTGAAGAATAGGTATCCCTTACCACGGATTGATGATCTATTTGACCAGTTGCAGAATGCATCGGTATTTTCCATGATTGATCTGTGGTCTGGCTATCATCAGTTGAGGATTAGGAGTGAGGATGTGTCCAAGACAGCCTTTAGGACTCGTTATGGACATTATGAGTTTTTGGTGCTTCCATTTGGTCTAACCAACGCCCCTGCAGCGTTCATGGATATCATGAACAGGGTGTTTAGACCTTATCTAGATAGTTTCATAGTAGTGTTCATCGACGATGTGCTAGTCTATTCTTCGGATGAGGCTACACACCGTGATCATTTGAGGGTAGTGTTAGAAGTTCTCCGAGAGCACAAGCTGTATGCAAAGTTCAGAAAGTGCGATTTCTGGATGCGCGAGGTTCATTTCCTTGGGCATGTTATCTCTGGTGTTGGTGTAGCAGTTGATCCAGTGAAGGTCCAGGCTGTATTAGATTGGGAGATCCCCAGGACCCCATCAGAGATTCGGAGTTTCCTTGGTTTAGCGGGCTATTATCGGCGATTTATTGAGGGATTTGCATCTATCGCCACACCATTGACTAAGCTAACCAGGAAGGGTGTGAAGTTTATCTGGTCAGAGGATTGTGAGAGTAGCTTTCAATTGTTGAAGGCTAAGCTTACTTCTTCACCGGTGTTGATTTTGTCGAGTGGTGTAGAGGGTTTTGCCATTTATTCGGATGCATCTCGGATTGGTCTTGGCTGTGTGTTGATGGAGCATGGTAGGGTAGTGGTGTATGCTTCTCGTCAGTTGAAGGAGCATTAGAGTAACTATCTGACTCATGATTTGGAGCTTGCGGCAGTGGATTATGCACTAAAGATCTGGAGGCACTATCTTTATGGTGTCAGATTTGAGGTGTTCACTGACCATAAGAGTTTGAGGTATCTCTTCTCTCAGAAGGAGTTGAACCAGCGCAGAGGAGATGGATTGAGTTCCTCAAGGACTACGACTTCGATCTTCAGTATCATCCAGGGAAGGTGAATGTCGTAGTGGATGCTCTTAGTAGGAAGAGATCTTTGCTCCAGCAGGATTGGAAGATGTTGGAGGATGCTGCTTGTGCGATGACTGAGTTAGAGCCATTGTTATGTTAGGCTTTCGTGGCTCAGTTGTCCATTCGGTCTACTATGCTTGATGTAGTGATTGAGTAGCAGAAGGCTGACCCTAGACTCCAGGAGTTGGTGGGCAAGATAGGCATTGCTCGAGATGAGGATGGTGTGATTAGATTTCATCATCGAGTATGTGTTCCCGATATTGTAGATGTACGTGAGCATGTCCTTGCAGAAGCTCATAGGTCGAGATTCTCTATTCATCCAGGTAACACTAAGATGTACCAAGATTTGAAGAGATCATTTTGGTGTTCTGATATGAAGAAGGATGTGGCGGATTTTGTATCCAGGTGTTTAGTATGCCAGCGAGTGAAGGTTGAGCGTTAGCGACCATCTAGTCTTATGCAGAAGATGGAGATCTCAGTATAGAAGTGGGAGGCCATCACTATGGATTTTGTGACGGGTTTGCCCAGATCAATGAAGGGCAATGACTCGATTTGGGTGATTGTAGATAGATTCTCTAAGCCTGCGCATTTCTTGCCTATGAAGAAGAAACAGTCAATGGAGAGTTTGGCTAGGTTGCATGTTAGTAGCATTGTTAGATTGCATGGCATGCCGAAGTCGATTATTTCGGATCGAGATCCGAGATTTACTTCGAGGTTATGGCAGGGTCTTTAGGAGGCTTTAGGTTCCGAGCTGAAGCTTAGTTCGGCATTCCATCCCCAGACTGATGGACAGTCTAAAAGGACTATCCATACTCTCGAGGATATGTTGAGAGCGTGTGTGATGGATTGGAAGGGTGATTGAGAGAGTCATTTACCTCTTGTGGAGTTCGCATATAACAACAGTTTTCATGCGAGTATTGGTATGGCTCCATTTGAGGCGTTGTATGGGTGGCATTGTAGATCTCCTTTGTGTTGGGAGGAGACCGGTGATAGGCAGTTGATAGGTCCGGAGTTAGTGCAGGAAACATCGCATAAGATCCAGCTTATTAGGTAGAGGCTTGTTGCGGCTCAGGATAGGCAGAAGAGTTACACCGACAACAGAAGAAAGGATTTAGAGTTCGAGGTGGGCGAGCATGTATTTCTGAAGGTTTCGCCTACTCGAGGTGTTGTCAGGTTTGGCAGGCATAACAAATTAAGTCCTAGATTCATTGGCCCGTTTGAGATCCTTAGGCGGATGGGAAGCGTGGCATATGAGCTAGCTTTACCCTCAGCGCTAGCAAGTGTGCATCCATTTTCCACGTATCTATGCTCAAGAGGTATGTGCGTGATCCGTCTCATGTGATTAGTTACGAGCCAGTGGAGATCCAGCCAGATCTATCATATGTTGAGCAATCAGTAGCTATTCTTGATCGGAAGGTTCAGAACCTTAGGAACAAGAGCATTGCGTCCGTAAAGGTGCTATGGCGGAACTTCTCGCGAGAGAAGGCTACATGGGAGCTTGAGGATGCTATGAAGAAGAAGTATCCCCAATTGTTTGAGTAGTGTCATTCTAACTTTGAGGACGAAGTTTTCTTTAAGGGGGAGAGGGTGTAAGGCCCTCGAATTTTACTCTTTTATTTAGATTTTTAGTCATGTGATGTTTAGATGATGTGTATGTAGCTATGTGTATATATGTATATGTATAAATACGTATATTTATTTCTGTACATATTATAATTAAATAATGTTGTACATGTATATATGCTTGTTTATTTATGTACATATTGTTTTCTTCATATTGTATAGATGGTGTTTAAGTTATACCTTACATTGCATGTATATGTATATGGTGAATGTGTATTTCTGGTCATTTCTGTGTTCTGGCCGAGAGGCCAATTAACGTCAACATGAGTGGACGTTTACAACAGAGTCGACGTCTAGATCGATGGACGCCAATTTCCAATAAACGGAAACTATGTGGCCGTCTATTTCTCAGAAATTGTGCAGTTTCAGATCTGGAAACGACTGCATTTCCTTCGGTTCTTGTTTTGGAAACTAGCTTCCAACGGTAGGATTCCTACCCTAATGAGTACCCGATCCCTTAGGTTCTATAAAAACTCATTCTTCTGGACGGATTAGGTCTTTTTGACTCTTGTCAAAACCCTAGAACTTTTTATGCGAAACCTGAACTTTGGAAGTTTGGATTTGGCGATTGGGTGCGTCTTCCGGAGTTCTTCTTCGACTGGGAGAGACTTTGAACATCTGTGAAGCTTCCCCGACCCCGGTGTGCAGTCTACATCGACACAGAGACCGGATCGGGAGGAGATTTGGGCACCCTCTTGGCTTGGCCGAGGAGGGCATCTTCAGCAATTTGATCCGATTTGGCAATTTTTCTGAGGCAAGTAACCTATGGACAACATCCCTACCCATGTCTAGTAGGTCCTAGGAATTTTTCGGAATTTATTTCGTGTCCTAGAACCCCCTATTCGTCTGTATGTGTGTGCCCTGTCTGTGTTTCTGCAGATAGGAGATTGACGGCCACATGTGTGTCGTCAAGTTCTTAAGTTGACGGAAACATCGTGTGCCGTTAACCCCTATCAGTGGCAACCCTTGTGCTCCCAAGTTCTTCAAGTGTTTACAGAATGCATGTTTGATCTCTGTGGTGTATTTTCCGAACTTCTGAATGTGTGTACATGCTGTGAGAATTATTTTAGATCATGTCCATACATTAGGTCATATCATGAGGCTAGGACGAATTTCTGTGTACAGTTCTAATTATTAGAATTTCTGGAAATGGAATAGTGAGCATGATTTGCCTGTTTTAATTATAATTAAAATGATTCATTGCATGTTAGAGTATCAAAATTTTGTATGAACATATGACTGCTATATTCAGATTTTGGAACTGCTAAGTGCGACTGTGGTACTGTAACCCATGTTTAATTGAATTTCTGGATAAATCTATAGGAAGCTTGTTTTAATTATTATAAATTGTATACTGTTCTGAAAAATCTGAAATTTTGAGGATGTGATAAATAATCTGTGATAAAAATTTCATGTTGTATTGACGTCAGTAGATACTGTGATCAGTTTAATAAGTGTAATTGACCATATTAGTCATGTCAATTTTAATTATGTGAAATTTAGAGATTAGCAGCATGTTTAGGATTATTATTGTAATCACGGGGATTGTGCGCCCCCAATTACACAAAAGAACGTGCTCAATATGAAGGCATGGAAAAGAAAATGTGATCGCCACCTAGATAGTTGCCTAAGAATAGAAATAACAAGGGCTAACTAGTTTAGGAAAAGGAGAGAGAACATGGAGGACTCACTGATATCACGACGGAGGACCCCGTCGCGATGGCTCTGATGACGTGCCGCCCGTGAAGGGCGCGTCTCTGTGTTGCGTCTCCGTAGTCCGTCGCGTTCTCTGCAGTGCGGGAGAAGTGTAGGTGGACCTCCTTCCTGTCCTCCGGTCGGCCAGAAGACAAGAGCTCCTCGTGAAGTGTTTCCTGAATACTTGCCAAAACAATGATAACAAAGAAGAAAACCCTGTTAGAACAAGCTAAACATAGTATCTATTCGAAATTGAAAAGAAAAGGTGAAGCATGGTGGGAACGGACCTGGGGGTGATTTTAAACCCCTTGGGTGTGTGTGGAAAACGTGGGAAGTAAAAGGGGAAAATGATTCCTATCTAACAAAGCAATAAACATGCATGAAATAAGAAAGAGGGAAGAGAGGAAGAAAGAGCCCTGTATGGGGCGACTCCCTAGCTCCAAGTGGTGTCTTTAGTGGGTGTAGAAGCGCCAAGGGTCGCCTCCTCAAGCTCTAAGCCTTGTAGATCGATAAATGAGAATGGCTTGGTGAAGGGAATATGAGAGAAATGAGGGTAATGGAAGAGCTACGGGCTAAGTGTTGATCAGAGGGAAATTCGGCAGCCCTTCGGGGTGAAAACTAGGCTCATTTTCCTCTGAAAAAAGGCCCTTGCTTTTATAAGAAAAGAGAGAAAATATCCCGTCCATGGGAGATAACGCTCAAAATAAAAGGTATAAATCCCATGAGAAATTGTATTGGAGAGTCCTAGCAAGTCCCTAGGGTGTCCCACAAGCTCAAACTGCGCTCAGGGGGTTGGAGAGTTGCTTAGAGATAGGGATATGGCCATAGGAGGATAAAGTGGAGGTGGTTGCGGAGGCCTGCATGCGCGGCTGTAGTCGCAACACATCGTAGGGATGCGACAAGGTTGAACGCGACGGTCTTAGGCGTTGCGAATCTGAAGCCACGTGCATGGATATGCATGGGCTGTTGCGACGGCCAAGGAGGTCGCGACAAGCTAACACGGCGCTATGATACGATGCGTTAAGGAAGTAGATTATTTTTGAATTATCAGCTAATCACATAGGGAAATAATGATCTTTAAGCTCAAGGACTCTTTTAAATTGATAATGGGTGGGATTTTATGGAAATTTGGGCTGTTAATGGGCTCAAAGCAAGGCTAATGGTGGGCTCAAGGTGAGTGACCAACTTGGGGCTCACTTAAATAACAAGAAATGTGGTTCAACTTGTAGGCCAGAATCGGGTGTCTACAGATTTACCCCTCCTTGACTTCCACTTTGTAGGGGAGCGGAGGGGAAGTGTAGCGGAGGTGTCGCAAAGTGATGGCAAAGCGGAGATGAAGCGGAGTGGATTGAAAAGTGGAATCCAAGGTAAAGAGACACCCGATCTAACCAATAAGCAATTGGAATCTTTGTGAAAGCCCTGGGTTAGCTGCTTGAGCATAATGCAAAGAAAATCACAAGCCTGGACGAGAAGGAAGATAGTAAAAGGATGATCAACCCCTCGATTGAGAGGTACCCTAGCCGATTGGCCTGCAGGTTTCGTCTTGGAAGGACATGTGCGTGCCAGGCAGGTAACTCATGACTCTGTCCTGTGAGCGGTTCACAACCAAAACGGATCAAAAGAATAAGACGAAAATTTGATAGAGAATCCAGACAGGGAAATTCTTAATACGCTGACAAGAGCAACTCACTCGGAGGCAAACCTTCCGATTCGGAATGGAGTGTGGTTTCTTGTTTGGAGTATGAAGAATAATTGGGCACTCAACAAGGGCTCACCATTAGCCAGGGATGAGTTGTGAAAGCTCAAAGTCCTATATGATGCATGCTGGGCTAAAAGAAAAGAAATCATCAAAACAAATGCAAAGAAAAGAGAAAATAGAAAATAGATCAAGGATAATAAGAGATAAGAACGGGTCAAGAGACTACCTGCAACCACAGTGTAGGCCTGAATCCATCGTCCCCAAACTTATTTAACTCAACGGCCTATCCAGCGATTAGCAATGTGCACCTAGATTATCACTGTTTTTGGTAAAGGGGAACTCAAATCCCAGAGCACATTGAGAACTAGCCGGTCCTTGAAACGTTATAATAAATTGAATACCATATGGTAATGCGAAGAGCAGAGATAGGAATACATTACCTGACTTACCTGTGATGTTCTTCTTTTTTTGTGATTTTTTGATTTTTTTTGAACAAAACAAAGCAAAGCAATAAGCATAATAACGACACACACACACACACACACACACATATATATATATATATATATATATATATATATATATATTCAAACAATCAAATAAGGATACCAACTAAGCACAAACACAAAAATAACACACAAGATAAAGGCGACGCACCTGGGGGTCGCGACATAGACGCGACGCCCGCCGTGTCACGACATGGACGCGGCACATCGCAGCGTCGTGACACAAACAAAGTCCCAAAAATGCAGAAAATCTGTGTTTATCTCTATCCTAAGACCCCTAGACTTCTAATAGGACTCTAAACCTCTTCTAATCTTATCCTAATACTTAGCTACGAGATAGGGATGGGTTAGCCCCCCCTAGAGCTCTATAAATAGTGTTACGTAGTGTGCTAATCCCGCAGCTCTCTCTCTCTCTCAACTTTTCTTTGGTTTTTCTCTCTCTCGCAGCCATGAAGAGAGCTTATTCTGCCTTCCAAGAAGACATCCCACCTTATGCCGGTCCCAAAGTAGTCTGGGAGTCCCATGCTGAGCTCTAGTGTCTCTCTTCCGTGCCCGGGCATATATGTGCACGACCGGAACTTCAAGTAAGTGATCTTTCTCTCTAACTCTTCTTTCTTCTCTTCCTCCACTTCTTCTTTTGTTCTCAACCTCCTTTCTTTCTTTTTCTTTTTTACACCAGATTTTCTCGGGTCACAGGAGATTTTCTAAAGTGCCATGGCTGAACCCAATGATCGACTTGCTTCCACTTTCCTCCATTCGCCATTTGCGTGAGTGGGGACTATCCAATGTGCTCGTCCTGGCAAAGCAGTATCATAAAATTGTGCATGTATGGGATAGCATTACAGCACTGGCGGAGCTATGGCATCCCCAGACCCACACGTTCATCTTCCCCGGGTTCGAGGCGACCGTCCTGCTAGAAGAGCTGGAGATCATGCTGGGTCTCCCGAGGTACCAGAGGGGGGAGGAGCTCGCCCTCTCCTATACCGTAGCGCTGATCAACGCATGGAGCATCCTTGGGGAGATTACCACGAGGAAGACTGACCTGCATTCCATAACTAGCCGGACTCATGTGTATCTTCTCCCGATCGCCCAGTGGGTCATCTCCCAGTGCAAACGCAAGACTAGGAACCATCTCGCCATCGCCAAGGCAACCGCCATCTGTATTTGCGGTGTCATTCTCTTCCCAGCTGAAGACGGCGCCATCTCCATTGCAAACCTGAGCATAATCGACTCCGTCTCGGAAGGTATGAGCATCGGTCAGGCTGTTCTTGGCTACCTATATGTTGGTCTCTCTTCCGTAGCCACCAAAGGCCCCTTCTACGGCTCCGTCATCGCCCTTGAGCTCTGGATGGGCATGCACATACAGTTCCGGGTGATGGACACCCTCTCCACCAAGTGCAAGACTATGCTACATCACCCTCTTGCCTTTGTCGGAGCGCCCCTCTATATGACACCACAGGCATGGTGCAAAACGACCCGAGTGAAGGGATTGAAGGGTTGGCGTGATCACTTCAAGAACATGACCGTGGGGGAGTTCGACATGCACCCACGCTTCCTCCACAACAGGATGATCCACCTACCATAGCATCCCAGACTAGCACTTCGACTTATGGGCAACGAAGCACTGGTCCTTTACAATCCGGACCATTGCTACTTGCAGTGCGAAGCGGCACGCACAATGGTCCCCTTCCTTTCACACTACCCGCCCATTCAAGTGAGGAAGAGGGGTGACGAGCAGGACGAACGGGACGTGCGGAGCGCCATCATCCCCTGGGAGGGATGCGCCATGAGTCTCCTCCAGGCCGAGGTGGTAGAAGATGAAGACGTGATGCAAGAGTACCTCGAAGCACTGAAGAAGATCCATCCAGCAGCACCGGGAGCTTGAGATTGATGAGATTGATGTAGGCATGATATTAAGTGGTAGTTAGGGTAGACAAATTGCCTTAGGTTGACTGTAGGAATGATTTAGAGAATGTATTGACAACTTTGAATGAATAAAAACAGGTTTTGCTTCATTTGCGCAATGTTTTCTTGATAACGCGACGGGCAGGTGTGTCGCCTTAAGGTCGCGTCATGGCGGGAGGTCGCGACAAGGTCATGACCTACCTTGACGACGCGTTCGCAACGCGACGTCCCGCAACATCGCGTCCTCACCTGAGGATTCAAAATGCAAACACCCCCTTTCCTCCCCCCTTTGCATTTTCAAACTCTTCCTCAAGGCTCCTGCAATTCCTTCCCCTTAGCCTTCTTACTCTTCCACTTCACTCTCTTTCTCTCAAACCTCCTTAAACCCTCTCACGTACTCACCTATTCTCTCAGCAATGGAAGGAGGCGGCGATGGAGGCGCGGGTTCTTCCCGGAGGAAGAGGCAAGCGGGAAGGAGGAGCTCCCAGCGGCGGGAGTAGGCACCTCCGGTGGAAGAAGATGTGCCAGAAATTGAGATGGAGGAGGCGGAGGTCCCGGCCGTGGACACGGAGGTGGCGTGGAAGGCACGGGAAGATGTGATGAAAACGGTAAGTAAATCGAACTTAAAACCATGAATGGATATGTGGGAATGGGTAAGGAGACCCCTAGAGGGCGGATGTAGGGCATGACGCCCAGAGAAACAGCCCCCGGCCAAAGAAAGGTCCGGTTGGCTTCCACCTGAGAACGCGACGGCCTCAAGCGTTGCGATACCAGCTATCGCGACGTGGGCCTGGGCCGCGACAGTGTCGCATCTCATCGTGACGTCGCGACAAGATCGCGGCTCCAAGGAGAGTCACGATGTTGTCACGGCGTATCACGATGCCGTGAGAAGATCGCGCCCCACTGGGCCGACGCGACCTCAGCCGGAAAAACCAACAAGGAGAATTTAAACTGATCTTGAATTAATTTGTGCTTGCAGGGGGAAATGAGGGCCCGAGATTCTTGGCTCCTAGTATTGGCAGTGTATTTAGCCTTCCCGCCCTTCCAGAGAGAGAGGTTGGAGGGCATGGGTTTTAGGGAGGTGCTTAGGATGGACAGGATGAGGGCGGATCCTGTGCTCACCTAGGTCCTGCGGAGCAGGTGGGATGCAGAGGCGACTGCCTTTGTATTCCCATGGGGTCATATGATCCTCAGTCTGGAGGACGTGAGCCGGATCACAGGGCTGAGGGTGTATGGGAGACCGGTGAGCGGGTTTACCTACCCCTGTTACCGGGATTTAGCCCATCGACTCCTAGAATTTACCGTAGGATAGAGGTCTTCCCTCCTTTCTAGGGTCGAGTTGCAGAAGAGCCTGGGACTCTATGATGTGGGGAAGAAGGTGGGGGAGACGGTCGACGGGTAGCTGCAGAGGTTGACCGAGGGGTGCCGGGTAGCGCTAGTTCGGGGTGTTCACGGTTCGGTTCGGTTTGGTTTGCACCACTTTTTTCAGAAAACCGAACCAAACTAAATTTATGGTCAAACCGAACCGAACCGAATCGAACCAGTTCGGTTTGAACCGAACTGGAAAAAAATAGAAAAAAGTGTGTAAAGGAGGGGGTTGTGAGAATTGAACTCACAACCTCCCCCTTGATACCAGCTGCCTCCAACCACTGCGCTACTATTTTGTTTATTATATATTATATTATTTATATTATATATACATATTTTCGGTTCATTTCGGTTCTTCAGTTCCAAACCGAACTGAATTGGGCTGCTCTCCAAACCGAACCGAACCAAACCGGTCGATTCGGTTTTCAGTTTGGACCGATTTTTGAACACCCCTAGCGCTAGCAGAGGAGCCAGGGGCAGAGGCGGACCTGGACTTGCTTCGCTTTCTTATCATCTTCTTGGGCAGACTTCTGTTTGCTACGAGAGGCGACGCAGTCCATTGCCGGTTTCTGCCTCTCCTGGAGCACCTGGATGAGGTGGGTGACTACGCTTGAGGGGCTGCATTCCTGGTGCACCAGTTTGACAACCTGAGTGCCTCCGAGCGGCAGACGTCTACGAGCGGCTTCTTTCCCTTTCTTCAGGTACATTTCTCTCCTTTGCCCCTTTACTTGCTACACTTTGACATGGATTGAGATTTGACTGACTTCATGCTTTTGCAGGTTTGGGCTTACCTCCACCTCCCTGACCTGAGGAGAGGATCCTAACGCGACCAGGCCTTGTGCCCATAGCCCGATGCTGGGATTCTCGCCGCGACACTCATACATTGGAGGACCAACTGGCATCCATCCAGGACGAGATCGACACCTACCCTCAGCTAGATGTGAGTAATCTACCCTTCTATCTAAATTCAATGATTTGAATTAACTGCTTGGCTACTGAACATATGTTTTTGATGTGCAAGTGGTGTGGCAGCCATATCTAGAGGAGGGAGATGAGGGACAGCCTTGGTTGGTGTAGGCCCGCCCATACTTTGGTAGGTCGGTGTGGATCCATGCACTCAACCTTGTGCTACCTCTGCACCTGTACTTGGCTCAGAGGTCGCTCGGCCTACGCCAGAGTGTAGTGGAGTTCCCCAGTCGAGATCAGACCGCTAGGCCTGGTCGGAGCTTCCGGAGACTCCATGACAGGCCGGACTGGCGAGTGTGGGCCAAGGAGAAGATCGACAACTGGGAGCGGAAGGGCAAGCAGGTCCGGTCGGAGGCCACATCCGACGATGCATACTTACAGGCATTCGCCTTAAGGTACGGCGTGAGGGTCTACCGCGGCAGGAGGCGTCAGGTAAAATCTATAAACTTAAACACTGTGAAATTGATCTTTATTTAAATTGAACTGACATATTTGAATTGCAGATTGACGTGGCCGGGGAGATTGCCTCACTTCGGGCCCTGCTACACTCAACTGTGCAGGACCGGGCGGCGGCTCAGAGGGAGACAGAGCAGCTGGTAGGTACATACTCAAACTTCCATACATTACCATTTTCATAGCTGATTTGTAGAAATTAACGTGTGTTGCAGCGGAAGGAGTTGGAGAGGGTGAGGAGAGCGGCAGGAGCTGGAGCCTCCTCTGCCAGGGCGCCGGAGAGTTCCCAGTTGGATCTAGAAGACCGACTGGCGGCCATAGTGAGGAGGGCCGAGGAGGCATAGACCGAGCTGGCCGAACGGGTAAGTAAGACATTGTCTTTAATTTAAAGATTATTTAAACATGGCACTGAGTTGAATTCTTTTGCAGGGGAGGGAGCTGAGGACTGCCACTAACTGCACGTCCCAGCTTCAAGGACAGGTTGACACCGCCACGGGCGAGAGGGACCGGCTACGCATCCGGGCAGAGGCAGCGTAGCTACTGGTGGCGGAGACGACGCGAGAGCTGGCGACACTGCGGGTGCAGGGGTCGTCAGTGGACCAGACGGAGATGGCGAGGCTGCGTAGCGAGGTGATGGCGCAGAAGATTAGGATAGACGAGCTCCGAGGTCTAGTAATGACCCTAGGCCAGGCGGCTTGTAGTAAGAGTAGGAGTAGGACAGATGTGAGCGGGGTGAGTGGTGCCTCCGTTCGACAGTATCTAGCAGGTTCCTCCAGTCGTAGGAGGAACAAGGAGGAGGAGAGACACCATCGCGGCGAGGCGAGCGCCCAGAGTGGTAGGGGTGGTGGAGAGATGCCAGCACCTCCAGAGAGGTAAGAGGGATCCGGGGAGAGTGGTGGTGGACAGTGAGGAGCTTGTGAGTCACCTCCCCTTATCTTTGTACATACGACTTATCACTTAGTGGATCCTTTATTTTATGTCAATGCTTGTGAAATGAATGATTTTGCAGTTGACACACGTGTGAGATAAGATCCGAACATGGGAGAGAAGGAGATCCGAACACAAGAGAAGGAAAGAACAAAAGTACCCCGAGTACACATATGTGTTTGCTCCAAAATTCTTTGTCCTTGTACACATAACAAAACAGGTTAGATGTAAGACCCTCGAATTTCCGTCGCATTATTTGTATTATGTGTGTATAATTGTGCTTGTGTATGTATGTACATATTTACGTACGCATTAATTAGTATAATTACGTGTGCATGTGTTTATATTAAGTATAAATAATGTATGTATTGCATGATGATAGTATGAATATATACCGTATACATATTGCATGTATATATGCATGGTATGCATGGTTTTCTGCATAATTTAGAGTTCTGGCCGAAGGCCATCTTGGCGTCAACCCCAGGCCGTTTAGGTGGTGTCAGCGTCCAGACATGGACGCCAACACTCATCCTGGCGTCCAGCGATATGGACGCCAATTTCTCTGACCTGCATGCGCAGCAGAGCTGCAAGCTTCTGAAACAAGGTATGGCCACCCATTGGGGGATGTCCCCCAACGGCTCTGAGGGTGTCCTATCACCCTAGTGAGTGGGAGAGAGACTCTCCTTAAGTCTAAACCCGAAATGGCCTCTCCCCACTCTTCCCTTCACCCTTGCAAGAGGAGAAAAGAGAGAGGAAAAACCCTAGAGAGAAAACTGTGAGAAAACCCCACCTTGGCACCCAAAAATCCGACCCCTTGGAGGTTGATCCGGCCATCTTCCCCGACAAGAAGGAAGCTGGAGCAAAGGAGAAGGCTTCCCCATCGTCCCCTTGCTGTGGAGCTCATCCAAGAACCCGGAGGAAGGTGATCTTGGAGGCCTTTCTGCAACTTTCTTGGGACTGCCCAAGGAGGTCTTCACCGAGCCCTAGATCCCTTGGAGAAATTTTTGAAAGGCAAGTGACCTACCCATGATGTCCCCTTATGAGTCTAGGTCGGTTTTATGATTTTTGAGCATTTTTCCTCGAGTCCTAGACCCTCCCATTCACCCAAGTTTCAGAGCTCGGGTCTGTGTTTCTGCACAGACCTGATTCGACGGCAAGGTCCCTGGACGCCCAGATCATGCTTGGCGTCCATCGACCATGCCGCTGACCCTGAGTCAGCGGCCAGAGACCGCCGCCAAGTTCCTCAGGACAGAACAGTGAACTGTTCTGCCCTTCTTCTACATTAATTTCGATATGGTTTCCGTGATGAGGATATATGGTAAACCTTATACTCTATGTATAGTGTTAATTGTGGTGTGTGAATGAATGTGGGGTGTGATGGTGAATGTGGGAAATGGTATCCCTTAAACTTGTGAGCATGAATTGTCGAAATTCTTGCAAATCCATGTTTCATGATTAGGATTAGTATGAATGCCTTGGTTTTGGTCTGATCATGAAGGTTAGTGGGTCAGTATATGTGTTTGCAATTTTGGTAATTTATCCATGCTTGTGTAATTTGCTAATAAATCCGGCTTGGTAAAATAAAAGCATGCAAGAATGGTTGTGATGAAATCCATAGATGTATGCTTTAGGGAAATTTTGTATTCTCAAATCATGTAAATATATTAGTAGCCTCTGTTTAAAACAGTAAGTGGTAAATTGCAAGATGTGTTAAACCCCATGTTAAATTAAATTGTGAATGGCATGCTAATTAGGTGTTTTATTTACTGTAAATTCCATGTAGCTCAGAAAAATCTGAAAAATTGAGGGTATAATCTTGAACCCGAAAACAGCATGTGGTTAAAATTTCAGGTCGTTTGGATCAGTAAATAAAAAGTTATGTATTTTTCATGTGAAATGTGATAATTTATGCATATTATCGTAATGTGATTAGATGTTGCCTAAACCCAACATGATTAGTGTGTTTACTGTGTGTTAAACTCCTGAAATCTGTAGTACCATGTTAGGAAAAAAAACAGAGATCATGTGAGTGAGAAAGTGAATGAGATGAAGTGTTATGTGTAAAACCATGTGTAAAACGGTAAATGTGTAAATGTGTAACTGTGCCAATGTGACACTGCTTCCGTAGAGGGCAGTGGAGCTGTATCAGGGAAAAGTCCCCCTGAGAAAGTTCAATGTGTAAGTGACCCTAAGGGCATTAGGGGGAAATCCTGGAGGTGGACAAGTACCACTGGTTAGGGTGGAGACTTGTTCTCCCGGTCTGCGCAGTCCAAGAGTCGCCATTGGAATGCCTAGATGGCGTCTATGTGTAATGTGATGTGTATATGTCCTTCTTTGGTGGTTTGGACTATGTGTCACGGCACCTAAAATGTGTAATGTGAAATGTGTAATGTGTATGTGTCCATGTGTAAATGTGTAAGTGACAATGTGAATGTGTATGTGTAAAGTGAACCATGTGAAAGAGGGAATTTGTGTAAAGAAAATGTGAAACTCAAGATGTGAAAAATGTGTTATTGAAACCTATGTGAGACAAATCTGAAACCATGTGAATTCAGTAAATTCATGTTATTATCATCATGTTTAAATGTGCAAAGATGTCTAGAATCCATGTTAGGGATAATTAGTGAACACGGGCACAAGATAGCATGAATGGTTGTTAACATGATATGTTTTATGCATTATTGTAGCTCTCATGCATAGGTTTTCAGCCATGAAACCATATGAAATCAGCAACCTAAAGCATGTGAAAAGGTCTATGTAGGTGTTTAAAAATATGAAAAATCCATGCTAGTTGTGTTCCCTTTCATGTATGTAAAATGTTCATGTTGATAGCTCTCATGTTTTAGCTCTTTATTAAAGTTTCATGAGTAAATTGAATCGAGATCATGTGATAGGTGAATTTCATTTTCTTAGAAATCTGAAAGCATGATTCATGTATAAAATTGTAAAACTTCCATGATAGGTTGAGACTTGAATTGGCTAGCATGCTAGGTGTTGCAAATTGTAAATGTGCATGTAGAAACCACTAGGACTTGTAAGTGTATATCATGAGTAGTGTTGCTTGCTGAGTCCTTGGACTCACTCCTTGCTTCGGCGTACAGGTGTAGTTGGTGACGTGGCACCTTTGGAGGAGGCAGCAGAGACGGACTCCGAGCGCGGAGATTAGCTAGCTTTGGGAGTTTCTTTGAGATTGTGTATTTCATAAGTATGTAATTGAACATTGTATTAGAGTATTATGAAAAGGATGTAAAAGTGTGGACATTATGTATTTCCATTTCAGCAATTTAATTTATGTGAACTTTAGTTCCTTTTATGTTAATTGCGAATTGCATGTATGTTTAATGTGGATGATGAATGAATGGAGACTGTTGTCTTTTACTTCCGCTACTCTGTTGTATATTCGCGTGTATCTCAGCTGTATGTATCGTTTGGGTAAATGTCCCACTGTGGCAGCGCTCGCTATACCGACGTGGGTTGGTATAACCGTACCGGTATAATGAGGGCCGTCACAGAGATTGGTATCAGAGCGACCGGTTGAGATTGCACATGAATATACCTAAGTCATCATCCCCATTGCATGCTAAGTATGTCCACATGTGTAGAAAACACTAATAAGGAGTGAAAGATAGATAAGAAAATGGTTAGAGAACTTAGTAACCTAGCTCTAATGGTGGCTGAAATTTTATTACAGCCATGGCTTCCCGTGGACGACGTGGAGGTGTGCCAGCTCGCGACGACGAGCAGAGGCGTGAGGAGCGGGCGGAGCAGCAGGCCCGGCCCCACAGGGTCCTGTGCTTCCCCCACCACCGCCAGTGGACTATGGAGTATTCATGCAAGGTCTGGTGCAAGCCATGCAGACGCAGGCCCACACCCAGGCAGCACTCCAGGCCCAGTTGGAGGCCCAGGTAGAATAATGAAACAACCTAGTAGTTTGCTATTTAAATTGTGTGATATTGTGTTTATTGTATATTGTTTATTGTTTAATGTAGCAGGCTCAGGCCCCAGCTCAGGACCATGGTGGACCTTCCATCATGGAGCGATTCAAGAGGATGACCCCACCCTCTTTTAAGGGGGAGAGTGATCCGCTAATGGCAGAAAGCTGGATGAGGGAGACGAGAAAATCTTCCGAGCTATCAGGTGTCCTGATGAGGACAAGGTGACATTAGCCACCTACATGCTACAGGTATGTTTTAGTTTATGCTTGTATGTTGTTTGTCAAGTTAGAAATTGTTAGTTGGTGCTTATGAAGGTGTATTGCAGGAGAGAGCTGATGTATGGTGGTCCTCCCTACTTCGTACACGCTTTGAGGACGGAGCAGTAGATGTGGCGTGGGATGCGTTCGTGAGGCTCTTCCGAGCCAAGTTCGTCCCAGAGCATATCCAGGACAAGATGGAGCAAGAATTCCTTTCCCTGACGCAAGGATCAATGACCGTCCTGGAATACGAGGCAAGGTTTTCTGAACTTTCTAAATATGCACCGCATATAGTAGAGGATGAGCGCAGGAAGACCAAGAAGTTTGTGATGGGTCTCAAACCATCACTGAGGACGAGACTCGTGGCGTTCGACCACCGCACGCTAGACGAGGCCCTCAGCGCAGCCTGCAGACAGGAGGGAGAAATGGAGCAATATCTGGAGGAGAAGAAGGCTTCGCAGAAGAGGCCGGCAGCGACATTCCAGCGGCAGGATAAGAAGAAAACGGTGTACCAGACACCGCAAAAATCAGTGGCAGTCAGCAACTCTCAGGTACCTTCTGTACGTTCCCCCGGTGCGAAGAAAGAGTGTCCCCATTGTGGGAAGACCCATGGAGGTTCCGAGTGCTGGTTAGTAGCGGGTAGATGCCTAAAGTGTGGGAGCAGCGACCACAAGATCAAAGATTGCCCAAGACTTCAGCAAGGAGCTCAGCGTGGAGCGCCAGCACCAGCAGTAGCGGCAGCCGCGCCAGCTACAGGACGACCAGGAAGGCCTCGAGCCCCAGCTCGAGTGTTTGCGTTAGCTCGTGAGGACGCCGAGCAGGCGGAGCATGTCACCGAAGGTACAGTTTTACTTTTCGGTGTGCACGCTCGGGTTTTGTTTGATACGGGTGCTACTCACTCGTTCATTTCCGAGCGGTTCGCTAGGCAGTTAGCCCTAGAGTCAGGCATAGAGTCTGAGGAGTTAGAGGTCCCTTTGTCTGTGCACACCCCTGCGGGTACGGTATCGACTAGGAAGTGCATTCCGTCGTTACCTGTGTGCATTGAGGATAGATTCCTAGATGGGTGTTTCTTCTTGCTAAAGATGAGGACTATGATTGTATCCTTGGTCTGGATTGGCTAGAGGAGCACTATGCGTTAGTGGATTGTCGTAGGAAGAAGATTGTTTTCCGCATTCCTGGTGAGGATGAGTTCTCTCATCCCTTGCCAAAGAACTTAGCGGGAAAGTTAGTTATCTCTGCCATGAAGGCGATGCGCATGGTGAACAAGGGTTGTGACGCATTTCTTGCCAGCGTTATGCTAGTACCCGATGCTGGTTCGTCACTGACTCTTGCAGAGATCGATGTGGTGCAGGACTTTCCAGATGTCTTTCCCGATGACTTGTCTGGATTGCCACCGGATAGGGAGATAGAGTTCACTATAGAGTTGCTTCCAGGCACCTCTCCTATCTCGAAGGCCCCATATCGGATGGCCCCTGCAGAATTAGCCGAGTTGAGGAAGCAATTGCAAGAATTGCTCGATAAGGGATTTATTCGCCCTAGTGTTTCCCCTTGGGGCGCACCTGTATTATTCGTCAAGAAGAAAGACGGGTCACTTCGGTTGTGTATTGATTATAGGAAGTTGAACCAGGTGACTGTGAAGAACAGGTATCCCTTACCTCGGATTGATGATCTGTTTGACCAGTTGCGAGAGGCATCAGTCTTTTCCAAGATTGACTTGCGATCTGGTTATCATCAGTTGAGAATTCGGAGTGAGGATGTGTCCAAGACGGCATTTAGAACCCGTTATGGACATTATGAGTTTTTGGTCCTTCCTTTCGGATTGACTAACGCCCCTGCAGCGTTCATGGATCTCATGAACCGGGTGTTTAGTCCGTATTTAGATAGCTTTGTTGTTGTGTTTATTGATGACGTGTTGGTCTATTCTCCGGATGAGGCCACACACCGTCAGCATTTGAGGTTAGTCTTAGAGGTTCTCCGTGAGCACAAGCTGTATGCGAAGTTCAGCAAGTGCGAGTTCTGGTTGCGCGAGGTTCATTTTCTCGGGCATGTTATCTCCGGCGCTGGTGTAGCTGTTGATCCAGCAAAGGTCCAGGCAGTTATGGATTGGGAGATTCCCAGGACCCCTTCGGAGATTCGTAGTTTCCTTGGGTTAGCTGGTTACTATCGGCGATTCATTGAGGGTTTCTCATCCATCGCCGCCCCTTTGACAAAGCTGACCAGAAAGGGTGAGAAGTTCGTATGGTCTGAGGCATGTGAGCGCAGCTTTCAGCTATTGAAGGCTAAGCTTACTTCTGCTCCGGTATTGGTATTGCCTAGTGGTCTAGAGGGCTTTGCCATTTATACGGATGCATCTCAGATTGGTTTAGGCTGTGTGCTCATGCAGCAAGAAGGGTAGTGGCTTATGCTTCTCGTCAGTTGAAGGAGCATGAGAGGAACTATCCGACTCATGATTTAGAGCTCGCAGCTGTGGTTCATGCACTAAAGATCTGGAGGCACTATCTTTATGGTGTCAGATTTGAGGTGTTTACCGACCACAAGAGCTTGAAGTATCTTTTCTCCCAAAAGGAATTAAACCTGAGGCAGAGAAGATGGATTGAGTTCTTGAAGGACTATGACTTCGACCTTCAGTATCATCCTGGAAAGGCGAACGTCGTAGCGGATGCTCTTAGTAGAAAGAGGTCTTCGCTCCAGCAGGATTGGAAGATGTTGGAGGATGCAGCGTGCTCTATGACCGAGTTAGAGCCATCGTTGTGTCAGGCTTTTGTAGCTCAGCTATCCCTTAGATCCTCAGTCTTGGATGAGGTGATTGAGCAGCAGAAAGCCGATCCTAGATTGTTAGAGTTAGTGGGTAAGGCGGGCATTGCTCGTGATGAGGACGGTGTGATTAGATTTCAGCACCGTGTTTGTGTCCCCGATGTAGTAGATGTCCGTGAGCATGTGTTAGCGGAGGCTCATAGATCGCGATTCTCTATTCATCCGGGTAACACTAAGATGTATCAAGACCTGAAGAGATCATTTTGGTGGTCCGGCATGAAGAAGGATGTTGCGGATTATGTGTCTAGATGTCTAGTATGTCAGCAAGTGAAAGCCGAGCGGCAGCGACCATCCGGCCTTATGCAGAGGATGGATATCCCCGTATGGAAATGGGAAGCTGTCACTATGGACTTCGTTTCGGGTTTGCCTCGATCTAGAAGGGGCAATGACTCGATTTGGGTAGTTGTAGATAGATTCTCGAAGACTGCTCATTTCTTGCCTATGAAGAAGAAGCAGTCAGTAGAGAGTTTAGCTAGACTGTATGTTAGCGGTATCATTAGATTGCATGGTGTGCCGAAGTCGATCATTTCGGATCGAGATCCGAGATTTACTTCGAGATTGTGGAAAGGTCTTCAGGATGCGTTAGGTTCGGAGCTTAAGCTCAGTTCGGCGTTTCATCCCCAGACCGATGGACAGTCGAGAGGACTATCCAGACGCTCGAGGATATGTTGAGAGCGTGTGTTCTGGATTGGAAGGATGATTGGGAGCGTCATTTACCTCTTGTGGAGTTCGCATACAACAACAGCTTTCATGCTAGTATCGTATGGCTCCATTCGAGGCGTTGTATGGTAGGCCCTGCAGATCTCCTTTATGTTGGGAGGAGACTGGTGATAGGCAGTTGATCGGACCGGAGTTAGTTCAGGAAACTTCGGATAAGATTCAGCTTATCAGGAAAAGGCTTGTTGCGGCACAGGATAGGCAGAAGAGTTATGCCGACAACAGGAGAAAGGATTTGGAGTTCGAGGTTGGCGATCATGTCTTCTTGAAGATATCGCCTACTCGAGGTATTGTCAGATTTGGCAGGCATAGCAAGCTAAGCCCTAGATTCATTGGCCCATATGAGATTCTCAGACGTTTGGGCAGTGTGGCGTACGAGCTAGCATTACCCCCAGCTTTGGCTAGCGTTCACCCGGTATTCCACGTATCTATGCTCAGGAAGTATGTTCGAGATCCGTCTCATGTGATTAGTCATGAGCCCGTGGAGATCCAGCCAGATCTTTCGTACGTCGAGCAACCCGTAGCCATTCTTGACCGGAAGGTTCAGCATCTCCGGAACAAGAGTATTGCATCGGTGAAAGTTCTATGGCGAAACTTCTCACGTGAGGAGGCTACGTGGGAGCTTGAGGATGCGATGAAGAAGAAGTATCCCCTTTTGTTTGAGTAGTGTCGTTCTAACTTCGAGGACGAAGTTTCTTTAAGGGGGAGAAGGTGTAAGACCCTCGAATTTCCGTCGCATTATTTGTGATTATGTGTGTATAATTGTGCTTGTGTATGTATGTACATATTTACGTACGCATTAATTAGTATAATTACGTGTGCATGTGTTCATATTAAGTATAAATAATGTATGTATTGCATGATGATAGTATGAATATAATACCGTATACATATTGCATGTATATATGCATGGTATGCATGGTTTTCTGCATAATTTAGAGTTCTGGCCGAAGGCCATCTTGGCGTCAACCCCAGGCCGTTTAGGTGGTGTCAGCGTCCAGACATGGACGCCAACACTCATCCTGGCGTCCAGCGATATGGACGCCAATTTCTCTGACCTGCATGCGCAGCAGAGCTGCAAGCTTCTGAAACAAGGTATGGCCACCCATTGGGGGATGTCCCCCAACGGCTCTGAGGGTGTCCTATCACCCTAGTGAGTGGGAGAGAGACTCTCCTTAAGTCTAAACCCGAAATGGCCTCTCCCCACTCTTCCCTTCACCCTTGCAAGAGGAGAAAAGAGAGAGGAAAAACCCTAGAGAGAAAACTGTGAGAAAACCCCACCTTGGCACCCAAAAATCCGACCCCTTGGAGGTTGATCCGGCCATCTTCCCCGACAAGAAGGAAGCTGGAGCAAAGGAGAAGGCTTCCCCATCGTCCCCTTGCTGTGGAGCTCATCCAAGAACCCGGAGGAAGGTGATCTTGGAGGCCTTTCTGCAACTTTCTTGGGACTGCCCAAGGAGGTCTTCACCGAGCCCTAGATCCCTTGGAGAAATTTTTGAAAGGCAAGTGACCTACCCATGATGTCCCCTTATGAGTCTAGGTCGGTTTTATGATTTTTGAGCATTTTTCCTCGAGTCCTAGACCCTCCCATTCACCCAGTTTCAGAGCTCGGGTCTGTGTTTCTGCACAGACCTGATTCGACGGCAAGGTCCCTGGACGCCCAGATCATGCTTGGCGTCCATCGACCATGCCGCTGACCCTGAGTCAGCGGCCAGAGACCGCCGCCAAGTTCCTCAGGACAGAACAGTGAACTGTTCTGCCCTTCTTCTACATTAATTTCGATATGGTTTCCGTGATGAGATATATGGTAAACCTTATACTCTATGTATAGTGTTAATTGTGGTGTGTGAATGAATGTGGGGTGTGATGGTGAATGTGGGAAATGGTATCCCTTAAACTTGTGAGCATGAATTGTCGAAATTCTTGCAAATCCATGTTTCATGATTAGGATTAGTATGAATGCCTTGGTTTTGGTCTGATCATGAAGGTTAGTGGGTCAGTATATGTGTTTGCAATTTTGGTAATTTATCCATGCTTGTGTAATTTGCTAATAAATCCGGCTTGGTAAAATAAAAGCATGCAAGAATGGTTGTGATGAAATCCATAGATGTATGCTTTAGGGAAATTTCGTATTCTCAAATCATGTAAATATATTAGTAGCCTCTGTTTAAAACAGTAAGTGGTAAATTGCAAGATGTGTTAAACCCCATGTTAAATTAAATTGTGAATGGCATGCTAATTAGGTTTTTTATTTACTGTAAATTCCATGTAGCTCAGAAAAATCTGAAAATTGAGGGTATAATCTTGAACCCGAAAACAGCATGTGGTTAAAATTTCAGGTCGTTTGGATCAGTAAATAAAAAGTTATGTATTTTTCATGTGAAATGTGATAATTTATGCATATTATCGTAATGTGATTAGATGTTGCCTAAACCCAACATGATGAGTGTGTTTACTGTGTGTTAAACTCCTGAAATCTATAGTTCCATGTTAGGAAAAAAAATAGATATGTACATGTGAGTGAGAAAGTGAATGAGATGAAGTGTTATGTGTAAAACCATGTGTAAAACGGTAAATGTGTAACTGTGCCAATGTGACACTGCTTCCGTAGAGGGCAGTGGAGCTGTATCAGGGAAAAGTCTCCCTGAGAAAGTTCAATGTGTAAGTGACCCTAAGGGCATTAGGGGGAAATCCTGGAGGTGGACAAGTACCACTGGTTAGGGTGGAGACTTGTTCTCCCGGTCTGCGCAGTCCAAGAGTCGCCATTGGAATGCCTAGATGGCGTCTATGTGTAATGTGATGTGTATATGTCCTTCTTTGGTGGTTTGGACTATGTGTCACGGCACCTAAAATGTGTAATGTGAAATGTGTAATGTGTATGTGTCCATGTGTAAATGCGTAAGTGACAATGTGAATATGTATGTGTAAAGTGAACCATGTGAAAGAGGAATTTGTGTAAAGAAAATGTGAAACTCAAGATGTGAAAAATGTGTTATTGAAACCTATGTGAGACAAATCTGAAACCATGTGAATTCAGTAAATTCATGTTATTATCATCATGTTTAAATGTGCAAAGATGTCTAGAATCCATGTTAGGGATAATTAGTGAACACGGGCACAAGATAGCATGAATGGTTGTTAACATGATATGTTTTATGCATTATTGTAGCTCTCATGCATAGGTTTTCAGCCATGAAACCATATGAAATCAGCAACCTAAAGCATGTGAAAAGGTCTATGTAGGTGTTTAAAAATATGAAAAATCCATGCTAGTTGTGTTCCCTTTCATGTATGTAAAATGTTCATGTTGATAGCTCCCATGTTTTAGCTATTTATTAAAATTTCATGAGTAAATTGAATCGAGATCATGTGATAGGTGAATTTCATTTTCTCTAGAATTCTGAAAGCATGATTCATGTATAAAATTGTAAAAACTTCCATGATAGGTTGAGACTTGAATTGGCTAGCATGCTAGGTGTTGCAAATTGTAAATGTGCATGTAGAAACCACTAGGACTTGTAAGTGTATATCATGAGTAGTGTTGCTTGCTGAGTCCTTGGACTCACTCCTTGCTTCGGCGTACAGGTGTAGTTGGTGACGTGGCACCTTTGGAGGAGGCAGCAGAGACGGACTCCGAGCGTGGAGATTAGCTAACTTTGGGAGTTTCTTTGAGATTGTGTATTTCATAAGTATGTAACTTGAACATTGTATTAGAGTATTATGAAAAGGGTGTAAAAATGTGGACATTATGTATTTCCATTTCAGCGATTTAATTTATGTGAACTTTAGTTCCTTTTATGTTAATTGCGAATTGCATGTATGTTTAATGTGGATGATGAATGAATGGAGACTGTTGTCTTTTACTTCCGCTACTCTGTTGTATATTCGCGTGTATCTCAGCTGTATGTATCGTTTGGGTAAATGTCCCACTGTGGCAGCGCTCGCTATACCGACGTGGGTTGGTATAACCGTACCGGTATAATGAGGGCCGTCACATTAGATCTGTTCTTTGGCTCAGCCCCTTGCACTAAAAAATGATCTTGACTTCGTAATTATCAAGCGGCTGAGGCTCATTCAAATAGGCGATAAATAAATGAAAATAATGCATACAAAAGGAAAACGATATATACACACAATTTTTTTGGGTTTTGAGATTTTCTAATTTTTTTTGGTTTTGAAATTTTCCGAAATTTTTTTTGGATTTTTGGATTCTTATTTTTTTTGGATTTTTGGTTTTTATGATTTTTTTGAATTTTGGGACTTTATGATTTTTTTTGGACTTTGGGATTTTCTGATTTTTTGGATTTTTGAATTTTTTATTTGTTTTTGGATTTTGTAATTTTTTTTAGATTTTGGGATTTTCTGATTTTTTTAGATTTTGGGATTTTCTGATTTTTTTGGATTTTGGGATTATCTGATAACGCCATCTTTTGCTCTTGAGTGATGTGCTATAGATCTTATTCCTCTCTTATGTTTGCCAAACATCCTCTATGTGTAGTGTGCATTTGATTCTTTTTGGCTTCCCAAAGACTGCTTGCCCCTAGTCATTAACGTTCCACCATAGACCAGGTGCGTGGGTTCTCTGGTCGTGAGAAGGAATTGGAAGACTTAAGAGGAGATAAGACTCGGCCTTGGAGCTCCGGATACAAGTTTGTAAGATTTGCAAGGGTGTGGCTCATACGTAATCCATCTGTTGTCCAGAGACCTTATGGTCATTACACTTGATTGGGGCATGCGTACGACCAGGCTCAAGGCCGTCCCGCGGGGAACTGTACTGCCACTCTTTGACATGCCTCTATTCTCATCTTTTTTTTATTCACTTTTTTTTATTCATCATTTTTATTATTTTCTTCCTCTTTCTTTTGAACTGACTGCCTCTCTTTGACACCTCATGCATATGATCTACACCCTCGCTTGTCTACATGTTAGCGTCCTTTTTCCTCTAGACCTTGTTTGAGCAAGAAGAGTATTGACCTTCGTCCCCTTGTACTAGGACTAAATAGGAACATCACTAACTAAGGGGAATTGACCTTGGGTTGCCGTGTTGTGTGTGTGACTGAACACACGAGTTTGTTTGTCAACAAATGGAAGGAAGTGAGACACATGGCTACCAACATTCTTTTGCAAATTGATGCCGTTATTGAAAATCCTTTTATTAAGGGTAGAATCTTTTAAGATATAGTCCATTCCATGGGTGAGAAAGCTCCTCACCATCGGCATTGACTAACCTGTACGCGTTCCCAGGGTACACTTCCTTAACAACGTATGGCCTTCCCAGTTGGGTTGCAATTTTGACCTAGGACCTCCAGGTTTTATGAAAATTCGCTTCAAAACCATGTCTCCTTCTTGGAATTTATGCTTTTTTTTTTTTAGTAAAAAAGGTCCTCAAGAGTGATGCTAGGAGAGCGCACCCCCCCTCAGAGAGGGAGAATGTTCTCACTCCACCAGATCAAACCTGGGCCGAAATCATATAACTAAATGATTGGAGGTACAAAAAAGGTAGCCCGGTCAAGCTAATCTAACATGATAGAGACCGAACTTATCTAGAACAATTGGACCTTTACAAATATGGGAATATTAGAGGAACCCCATAACACTTTACTTTCCCTAGACAAGCAACCAAAATTTGCCAAGGTGTCCGCCACCTTATTAGTTTCACGATAACAATGTTGCACCGTTAAATCTCTGGACTTCAACTGTTCGTCGGCTTCCCTCCACCACCTGAGAGCTTGCCACAAAGGGCAGTTGCTAGACAAGAAGGATTTAACCAAGACATTTGAGTTAGAGTAAACAACAGACAACCGGATGCCAATAAAGTCAGCCATAAGAAGACCATCACATATAGATCTGGTTTTAGAGATCATACTGTTCCCCTGGCCATAAAAATGCGCAAACGCCACCAAAATTGAACCATTTCTATCTCTGATACATCCCCCTCCCCCACATTCTCCTGGAGTTCCTTTGCATGCTCCATCCACATTCAAGCAAAAATCTTTTAACGGAGGTATCCACCGGATCAGCTTAATTTGCTTTCTAGAATATTTAGGGAAAAAGCCAAAACTCTGAAGAATCAACAGATCAGTACCTGAAGGTTCCACTTTGAACTGGATATCAGCAAGGGAGTGAGCGACCATGAATTTAATGTTGTGAATGACAGTCTGAACTGAAGACCTTTTTCCCTTAAATCTGGATTTGCATCGCCATTTCTAAATCTCCCACAGAAGGAGAAGAAGGTACTATATAGCAACAAAGCCTAAAGGAGAGGAGATGTGAACCGATGAAAGGAAACTCCAAACTCTTAACGTGATGTGACTGTGAAGATGAACATCTGGACTAAAAGTGGCAAAAGCCATTGCCACAAAGAAACCGCCAGGTCACTTGAACTAAAAAGGTGGTCTTCATCCTCAGATGTAGGGGAAGCACAGCATGAGCAGCAGGAGACCATAGGGACGCCAACTTCAGCAATTCTTAAATCAACAGGAACTGCCCGGTGAAGAAGCTTCCAATAGAAAAAGGATGCTCTTCTGTTGCAGCGACTATGACAAATTTTGTTCAAAGCATTCCTTTTCACCCCCACAGAGCGAATTAAGTTGTAGGCAGTCTTGACCGAGAATTCCCCATCATTGGAAGGCCCTCAAACTCTTTTGTCATCTGCTTCATTCAGGTCAACCCCATTTAAAACTCCAGTGGGCAAAACATGATGGATCAGATCTTCAGGATTGGTAATTGCATCTCTAAGCGAAATCCTTTCTCCCTCATAAGGTATGCTCAACAGCTCAGCAAGAGGACGGCCCCCCCTCCAAATGTTATCTAACACATCAATATTATTCCCATTCCCATGGATCCACCTGATATGATGTTGAATAATCTCCTGGGCAGCAACCCAAACTTTATAAGAGAAACCCAAGTCTCTCGAAAAAACACCAGGTTTATAGCGACTCCTAGCATAGGTCGCCCAGCATGAATCACCCTGTTGCATATTCCACAAAGACTTAACAGCAAGAGCAATTTGAACATGTTTAATATTGCGAACCCCCAAGCCTCCTTCCGAGATGGGGTGTTGGATGACATTCCATGCCACCCAATGTCGTTTCCTCATACCATCAGAATTATTCCAAAAGAAAGCAGCACAGATTTTATCAAAATACCTCAAAATGCTAGCAGGCAGCGCAGAGGAAGCAGCCATGTAAACTAGTATAGAAGCCATAACCGAATTAATGAGAGTTACCCTACCAACTTGGGAGATATACGTAGGCTTCTAGGAGGCTAACTTACCATTTAGCTTCTGAATGAGAGGGGCGAAATCTGAAGCAAAAACCCTCCCAGGATGAAGGGGAACCCCAAGATAGATAAGAGGACCTCTTTGCCTTTTGAAACCAGTTTCCTCCTTAATCCTATTGACCCTCTGAATAGCAGCCTTTTTCAGAAATCATGAAGCTGCTCTTCACCTTGTTAATATGTTGTCCAGATGCAGAAGAGTATTTGTTGAGGAAATTGACCAAAGTCTTCACATTCTGAATCCCCCCATTCAGGAATATGAGGGTATCATCAGCATACAATAGATGAGAGATAATGGGACAGCCTCTAGGACCAGCAAACGGGCGTAGGGAGCCTGTGTGAACAAGATTCTTAATACCTCGACTAAGAGCCTCCTCCATGATAATAAAAAGGGCAGGGGCGATAGGATCTCCTTGGCGAAGGCCTCGGGTGGAGCGGAAGAAACCAGAAGGCGCCCCATTGAACTCAGATAAAACCAACAGTTACTTATGAGCATGCCAACATAAGAAATGAATCTGCTAGAAAAACCAAATTTTCCTAAAACAGCAAAAAGAAAATCCCACTCCATACTGTCATACGCTTTCTTTATGTCCAGCTTCATGACCACATTATTACCTCTAACCTTTCTATGCAAGTCCCTAATCATTTGCCTGGCCATAGCAACATTTTCAGTGATCAACCTGCCTTTGACAAAAGCTCCTTGTTCTTTAGAGATAATGATCGACAATAAACTGGTCAACCTATCACAAAGAATCCTGGATACGACTTTATAGCATAAATTACAAAGGCTTATCTGTCTATAGTCACCAAAAGATGCAGGGTTGTCCACCTTAGGGATAAGGGCAATTAAGGTGGAGGTAACCCGTTTAGGCATCGGAAGCCATTAAAAAAGCTGACAACAACATCCACCAACTCCTTATGAATAATCTCCCAGCAGGTAGTGAAGAAGTGACCCGTGAATCCATCTATGCTAGGAGCCCCATTAGCATTTAAACTCCACACAGCCTCCTTAATTTCTTCCTTAGATGGGATTTTAGTTAAGGCAAGATTCTGCTCTAGAGATACTAATGAAGGGATGACCTGCAGAAGGGACTCATCAACAACATGATCAGAGGATTGGAGCAGCGCGCTAAAGAAATTAGTCGCTTCCTGTTTAAGGACTTCTTGGTCTTCAGTCCAAGACCCATTCACCTGAAGCCTGTGAATAGAATTCCGCCTCCTATTCCCGTTAACCACCGCATGATAGAAAGCAGTGTTTCTATCCCCATTGTCCAACCATTGTAGCCTTACCTTTTGAGACCAAAACATCTCAACACAGTTAATAGCATTCCTAAGATTCACATTTGCTTCTCCCAGAGCAGACTGATTCCCAGGAGTAGGATCAGCATCAAAAGCCTGTTGCTTTAATCTGACCTTCTCTTCTTGCAAAGTGATGTTCTCATTAATGTCGCCAAAGGTCACCTTGTTCCAAGATCGGAGAGCACTTCTAATAGCCTTTAACTTCAACTATACAATAACAAAAGGGTTGTAATGACAGGAGGTAGGAGCCTCCCATGCGGCCTCAACAGTCTACAAGAAGGTCTCATGGGAGCACCACATAGCTTGAAAAGTGAATCTTGTAGGAGGGCGGGAGGGTTGAGAGGTAGTGATGAGTAAAGGGGCATGATCAGAAGGGCCTCTCAAGCAGTGTCTCACCTGAAGGAGGGGGTAAGCATCCTCACAGAGTGAGTTACAAAGAAATCTGTCCAACCTGGCTCTAACAGACGACAACCCCACCCGATTATTAGTCCACTTAAAATTTGAACCTATGAAGCCCATGTCCATCAAAGAAGCCTCTGCAATGCATGCGTTGAAGTCCATCATGCTATTAATATTAGCCGCATTGCCACCCATCTTCTCAGAAGGAAGGGTAATACAATTAAAGTCTCCTCCTACCAACCAGGGGACGTCCACAGAATTAGAAAAAACCATCAGTTCATCAAATAATACTCGACGTTGCTCTGCATGGCAACTGACATACACCATCGTAATAAACAGTAAAAAGCTATCCTCCTTCACTAAAGCCATGGTAACATGCTGGTCAGAAAAATTCACCAACTGAAAAGGATAGTTATGCCAGAAAATCCATAACTTGGCATTTTCACCACTGTTACCAATAACCGTTTCCATACCAAGGTAATTACGGATTGCATCAGCTCTCTCAAAGGAAATCATGGGTTTAGAAATAGCAAGGAAATCAACATTATTAAGACGGACCAACCTTCTGAGGGAGCGCCGAGAGGCAAGGTTGGCAATGCCTCTCACGTTCCAAAAAACGATTGGAGGAATCATGAGGAAACGTATCCAGATGAACCCACACCCGCTTTCGCCTTGGATCGAGTGATAGCGCCCCTATTGTCTGCTAAGCCATCCTTTTTCTCCTTCATCAAAGTCGGCATGAAAATATTTTCAGAGATCGCCAGCGCAGCCGCTTTCTGAAGAATAGCATCTAGAGGTTGTAAAATGGAAGTTTCCACATTTAGAAGGGTGTTATCTGTTCCGCCGGCGATCGGTGGCTGGCCGCCCGCCGTCGGCGCAATTATCGACCTAGGTGTAGACGAGCCCTGCCCCTGAACAATCAAAGGGCTCGACCTCCGCTCAGAAAGATCAATAAAAAACCTGGTTTCAAGCATAGCAGATTCAGAGGCCCCTACAGATGAAGCCTCCTTCCCCGCCTGCACGTCAGCCACAGTACCATGCAGACCACACAGCGCACCTTGCGACAGACTGACGTCCTCTTGGATGTGTGTATCCTGAGTAACAGAATTTAAGAGACATACTATTTGGTCCTTCAGAGCAATTATGTTCTGGGAACCAGATCTGTGAACAGCTTCCTGACCCTGAGCATCCTGGTGGAAGGGGCCTTGAAACATCGGTTGAGGGACCTCCAAGGTTGGGGAAACATCCTCCTTCCCCACCTGCACGTCAGCCACAGAACCATGCAGACCATGCAGCGCACCTTGCGAGAGGCTGACGTCCTCTTGGATGTGTGTATCCTAAGTAACAAAATTTAAGAGACATACTGTTTGGTCCTTCGGAGCAATTATGTTCTGGGAACTAGATCTGTGAATAGCTTCCTGAACCTGAACATCCTGGTGGGAGGGGCCTGGTAACATCGGTTGAGGGACCTCCAAGGTTAGGGAAACATTAGCCGAAACAGCCATCCCATTACTATTAGATAGAGCATGGTCAGGACGAAAGATTTCTTTCTGGTGCCAAACCCTCATGGATGCACCCTCAGCACCCTGACTGGTAGCACCCTCAGCACCCTGAGTAGGAAAAGTAGCCTTCTGAGCCGGCAAACCCTTCACACCAGTAGAATCTTTTAGCTTCTTGTGGCACTCCGTTTCTGCATGCCCCACTTTCTGGGAAAAGCCACATATAGCTGGAACTCTGTAGTAATTTATGGTCTGCCAAAACCCATCTTGCCCACAGCCAATCCATAGCCTTTCCGGTCTAGGTTTCGCAATATCAAGCTCCACACAAACAAAAGCCTCCTGAGTTTGAGTAAGAGCGAGCGTTGGTTCATAAATCCTTAGGACATGGCCAACATTCCCCGCAATGGAGTTAAGAAAATCCTTTAAATAAAAGTTCACCGGTAACATAGGAAAACCCACCCATATAGGCATTGACGTAGGATCAACATTAAAATCGAAGGTAGGATCCCATTTGAAGAATCTGAATAGCATACCCTTGATATATAGACTTCTTCTTAGAATCACCTTCAGGTAGTCATCCTCTTCTTCAAACCGCAGGAGCAGATGTCTAGGATTCAAGATACTAACAATAAAATCCACTTTGAGGCCCAGTCTTTGAGAAAGACAGCTCTTAAACTCAGGTATAGCACATCTTCCATAAGAACATTGATATGTTGGAGCTCATTTTGTGCGGCTACATTTGTTTGTGCAAGCTTAACCATGGTTTGGTGTAGTTTTCACCTTGGAGGCTACCTTTTAGTCTTGACCTTAAAGAGGAACAACATGTTTGATGAAAGTTATACTATTGTTTTGCTTCCAATATGGAAGGTGATAACTAAAAGTAGATTCAACTAATTTTAGGGTGAGTTTGTTGAAACTGTTAGTTGGAAATCAATTTTAGAGTTCATTTTCGAAATGTAAATTGGGGGTGATTATAACTGGTTTTGAATAGTTCTAAAATTCACATTCTCCCAGATTCCTCAAATAGGAAATGACAATTTGGAAATTCAGGTTGGAAGCTAAAAGCAACTTCCACTACTCTACAAATAGGTCAATTTTTTCAGAAAACCTGAGGTGCTTTCTGTTGGAAGCTATATCAAACATAGCCTTGGACTGTTACTCCATTCACTCCCTCTTTCTAAACCTTATCTTTTCCCCAATGTAGGAAGTATTCCGAAATGTTACCCATTGGACCCATGTCGAAAGATGCCAAAACAAAGGCCAACTTTTGACATTTTTCTTCTTTTGTCATAACCTCAATTTTCTTATACCATAATCTAACATCTTTCACTTGGAACTAAAAAGAACCCAATAAAGTACTTTGATGACATACTATTCCTTGCTCAAAATAGTTGATGCTGAATTTGTGGAAGCTTTCCTTCAATTAGAGGTGGTATGGAGAATGCCCTTTTCATGTTTGACTGTCAAAAGAAGTACAAGGATCCCCCTTTCCAAAGGAAGAAAGTTATGGATCAAATTCCCATCCTCCTCTGTATGTAATGAGTGGGATCACCTAGGTCACTCCACTTTAGTTCTCCCTGCAGAGGGTAGGACACTAGAACCTACATTGATGTTCTTATCTGGAAATTAAGGGTCTAACTTTTTCTTGTTTAAGTAAAGTCATTGCAGTACTAAAATAGACAGTATTAAGTTCATATGTGAAATGTTTCTACTAAAAGGCATGTAAAAACTTGGTTATTATATCACTTGACAAAAAAATAGCTTGTTTGGTTATGTCCGTTTCCAGACAGGGGAATTGCATGCCTTTGAAATGATATCCACGGTTTTATCTATATGGTTATACTTGGTCAGTCTTACTCTTTGGTACATGATTGATGAAAATTACAATATATAAACATGCATATCCAGTACAGGCCTGAAAATTTTCTTTTCTAAGGTTTCAGTCCAATGACTTGAGAGGAATACCAGACCTTAGAAGTCACCACACAGTTTGTAGCTTTCAATTGAAGGTTCTAATTACCTGGAACTCTTCAGACTGGTAAAAAAAAGATATGGATGGTTGGAGAAGATTTGACCAGTGTCATTATCCAAGATCTTAATTATGACCCACAACCACTGACTCTTCGAAAGATGACTTCCAACTAAAAGGATTTAATCCTGCATGTCTTTTCTTGCACCCCTTCCGTATGTTCCCACTGCCAAAAAGCACCTCCTTCCTTAAATTGCACCTGGGATTTGGACCTTCTTTGTGGGGGCCAAGCAAACAGGACAAATAAGTGTAATTGCATTGGTTCATCTACTCATGTTGTTGCTGTTAAAAGTGTTCATCTACTGTTTCCTAGTAACAACTGCCACAAGACCTTACCATATCCCATGTACCATGGACCACTATTTAAATGGAGGAATGCTTAGTGACAAAAGGGAAACTGTGCACTGGCGGATCCAGCTGGGAGAATCATATCCCATGGGCCTCTTCATCATCCTCAGTCCAGGCAATTATACACTGACATTTGGCCTAACTGCTTCTCTCCCTAGTCATATAATAAACTCTCTGGGTAGTGTGGAGTTCAGAGAACCCCTTGTAGAGGTGGAGTGCCCTGTTTAGCAAGGCAAGCAATGTGTACCAAGCCCACTCACCCCTAACCCTGTACCACAACACCGGCCCTCCCCCGTAGTTGTCGCATGCATCTGCATGCGGCACACATCGGGCGAGCGAAGTGGCGGTGGGTCTGGGGTGCGGGCGGGGCGCGCGTGAAGCATGCCATTGCCATTTGCTCCTTGCTGCATCATAAATGGGCCTTAGGCCCACTGAGCCTGGGTACAGCAGCGATGGGCAACCCCATTTAAAGCTTGACAACAAGCTAACGCAAATAGTTGGATGTGTTATTATTATTAGATCATATGTGGTTGGGGGTGGAGGATCATGGTGGGCCAAAACCGTGATGTCTTATTTTTGGAGGCCCACAAGAACAGGAGTGCAGTGATTGCTTAACCAAGGCTGTTGGCATGCGCATCTGGTTAACCTAAATTACCCATTGTTCCACAACTACAGAGTGCACCAAGGGCTTTGCCATTAAGAGTAAAATTAGAAGGTTGGATGTGCCCTTGTGTGGCAACATTTCAACAGGTCAATAATGTAAAATTAGTTCTATGTATGTTACCTTTCCTCTGTTCTAAAAGGCTGTTTTGAGTTGATTTTAACAATTCTAAGCAATCACCACTTGTCAGTTTCATGACTTAAAGTGAGATCCTTGGGATGTCATTAGATTTTCAATTTTCTATTTTTTGCAGCGTTGGAGCATTTTGTTTGTTTTTCCATTTTTTGGAGGTGGATAGTACCACAAATTCCATTAATGATTAAAAATAGGTTGTAATATTCATGGACATAAATGGTTGTACAAGTGATGAGAAAAGGATTGCAGTTAAGTTGCAAGTTGTTATCAGTACTCATTTTGGACAATTCCATAAAATGCTCTTATGAAAATCTGTAGCCTATTTAGTATGGGCTTTAAGGTTATTTATCTTCTGCAGGAGCATAGTAAAGAGGACATAGTAACAAGTAACTTCTGCAGAAGCATCCACCATTTTAGAACTTATCCCGATTTTTTTTGCTAAATATATATATATTTATTTAAAAAAAACATTAAAAGAATAGAGACCGATTAGGGACCGAATTAATTCAGTCCCTAAGAATAGTGACCGAATCAATTCAGTCCCTAAATCTAATTTAGGGACCGAATTGATTCGGTCACTATTCAGTCCCTAAATTAGGGACCAAACAGTGACCGAAAAATTCGGTCCCTAATTTCTAATTTAGGGACCGAATTGATTCGGTCACTATTCGGTCCCTAAATTAGGGACCAAACAGTGACCGAAAAATTCGGTCCCTAATTTCTAATTTAGGGACCGAATTAATTCGGTCACTATTCGGGATCGAATAGTGACCGAATTAATTCGGTCACTGATAACAAATTTTAGTGACCGATGGAATTCGGTCACTAATCGGTCTCACTAAATAGTGACCGATTAGTGACCAAATTCCATCGGTCACAGATTTGTGATCAGAAATTGGCCACCGACGAGTTCGGTCTCTATTTGGTCACTATTCGGTCTCTGATTATTTTAGTGACCGAATAGAGACCGAATAGAGATCGAAAATGTCGGTCTCTAAATGCATTTTTTCTTGTAGCATGCTCATGGAGCAGCCACTGGGTTATAAATACCTTCCCCCCAAGCTTCGAAACCATGTTTTCCACCATTTTCTACTGTTATGCTGCTGCCATTTCATTGGATAACATCTTGTTTGGGGAGGTGTTCCTGGTTGCAAGCACTATGAAGAGGTTGCTGCTGCTTGAACTGCTGGTTCTTCTTGCACCTTGTTCCTGCTCGAGCTCTTGTTGGAGTTGTTACTGAGAAGTGGTTGTGGAGCCATCTTGGAGGCTGTTGCTGCTACAACAACAAGCTCCACTTGCTTATTCCTTCACTTGTGGTCCTTTCTTCATTTTCCTCAACTAGGTAGGATTCATACTCCTCTGGTTCAATTCGGTTCTCCATATGTATCAAGGAATTCATGAGGAACGGATCAGTTGTTACACTTGTGATTCTTTGTTTTCTTTCCAGTCATGGTAGAATTACTCTTGTTGGGGAAGGAACAACTTGATTCTATTTAGAAATCAATTCTTATTCTACCTTTGATCTTTGTTCAAGATTTGGAGTCATGTAGAAGTTCTAATATCTATAGAACTATGTGATAACTTTTACTTAATTGTTAGATACTTCGAGCCTTGATTTAGATCCATGAAACACTTGGAGTTTTAGTGTTTATCTTGTAGGAATCTTCCCAATAAACCATTGTTAACAAGATCAGGCTTCCAGTACCACATTATGTCTAGTCTCTAGCTAAACAAGCTTGAATTGTAAACCTCTTGTTTCATCTTGTCTGTTCGGTTTATAAACCACTATGAGAACTATAATTAGACTCTTCTATTTGATATCAAACATGTCTTGGTTCATAAGTTCTATAGTTAGGGTGTTTAGGATAGATTTAAAGTCCTTTCTGGAAGTTCTGCAGCAAGCTGTCGACAACCAGCCCAAAGCTGTCGACAGGCGCATACCTTCCAGAACTCCAGGTTTCTGGACTGTGTGGATATGTCGACAGGTCCCTTGTTGCTGTCGACAGATACACACAGAGCCAGCAAACCTGGGCTCTGTCTGCTTCTACCTGTCGACAGCCCCTTCCTGGCTGTCGACAGCTATGACCCTGATTCGGATTTCAGCACTTTTTCATGTGTGAATCCTTGCTTAAACTCCACCCTATTGGCCTATCAAGTTACCCCCTTAATTGTCTTAGTGTTTACTGTCATTTCATTGTAAAGATTACTTTCTTGGTGTACCTTACTCACTCTTGAGTTATCCTTGAAATTGTCAACTCCGAATGGTACTCCGTTGAGTCCATTCCTCTGTATTCGGTAACTAAGTACATGTAACTTGATATCTGAGAGTTCAAATGCTTGAACACCTTATGAGATGTGAACAATTGATGATGACATTTGTTGGGTCCTCGTACCCTCTGTGATTTATATGCCTGTGCAAATAGGGCTGGTCCAGTCCTGGGAGGAGCACCCGAATTCATTTTCGGACCACGTGGAATGATAAAGGGCATATGGATGTCTGGCATGGCATCAAACATTTTCTAAATATGGTCATCATGATCCCTGTACTATGTAACTGATATGTGAATAAATTCTTGAGCTATATATTTGAGTATGATCTGAGCTTTACTGTCATTATGTTAAGTTTACTGTTCTGAAATCTAGTGTGTCTCTTTGGTATTCCGTTCTGTCCTTGTCTTGGTTACCATGTATACATTCTTGAACTATGAATTGAACTATGGAATTTGAATACTACTGGGCTAGTTAGCTCATTATTTCCTACCATTTTCAGGTAATACAGATGGGGGTGACGCTTAAGGGATTGAGTGCTGAGTGGACTGATCGTGGCAAGCGAAGCCAACTAGTTCTATTTCTGTTTAGTAGTGTGAAATGAGAAATGTAAAATAAGTTTGTTTTAATCTACTCCTCTCTTAGTTGTTTTGAGGAGTGTCTATGTAATGAAACTTCCGCTTATGACGTTATGAATGGATAAATAATTATTACCTTTTGTGCATATTTTCTGTCACTTCCGATAAATAGTCTTTTATTAGGACGTGACAGCCGGTCCATCCATTGATTTCCGGAACAAGCACGCCATAAGATGGCGGTTGTACTTGTGCGGGGCAGCCTCATACACGAAATCTTTTAAATGAACATAGGGGTCTCCTACCCCAGAATAACGTTGGAACACAGGGAGTTCTGACTGAGGTGGGACCCAGAGGTATTGAAAAGATGGAAGGGGAATGTCCGCGACCTTCCGAGGATCCAATTGTCTCATAAGGTCATGGAGCTCTTTCTTCATAGACGCCCACTCCTGAAGGAAGTCGGAGGGGGGCGAGACATGGTAAGTAGGGACGAGGGAGCAGGATTGCTCCATAGAATAAGATTTTTCGTGGGGAAAGTGAGCAGGTTCAGCCTGATAGAAGGAGGATACCGGAGGGGATTTAGGCCGAACTTCCCGCGTTGGGAGGTAGCTGGACTCCGAAAAGTGAATGGCCCGGGGACAAAGGGGTGTAGGATCTGCCACAATGGTGGGCACATGTGGCGCTGAAGTAATGGGAGCAGAGGAGGCCGCTAGTTGGACAGAAGCACGAGTGGGTGGAGATAGGGGACGCTTGCCTTTGGCAGCGGCCAGGAACTTACGGACTTGGTCCGGGGTGAGGTGAGGGAGGAGTTGACTAAATTGAGAATGGGGGTCGTCTGCCCCTGGAGGAGAAGGAGGGCAGGATTGACTCCCGATGACGAGAGGGGGATGGATGCACTCGGAGAGGACGACCGTAGAGGATTGGCCCACATCCTCAAGGAGCCCAACGGGCAAAGCATCATCGGAAAGGACCCGGAATTGGTCCATACCGAACAGAGGATTATGATATAATACAACAAATGGAGGAGGCTGAATCGATCTACCTAGACAACGATGCATGCACCGCCCCTAGATGATTAGGGGAGATGATACAAGCACCAGACAAGACTTAGACTCTATCACAGAAAGAAGGGACTACGAGACGAGAGGGGATGCATCAAAAGCACTTGAGTTATCATGATTAACGTTCAAATTTTAAAGCACAAGCTTGACCTTTAATTGGATTGATTAATGGAGTATCACTCAGTTAAAAGGGACCCTAATAGGTATGAACTCAAGTCCTTCGGTGTGACTAAAGATGGCACACAACTCATACGTGGGGATGGCTCAGACTAAGGGTACAACGGGTACAACCTGCCCGGCGAACCGCAATGTGCATATGGTCACGGGGACTTACGGAGGTCCTCGGAAGGTGGCCCTAGTCAACCCACGAGTGCTCGCAGGTGAGAGGACTCACTCAACAAAGGGGAAAGACCTAAACAATGGGATGAGTAGTGTATACACGGGCCTAAGTGCCCAAAATGAATGCAATGTCTAAGCAATGACCAAGACAGGGTGGCTAACAAGTCTCAGGTCAAGTCGCGGCAGCCAGATACACCGCTACCGGAAATCCCGCCGCGATATCAGTAGAAAGCCCAAGCCTGTGGCAACGCGCAAACAAATGACAAGCAGACTAAGCTAACACACAATAGAAGCATGGAATCACTAGAACAACACAGCAAGGATCATGTGTCGGACAGAAACTGGTGTATGGATCAAAGCATTAACATCACAAGTGTACCTGTGGATGCAACATCCAGCTCCGGCGCGACCTGGATGCGACCTCACGATCCACCGCGACAGAACCTGAAAACTAACAGTGAAAAGAAAAGGGAAAACTCGAACCCTAGTAGGATTCTAACACTCAAAAACACGGGGATACATGGTAGAAAAGCATAGAACAAACATATATGAATCCACAGAGAAGAAATAAGGAACACGGAAGGGTAAAATGACGCACCTTAGATCGCGTCGGCCACGGAGGACGCGATGAGCTTACGTCGCCGCGATACGCTGCGTCGGCGACCGAGAACAGGGACGTCAAAAACAAGACAAAAACAAACTTAACAGGATTCTAGGAAGGCATTTAAACAAACAAACATGGCAGGCAAGCAAACTAAACTCATGAGGGTAGCACTGAAGGTCCCACCGTGATCGCCAAAAGGTGTAATCATGGGGATTGTGCGCCCCCAAGTACACAAAAGTACGTGCTCAATATGAAGGCATGGAAAAGATGATGTGATCGCCACCTAGATAGTTGCCTAAAAATAGAAATAACATGGGCTAACTAGTCTAGGAAAAGGAGAGAGAACATGGAGGACTCACTGATATCGTGACGGAGGACCCCATCGCGATGGCTCTGATGACGCGCCACTCGTGAAGGGTGCATCTCTGTGTCACGTCTCCGTAGTCCGTCACGTTCTCTGCAGTGCGGGAGAAGTGTAGGTGGACCTCCTTCCTGTCCTCCGGCCGGCCAGAAGACAAGAGCTACTCGTGAAGTGTTGCCTGAATACCTACCAAAACAATGAAAACAAAGAAGAAAACCTTGTTAGAACAAGCTAAACATAGTATCTATTTGAAATGGAAAAGAAAATGTGAAGCATGGTGGGAACGGACCTGGGGGTGATTTTAAACCCCTTGGGTGTGTGTGGAAAACGTGGGAAGTAAAAGGGGAAAATGATTCCTATCTAACAAAGCAATAAACATGCATGAAATAATAAAGAGGGAAGAGAGGAAGAAGGAGCCACGTATGGGGCGACTCCATGGCTCCAAGTGGTGTCTTCAGTGGGTGTAGAAGCTTCAAGGGTCGCCTCCTCAAGCTCCAAGCCTTGTAGATTGAGAATGAGCATGGCTTGGTGAAGGGAATAGGAGAGAAATGAGGGGAATGGAAGAGCTACGGGCTAAGTGTTGATCAGAGGGAAATTCGGCAGCCCTTCGGGGTGAAAACCAGGCTCTTTTTCCTCTGAAAAAAAGGCCCTTGCTTTTATAAGAAAAGAGATAAAATATCCCGTCCATGGGAGATAACGCTGAAAATAAAAGGGATAAATCCCATGAGAAATCGTATTGCAGAGTCCTAGCAAGTCCCTAGGGTGTCCCACGAGCTCAAACCGCGCTCAGGGGGTTGGGGAGTTGCTTAAAGATAGGGATATGGCCATAGGAGGATAAAGTGGAGGTGGTTGCGGAGGCTGCATGCGCGGCTGTAGTCGCGACACATCGTAGGGACGCGACAAGGTTGAACGCGACGGTCTTAAGGCGTCGCGAATCTGAAGCCACGTGCATGGATATGCATGGGCTGTTGCGACGGCCAAGGAGGTCGCGACAAGCTAACGCGGCGCTACGATACGACGCGTTAAGGAAGTAGATTATTTTTGAATTATCAGCCAATCACATAAGGAAATAATGATCTTTAAGCTCAAGGACTCTTTTAAATTGATAATGGGCGGGATTTTATGGAAATTTGGGCTGTTAATGGGCTCAAAGCAAGGCTAATGGTGGGCTCAAGGTGAGTGACCAACTTGGGGCTCACTTAAATAACAAGAAATGTGGTTCAACTTGTAGGCCAGAATCGGGTGTCTACAATGATATGATCAAATTGACACTATGAACAGTAGCATCGTGTTAGGTAACCTGAACAAGTGGGAATTAGTGCACCATAGTGTATGAGAATTGTGAACCGTTAGTGACACTCCTACCATAGAGGGCTGTGGAACTGTACTGTAGTAAAGTCCCTACGGGAAGGTTCAATGTGTATGATATCCTATGGGCATTAGGATGAAATCCTGGAGGTGGACAAGTACCACTGGTTAGGGTGGAGAGGGCTTCTCCCAGTTCTGCGTAGTTAACCAAGATCTATCACTATGTTGCCTAGGTGATGGATATGTGTATGTGTTTATGTATGTCCTTCTAGTGGTGATTTGGACTATGTGTTACGACAACTAAGTGAAAAATGTGAATATGATCATGTGAATTGTGCAATGTGAAATATGAACATGCGAAATTGTTAAGTGAATGTGTTATCATGTGAAATAGTGTAATCCCATGCGAATGTGTTAAATTCATGTCAAAACAGCAAACAAAATGTGTGTACAATTGTGTTAAGTATATGAGAAAATGAATAAAATTCATGCTAGGTATGCTATTTACTTTATGTATAGTTCCATGCTTAATTTATGTATAGTTGTAAAATAGTTTGAACGAGATTTAAATCTTTGAAGCATGATGAATAAAAGGTGTAGAAAGCATGCTATAGGATTTTATACTTAATTGTTAAAGTAATATAAAACATGTACCATGTTTACCCTTAATGGTTTAGAAATTTAGCATGTGTAGGTGATGTGTGTATGGTTGTGTTCATGGATTGCTTGCTAGGTCTATATAGACTCATACTTGCTTCGGCGTACAGGTGTGATAGGTGTCTCCACTTCTGAGGAGGAGATAGTTAGGAGCGACTTCGAGCAGGAGGAGTAGCTATTGTTGTGGAGATTTCTATATTGTACTTCATTTCCATAAGTATGTAATCAATAAATGATGTATTTCATATGGACAATGTAAATTATGTTGGAGTTGTAATAATGTGGGCATATGTATTTCTTTTTATGCTATATGGACTGTGGATAGAATGATGATGATGGAATAAGAGTAGTTCTTTTATTTCTGCTGTAATCTTTTGTTATTCGTGTACATCTCAATCTAATGTTAATGTTGGGTAAATGTCCCACTGTGACGGTGTTCTTTGTACCGATGTGAATTGGTTTAGTTGCACCGGTATAAGGAGGGTCGTGTTGAATGAACCTGTGCCAAAATAGGGCAACTTGGACCGCAATCCAAGGTGCTGTGCTTTTCCCGTTCGGACTCAAGCGCAGGACCTGTGAACACGACGGCCCGAAAGGCCGCGTTCTCAGGGTCCATCGCGGCACTGTACCTGTCGCGTTCTGAACGCGACAGGCCACACCGTCGCGATCTGGCTCCCTGACCTGACTGCCCTATCGCGTTCTTTCAACGGCCCTATCACGTTCTGATCTGACCCTGTCACGACCCTTACAGGGGTACGTCACGATCTGGGGTTTTTGCATGAAAACCCATGACTTGTTATGCTCTAACTTTCTACAGTGCCTATACCCTTGTTAACAAGTCATATACGCAGTAAATACATCTGTTATAAATTGAATATATATTGAGTGATTTAAAAGACATGCACATGACCTCTTTCTATCTATGATTTCTTTTACACATACACACACTTTGAACCATCGAATCATGGCTTACCTTGGCATGAAAATATCTCATAATACATCTAGTAATTTATTTCAATTATATATTAAATTGCCATATTTTTAAATGAACTTGTCTTCATTTTCTCGCAATGTTTTGGGAATACCGTTGCTGACACTCCACTGTTCTAGAATTCCTCTAGAACGTCAAGCACTTGTTTCTCTATATGCACTTTTTCTTGACTTGGACGAACTCTCCGTGTAAGACCCCGAATTTCTTTTTCCCGCTTCTATTTTATGTATATGATGTTTACTTGTTCTTGCGTAAATGGCGTGCATGAAAATGATGCATATTATAAATATAAATTTTGCATGGGTATATGTGAGGATGTATATTATTATATGTGAATATAAGTAATCGGCCAATTTTGTGTATAAGGTATCTATTCAAATATTATGCAAGTACCATCTAAATATTGAAGTGTACCTTATATTACCCATTTCATGGATATTGTGTACAAATATATGAAGTGCATATGTGTATGTACGCATGTATGTTATCTTATGCATGTGATAATTGTGTACCTAATTTTACATATGTAACACCTTGGTATACTTAGGTATGCATGAGTATATTTAGTTGTAAACGTTGTCCATTGCGTGGTGTAGTTAATGTGTACATTGTACTTCGTACATTGCATGTACGTATGGAGGGCAAGCAAGAACTACTTTATTGAATAGATTATTCCTAGCTAACTTAATTCATATTGCCTCCTAATGATTGTGAAGCCTCGCAATTATTGTCATTTTATTTTGCCGCGTGATTGAGTCACGCTTATGTAAAACCTCATGTACGCATAGGTAGATATCTACGTACATCTTATCTTAGTGTACTTATGTATGCATGTGTATGCCCAGTATATATGTTATGGATTGCACGGTGTAGTAATATACATATTATACCTTATACATTGTATGTATATACGTAGTGTAAACACAGTTCTTTGTGTGTTGAGTCATGTTGTGTGTATATATATATATATATATATATATATATATATATACATTGTATGCGTATGAAGATATTCATGTACGTGTTATTATCTTGATGTACCTATGTATGTATGTGTAGGATTAGTAGTAAATATTGGATGTTTACATGGTGTAGTGGTGTATACACTATACTACATAGGTTTCATGTGCATATATGTGTGGATTAAGCATGGTTCTGCATGATTTTAAGTTTGCAGAAGAGTGTCTTGGCGTCAACATGGATGGACGCCCATGATATGTCAGCGTCCATATCGACTGACGCCAACCCTAATGTAGCCGTCCATGGATGTGGACGTCAATATCCCTAATTTTCTGTGCGCAACAGAGCGCAGAGAGCACTCATTGGGCCAGGCTTCTGATTGGGGAGATGTCTTCCCAACGGCCCTTACCTGTCCTTTCAACCCCTGCACGAGCCCCTCTTGTCCCCTAGTCTATAAAACACATCCCTTTTGCAACCTAGAGAGCTCTCTTGGCTCTTTACTAGAAAGGAAACCCTAACTGAGAGAGAGAGGAAGGACTGACCTTGGAGGGCTTGGATCCGGCAACTGGAGGCGTTTTCTGGTGATCTTCTACGACAAGGAGGAAGGCCATACGTAGGAGAAGGCTTCCCTGGCGTTGGACTGCAGCCTGCAACCCCCTAGAACCCGGAGCAAAGGATTTCTGGAGACTTCTTGGCGCTGCCCAAGGAGGGCTTCATCAGCTTATTCCGATCTTGTAGATTTAATTGAGAGGCAAGTAACCTATAGATCTCAATCCTATACATGTGCCCTAGGTCCCAGCAATTTTTGTGGATTTTAAATCGTGTCCTGGACCCTCCTTTTCACTTGGTATTGGAGTTCGGTCTGTGCTGTTGCACAGACAGGAACTTGGCGTCAATACCCTTGACGCCAAGATCTCCCATCGGCGTCCAGCGATCGTGCCGTCCAAACCCTTGAACGGCCAGAGGCTGCCGCCAAGTTCTTCAGGATAGAACAGTGAGCTGTTCTTCCTGGTAGATGATTATTTCGATATGTTTTTGCAATGAGGATATAGTGTAAATTTTATATGCTATGTAAAATAGATAATGTGATGTGTGTGGAAATTTCTGCATTTTTCTGTGGATGGCATGAATTTTTAGATTATTGAAATACATGTTGGGAAAAATGGATTATGCATGTTCATCTACTGTCTACCTAATTCCTGAGGAATTAAATGCCCTAGATTTTTCTATATCATGTGTATATGTATCAGTCCATGCCCTGAAATTTTGAGAATTTTTCCATGACTGTGGGATTTACTGAAATTTCTGTTTTGGAATTTGAAGACATGCGTAGAAATTGTAAATTTTACATTAAATTGTGTGCTGTGCAATAAATCAAGGGAAAATTTTTATGATGATAATTATGTTAGGATCAGGGTTGTGGATGGTTAAATCTGATGTTCGTGTTATGTTCCATGTTAAAGTGAATTATGAATGGCATGAATCTGAATGTTTTAATTTTTGTAAATGTAATATGATTCAGAAAAATCTGAAAAATTGTATGTGCGATTATAAACCTTAAAATTGTCTGTGGTTAAAATCTCATGTTGTTTTGATGACAGTAAGTATTGTTATGGATTTTTAATGTGAAAAATGACTATGTGAGCATGTTAATTGTGACTTGATGTGATTCAGTAAATTTCAGTATGATTATATCTGTATTATGATTATTTGGCAGTTGCAACAGTGAGGTTAAAATCAGTAAATGAGGACTTATGTGTGTATGAATTATGTATGAGTGTGTACATGGGACGTGAGGGAACAAGTGGTGTAGGTGTGTAAAATGGTTAATATGTAAGATAAACAAACATGCCCATAAGACACTGCCACCCTAGATGCTTGGAGCTGTACCGTAGTAATGCCCCTACGGGAAAGCTCAATGTGATATGTGATACCCTAGAGAAGGGTCTTGATAAAGTGTATACCCTGGCAAAGGGTCTTGTGAAATCCTGGAGGTGGACAAGTTCCACTGGTAATGGTGGGAAGGGCTTTCCCCCGTTTCTGCAGGAACTAAGACTTATCACTATGCCGGTGATTAAGTATGTGAATGTGAAGTGTGTGTCATGTGATCGTCTATGTGGTGGTTTGGGCTGTGTCTTGGCATTAGAAAATAAGTATAAGTGTGATGTGAAAAGTGATATGTGTTCATAGCACAAGGTACGTGCAAGATATGTGTAAATGTGGCACATGTTATGTGCAAAAGTGAAATGATAAGAAGTGAGTGTACGTGAAAGCCAAGGTTTATCATATGGTTGTATGTAATGAGAAATTTGTATAAGTGTAAATGACCATAGCGTTAATTGACATTTTGGTTATTGATGTGTATGAATGCGTGTGTGTATGTGTTGATGTACAAATTGTCAAATGCTAAAAGTGATGTTACCATTAGTACCAAAAGTAAGTATATGCTTTCATATTCATGAAATTTGAATTATTGGATGTACATGTGCTTAGTATTATGTTGTGTAGTTAAAAGTGATCCCTATGCAAAGGTAATATGAATGTGATAAAATTTGTATAAAATCAGCAAGCTAAATGTGAGTAAATTGTTATGATTGCATGCGAAGTGAGTTAGAAATCATGCTAGGAGTGCCACCTATCTTGTATATGTTTCCATGGTTTAGTTGTGCAACCTTACAATGACTTGGATAAAGCATGAAAATGTGTGAATGTGTATTTTACTCATGTTAATGACACCATGATGTTAGTGATCTTGTTTAGATTCTAGTTTTACATTTGTTTAGATAATTGTTTAATGGAATTTGTTTAGGTTATAGCATGATCATGTATGATTTAACTGCTGAAATTTTATTGTGTTAATTGGTAAAAAGCATGTATGTATTGAATCTTAAGTTACTTGCTGAGTCTATTGCGTAGACTCACTCTTGCTAAACATTTCAGGAAATTAGCAGCGGAGGAGCTAGCAAGAATTGAAGTGGAGTTGGACTAAGGAATTGAAGAATTGTAATTTATATTTCATAAGTATGTAATGCTACAATTAAAATTTGGATTTTGTTCAATGTACTTGGAGTCGGCTATGTATTTGGAACATTTTGCACTTATGTTATCTCTTGTTGAACTATACAGACTGTGGTATGTGGATTTAAAAGTTGATGGAATAAGATTTATTTAAATTCCGTTGCATTTATTCGACTCTATTTGTGTATATCTCAGCTCATTTGTTAGTTGTTGGGGTATTCTCCCCTGTAGCGGCTTGCTCCCATCCGATGTGGGTTGGTATAACCGTACCGGGTGGAAGTCGGTCGTTGCAGAGATGGTATCAGAGCCCTTTGGGTTGAGCTTATACATAAATAGCCATCAACTAAATCACATCTCTAAGTCTTTGTAGTGGATAGCCAGATCCAAGGAATAATTAAGATAGTACTAGAAACGTAGTAAGATAATTACATGATGACATGTTAAGTATGAGGATAAATGGAGTTTAACTTAGTGTTTATTTTGTAGCAATGGCAGGAAGGACTCGACATTCGAGCCTGCCCATTCAAGATGAGGAATTAAGTAGGACCGACGGAGAGCAACATGAAGTACCAGCACCTCAAGGATCGCCCCCGCCACTGTTGGCTGATTATGGTACAGTCATGCAAGGGATTGTACAAGCATTACAAACTCAAGCGCAAACACAAGCGGCTTTTCAAACTCAGTTTGAGGCTCAGGTTCCAGCACCAGCTCAACAGGACCGTGGTTCAGGAGGTGTATCCGTCATGGAGAGGTTCAAGAGGATGGCTCCACCCTCTTTTAAGGGGGAGAGTGAGCCGTTAGTTGCAGAAAGTTGGCTCAGGGAAATCGAAAAGATATTCCGTGCTATCAGGTGTGCAGAGGATGACAAGATCAGTCTGGCATCGTACATGCTTCAGGAGCGAGTGGATGTGTGGTGGTCTTCCGTTCTTCGCAAGCGGTTTGAGGGAGTGGAGCTAGAGGTTACTTGGGAAGATTTCGTAAGGATGTTTCAGGCCAAGTATGTTCCTGAGCATATACAGGACAAAATGGAGCAGGAATTCTTAGCATTGACTCAGGGATCGATGACAGTTTTGGAGTATGAGGCTAGATTTGTAGAGTTGTCTAGATATGCACCACACATAGTTGTTGATGAGAGGCGCAAGGTAAGCAAGTTTGTAATGGGGCTTAGACCGTCAATGAGGGCCAGACTGGCGGCGTTTGACCTTAGAACTATGGATGTAGCTCTTAGCGCGGCATGCAAACAAGAGAGTGAAATGGAGTTGTACTTGGCAGAGAAGAAAGCAAGACTAGAAATGTTGCCAGAACCATTTCAGCGGCAAAAGAGGAAGATGAAGAAGCTCATGAAAAGACAGCAACCAACTATGATACCAATAGAATCAACCTTTCAGCCAGTAGTTTCGGCCGGCAACGAGAAACACGTATGTGTGCATTGTGGCAAGCGCCACGGCGGAGGCGTATGTTGGACGAGGTTAGGAAGATGTCTCAAGTGTGGTAGCAAGAACCATCGGATTAAAGACTGTCCGAATCAGAAGAAGAGGTTTGTTCCCCGAGATGTTCAAGTAGTAAGGAAGCCACTGGTAGGAATTTAGGCACCGGTCTAAGTGGACTAGAAGCGGCAACGAGATGTCATCAAGGGTACGTGATCCGATCTTCGAGGATGAAGATCTCTTTAAGGGGGAGAGGGTGTAAGGCCCCGAATTTCTTTTCCCACTTCTATTTTATGTATATGATGTTTACTTGTTCTTGCATAAATGGCGTGCATGAAAATGATGCATATTATAAGTATAAATTTTGCATGGGTATATGCGAGGATGTATATTATTATATGTGAATATAAGTAATCGGCCAATTTTGTGTATAAGGTATCTATTCAAATATTATGCAAGTACCATCTAAATATTGAAGTGTACCTTATATTACCCCTTTCATGGATATTGTGTACAAATATATGAAGTGCATATGTGTATGTACGCATGTATGTTATCTTATGCATGTGATAATTGTGTACCTAATTTTACATATGTAACACCTTGGTATACTTAGGTATGCATGAGTATATTTAGTTGTAAACGTTGTCCATTGCGTGGTGTAGTTAATGTGTACATTGTACTTCGTACATTGCATGTACGTATGGAGGGCAAGCAAGAACTACTTTATTGAATAGATTATTCCTAGCTAACTTAATTCATATTGCCTCCTAATGATTGTGAAGCCTCGCAATTCTTGTCATTTTATTTTGCCGCGTGATTGAGTCACGCTTATGTAAAACCTCATGTACGCATAGGTAGATATCTACGTACATCTTATCTTAGTGTACTTATGTATGCATGTGTATGCCCAGGTATATATGTTATAGATTGTACGGTGTAGTAATATACATATTATACCTTATACATTGTATGTATATACATACTGTAAACACAGTTCTTTGTGTGTTGAGTCATGTTGTGTGTATATATATATATATATATATACATTGTATGCGTATGAAGATATTCATGTACGTGTTATTATCTTGATGTACCTATGTATGTATGTGTAGGATTAGTAGTAAATATTGGATGTTTACATGGTGTAGTGGTGTATACACTATACTACATAGGTTTCATGTGCATATATGTGTGGATTAAGCATGGTTCTGCATGATTTTAAGTTTGGCAGAAGAGTGTCTTGGCGTCAACATGGATGGACGCCCATGATATGTCACGTCCATATCGACTGACGCCAACCCTAATGTAGCCGTCCATGGATGTGGACGTCAATATCCCTAATTTTCTGTGGCAACAGAGCGCAGAGAGCACTCATTGGGCTAGGCTTCTGATTGGGGAGATGTCTTCCCAACGGCCCTTACCTGTCCTTTCAACCCCTGCACGAGCCCCTCTTGTCCCCTAGTCTATAAAACACATCCCTTTTGCAACCTAGAGAGCTCTCTTGGCTCTTTACTAGAAAGGAAACCCTAACTGAGAGAGAGAGGAAGAACTGACCTTGGAGGGCTTGGATCCGGCGACTGGAGGCATTTTCTGGTGATCTTCTACGACAAGGAGGAAGGCCATACGTAGGAAAAGGCTTCCCTGGCGTTGGACTGCAGCCTGCAACCCCTAGAACCCGGAGCAAAGGATTTCTGGAGACTTCTTGGCGCTGCCCAAGGAGGGCTTCATCAGCTTATTCTGATCTTGTAGATTTAATTGAGAGGCAAGTAACCTATAGATCTCAATCCTATACATGTGCCCTAGGTCCCAGCAATTTTTGTGGATTTTAAATCGTGTCCTGGACCCTCCTTTTCACTTGGTATCTGGAGTTCGGTCTGTGCTGTTGCACAGACAGGAACTTGGCGTCAATACCCTTGACGCCAAGATCTCCCATCGGCGTCCAGCGATCGTGCCGTCCAAACCCTTGAACGGCCAGAGGCTGCCGCCAAGTTCTTCAGGATAGAACAGTGAGCTGTTCTTCCTGGTAGATGATTAATTTCGATATGTTTTTGCAATGAGGATATAGTGTAAATTTTATATGCTATGTAAAATAGATAATGTGATGTGTGTGGAAATTTCTGCATTTTTCTGTGGATGGCATGAATTTTTAGATTATTGAAATACATTTTGGGAAAAATGGATTATGCATGTTCATCTACTGTCTACCTAATTCCTGAGGAATTAAATGCCCTAGATTTTTCTATATCATGTGTATATGTATCAGTCCATGCCCTGAAATTTTGAGAATTTTTCCATGACTGTGGGATTTACTGAAATTTCTGTTTTGGAATTTGAAGACATGCGTAGAAATTGTAAAATTTACATTAAATTGTGTGCTGTGCAATAAATCAAGAGAAAATTTCTGTGATGATAATTATGTTAGGATCAGGGTTGTGGATGGTTAAATCTGATGTTCGTGTTATGTTCCATGTTAAAGTGAATTATGAATGGCATGAATCTGAATGTTTTAATTTCTGTAAATGTAATATGATTCAGAAAAATCTGAAAAATTGTATGTACGATTATAAACCTTAAAATTGTCTGTGGTTAAAATCTCATGTTATTTTGATGACAGTAAGTATTGTTATGGATTTTTAATGTGAAAAATGACTATGTGAGCATGTTAATTGTGTCTTGATGTGATTCAGTAAATTTCAGTATGATTATATCTGTATTATGATTATTTGGCAGTTGCAACAGTGAGGTTAAAATCAGTAAATGAGGACTTATGTGTGTATGAATTATGTATGAGTGTGTACATGGGACGTGAGGGAACAAGTGGTGTAGGTGTGTAAAATGGTTAATGTGATAAGATAAACAAACATGCCCATAAGACACTGCCACCCTAGATGCTTGGAGCTGTACCGTAGTAATGCCCCTACGGGAAAGCTCAATGTGATATGTGATACCCTAGAGAAGGGTCTTGATAAAGTGTATACCCTGGCAAAGGGTCTTGTGAAATCCTGGAGGTGGACAAGTTCCACTGGTAATGGTGGGAAGGGCTTTCCCCGGTTTCTGCAGGAACTAAGACTTATCACTATGCCGGTGATTAGGTATGTGAATGTGAAAGTGTGTGTCATGTGATCGTCTATGTGGTGGTTTGGGCTGTGTCTTGGCATTATGAGAAAATAAGTATAAGTGTGATGTGAAAAGTGATATGTGTTCATAGCACAAGGTACGTGCAAGATATGTGTAAATGTGGCACATGTTATGTGCAAAAGTGAAATGATAAGAAGTGAGTGTACGTGAAAGCCAAGGTTTATCATATGGTTGTATGTAATGAGAAATTTGTATAAGTGTAAATGACCATAGCGTTAATTGACATTTTGGTTATTGATGTGTATGAATGCGTGTGTGTATGTGTTGATGTACAAATTGTCAAATGCTAAAAGTGATGTTACCATTAGTACCCAAAAAGTAAGTATATGCTTTCATATTCATGAAATTTGAATTATTGGATGTACATGTGCTTAGTATTATGTTGTGTAGTTAAAAGTGATCCCTATGCAAAGGTAATATGAATGTGATAAAATTTGTATAAAATCAGCAAGCTAAATGTGGAGTAAATTGTTATGATTGCATGCGAAGTGAGTTAGAAAACATGCTAGGAGTGCCACCTATCTTGTATATGTTTCCATGGTTTAGTTGTGCAACCTTACAATGACTTGGATAAAGCATGAAAATGTGTGAATGTGTATTTTACTCATGTTAATGACACCATGATGTTAGTGATCTTGTTTAGATTCTAGTTTTACATTTGTTTAGATAATTGTTTAATGGAATTTGTTTAGGTTATAGCATGATCATGTATGATTTAACTGCTGAAATTTTATTGTGTTAATTGGTAAAAAACATGTATGTATTGAATCTTAAGTTACTTGCTGAGTCTATTGCGTAGACTCACTCTTGTTAAACATTTCAGGAAATTAGCAGCGGAGGAGCTAGCAAGAATTGAAGTGGAGTTGGGCTAAGGAATTGAAGAATTGTAATTTATATTTCATAAGTATGTAATGCTACAATTGAAATTTAGATTTTGTTCAATGTACTTAGAGTCGGCTATGTATTTGGAACATTTTGCACTTATGTTATCTCTTGTTGAACTATACAGACTGTGGTATATGGATTTAAAAGTTGATGGAATAAGATTTATTTAAATTCCGTTGCATTTATTCGACTCTATTTGTGTATATCTCAGCTCATTTGTTACTTGTTGGGGTATTCTCCCCTGTAGCGGCTTGCTCCCATCCGATGTGGGTTGGTATAACCGTACCGGGTGGAAGTGGGTCGTTGCACTCGTCAGATACTCCTTCTGCCGGACTAGTGAATCCTTGTTCAAGGCCTCCGTAAGTCTCCTCTGTCCATGGATTCCCACATGGTCGATGAGCTGGTTGTACCCTAACACCTATGATACCCTTTAGGGATCAATATGATCCAACGGCTATTAGAAGTTCGCTCTTATCTTGAATCACGTTGGACCTCTGGACCTGTGCAATACTTGGCCAGTGGGAGGGTAGTGAATTCCACCTGACTGCCAACACCAAGTGCGCGTGTTGTGAAATTGTTACTATTGCCCGTTTACTTGACATTTATACGCATTGACCTGTAGTTCTCATCTATACTCGACTCGCTCATCTATTCACACGCTTTCTACTATCTCGTCTATTCATCTAATACTCTCGTCTATTTCTTGGTACTCTCTATTGGCCATTGACTGATTGTCTAAAGAAAAACAATATAACCAATGCCTGGTAATATATAAAGGGCCTGGTCTGGTCCTGGAATGTGCGCCCAAAAGTGCTATTTGCCCGCGGGAGTTAAATGACTAGAGTGTTTGACATTACACTCGAGTGCTATCTATCTCGACTATCTAAGTGACAATCAAAAGTGCTATATTCTCTCATTGTCTATTGACAACAAAGTGCTATACTATACTTGTTGTGTTATTGCTATACTTTGTGTTATTTGTGCTATGGCCATCCTGCTATTTGTGCTATACTCGACGCTTGTATTATATTTAGAAACTCGTGCTATTTCAATCACATGCTATCGTGCTATCTCTTATATTACTTGACTCTCTTGCTCTATCATTAGTTACTTTGCCTTTTTAATACATTAATCATTTAAAGCATGCTTGATCCAGAGATTTAAATCCTACTGGGCGTTATCGCTCACCCTGCATTTTTGGTTATGTGTTCTCAGGTGAGACCGAGGAAGAGACTTGCACTCAAGAGGATGGGAACGATCAAGAGTGAAGTCAAGCGTACTCTAGCGTCTTAGTAGTTGTTAGAGTTTGAGTTTAGACTTTTGCTTTATTTCAATGTAATTGGGCCCTATAGAATGGCTCTGATATTAGTGGTTGTAACTATACATTTGAAATTATTAATGAGATGCAATTGATTTAGTATTTATTCTTGTCCAATGGTTTGATGTCTAGTACTCGCTCTGTACCCGTTTACTTGCAACTGTCTCGCGTTCCGATATTTCGCGTCGGGGTGTGACAAGAGTTGTATTAGGAATTAAACATGTTAGATACTTAAATACACCCCCAACACCTTCATGGCCGACCCTATTGCATTGCTGGGACTTCTTGGACTTGGAGAAGAGGCTATTGGAGGAGGAAACCGTGGGGAGAAGGCTTGCTAGAAGATCTACAAGCTTGTTCTTCGAGTTCTAGCCCTAGAAGATAAATCATCCCAAAAGTAGGCATTCTCACATGCAAAACTTAATTACTCTCATATGTAGATTGTTCTTGACACTAGGAACAAAAGCCCTATATTTGCCCAAATTTCTATCGACCCTATCATGAGAGTTTCTTGTTGCAAGTTCTGTTAAGAACATGCTTCCGAACCCTCATGTTTACCTTGGATCTCTATGTACACTTGATCTCGAGCTATGCAATTTTTACTGTACATATGCATGTTGTAAGGAATCGTTTGCCATCTTTTCCCCCAATTTCTATTGAGTATCTTGCTCGAATTAATTCTTTTTCCATCACTGTATCATGTTTTATGTTCATCAAGAAAGAACCAGATCAAAGTCTATCCATACCATGCTAAGTTTCTAATTCCTCTTTACTTGTTATACCCTCGCAAGTCTAGTTTCATTTAAAACTAGTTTTAGGATTTTTCATCAACTGTACACCGAGATTTTGAATTTTAAACACCCCTGTGTCAATCCTCGGAAAGCATGGACCGTAATCCAAGGCAAGGTCTTTTCCTTTTCGGGCTCAGGCACAGACCCTGAGAACGTGACGGCCCGATAGGTTGCGTTCTTAGGAGTCGGTCGCGACCGGGAACCTGTCGCATTATGAACGTGATAGACCCTTGCGTCGCGTTCTATTTGTCCATCCCAGACGGTCCTGTTGCGTTCTTTGACAGACCCCATCGCGTTCTAGATGTACCCTATCGTGTTCCTTACAAGGGTACGTCGCCTTCTAGAATTTTGTGCATAAACCCCAAATTTCTGTGGTTCTTGTCTTTCTATAGTGATAATACTTCCTGTTAACAGTCTTAAACATTGTAAAGTAAGATGCTAGAATATGAACATGTAATGGTTATTTAAAAGTTATACACTTGATCTTTCATATCTATGATTTACTCTATCACATGCACATACTTGTAACCACCCAATATGACTTGATATGACATTAAAATATCCCATAATACATCTGGTAATTTACTTCAATATTGTATATAATTTCCCTATTTTTAATGCACTTGTCTTCATTTCTCTTGAAGTTTTGGGATGCCGTACCGACGCTCTACTGTTCTAGAATTCTTCTGGAATGTCGAGCAACTTGTTTCTATATAAACTTTCTCTTGACTTGGACAAACTCTCCATTCGATCTTCCTTCTACCGGACTAGTGAATCATTGTTCAAGGCCTCCGTAAGTCTCCTCTATCCATGGATTCCCACATGGTCGATGAGCTGGTTGTACCCTCAATACCCACAACACCCTTTAGGGATCAGCATGATCCAAACGGCCTTAGAATGCTCTCTCCCTTATCACGAGATCACGCCGGACCTCTGGACTATGTGTGTAGCATAGCCAATGGTTGGTTAGTGAATTCTACCTGACTGCCAGCACCAATCACATGTGTTGTGCAACCATTACTATCGCCTATTTAACGTTGTTTCTTGCGCGTTGACCCATAGTTCTCATCTATACTCTATTCGCTCATCTATTCACATCCTTTACACTCTCGTCTATTCATCAAATACTCTCATCTATTCTTGGTACTCTTTATGGCCATTGACTGATTGTCTAAAGATAAACAATATGACTAATGTAACGACCCTCCTCATACCAGTACGAATATACCAATCCCCATCGGTATAAAGAGCGCCGTCACAGTGGGATAAACCCAACATTAGCCGATAGGTTGAATAGTATGTGGACAGTAATTGAATACAACGGAAATAAAATAAACAACTCAACTTTTATTCCATCAACATCACACATTCCACAGTCTATATAACGAAATAAAATGACAATGTCCACATTATTACATGATAAAAGAACTACATTGTCCAAATATTTTCCATACAATATTTTTATTCATACTATGAGAAAGGGAAAGTACAACTACTAAGCTCCTCAAAAGCTACTCCTCCAAGATAGCGTTCTACGCTATGCCTCTCTCTAGCACGAGATACCTGTCAACCTGTACGCCGAAGCAAGAGTGAGTCCAAAGACTCAGCAAGTAAAACAAGGACTTAATCTTAAACATATCACATTCATGTTAAGCTATTAAACACTAAAGAATACATACTATCATTCAAACTACCAGACACATGGAACATACTCTTAACTATCAACATATTTTTAAATCACCTAGACATGCTTTATTCTATCACATGTTTATTCTAAATCATGGATACTAATATTATACACTTGTACATACTTTATACACCTAACATGTACCATGATTCATCCCTACAAACATTAATCCATTTCATTATATATTTCTACAACTAGAACATAGAAAAGAGCATAAAGGAATGAACAACCTAGCATGACGACTATTCACTTCTCACATGCACTTTTCATATTTATTTGTTCCTTTTGCTTGCTGTTTTAATGTAAATAAATTTCATACACATGGTTTCATATTTTATAGCGTGAATTGAAAGGTCTAGAACATATTCAGTCACTTATCCAACATATATGCACTAAGTGAATATCACATTTAGCATGGAGCCTAAATATTCTTTCTTGTGTTTATCACATTCCTAACCATACTTTACTTTCTGTTTTGGCATGAATTAAGCTCAATTACGTGAATTTTAATCTATTTACACTTTATCTTATTCACTTAGCAATTCCACATGTTCATCTTTTTGTGATGCATAAATGACATGATGACATATGTTGATTCACATGCACTATCATATGAAGAGAAATAAATTACATGACATGATACTAAATAGTGTATTGCAATTAAGGTAACTAATACATGAAAATATGAACATATATGCTAACATATTGGTTTCACATGAAATGACATTCTCATTTATATTCTCTCTCTCTCTCTTACATATCTTTTCACACATTCTTCATATCATTTACTCTTTGGTTTTCACTTATTAAATAACATATCATTTGCACTCATCACGTGCCGCATTTTCACATCATCTTATACTTTATTCATATTCCATTGCTTAACATGCCATGACACATAGTCCTAACTACCAATTAGAGGACACAAACCAATATCTCATAACTCATAACTCATCGCATCTCATAACACATAACTCATAACACAACTCATATCACATACCCACCACCTAGGCAATGAAGTGGTGAATCTTGGTAACTGCGCAGACCGGGAGAAGCCCTCTCCACCCTATCCAGTGGTACTTGTCCACGTCCAGGTTTTTCCTAATGCCTTTAGGTCATACTTTTACAATGTAGAGCCTTCCATAGAGACTTTTCTATGTACAGCTCTCGAAGCCTCTAGGGTAGCAGTGTCATTCTTGGCCCAATTGTTATACATTCACTTTAACACATTCTTACACTTTATTTACATTCTTCACATATACTAATTGATCACTTTACATATCTTATTTGTCAATTGTACATGTCTCAATTAGCCTAATCATGATACTACTGTTTTTAGAAATAAAACATCTTACATTACAGTCCTAAACATGTTGTACATTTACTGGATTGCACAAGATCAAATTCAACACATCTAATATGAACAATTCCCACGGTTTAACTAGTAATTATACTTACTGTCATCCATTTAGTTCTAAACTTTTATCACAGGTTATTATCAGTAAGTATGTCACATATGAAATTTTCTAGATTTTTCGAACAGTAGACATAATTTCTACAATTAAATCTAGATTTCAGACATATTTATCAAAATATCATTAAGCATGGTACACATCAACATGTTTGGGCATTAACAGAATAGAAACCTAATACCAGTATTCAATTTGTCATGGAAAATTTATAATATTTAATTCACAACAAAATCCATTTATACTAGATTTAAACATGTTCATATCATGCTCATTACTCAGTCACTGAATTTTTATAATTAACATGGTTCATAGAAAATTTAGGCAACCTCATGATATGACCTACTGACAGTATACAATCACCCATAAAAATTTCAGCATGTACCTATATCCGGAAATCAATTAAACAGCTTAAAATGGATCAAAAAGCACAATTTCAGGTCACTGAAGAAGTAGACGTCAAGGGATGTTGCCGTTTACTTTCAACTGCGGCATCGCTTTCCGTCAACTCAAGAACTTGACTGCAACCTATGTTGCCGTCAACTTCTTCCCAGCAGTACACACAGATAGCACTCAATACAAAGGGGCATTTGGGGTTCCAGGACCCAAGGAAAAATCCGTAAAAATCCTATAAGACTTAAGGGGACATGTATAAGATCAAGATCTAAGTTTACTTGCCTCTAACAAAAATCTACGAAGATCGAAATATGCCAATGAATCCCTTCTCGGCCCTGCCCAGAAGGTGCTCAGAAACTCCTTCGATCTGGTTCTTCTGTCGATGTAGACGGTTCCTCGGAGTTGGGATCTCTTCTCCTATGCATAGGCTATCCTCCAGTTGGTGTAGCTCCTTGGTGAACACCTCCAGTCGACGGATCCGACCTTCCGAAGTTTAGCTTTTCAACATCTCGGAGCTAGGGTTTCATCGATTGTTAAAAGCCTTCTTTTCGACCTAAGATGGGTATTTTATAGGCTTGGGGGTTGGGGTACGCAATAGGGTAGGTTTCCTACGGGTTAGGATGGGTTTCCTAATCTGGAACCGGCCAAAACGCGAGCATTAACAATTCTGGAACTGTTACGCAGGAGGATATAGACGTCAACATCGGTTGTAGTCAACTGCACACTTGACGTCAATGTGCTGGCCGCCAACATGTTGTTGGCGACCAGAGGGTGGCCGCCCACTGTGGGTTGGCATCCAGGGATGTGGACGCCAACCACAGCCCTGCAATTGGCGTCCATATCCTAGCCGCCAACTACACAGTGCAGTCCAAAACTCCGCCAAACCGTAAAATAAAGGCATAAATGCACTAAAATAATTTAGTATATGTAAAAATAATTACGTATATCTTTACCACATAAAGTACTTGCATTATATAATATTTAATTAAATACAACTTACACTAATCATAATTAAGGATATATACATCAATAACGTACATATATACACATATACATACACATTACATAATTACATACATCATGCATGAACCTATGATTGAAATGTGTTCATTATTAGTTAAATATTGTATGCACATTGTCATTCAAGTACCTTACGCATCATAAATAACTTAACATGCTTAAAATAGACAGATTTCATTTAAACAAGATTAGCATATGTATGTATACATATACACACCATGGTTACTTACAACAAGCATAAAATAATTAAATACAATGGGCATCTCAATAATTAAATAATTCATAAACATTTTAAATATACATTGCATGCACATAAATAAACTCATAATTATTTACAAAATGTATGATAATACTTTCTTACTATGTGCACAACACGTGCAGTATGCATGAGATCTACATACACTGATAGCTAGATTATACATGCACATTTATATATATATTATACTTGTAGGAAAATAGCTCGCATATACTTACATGGTCCACAACAATACTCGCCCATTACATGCACCATATTATTTAGGTACTATTCATATACTATAGATAATTTCTTGTACATAGAATTAGATAGATAGATATCACATGCATAAGATAACATACATATATACATATGTACTTCATATATTTATACACAATATCCATGGAAATAGGTAGTATAATATGCACTTCAAGATTTTTCATACATAATATCTTTAAGATTCAATATGGAATAAGTTAACTAAGAATAATTCATACAATCAAGTTTAAATTCTTGCATGCACACACTTGAATTGACATATGTATAATTATACACACACGTATACAACATAGTTATGTACATTATGCAAGAAATAGATAAATACAACATGCATATCAGTAATTAGATTAAACATGCGTGTTATTACTTAAGTATTATAAGCCTAGGATTTTAGTATACACAATATACACAAAATCAGTTAATTGCTTATTCTCACACAATAATATATATATATATATATATATATATATATACAATGCATATGTTCATGAGAAGTATATAATTATAATATGCATAATTAAATAAACATGCTATACACACAACAAGTAAAGACACATGCACAATATAAAAGAAGAAATTTCGAGGTATCACACTCTCCCCCCCTTGAAAAAGATCTTCATCCTCGAAGATCGAATTGAGTACCTGTAATGACGTCGCCGAGGTCATCTCTGACTAATCCTTGCTCCTTTATTGCTGCTGATGAAACATCCCGTGGAATGAACTTCGTCTTCAGGTTCGGACACTCAAGCCGATGATCCTTGCTGCCACATCTAAGACACCTCCCTTCCTTTCTCCAACATGCATTCCCGCCATGACGCTTCCCGCAATGGATGCACTCGGGCTTCTCGCTGCATGATGCCACAATGAATTGTTGACCTTCCATGAGTTTCTTCATCTTCCTTTCTTGCCTTTGGAATGGCTTTGGTACTCCCTCCTTTTGAGCTTCATTTTCTCTTTGATATGATTCCACTTTATTCTCTTGCTTATTTGCCACGCCAAGAACTTCTTCCAAACTACGGGAATCAAGCTCCAGAAGCCTAGTCTTCAATGATGGTTTGAGCCCTTTCACGAACTTCTTTATTTTGCGGCTCTGCTCATACCTCCTAGACTGAACACTAAGTCTACCACGTCTAGCCATAATCTAAAAAATAATCAATCTATTTAGAATCTAGATTGCTAAATCCTAACTACTTCCTTAACTATCTCCCATTCATTATTAGTAATTTCTACACATATGGACAATTTCCTATAAAGACTTTGAAATATTGTGATGATGATGGTCTATCCATGTACCATGTCAACCTTGGGCTCTGATACCAATCTCTGTAACGACCCTCCTCATACCGATACGATTATACCAATCCCCATCGGTATAAAGAGCGCCGTCACAGTAGGATAAAACCCAACACTAGCCGATAGGTTGAATAGTACGTGGATAGTAATTGAATACAGCGGAAATAAAATAAACAACTCAACTTTTATTCCATCAACATCACACATTCCACAGTCTATATAACGAAATAAAATGACAATGTCCACATTATTACATGATAAAAGAACTACATTGTCCAAATATTGTCCATATAATATTTTTATTCATACTATGAGAAAGGGAAAGTACAACTACTAAGCTCCTCAAAAGCTACTCCTCCAAGATAGCGTTCTACGCTATGCCTCTCTCTAGCACGAGATACCTGTCAACCTGTACGCCGAAGCAAGAGTGAGTCCAAAGACTCAACAAGTAAAACAAGGACTTAATCTTAAACATATCACATTCATGTTAAGAAATTAAACACTAAAGAATACATACTATCATTCAAACTACCAGACACATGGAACATACTCTTAACTATCAACACATTTTTAAATCACCTAGACATGCTTTATTCTATCACATGTTTATTCTAAATCATGGATACTAATATTATACACTTGTGCATACTTTCTACACCTAACATGTACCATGATTCATCCCTACAAACATTAATCCATTTCATTATGTATTTCTACAACTAGAACATAGAAAAGAACATAAAGGAATGAACAACCTAGCATGACGACTATTCACTTCTCACATGCACTTTTCATATTTATTTGTACCTTTTGCTTGCTGTTTTAATGTAAATAAATTTCATACACATGGTTTCATATTTTATAGCATGAATTGAAAGGTCTAGAACATGTTCAGTCAATTATCAAAAATATATGATTTTTAAACATGGATTTATGCACTAAGTGAATATCACATTTAGCATGGAATCTAAATATTCTTTCTTGTGTTTATCACATTCCTAACCATACTTTACTTGCTGTTTTGGCATGAATTAAGCTCAATTACGTGAATTTTAATCTATTTAAACTTTATCTTATTCACTTAGCAATTCCACATGTTCATCTTTTTGTGATGCATAAATAACATGATGACATATGTTGATTCACATGCACTATCATATGAAGAGAAATAAATTACATGACATGATACTAAACATTGTATTGCAATTAAGGTAACTAATACATGAAAATATGAACATATATGCTAACATATTGGTTTCACATGAAATCACATTCTCATTTATATTCTCTCTCTCTCTTACATATCTTTTCACACATTCTTCATATCATTTACTCTTTGGTTTTCACTTATCACATAACATATCATTTGCACTCATCACGTGCCGCATTTTCACATCATCTTATACTTTATTCATATTCCATTGCTTAACATGCCATGACACATAGTCCTAACTACCAATTAGAGGACACAAACCAATATCTCATAACTCATCGCATCTCATAACACATAACTCATAACACAACTCATATCACATACCCACCACCTAGGCAATGAAGTGGTGAATCTTGGTAACTGCACAGACCGGGAGAAGCCCTCTCCACCCTATCCAGTGGTACTTGTCCACCTCCAGGTTTTTCCTAATGCCTTTAGGTCATACTTTTACAATGTAGAACCTTCCATAAGGACTTTTCTATGTACAGCTCTCGAAGCCTCTAGGGTAGCATTGTCATTCTTGGCCCAATTGTTATACATTCACTTTAACACATTCTTACACTTTATTTACATTCTTCACATATACTAATTGATCACTTTACATATCTTATTTGTCAATTGTACATGTTTCAATTAGCCTAATCATGATACTACTATTTTCAGAAATAAAACATCTTACATTACAGTCCTAAACATGCTGTACATTTACTGGATTGCACAAGAACAAATTCAACACATCTAATATGAACAATTCCCACGATTTAACTATTAATTATACTTACTGTCATCCATTTAGTTCTAAATTTTTATGATAGGTTATTATCAGTAAGTATGTCACATATGAAATTTTCTAGATTTTTCAGACAGTAGACATAATTTCTACAATTAAATCTAGATTTCAGACATATTTATCGAAATATCATTAAGCATGGTACACAACAACATGTTTGGGCATTAACAGAACAGAAACCTAATACTAGTATTCAATCTGTCATGGAAAATTTGTAATATTTAATTCACAATAAAATCCATTTATACTAGATTTAAACATGTTCATATCATGCTCATTACTCAGTCACTGAATTTTTATAATTAACATGGTTCATAGAAAATTTAGGAAACCTCATGATATGACCTACTGACAGTATACAATCACCCATAAAAATTTCAGCATGTACCTATATCCGGAAATCAATTAAACAACTTAAAAAGGATCAAAAAGCACAATTTCAGGTCACTGAAGAATTAGACGTCAAGGGATGTTGCCGTTTACTTTCAACTGCGGCATCACTTTCCGTCAACTCAAGAACTTGACTGCAACCTATGTTGCCGTCAACTTCTTCCCAGCAGCACACACAGATAGCACTCAATACAAAGGGGAATTTGGGGTTCCAGGACTCGAGGAAAAATCCTAAGACTCAAGGGGACATGTACAAGATCAAGATCTAGGTTTACTTGCCTCTAACAAAAATCTATGAAGATCGAAATATGCCGATGAAGCCCTTCTCGGCCCTGCCCAGAAGGTGCTCAGAAACTCCTTCGATCTAGTTCTTCTGTCGATGTAGACGGTTCCTCGGAGTTGGGATATCTTCTCCTATGCATAGGCTATCCTCCAGTTGGTGTAGCTCCTTGGGGAACACCTCCAGTCGATGGATCCGGCCTTCCGAAGTTCAGCTTTTCAACATCTTGGAGCTAGGGTTTCACCAATTGTTAAAAGCCTTCTTTTCGACCTAAGATGGGTATTTTATAGGCTTGGGGGTTGGGGTACGCAATAGGGTAGGTTTCCTACGGGTTAGGATGGGTTTCCTAATCTGGAACCAGTCAAAATGCGAGCATTAACAATTCTGGAACTGTTACGCAGGAGGATATAGACGTCAACATCGGTTGTAGTCAACTGCACACTTGACGTCAATGTGTTGGCCGCCAACATGCTGTTGGCGTCTAGGGGGTGGCCGCCCACTGTGGGTTGGCATCCAGGGATGTGGATGCCAACCACAGCCCTGCAATTGGCGTCCATATCCTGGCCGCCAACTGCACAGTGCAGTCCAAAACTCCGCCAAACCCTAAAATAAAGGCATAAATGTACTAAAATAATTTAGTATATGTAAAAATAATTACATATATCTTTACCACATAAAGTACTTGCATTATATAATATTTAATTAAATACAACTTGCACTAATCATAATTAAGGATAATATACATCAATAACGTACATATATACACATATACATACACATTACTGTAGACACCCGATTATGACTAATGGGTTGAACCACATTTCTTGCTACCTTAGTGGGCCCCTAATTGGTCACTCACCTTGAGCCCATCATTTGCCTTGATTTGAGCCCATCAATCCATTAAAAATACCTTGAAATCCCGAAATCAATCATTTGAGAGTCCCTAGAGGAATATGACTCCTATTTTATCATGTGGTTAGAGAGAATAATCCAAGATAATTCGGGTTCCTTGTTGCGACGCATCGTGGCGCCGCGACTATAGTCGCGACGGGTTGGGCAGCCGCGACAGCCCATGCATTATCCATGCACGTGGGCAATGCTGTCACGTCCCCCCACACCGTCGCGTCTCTAGTCGCGACCCTACGATCTGACGCGACAATGTCCGAGATCTCTGGCCTCCGTAACCACACCCTATTTATCCTCCCATGCACTTTGACTTGATCTAAGAGGGTTATCCCGACCCCTTGGACGGATCCTTGGCCCTAGGAACTCTCCTAAGCTCCCCTAAGGACTCTACACCCGATTTTGATAGAGCTTTATCCCCCATTTTTAATTTCTAAACCTTTTTGAGGAGATAATGCCTAATTTTCTCACTCCAAGCTCTATATAAGGAAGGCCCCTCCTCATGGACGAGGAGAGCCTCATGATTACCCCGAAGGGCTGCTAAAATTCCCTCTGAACTAGACTTAGCCACGCAGCCACTCATTCCCTTCATTCCCTTCACATTCCACTCCCCACAACTCACTCATTTCACCATCAATGGAGCTAGGAACGTGAAGAGGGCGACTCTAGCAATCTCCTGGACCTTTTTGCACATCATCGGAGCTGCATCCACGCCAGGAAGTCGCCCTAATGGGGCTCATTCTCTTTACCCTTTCTCTTTTCTATTTCTACATGCATTTTTATGTCCTTTTTAAATAGAGCATATCCACCATCCACCCACGCTTTCCCACACCCACAGGTTTAAAACCACCCCAGGTGTGTTCCCACCATGATCTCCCATCTCATTTCGTCTTTTAGAATAGATACTACACTTTACATGTTCTAATAGGGTCTTTTCTTTGTGTTTTCTTTTGATTGACAGGCAAGCAAGCAAAGTCTACGAGAAGCTCTGGTGCTCTGGCCGGCTGGAGGACTAGAAGAAGGTCACAACATCAATTCTCCCGCATTCAGAGAACGCGACGGCCTGGGGTGACGCGACATAGACGCGTCGATTTCCACTGACGCGATACTAGAGACGCGGCGGCCATGGCGACCGCGACACCAGGTCAGTTTTCTGTTCTCTTCCTTTTTTCCTAGTTTAAGTTAGCCATTGTCTTTCCATATCATTAGGCAACTTATCTAGGTGGCGATCACATCCTTTTTCCCACGCTATCATATTTGATATTCATGTCCGTGTCGAGGGGAAGCCAATCCCTGTGATTACAATTACATAATTACATACATCATGCATGAACCTATGATTGAAATGTGTTCATTATTAGTTAAATATTGTATGCACATTACCATTCACGTACCTTATGCATCATAAATAACTTAACACGCTTAAAATAGACAGATTTCATTTAAACAAGATTAGCATATGTATGTATACATATAGACACCATGGTTACTTACAACAAGCATAAAATAATTAAATACAATGGGCATCTCAATAATTAAATAATTCATAAACATTTTAAATATACATTGCATCCACGTAAATAAACTCATAATTATTTACAAAATGTATGATAATACTTTCTTACTATGTGCACAACACGTGCAGTATGCATGAGATCTACATACACTAATAGCTAGATTATATATGCACATTTATATATATTTTATACTTGTATGAAAATAGCTCACATATACTTACATGGTCAACAACAATACTCGCCCATTACATGCACCATATTATTTAGGTACTATTCATATACTATAGATAATTTCTTGTACATAGAATTAGATAGATAGATATCACATGCATAAGATAACATACATATATACATATATACTTCATATATTTATACACAATATCCATGAAAATAGGTAGTATAATATGCACTTCAAGATTTTTCATACATAATATCTTTAAGATTCAATATGGAATAAGTTAACTAAGAATAATTCATACAATCAAGTTTAAATTCTTGCATGCACACACTTGAATTGACATATGTATAATTATACACACACGTATACAACATAGTTATGTACATTATGCATGAAATAGATAAGTACAACATGCATATCAGTAATTAGATTAAACATGCGTGTTATTACTTAGGTATTATAAGCCTAAGATTTTAGTATACACAATATACACAAAATCAGCTAATTGCTTATTCTCACACAACATATCATACATATATATATATATATATCAGAAGTATATAATTATAATATGCATAATTAAATAAACATGCTATACACACAACAAGTAAAGACACATGCACAATATAAAAGAAGAAATTTCGGGGTATCACAACTAATGCTTGGCAATATAAAGGGCCCGGTCTGGTCCTGGGAGGTGCACCCAAAAGTACTAGTGGCCGCAGTAGTTAATTGACCAAAGTGTTTAGCATTACACTCAAGTGCTATCTATCCTGACTATCTAAATGATAATCAAAGTGCTATGCTATACTCGACTTGTTGTGCTATCGTGAACTATATTGTGCTATTTATGCTATGGTCATCTTGCCCTTTGTGCTATACTTGTCGCTTGTGCTATTTGAATCGTGCTATTGTGCTATCAGTTGCTTGACAATACTTGACTCTCGTTCTCTATCATTCGTTACTCTGATCTTTAATACATTAATCATTTAAAGCTTGCTTGATCATGAGATTTATGTCTTACTGGGCATTATCACTCACCCTGCATTATTTGATATGTGTTCTCATGTGAAACTGAAGAAGATACATACACTCATGAGGATGGGAATGACCAGGAGTGAATCAAGAGTACCCTGGCGCATTAATATTATGTTAAAGTCTTAGTTTACTCTTTTACTTTCATTCAATGTAATGATGTCATTTAAACCCTATGGAATGGCTCTGATATTGGTGGTTGTAATGGACATTTGAGGAATTATCAATGAAATACATTTGATTTAGCGTTATACTTTGTTCAATGGTTTGATGTCTATTATATGCTTTGTATTCTCTTACTTGCAACTGCCTCACGTTCCGATATTCTGCGTCCTGAGCACATCCTCTACACCGGCTTCCTTCTCTTCGAGCTGGTGAAGACACGCTACATGGAGTTTCTCCTCACCAACTTGGATGTCTTCATGTGGTCAAACAACGACTTTCCTGGCATCCCTCCAGAAGTGATCATCCATTGCCTCAACCTTGTTCTAGACGTACCAATTGTGCAGTAAAGGCGAAGGTCTGTCAACAACGAGTGGCAGGAGGTCATCCGAGATCACGTCTCAGAAAACCTAAGGATAGGTCTTCTTAGGCACACCAAATATCCGAGATGGGTGTCCAACATGGTCCTTGTCCTAAAACCCAACCACAAATGGAGGGTTTGCATCAACTACAAGAACCTCAACAAGGCAACCACGAAGGATAGCTTCCCTCTGCCTTGCATAGATCAGCTTGTGGACGAGACTTCGCAACATGAGGTGCTTAGCTTCCTAGATGCCTACTCAGGATACCATTAGATCATCATGCACTAGCCTGACCAAGATGCCATGGCCTTCATGATCGATCTTTGTCTCTACTGCCACACGCAAACGCCGTTCGGGTTGAAGAACGCTAGTGCCACCTACTAGCGCATTGTCAACAAGATGTTTGAGCAGCAGATCGGGTGCAACATGGAGGTCTACGTCGATGATATGCTGGTCAAAACACGATCCAATGCTAAGCACATCACTGAATTGGCGGAAACCTTCCTAACTTTGCAGAAGTACAACATGAAGCTTAATCGTAAAATGTGCCTTTGGAGTCTGCTTTAGCAAATTTCTTGGATTCCTCGTGTTGAATCAAGGAATCGAAGCTGATCTAGACATGATCCAGGCCATCATGGGTATGGGTACTCTAAAGAAAGGACCCTCCTCAACATCCAACATCTTACGGGGTGATTAGCCACCCTTAACAGGTTCCTCTCTAGAGCTGCAGAGTGATGCCTTCCATTCTTCCGCCTACTTTGTGTTCCCAAGGGCTTTGCACCCCGCAGGGGACAAACTAACTGGATGGAGGAATGTGATAATGCCTTCTGTGAGCTCAAGAGGTACCTTACAATCCCTCTGGTTCTCTTAAAACTAGTGCAAGGTGAATGACTGCTCCTGTACCTCTCAGTTACTAAGCACTCCATCAGCGCAATGATAGTCTGGAACAACAACTTAGTACAACGACCCTATATTATATGACGAAGGTCTTGTAAGATGTTGAGAGGAGGTCCCCTCGAGCAGTGAAGCTAGCTCTAGCACTCATTGTAATATTGTCCTAATCTCTTTTGGTAATAATATTAATGACATTTTCTCAGTTTATATTACATGCATGAGATGATGTTTATATATTGTGATGTCCATAGGTCCGTACAATGAGGATGGGGATCATGATATGAGACATATCCTCTTTAATGGATGCTAAATATTCCTGGTCATAGTTACTCAAGAAGAACATCGAGATAACCGAACAGACTAGTGTCCTGTATACCCGTCCATATGATGGAAGTAGTTGGTCTCATGACTACTTGTGTGGAGACACTAGGGATATAGTGCAGGTGCTCATTGGAGAATAAGTTCACTGAATGATCTACTCTCGAAATGCTATATGGTTGATGATACTTGATTGTTAGACAGTGATTTCGTGATCTTAGTTGTGTAACTGGTCTGTGGACTTGAGACACCAATGATACTTTGTTTGAGCACTCAATTCTTTGATACCAAACTTATACATCTGAAAGTTCTAGATCTAGTATAGCCAGTAATTAGGAATGATAGCCAACCTTATGAAGACAATTGTGTGTCAATAAAAGATCATCCACTCTTGATATCATGAGAGGAATATCCTGTGTGTTCTTGTTCAGGCAAATCCTTGGCTAGGGTCAATTGGATTAAGAAAGAAGAAGTTCTCCTGGAGAATCTGATAAGAGTAAGAATCAAATTGATTCTGTATAGGCCTGAAAGTACCATGCCTCATATACGGTCTCTAGGATATTAGATGGATGAGGGACTAAAGGTAATTAGTAACTGTGGGCAGAAAGGTCCAATAGATTTGATCCTCCTGTACTATTTATAGACTATAGCATAGTAACTTGGTACATCCATAGTCGATGAGTTGTGTGAATTATTATAGAGATAGAGAATCACTAAGTCAAAAGGAGTTCTGAGTAAAAAGGGTTCTGATGGATGCAACTCACGGTCAGCTTGGTATTTGGCCTAGAGGGTCACACACAAAAGATGGTGGACATGACGATGCTAGAGGATTAGATAAGAGTTATCCAATATGCTCTTTTCTAGCCAAGGATGAGGACAAGACAGTCAGTTGCTAAGATGGTCCTGGTGATGGGATTGATAGTCTCCAGGAAGGTTCTGGCAATAAAATCTACTGCCGCTAGGATCGTCCTAGTGACAGAGTCGACTATTGCCAGGAAGAGAGTCTTGGAGACAATGACCTATGTCGCAAACTCTAATTGGCGACATCCTATCTTTCCGTCATGATAGGCATGACTAGTCGTACTCCGGGCCGTACACCACATAATCGCACGACGGCAAGTCGTATGGGGGTCAGTGGCTTGCCTTCCATTTGAATGATAGAGGTTGTGAAGAGCAACAAGTTGATCTCTTCACAACCCACTCACTCTCTCTTCCTCTCTCCCTTATGCTCTCTCCCGTTCTATTCCAAGAGAGAGAAAGAGAAAGATAGAGAGAGAGAGAGAGAGAGAGAGAGAGAGAGAGAGAGAGAGAGAGAGAGAGAGAGAGAGAGAGAGACGTGCTCTCTCTCTCGTAGCTGCTTGCTACTACTTCTCCTATTGTTGCACCTTGGAGGTGCACGGGGAGAGGAGACGCCGACGTGGGAAGGAGCCATCATCACTGGTCGCCACCGTATGGACACTGCTAGAGGGAGGCCGCATGAACTCCTCCATCTGCGGAACCAATATTGCGCTTCATGGGATATACAAGCTCCCCTAGGTGAGAATGTTTCACTGTTGAATGGTTTACATGAGAGTTATGCACCCATACATCATCCTAGTTTGATAAGTTCTTGTGGGAAATGCGTTTTTGTTTTAAATTTCATTTTTCTGCGTATTAGATGCTCTTGCACATTTCTTTACACTCGTTATCATAGCATGGAAGCTAAGGCCTTACTTTCAGGCTCATAGCATCATAGTCCTCACCGAACAACCACTGAAGCTTATCCTTCAATAGCCAGAGGCTTCGAGAAGACTTACTAGGTGGGCCGTTGAGCTCGGGGAGTTAGACATCGACTTCAGACCCCAAATGACTATCAAGGTGCAAGCTCTAGTTGAGTTCATCACAAAATGCACCCTGCCACCCAAGCCGAATGGTCCCTTAGCCAATGGTCCGGTCTAGGAGCTTTACGTTGATGGCTCTACCTGTGTTATAGGGAGTGGAGCTGGCTTGGTCCTCATCTCTCCTAAAGAATTCGAGTTCCAATATGCCCTTCACTTTCAGTTTCCAGCCTCCAACAATGTTTCCAAATATGAAGCGTTGTTGTTTGGGCTCAAGATGGCAAAGCATCTTGACGCACTTCGAGTTCGCACCTTCAGCGATTCTCAATTGGTCACAAACCAGGTCGGTGGTCGATTCGAGGCTCAAGAGCCCCATATGTCTCAAAAGCTGCAAGAAGTTAGATACTAGTCAGAGGGGCTTCTACATTTCGAAGTGATTCACATCCCATGAGAGCAAAATGCCCGAGCAAATGCACTCTCCCACCTGGCCTCTTTAGGACAGGTAGTGTACTTTCGTTCAATCTTCATAGAAGAACTGAGCTCTCCGAGCATAGGAGAGAGCACTCCTCTCGTGGGTGCCCTCTGTGAATGTGCTTTTCGTTCAAACACCCCACAAAGAGAAATTAAAAAAAAAGAAAATTTTAAAAGAAATAAAATGATTAAAAAAATGCATGGAGAAGAAGAAGGTGAGAGTGCATGCGTGTGTGCACGATGAAGGAAATGTGATCACCAGGTACGCGAAGATACCGAAGGAGTGAGCGAAGGACAGTGTTACTTACCTTCACCCAAAGATCGCGGGAGGTGAAATTGGTGAGTTGACTCCTACTCTTCCAACCGGCTGGCCGACAGAGAAGATCTTAGCTCATGGTTACCTTGCAAAGAGAATGAAACAAGAAAACAAGTGAAAGCAATGATTAGTCAAAGTTGTGTAGTATGAAATTCCAAGAAATGTAAGAAAACGCAGTGGCATGGGCTTGAACACACCTTGTGGAGGTGGTGTTAAACCCCTAAAAGATTGGGTGTGAAAGAAATGGAATATGTGTAGGATGATTAGTGTGCAATGAATGAACCAAATGATGAATTAAAGCAAAGAATGAAAGGAGAAAGAAGAGTTGGCGAGATGAGCCCGCTGTCGGAGATGACTGAAGTGGAAGAAGCCTCCACATGCTCCGATGGTCTTGAAAGGATGAAGACGATCTCCAATTGATGAAGACTCAGAGTGGCTTGGGGTGTAGACTCTTCTCTTTAAAGCTTGGAATTCGACTCTCCAGTGCAGCAGGGCTTCGCCGTAGTGCTTGGGATGTGTTCAAAACAATGGCCTCGAAGGTCTTCTTATAGGGGTAAATTTAGTAAATTACGACGAACACAGTGGTTGCCTATTGATGTGAATCGCGACCGACCAAAGCGTTGCATTTAACAAGATCCACTTACTTCGAGTAAGCCTTTCCAAATATCGATTATAGCAGGTTTTAGAATCGCGACGACATAAACCGACGCGTTTAAGACATTTCCAATACCGATTGATTCTTTTTAAATTTAATAAATGGAAATGTTGAATCGCGACTACATGAGTGGTTGCATATTTGAAAGAATCGATCTTTTGATGGGAATTGATCTTCATATGATGGAAGGTTAGAAATGCGACGGACCATGTGGACTTGATTCTAATTAGCAAAAAAATCTTTCTAAAAATAATTTTGGAATTTGCCATAATTCAAAATTGAAAACTCTTAAACGCGACGACTTAAACAGACGCGATTTAACACATAGCAGGCACCGAAAAAGGAAGTGTGATACGCGACGATTTGACCCTTCGTGGATCAAACTCCTGAAACTACGACCACTGTGTCCGTCGCAAATCATTTGTGCACAGTGGACCCCTTCGAAGCCCTAGAAAAATTTCTAAAAATCCTAGAAAAATCTGGAAAAATAGGAAAATCACTCAAGAGGTTAATTGAAGAGAGCCGCTTTGAGGTATTACAGTATAACATGAAATGTGCTTGGGATATTGTCAAAATGGTGTGTCTATAGTTGCCTCACCTTGGCGTCTACTTTGCAAGGAAATGGAGCATAATGAGACGAGATGAAAACAATGAAATGAAGGGATTTGAGTGGAATGACTGAAATGTAGACACCAAGGTGTGTTGAGACACACCTTCAACAACATATGACAGGAGCTATTCTTCAATTCAAAATGAAGCGGCTTGTAGAAAATCTCAAGAGATAACTCGGTGTTTGGACGAAAAAGAAGGGGTGTGCACGTAGGCATGAAGGGGAGAAAGATCAACTTCCAGCGTCGGGGAAGTACCTACGGACACAATCCGGCAGGTTTCACCATTGGGGAGCATTTACTAGCTTGTGGACGTGCTGCAGCCAAGGTGGATATATGTGAAAAACAGATGAATTGATATAGGAATCCAAAACAAGGAATTTCTCAAAAGACGCTCTTCAAACATTGACAAGATGAATTGAGTACTTGACTCGAAATGGAATATTTCATGTTAATTGGAATTAAGAATAAGCGGTTCTCTTCAGTTAAGCACGAGAGTAATTCTCTGGAAATGAGCTTAAAGTCCTACATGATGTATGCTGGGTTAAAAGAAAAATATTAAAATAAAGAAAATATAAAATAATCAAGGATAATATTGTCACGATGCTAAAGTCAAGATATCGGATGGAATCTGTCATCCTTCTTGCAAAGCGTAATAGCCTATCCTCAAGTCGTAAGAATATTTTGAAATTATCACTGTTTCTTGGCGGTGGAGGGGAACTCAAATTTCAGATTCGTCAGAGCCTCGAGGTCCTTGATATGCTGTAATAGAGTATAACATATATTACAATGCAATGATAGTACCGGGTTCTGAAGATGGACGTGGAATGTCCAGCGAGAGGCGCGTATCCAAAAACCTGTGCTCAAAGATTAATTAGCTTAATGCTGCTTGAAAATCGTGACAGGTTATGTATACGTATTTTACTTACCTGAATCGTGACGACATGGGTGGTCGCGATTTACCTTCACCAATCGCAATGGAAGTCAGAGTGAGGCGCTTGAATCGCGACATATGTGTCAGTCGTGATTTTGAAACTTCCACTCGAGAACAGATTTCCTTGCATGTTTTGCATTTCTTGCTATGTTTTGGGTTTGCCTCTGGGCTTGTGCGGCCATGGGGTTTTAAAAACAACCTCCCCTTGCTCTCCTCATGCTCTCTAACCTCTCTAAAGTTCAGAAATCAACCCATCAAGCAAGAAGAAGAAGAAGAGGAGAGAAGCCATGGAGCATGCTGAAGCACCCTCATCCAAGAGGCAAAGGTCTGATGGATTTTAGAGATTAAGCAAGGTGGAGGGGCACATATGTAAGTTGATTCAAGCAAAACTGGTGAGTCTAGCATTGAGTTTAACTGTTCTTGATGTTCTTGAGGTGTTCATCATGTGTTCTTAATCTCTTCTTCTATTTTTTCTTTTCTTTTCTTTTTCTCTTCCTCTTCTAACAACACCTACCATGACCGAACCATCTACCCATGCTATACTCATATGACCATGCGCCATCTTCCTCTTACCATGCTCAACTGATCTCCATGATCATATCATCCATATGTCAACACTCCCATGCGCATGTACCCTCTTCATTCATGGCCAAACAACCCACAGGACTATCCCCTCTTCTCGGGCACTAGAAGGTATATGAGACTCCCATGGCTTCAAAAGTTGACCTTCTTTATTAGCCTGGACATGAAAGCCATCCTCTCTAGGTGGGGGAATCCAAAACCTCGCCGTCCATGCCAAAAGATACCATGAAATCAACCTTGATTGGGTGGCCATGGGTGCACTTGTAGAGCTATGGCATCCCACACATTCCTCTTCAAAACCTTTGAAGCCACTATTCTATTTGAAGAAGTTGAATTGCTACTAGGCTTGAAGCAGATGCGAAGAGGTGACGACGACAAGATGGCGATCATGCTGAGGAGCGTTTCAAGCAAAGAGGTGCTCGAGAGTTTTATGGGGAGCGGAAAGGTAGCCCAAAATGTCCAAGCCGGAAGAGGTGTGAATCTACAAAAATTGGCAGCTTGGACTATGAGAGAGATACCCAAGGCGGAGGATGATGTGAAGCTGGAGAGAGTAATGAAGGGATTCACCATATGCCAGGCGGGTGCACTCCTCTTTCCATCGATGGACAATATACTTGAAGAGGAGCAACTAAGTGCGGTATGCGGCATATGGGAAGGAGAGCGAGAGCGACTGGGACCGGTGGTGCTAGCCTTCCTCTACAGCTGGCTTACGGTAGCGAGCTTGGATAGGCCTCCCTATGGCTCCATGTTATTATTCACTTGTTGGACTGACTTGCACTTTAAGTTTGATGTGAATAACGAAGCTACCAGCTCATCCCGGATCTTTTCCAAGAGCCCGCTCCGTCATATGGATGGCTTGGTGGGCTTAGAAGGGTGCATGGCAAACCACATGCCACAACTGAAGATGCAGGCAGATGGCGTGATCACCTCCGAAGCATGCCCAGGAATGCGTTCACTTGTAGTCCGGCGCCTCTTCTAGCCAAGGACCTACGGACGCGGCTAGCACCCGGTGTGGAGTTGCGACTGATCGGGGCAACTGAATTCGTGCTCTATAACGCACACCGTTGCTAGTCTCAACTTGGACTCCCACGGCATGACTTCAAGGGGTCATCTCATCTACCACCGATCAAGGGATGGGGGATTAGTACCAACAATGACAGAGAAGAGGCAGACACCATCAAAGCGCTGTGGAAGGTCTGCTCTTTCAAGCGACCGGTCTCACATGTGGAGGAGGTGGAAGAAGAATGGATGAAATATGTGAAAGAACTCATGAAATTATGGCCCAAGGTGGCCATTTGTAAGCGCCAAATTTAAATCACTAATGAGAATTGAATTGCATCCTTTATACGGCCAAATTGCACTATCTTACATGATTGTATCATCCAACACACTTAGATTTCTCCTCAAAAATTGGCCCTCGGGTGAGCTTCTTGAATCGTGACGGACATGGGCGTCACACTTAACATCATGATCCGCGACCATCTTGGCCATCGTGCTTAACCCTAAATCGCGACCATATGCCCCATCGTGTTTCAATTGTACTTCAAAATTCAAAACCTGCACGCCTTAAACTCAACGCTGGGGCAATGATGGCTCTCTAAATCGCGACGACGGCCTCCGTCGCGTATTAAATCACTGCCTAAAAATTGCGATGACTATGTCCGTCGCGGTTTAAACATGTTCTGGAAGCTATTAAGCACCCGAGAGCCCCTCCGGCTCTCCCTTTCACTTCGCTCTTCTCTCACACTCTTTTCTCCCTCATCTCCGATCTCTCCCATCTCTCAAGCTCTAGTCTTCCTCATCTCTCCCTCTCTCTCTCTCTCTCTCTAAACCTTACGATGACCAAGATGGTTAGACGGCGGGGGGAAGGGAGCTTGGCGGAGGAAGAAGTGGCGCCGACGCCGGAGGTGATGACGGAGATGGAGGTAGAAATGCCGGGAATGACCGCCCGGGTGATGGTGGAACAACAACTAGCCGTGGGTGCGGAGATGGATGAGGAAGCTCCGGCGGCGGTGGAGGAGGTGGCGCCGGACGAGGAGAAGGAGGATGCACCGGCGGGTAGGCTCCGACGAGGGAGGAGAGGACGGGAGGCGCCCCCTTGCGGCAACACGGTAAGTGCCCTAAACCCTTAATCCATGGTTTGCATTGGTGAGAGGAGGATGAAGACCATCAGGCCTGAGGTAGGAGGAGGGTGAATCGCGAAGACACTAGTCGTCATGATTCAAGAAGTCGAATCGCGACGGCTTTAGCCGACGCTTTTCAAATTGAAATGTGACCGACTCAGTGGTCGCGATTCAGGCTGAAGCGCGACCACTGTGTTGGTCGTGATTTCAGAGGGCTGTCTGAGGGTCTGATTTTGGGCCTGTTTTGAGCTGCTTTAGTTGTTTTAAATGTGTTTTGACTTGTGCTGGCTTGTGCAACTATTTTCCTTGTGTGCAGGGTATCATGAGGCCTCGGATTCACTGGCCGCTAGTGATAGCGGCATACCAGGGGCTCCCAGACTTCCAGAGAGAGAGAGAGAGAGTCTGAGTGATGGGGTTTGGGCCGATCTTGGAGATCGAGCCCTTTTACATAGACAATCCCTTGGTACAGGCCCTCAGAGAGAGGTGAGATAGAGTGAGCAGGGCATTCCTAATACCGTGGGGGCACATGGTGCTCAGCCTCGAGGACGTGGCGCAGATCACAGGTCTCTGGGTGGATGGAGAGGCGATGACTGGGGTCACCTATGCCGATTACACGAAGCACACCTAGGACCTACTGGGACTAGAGCCGGCGGGAGAGGACGAGCTCGGCGATCGGAGGATGGTCGACCGAGCGGTTCTTTTGGAGAGCCTAGGTCTGCGGGGGGCGAGGCAGACAGGCGAGGAGTCGCTGCATGAGTTTGTGCAGCGAGCGGTAGGGCTGGCGAAGGCAGTGTATTGCTAGGACCCCGAGGACGTGGAGAGAGCAGACAGGGACCTAAGGAGGTTCCTTTTTCTATTTTTAGGCAAGTTGCTACTGGGAACGAAGGGCAATGACATCCACTATCGGTTCCTAGAGATCCTCGAGGACCTGGAGAAGGTTGGGCAGTATGCCTGGGGTGAGGCCTTCCTGGCCCACATCTTCACCGACCTCTCTAGCGGCACCGACTGTGATACTGCTGTGGGCCGATTCGCCCCCTTTCTCCAGGTACGTGATTTGCTTTTTGCTTCTTCCTTCAATTTTTCTAGATTTAAATTTGTTAGTCAAATTGATCAATAAGTTCATGCATGTAGGTGTGGAGTTACTACTACATCCCCCTAGGGAGGGCTACCAAGGTGCGTCCCGATGCACTTCCTTTGGCCAGGCGGTGGCTACCGGTGGTGACAACAGTGTCCTTCTCCCTCTAGCTCGACACACTACGCCGTGACATCCGGGACTCCCAGCCCTCCTGGTATGTCGCCTAAGGCTCGCCATGTGCACACTGGGCTTACACCAGGTGTGGTCGGACGAGGTGGAGCTGAGGGGGATCGGCCGGCAGACAAGGGGGAAGGCAAAGTGGGTCAACTGGCATCTCCGCTTCCCTGACCAGTACGCTGACTGGCAGCGAGGAGGGTACTTGGTGGAGTCCGATGCCACTGATAGCTTCGCCTACCTCTAGCGGTACCAGGAGGTGTACGGGGACCATGACCACATGAGGCTGGCCAGGGTATGCACTTCTAAACCTTTCTTGCTCACTATGATCTGCATGGTTGACCTAATACATGTGTGCATGTGCAGGATGCCAGGGATGGCCTGACCGACACTCTCCGTGCCCTGCTGGCGGGTATAGAGGCCCAGCTGGCGGAGGCTCGTGAGGCCCTGGCGACTTTGGTAAGTTTAGATAATTTACCTTTGCTTTCTTACCTTACCATGTGCTGACCTAATTTTCAATGTGTAGCATGCGGCACAGGCCACCGTGGAGTGCACTGACGCTGCGGGTGCCTCTACGAGCAGAAGTGATCCAGACCCGGAGGTGGCCTCTCTCCGGGAGCAGCTGACGCCGACGATGGCTCAGGTGGAGAGGGGAGAGCACGACCTTACTACATGGGTAAGTAAATCAATTACGTATATGAAAATGAGTTTCTATATTCTTACACGTGCTGGCTTATGTGCAGTCCGCCGAGCTTCAGAGTGCCATCACCCAAGCGATGCTTATAGGTGCTGAGGTGACAGAATTGATGTAGCAGCTGTCCGAGCTGTGCACTCAGGTCTCCCAGCATGACGCATACCTCCCTCGTGAGGCTGCGGAGCTGTAGGTGATGCTCGCCATGGAGCGGAGGGAGTGCGAGCGTGAGCGCGACCAGTGGGAGCAGGAGCGCAGCCGGTGGGCTGAGGAGCGGGAGCGTCTCTCCCAGTAGGTCCTTGACGCATGCACGAGCTTGGGCGTCTCCGAGCACCTACTGCGCGAGGTGGAGGACCGGTACCATCGCGGTCGGGAGCATGCCGTGAGAGGTGGGCGAGCCAGTGCCTACTCTGCGATCTACTTGGTGACTTCCTCTTAGTACCAGAGGAAAGTCCAGGAGGGGCGAGGCATCCAGAGGTCCACTGACTCCCGTACGTCCATGAGGCCACTGCCTCCTCGCTCGACAGCGGACCTGGGAGAGGCTGAGAGCAACCGACAGCACCGGCCAATAGAGAGCGGTGGCGAGAGCTAGGCCACCTATCATGAGTTGTATCTTTTTTTTGTGCTTTTTATATGATGATGTGTACCTGGTGGGGTACCTTTATGTTGGATCGATTTCACAGGTGTGAATAGATCTAGAAGGGGGGGGGGGTTGCATAGATCTATAACAAAACTCAGCGGAAGCTTAAGCTATTAAAAAATTACTTTACATTAAATATCTAAACAGACTCATAATTTTTCTGAGTTGATGTGAATGAGTGAATTGATGTGAGAGGAAATTAGATAAGCAATGTGAATGTGGAAACCTATGCAAGCATCTAGTTGAAAATGTTAGGATCGGATGGGAGGATGGATCAGATCTAGAAGGGGGGGGGTTGAATAGATCTAACACCAATTACTGCGGAAGCTTAAGCAATTCAAAATTACTTCGACTCAGAGATCAATTCACCCAAACAATTTACTGATCTGAAGTGTGATTAGTGTGTGTGAGCAAATCCATTAGTAATGTGAGCGAAATCCCTATGCATGCATCTAGCGTAATATAAAGTCAATCCACAATTCAAACCACTGCACAGAGGATTTTTAGGTGGTTCGGAAATCACCTCCAGTGATTCCTACGTCCACCCCTCACAAAGTGAGGCCACACTACTCAAAACCTTGAGTACAATTCACACTGGAGTACGACGACTCCAAACACCCTTGAGCACGACAGCTCAACACACAACCTTGAGTTCAACGACTCACAAACTGAGCGCGACGGCTCAAACAACAACCGGAGCACGACGACTCCAAATTGAGCACGACGGCTCAAACCACACCATGAGTGCGACGACTCACAAACCAGAGCTCGACGGCTCACAGTACAAAAGCTAGATCAAACACAAAAGAGATCAGATCCTCTAGCAATGATCTGATTCAAGACAGTTTCGTACACAGAAATTTGTGCAGAACTTCATGCACAAATCTCATTGACGAAATAAGGAAGAACAAACTCAGAAATAAGACAAATAGATGTAGAAAGAGTGTTCTTCGATGAAGAGGCCTTGCAGACGCTTCAATTGAGGAGCCTTGATGGAAATCGATGGAGATTCTCCTCAATTGGCGATGCTCTGCTTTGATGGCATCTGAAATGGCAGAAATCCTTCTTCTCCTGCGCCTCTTCAGTTGGATCTGCTCCCTTGTCTAGCACAGCAAGCTTCTCTCCAGAGATTCCCCTTGATTCTCACGTCCTTCCTCTTAAAAGGATGGCTTGCAACTTCTGGAGATGGAGCAAGATCTGGAAACCCCCTTTCAGCTGCCAAAAAGGTTCTTCAGGAAGTGTGTGGGCTCTCTTTCCTTTGGGGTACAAGGAGCATGGGTATTTATAGCCCCATATGTCCATAAAGTGCCTTGGGGTGCATGGGCACATAAACCTAGGTCAAATCCCTTGATTCCCAAGCAGCCACGTGTCCAGAGAAATTCACGTTTTTGAGTTTCAGTCGGAGTGTGCCGACACCACCAGGGAGTGTGTCGACACAATGTCCCATTTCTGCAAAACTGTTCTTCTGGGAACTGAGACTAGTGTCGACACTGCCTGGGACTAGTGTCGACACTGCCTGGGACTGTTTTGATACACTATCCCAGTCAGGCAACTGGGTCTTCTGGAGACTGGGACTAGTGTCGACACTGCCTGGGACTGTGTCGACACAGTGAACCCTGTCTTCATGAAATTGCTTCAGGGATTCTGACCTAGTGTCGACACTGCCTGGGACTGTGTCGACACTACCATGACAAAATCTGGATATTCCTAAAAATTTAACACATAAGCCATTAGTACAAGATATTATCATTAAAATATGAGATATTAAACATCAAAAACATGTTGTTTGAACATTAACATGTTCCACCCATTAAGCATTGAAATCACAACATGTCATCATCAAAATCACAATATGTCATCATCAAAATCAAAGTATGAGTGGTGTTCATTGGTCATCATTAAAATACAATTTTAGGAAATTCCAAAACACACTCAACCCAACAGAAAATAGATCAAACCATTGCGCAGGAGATTTTTTAGGTGGTTCGGCTCCCAGACGGAGACCTACGTCCACCCCTCACTCAAACCAAGTGAGGCTTCACTAAACCGCTGATTCACAGCTTCAAACACCTGCTGACTCACAGCTTGAACGCTGACTCACAGCTTGCTAACAGCTGATTACATAGCTTATCCACTGATTCACAGCTTCAAGGTTTGATAAACCTTCTCAAACCACACACACACACAGTATGGGATCAACACTCCTATCACCAGTAGGAGTACTCAATGAGTTCAGAGAAAAGTTTGAAAGGAAACAATCAAATACACAAGAAGATCAGAGTTAAGGGAAACAAATCCTCAAACACCAGTCCTTTGGTTTTGCCCAATTCCCTTTGGACTGTGTAATTTGAACTCTGAATCTTCAGATCTTGAGAGTTGAAGGTGTGCTTCAGATCATCTTGCGCATATGCATCATCTGGTTGTGCTTCTCAACCAATTTGATCTGAACTCCTTCAAATTAGCCTCAATTTGCGATACCGTGTTTCAGATCTGATTTACAGAGAATTTCAGATCTAAACTTATGTTCTTGAGTTTCTCCATGGGTGGTGAACTTTGTGCTTCTGCTCTTGCACTGGCTTCCTCTTCCACCTGCCTTTAGATCTTCCTCTTCTTTTCAGCTCTGCTGCTTCTTCTGTGCAAGATCCACGATGCTCTATTTTCAGATCTGTTGCTTGCACGATTCCTTCTTCTTCCTCTGCTGCTATTCTTTTTGATCTGCTTCTGTTTCAGCACTCCAGAGCTTTCTCTCACTGCTTGGCCATCCCCATGTCCTCTTGGATGGAATCGATGAATGGCTCAAAAGGATGGTTGTTTCAGATGAGATGGAGGCTTATATAGCCACTGTGCAGTCCCATGAACGTGAGAAAGGTGTGCACAAAAACCTAGAGTGCACCCAAGGCTGCCACATGTCCAAAAGGCCTTTACCTCATTGCCACTTGGATGGAAGGGCAATTTGGTAAATATGGAATCTCCCAAAAAGATCTCAGAAAGAGATCACAGCCTTGGATTATATGCTCTACACAATTCTGGGTTTACAGAAAAAGAGTGTCGACCTACATTTCCATAGTGTCGACACTACTGATCAAAAAAGTAGTTTCAGCTTACTGGCAAAACATTAGAGTCGACCTGATCAACAGACAGAGTCGACCTCCTAAAAATATCTCCAAAACTAGTTCACTGGATGACAACTAGTGTCGACCTTACTCTCAGCTAGTGTCGACTTACTGGCAGCTTGTTCTTCAGGAACTTGCTGAGCAGACTGGTAGAGTTGACCTTACTGTCAAGTAGTGTCGACCTACTTTTGTAAAAACTCTGTAAACCTGAGAATATCTCCAAAATTAGTTCACTGGATGGCAACTAGTGTCGACCTTACTCTCAGCTAGTGTCGACCTTACTGGCAGCTTGTTCTTCAGGAACTTGATGAGCAAACTGGTAGAATTGACCTTACTGTCAAGTAGTGTCGACCTACTTTTGTAAAAACTCTGTAAACTTGAGAATATCTCCAAAACTAGTTCACTGGATGGCAACTAGTGTTGACCTTACTCTCAGCTAGTGTCAACCTTACTGGCAGCTTGTTCTTCAGAAATTTTCTAGGCAAACTGGTAGAGTCGACCTTGCTGTCAAGTAGTGTCGACCTAATTTTGTAAAAACTCTGTAAACCTGTACAAATGAAGAGTGGACCATCAAAACATGTCATTATCAGTAAGATATGAAATATCAAGTATCAAAAACATGTCATCATTAAAATCAAAGCATGAGTGTTTAGACATCATTCACAACCAAATGTTTTAGTCATCATTAAAATCAAAGTATGAGAGTGTAGACATCATCAATATGTCATCAGCAAAACACACAACTCAACACTTTGTATGCTGTACTTTGGGTCTGACCCCCCTTTTGGCCATGACATATATATAGAATGTGTATCTTTACATTTCTTCTTGTCTCGCCTAAAAAGCACTTAAGCAAACAAGTTAAATAACTGCTTTGACTCAGCCCCTTGCACATTAGGCGGACTAGGCTTCATGTTCTTGTCAAGGGGCTGAGCCTTTATTCAAATAAGACATAGATAAAGAAATAACATAATTAAAAATACAGCAAGCAAGCAGGCAAATGCTAACATGAAATTAAAAAATGAACATACATTCAATGCATTTATACAAATGGGGTGCGATTGTTTTTGTGTTTTCAACATATTCAATTTTTTAGATTTTAAAATATTCAACTTTTCTTGAGTTTTGAAAGTATGTATTTTTTTTGAAAATTTGAAAATATTCAATTTTTTTGGAGATTTTGGGATATTGAAAATTTTGAATTTTGAAATATTCTATTTTTTGGATCTTGAAATATTCTATTTTTTTGTTTTGAAATATTCTATTTTTTGGGTTTTGAATTATTCTATTTTTAGATTTTGAAATATTCTATTTTTTGGATTTTGAAATATTCTATTTTTTTATTTTAAAAATATTCATTTTTTTTTTAATTTTGAAATAAGGGCTGCAACTCGGCATAGTCCCTTCTAAAAAGATGTGCGGAACGAAGGGGATCCGCTCTACTTGGAAAAATGTGGTACTTGGACCCTTCAATTACTCAGTCATCATTTAAAGTTTATTAATGATTCTTAGGTGTGTTAAACAGAGGTTGGGCGTGCTTAAGTGATGACTTCACCCAAGGTGGCTTTCGGCGATATCCTCTTCAGTTGATCGTTGCCTTGCCTTGAACCTTGGACATACCTGTAGGGGAGAAGGGAAGATGATATTTAGGAAGTTTGCCAACAGTTTGGGTGGCCGGGGAGACACTCATTCCTCTACCCTACATTTAATGGGGTTCAATCTTTTGGCTTGTGGGGGTTTTTAATTAGCACACTTACGACTAGGTCCATTTGGATCTTTGCGGGGACTTCACCACTCTTGACGTGCTTTCTATTTAGGATTTGCCTTGTTTTGGCTCTTTCTACTTTAGCTTGCCTTGTTTTTCTTTCCTCCCCTTATTGGGCCTTGACCTCTACCCATTTAGGCTTTGGACAGATTCAAAGGTCGATCCCTCAGGTTCCCATTTCTATTGGCAGACTAAATGGAAAGAAAAGGTAATGTCCTAAACTCTTGGTTAGGCATTGATCTTCCTTAGATTTCGTGCTTATAACTTCCAAAGGTGGGCGTGTAAGTGTGTGAGTGTCGACACCTCTGGTTAACTCATTAAGAATAAATAATGAATTAGAAATGTGGATTTTTCATTTTAGGGTCTGTGTACCAAATAATTCCAAACACCTATCTAGGGGTAGTATTTTTTGAGGTATAGAACATTCCAAGGGTGGGAGAGTTCCTCACCCTCCGCATTCACTAGCCTGTATGCGTTGCCTGGATATGCTTCTTTGATTACGTACGACCCTTCCCAGTTTGGTTGTAGTTTAGATCAGGGACCACCAAGTTTTACAAAGATTCTTTTGATTACTATTTCACCGACTTTGAACTTCTCTCAATTACCTTCTTTAGATAAAAATGTGTGAGTCTATTCTGATATGCTTTTGTGTGTTCTGTGGTGACCAAACGCTTCTCATCTAAGAGTTCCAATTGTGCAAGGAGTGATTCACGTCGCTCATCGATTGACAAGTCCTTGTCAAGATAGACTCTTAGTGAGGGGATGAGAATCTCATATGGTACTTCAGCCTCCATTCCATAAGTGAGGGCGAATGGTGTCTACCCTGTGGGGGTACGGATTGAAGTGCGGTAGGCCCATAGAGGTTCTACAAGCTTATCTGGCCAATCTGAGAACTTATTAGCCTCACATGTTTTCTTTATGATCGTGATTAGGGTTTTGTTTGTGGCCTCTGCTTGGCCATTACCTTGTGGATAATATGAAGATGAATGATGCAATGTAATTTTATACCTATTGCAGAGGTCACGAAGCTCCTGAGAGATGAATTGCAGTCCGTTGTCGGTGATGATGGTATTTGGGATGCCGAATCTGGTGATAATGTTCTTCATGATGAATTTGCATAAAGTTGTTGCCTTGACCTCCGCATATGCTTCAGCTTCCGCCCACTTGGTGAAGTACTCCGTTGCAGTGAGGATGTATGACTTGGATTTGTTTTGGGAGTTTGGATCACCAAGGGGACCAATAATGTCGAAAGCCCACACAGCGAAAGGCCATGGGGAGGATATTGGGTGGAGTGTAGAGGATGGAGAATGGATTTTATCAGTGTGCAGTTTGCACTTGACACACTGACGGACATAGATAGAACAATCCTCCACTAAAGTAGGCCAGTAAAAACCTTGCCTAAGGATTTTCTTGGCAAGCTTTTGGCTATTCACATGGACACCACACACACCTAAATGCACCTCCTCAACAACTTTCAACACTTCATCATCATCCAAACATCTAAGTAAAACTCCAATGAGATCCCTTCTATATAATGTGTTGCCAACCAAAGTGTACTTCTGGGACATTCTCCTTATTGCCCTCTTCTCATCTATTGTGGCTTCCTCAGGGTATGTTTGATTTCTGCAATATTTAGCTATCTCATAATACCATGACTTCTCTTCATCATCCAACTCCTCTTCTAGCTCCAATAACATGATTTCTGTTATGCTCTTCCTCTCTACCTTCTTCAACATCTTTTCCTTGATCCATAGAAACACTGGGTCTTGAACAACTGGGGTATGACGTCATGCAATAAGGATGCTGTCAAAATCCCCAGGATAACACATGTGGAGAGTTGCGCCGACAGTGGCAAGAGCGTCTCCTGGAAGATTTTGGTGACGAGGCACATGGACAAAGACAAGTTTGGATAATAGCTTGGCATAGGCTGAGGTGAGTTCTTGATACGGCTTGAGCTTGCGATCACGGGTGTGGTATTTGGTGAGCACTTGGCGCAGAACCAGTTGACTATCACCTACGATTCGCAGATGGGTGACACCATAGAAATGGGTGAGCTCAAGGCCGGCCAACAGGGCTTCATATTTAGCTATGTTGTTGGTGACAGGAAATGCCAGCTAAAAAGCCTGTGGAATGGTGACCCTTTCAGGTGATAGGAGAGCAATCCCGATACCCTTTCCATGAGAATTCAGAGCTCCATCAAAATACAACGTCCACATAGGATCAGATTGGCTAAGGGACATTAATTCCTCATCTGGAAATTCCGAACGGATAGGATCAAATTGTGGAATAGGGTGATGAGCAAGATGTTCTACTATGGCATAGCCTTTGATTGATTTCTGTTGAATATAGGTGATGTCAAGTTGGGAGAGAAATCTTTGCCAACGTGCTAGCCTATCAGTGAAAACGGATTTTTCAAGGAGGAACTTGATAAGATTTATATGGGCGATAAGGTGGACCTCATTAGCAAGAAAGTAGTGCTTCAATTTCTGCACTACCCAAATGAGAGCGGCACATGTCTTCTCCATTGTTGTGTACCTTTGCTCGCAGGGGTTGAGAAGTTTAGACAAGTAGTATGCTGCCCTCCTTGCCTTCTTCATCCGCTTGTGCAAGTATAGCTCCTACAGAGTCTTCCAGGACCGATACATAGAGAACTAGAGGATTGCCTGGAGTCGGGGGCTTCAGTCCGTCAAAAGTAGCCTGACACTTCTCATCCCAATGGAAATTGACTCCCAGCTTGGTGAGGTCGTATGTAGCAGTCCTCGCCGTTAAAACCCGTTAACCTAATAATGAGCTTGATCTGACTCTGCCTCCCGCGAACGAGCCGTAGCCTCGCAAGGGATATCATTCACATATCCGTAGAAATATAAAGGAAACAACTCAAATATATATAAGATTCAACATCTCACAAATATTTACATGAAATATACATATCCATTTCTCAACTGAAGTCAAACACGAAGTATAGCAACATGGGGCATACCTCGAGGTGAACAGAAAGAAAAGATTGCACTATTGGCTGTGCAAACCCAACTCCGCTACGGTGCGGGTCCGAACTAGATGAAGGGCGAGAAGCCTCCTGCTCTCCCTCACCTGAAAGGGGTAGGGGTGAGCCTCACAAGACACTGGCTCAGTAGAGAAACTCCCCCAAAAGCCGTACAGAACCAAACTCACAAAGTGCAGAAGCAGGATGCTACACTAGGTAATTTATAGAACTAGCTACACATGTTATTAAAGCTGTAAATAACATTTATCGCATGCTATTAACAGAAATCAGCCTTTAATAAATAAACGGCAAACCTCGACCAAATGTACGAGCTAAAGTAGAAGAACACCACACTCGGGTCATGAAGATTGGTTCACGACACTAGCAACTAACTCGGACAAGCCACACAGGACTACCTTTCAGTCTCGTAGCCACAGACGAAAGGTCCAACTGCTGCTCCACCACAATAAGCCAAGAAACTGTGGAGACCAACCAACACCACTCCTGCGGACCACACTACCATAGGCCCATGACTGGCACCTTTAGGGACTCTGGCCCGAGCTCCCTAAAGTGAGGCACTGGAAAATAGGACTTGCTGGGGCCCAGTACGTCTACTGGTTTTCGTAACCCCCAACTACGAGCGCGCTACAAGCGACAAACACAAACTCTCACAAGTCACTGTCCCACTGCCGTCTTTCCCTCAGCCAGACATACAACTCTACACAAGAGTGAGGGTGTGACGGTCCTCGCCGTTTAGGCCCATTAACCCAATAACGTGCCTGACACGACTCCGTCTCCCGTGATCGGGCCGTAGCCTCGCAAGGGATATCAACCACACATGTCCGTGAAAATATAAAAGAACATGCTGAACACACATAAGATTTCATTTCTCACACATATCCACATGACATGTAGATATTCAGTTCCATACATAATCATAGTACAGGGTACAACAGTCCGGGACAAACCCCCAAGGCCCAACAAGAAGAAACATTACTCTGCTGGTGGTGAAGGCCCGACTCCACTACGGTGCTAAATTGCGACGAGGCAAGTGGTCTCGTTAATGTAAGAATCGCGACGTCTGGTTACGTCGTGTTCTTAACGAACCCGATAGAGGTCTGTTTGGCCTGGGAACTGCAACCCTCCAGCCTCCCAATCTGCCATTCTGACCTTTAAAAACACATATAGACCCACATGGTCTACCAATGGGCCATACATTGGCCCCCAAACCTGATAAACTATGATCCGAACGTACTGGTTATTACAGAGGGTGTCTAGGAAGACAACACAAACCTTGATGGTACACAAGTATCGAGATAAATCCTGAGCACAAATGTGTCTGGCTCACACAAAACCTGGGGTACCCGACTGGAGAGGTAACCACGGTAGGCGTCGTACTACTCGCCACGCACACACAAACCACGTGAACACCGCTATTCTCTATCTCAACAAGTGTCGATGCACCACTTACCATTGCCATAAACAATAAATAAAGATAAGCCGATAATCACGTAACCATGCAATGACCTTTAGCCCTCGGAATCATGAACGCGACAGGGTCCACCATCGCCTTCAGAAAGCGACACCCCGATACGGCGTGTTCTGAAGCATAACGCGATGGGTCAGGCTGTCGCATTCTGAACGCGACACCCAGGTCCATCACCTTCACAGACAGTGACCCCAATCCGGGGTTCCATCTCCGGAATCCCCATGCAAACCGCGTAAACAACCATGAAAAGCAATTATTTATGCTCTAACCATTGCACTAGCATGCCATCTATAATCTACAACACGTAAGGCAAGCTAAACATGCTCAACAAACAATCCTTAGCGAGAAACAAGGTGGAATTTCCCTACCTTCGTGGAATACGTGAAGAACGACAATAATCCAGCGTTTCCCCTGCTTCGTACCACGTCCTCGTGGTGAGACCATGTCGTAAATAGCTCCAACACCTCGAATTGCCCAAAACCATAGAAAAACCTCCTTCTCCTGGCCGAACAAAGCTTGCTGAGCTCTGTTTGGCTGACCTAGCTTCTTAACTCCTCAGAGTTGAGAACGTGACGCAACCTGCCATCGCGACCAGAACACGACGTTTCAGGCCGTCGCCTTCTCATCGCTGACGCCAGCAGGCTGCCCAGCGCGCACCATGTGGTGGGCATGTAGTCGAAGACCCTCAAGCGGCAGTTACCAGAAAGCAACGCCCTAGACCATCGTGTTCAGAACGCAACGCCCAGCTCAGTCGTGTTTACAGGCAGTGAACCAGTGGGTACTTTGTGCCCAAACTCTCGGCCCAGAAGTCCCCATAACCTGCGGAAACACTTCTAACACAAACCATGGGCCACACACTGGCCACCACAACCACTAAACCTCAATCTGAAAAGCCACTACGCCACATTACTATCACCTAAAAGAAATTTCATCCTCGAAATTTAGAAGGAAAGCTCGGCACAAAAATCTTCAATTAAACATACATGGTACTATCACCTAAAAGAATTTAAAAGCTTACTCAAACAAGTATGGATACACTTTCATCATTTCCTCTGCCAATTCCCATGTGTCCTCTCCGCCCTGTCTGTTTTCCCATCTAATGTTCACTAACTCAATTTCGTTATTTCTCAGCTTTTGGGTTCTGCATCCTGTAATCTGTACTGTATACTCTAGCATTGTCATATATGGTTTCAAATCATCTCGCTGATAGCTGACTATCTGGGGGGGATCTCGAATATACCTTTTGAGCATTGAAACATGGAACACATCATGTGCATCTGTGAAGTCTGCTCGAAGATCTAATCTATAAGCTTTTTCACCAATTCTTTCTAAGATCTGGAATGGACCAACATATCTTGGACTCAATTTGCCTCTCCTGTTGAATCTGAGCACACCCTGTGTAGGAGAAACCTTTAGAAACACATAATCACCAACTTCAAACTGTAATGGCATGCGTCTGGTATCTACATAGCTCTTCTGATGACTCTATGTTGTTTGAAGCTTTTCCTTGATAAATTTAACCATCTCTGAACATTGCTGAATCAATTCTGGACCCATGACCTGTCTCTTACCTACCTCATGCCAATTTAATGGTGTCCTGAACGGTCTTCCATACAAAGCTTCATAAGGTGTCATTCCAATACTTGCATGATAACTGTTATTATATGCAAACTCTACCATGCCCAAGTGATGCTCCCAAGTACCTCCCCATACTAAACAACAAGCTCTCAACATATCTTCTATGGTTTGAATTGTTCTTTCTATTTGTCCATCTATCTGTGGATGATAAGCTGAGCTGTACCTCAATTCTGTGCCAATTACCCTCTGTAAACTCCTTCAAAAACCTAAAGTAAGCCTGGGATCTCTATCCGAGACAATGGTAACTAGAATTCCATGCAATGGTACAATTCTGTCTACATATAATCTGGATAATCTGTCCACAGTCCATGACATGCTCACTGCTAATAACCTGCATACCTTAGTTAATCTGTCCACAAAAACCCAAATGCCATTGTGACCTGCTGCTTTCCTGGGCAGACCAACTACAAAATCCATGGATATATCATCCCATTTCCATTGTGGAATGGGCAATGGCTGCAATAATCCTCCTGGTCTCTGATGCTCTGCTTTTACTTGCTGACATACTAGACATCTTGATATAAACTCTGCAATTTCTTTCTTCATATTTGGCCACCAGAAATGCTTCTTCAAATCTGGATACATCTTAGTACTGCCTGGATGAATAATGTACCTGGACCTGTGAGCTTCCTCTAATACCTTCTGCTTGACCTCGGCTTCAGCTGGAACATACAAACGACCCTTAAGCCTGACCACACTGTCATCATCAAGTGTAACCTCCTCCATTCTTTCAATATCTACCAAATTTTCATTTGTTCTCTGTGCTTCTACTATCTGCCAATACAAGGAGGGATCCACTGCACTATTTTCTAACACTGCTCGCCACTAATTATTTGGCACAAATAATGAATTCTTTGCTATATCTTCATATAGTTTCCATTATCTGATCATCATCTGGTTCATAACTGCCTTTATGCTCAGTGCATCTGCAACAACATTGGCTCTACCCGGGTGATATGTAAAATTGAAATCATAATCTTTCAAGTACTCCATCCATCTACACTGTCTCAAATTCAAATCTTTTTGTGAGAAAATGTACTTCATGCTCTTATGATCTGTAAAAATTTCAAATCTCTCCCCATACAGGTAGTGCCTCCACAACTTCAATGCAAAAACCATTGTTGCCAACTCTAAATCATGTGTAGGATAATTCTCTTCATGCCTCTTCAGCTGCCTTGAAGCATATGACACTACCTTTCCATGTTGCATTAATACTGCTCCCAATCCTCTTTTGATGTATCTGTATATAACACAAATCCTTTGCTGCCTGACAATATCTCTAATATGGGTGTTGTAGTAAGCCTCTTCTTCAATTCTGTAAAACTGCACCGACAATCTGAAGACCATACAAAGGGCACTCCTTTCCTAGTCAATCTTGTCATAGGTGCTACAATTTTTTAGAAATCCTGGATGAACCGTCTGTAATAGCCTGCCAAACCCAGAAAGCTTCTAGTTTCTGACACTGACTTCGGCTCTTCCCATTTCATTACTGCTTCTACTTTACTGGATCAACTACTACACCCTATCTTGAAATTACATTCCCCAAGAACTGAATCTCCTTTAACCAGAATTCACATTTACTAAACTTGGCATATAACTGATGATCCCACAAAGTCTGCAATGTAATCCTTAGGTGTGCTGCATGGTCCTCCTCTGACGCTGAATATACCAATATATCATCAATGAATACCATAATAAACTGATCCAGAAAAGGGTGGAATATCTTGTTCATCAAATTCATAAATGCTGTCGGTGCATTAGTCAACCCAAATGGCATGACAACAAACTCATAGTGCCCATATCTGGTCCTGAAAGTTGTCTTGTCAATGTCTTCTTCTTTAATCCTCAGCTGATGATACCCTAACCTCAAATCAATCTTAGAAAATACCCCAGCTGACTGTAGCTAATCAAATAAATCATCAATTCTTGGAAGTGGATACTTATTCTTGATAGTGACCTTGTTCAATTGTCGATAATCTATACACATTCTCAAGCTGCCATCTTTCTTTCTGACAAATAACATTGATGCTCCCCATGGTGAGTGACTGGGTCTAATGAAGCCTTTCTCTAACAATTCTTGTAACTGCTTCTTCAATTCCTTCAACTCTACTGGTGCCATTCTATAAGGTGCCTTTGAGATGGGCATACTACATGGCTGCAATTCAACTGTAAAATTCACCTCCCTGTGTGGAGCTAAGCTTGGCAACTCTTCCGGAAACACATCTGCAAATTCTCTAACTATAGGTACCATCTCTACAGATTTACTTGACTCAACTAAACTAATTGAAGCAAGATATGCTACACACCCCACATTAATCAACCTCCTAGCCCTAAGTGCAGAAATAATATACTTAGGAGTGTAGAACGGCATACCTTGAAACTCAAACAGAGCTCCACTGGGCCGAAAAAATCTGACTCTCTTCTTCCTACAATCCACCACTGCCCCATAGGCTTCCAACCAATCCATTCCCAAAATCACATCATACTCTTTCAATTGAAGTGCATACAACCTTGCTGGCAATTGATTCCCTTGAATTACTATCAGAACCTCATCTAAGTAACAAGAAGTGACCATAAAACCACCAGAAGGATCCTCTATAATCAATTCACACTGCCTCTCCTCTAAGGGATGAACCATACTATCCATGAATTCCTCAGAAATAAACGAATGCGATGCACCCGGATCAATCAACACTCTAGCAAGAGATTCAAAAAGAGGTAATATACCTTCAATTAGGTTGGATGCCTTCGCCTGTGCTCTGGTAACAGCCATAACTCGACCTCGTCCCCTCTGGAAAGGTGCACCTCTACCTCGCTCTGCTGCTGGTTGCTGGAATGGCTATTGTTGCTGCTGTGCCCCTCTACATAACTGTACTCCTGGGGATGCGGACAATTTCTGGTTAAATGCCCTGGCTGCCAACAATTATAACACCTGAAGCCTGGAAAAACTGTGGGCTGCCCTGCTGTGCAACTGTGACTCCTCCTGAGCTGGCCTAAAACCTCAGCCCTACTGAAAACCCTACTGGAAACCCTACTGCCTACCACCACCTCGTCCTCCTCTGAATATCTTCTTCAATTTATTACCCCACTTGGAAAATCCAGATGATGATGACGCTCCTGAGGGTGCCTTACCCTTGCTGATACTTGTAGATTGCTGAGGAAGCCGAAAACTACCTGAACCTCCTGACTGTGACTGTCTAGCCTGAACAGTCCTCTCTAGAATTGCTGCCCTCTGTGCTGCTTCCTCCACTGTCCTGCACATAAGGGGACTCACCGCATCTTGTAGCTCTACTCGCAGTCCTCGAATAAAATATTCCACCATCATGGCATTATCTGTAACCATATATGGGGCATATCTACTCAATGCCATGAACCTCATTTGGTATTCTAATGCTGACAGATTCCCCTGCTGCAATGTCCAGAACTGCTCCCTCTTGGCCTGCTGTATCTAGACTAGAAAGAATGTGTCGTTGAATACACCCAAGAACTCTGGCCAGGTGATGGCGTCCTCTATCCTCCCAGCAAACACTATCTGCATCTTCAATCTCCACCATTCCTGTGTAAATCCCCATAGCTGGTAAGTAGCTAGAATCACCCTATCTGCCTGCAGACACCTCATAGTAACAACGACTCTCTCTATCTCATGTACCCAGTGCTCTACTGTATCTGGATTAGGGCCTCCGGAGTAAGTAGGGGGCTACAACCGCAAAAATCTCTCCACAAGTGCTGTAGACTCCTCTGCACTGGCTAGTCGTGCTGGTACTACTGGAAGTATGGGTACAACGGGTGGTACCTCAACTCCCGGTGGTGGTGGGGGTGGTGCCACTGGTACTGCATCCTCCATAATCGGCGGTGCAACTACTGCTGGCTGCACCGGTACCTGTCGATCCAGTTTGGTCCGGATCTCCGTAATACATTCCCATAGCCTCTCTATCAACTGATGTGTAGTCTCCTCTGGCTCATCTCCACCACCTCCCCAATCTCTCCTATCTGCCATTTCTAATCTTGCACAAACATCATTCCAACCACATAACATGCAAACAAATCAATACAAACACCGGGGTCAACTACCAGCAGTGGACTAAAGTTGAGACAAGGCTATTTAGATTTTCTATTCCTTTATATTCACACAGACCTTGCTTTGATACCAACTATAGCGGTCCTCGCTATTCAAACCGTTAACCTAATAACGAGCTTGACCCGACTCCACCTCCTGCGAACGAGCCGCATCCTCGCAAGGGATATCATTCACATATCCGTAGAAATATAAAGGAAACAACTCAAATATATATAAGATGCCACATCTCACAAATATTTACATGAAATATACATAGCCATTTCTCAACTGAAGTCAAACACAAAGTACAGCAACCTGAGGCATACCCCTTGGTGAACAAAAAGAAGAGATTACACTGCTGGTAGTGCAGACCCAACTCCGCTACGGTGCGGCTCCGAACTAGACGAAGGGCGAGAAGCCTCCTATTCTCCCGCACCTGAAAGGGGTAAGGGTGAGCCTCGTAAGTCACTGGCTCAGTAGGGAAACTCCCCCAAAATCCGTACAAAACAAACTCACAAAGTGCAGAAGCAGGATGCTACACTAAGCAATTTATAGAACTAATGATGATCAGTACATCTCCATATAATTTATTATTTATATTTTTGGTGATTAACAAAACTCTGGAAATAACTTTCTAGCTTTAATTTTATGAAGTGTATTTACAGGCACTAAATCAAACAAGATCAGTAAGTTGCCTACATTCACTGTTCTGTAAAGCTTATTACATATGTTTTGTCTAAGTATACATCGACTTCCATATAATAGCTCACAACGATTTCTTTAGAAGAACATCGATTTCATCTCTACATCGGTTTCACTTAAACAACGACTTCCTTACTAAAACAACGATTTCGGTCTTATGACGACTTCATAGTTAGAACGTCAATTTCGTTACTACATCGACTTTGCTTCACTTAAACAACGATTTCGGTTCTACATCGATTTCGCCTTCACTTAAACATCGATTTTGTTGCTACAACGATTTCGCCTCACTTAAACAACGATTTCGGTTCTACATCGACTTCGCCTTCACTTGAACATCAATTTTGTTGCTATAATGATTTCGCCTCACTTAAACAATGATTTGGTTGCTACATGGACTTCGCTTTACTTAAACATCGATTTGGTTGCTACATCGATTTTGTTTCATACAAACATCGATTTCATTGCTACATCAACTTCGTTTCACTTAAACATCGATTTCAGTAGAACAACGACTTCATATGAAACAACAACTTCATGTCTACAACGATTTCACTCAAACAACGATTTCGGTAAAACGACGACTTCATATGAAACAACGACTACATGTCTACAACGATTTCACTCAAACATCGATTTCAGTAAAACATCGACTTCATGTGAAACAACGATTTCATCTCTACAACGACTTCACTTAAACAACAATTTTAGTAGAACAACAACTTCATGAGAAACAACGATTTTACTTGAACAATGACTTCATTTCAAACAACGATTTCATCTGCACATCGATTTCAGTTAAATGACGACTTTGTACAAAATATCGATTTCATTACATTCATACATGGATTATATTCACATCGACTTGGTTTCAACATAGATTACATTCTCACATGACTTATGATTATATCATCGATTTCATTTCAACATGGACTCTCTATACACAGACTGTCTCCAATACATCAACTCTCTATTAACGATTATGGTTTAGACAGCTGTTGAATATTCTTATTTAAATTCCTTTTGAGATACATTCCACATGATATTCAAATATATTTTCAAATCTCTGTGGATTTCAAGTCTTCCCGCATATCATGCTGTATCCTGTGGTCTTCAACATTTATTATGATGGAACAATATTTCTGCACGATATATCTTTGCTTACCTCACTTGTGTTACATAAAGTCATGCTTTATATGATGATAAAATGGCATTTCCCTTTTGGTGTATCTTCATACAACACGAGTACTAATGTTGACTGATAGTTTAGACAAAGATAAGTTGTCTATGTGTCAGCATTTATTGTGTGCAGGGTTTTCGGTAGAAACGCACGTCTCAAAGATGGACCTATCAACCTGACAAGAGGATAGAAGATTCAGACAATCTTTCCTTATGAGTGTGTGTGTCAATCCGAGCATTTATGGCTGCAGGCTCACTTGCTCCATACTTCGGACCAAACACTCCAACGAGTATGAAGATTTGAGACAACAGATACTACAACAGTCAAATTATTTCAAAGAAGATAAATAGAAGACTGGTGACTCCATGCAATATACTCTTACACTTATGGAACAACCTTTGAGAAGCTTGAAGATCTCAGTCACCTGCAGATCAAAAAGAGCTAGCTCATCCATTCAAACCTTCTGTAGCTCTTAGCTCTCCACAACAAATTGCCTACCCTTTGAGAGCTTGAGTAGGTCTGAGAGAGAGTCTATTGTTGGTAATCTTTGTCTCTCAGATTTTGCCTCAAATCAAGTAGTGTGTATATGCTTGGTCTTGGGGCCTTCCATTTTTACTCATTCTTTTAGAGTGATCCTCTTCGGGTGTGAAGAGAAGGCCTGTTGCATCAAGTGGTTCAGCTCCTCTTCTGGTAAGAGAAGAAAAGGCCAACTGCGGCTGGATGTGTAAGTGTCCTTGAGGGGGACTGTACCCTTGCTTAATGAAATCCCAAGTTGTTGCTTGGGGACTGGACGTAGGACTCCTTGAGATAGGAGATCCAAACCAGGATAAAACTTCCTGTTGTCTGTGTGCTTGTTCTCTTTGTCTTTATTAACACTAACTCTAACTATCGAACTTAGTGTTTTTTTGTCAAGCGTTTTATTTATAGAAATTATTCTAAAAGAAATTTTAGCAATCCATTCACCCCCCCCCCCTTTGGGCTTGTTATCTGGGCAACAAGTGTTATCAGAGCCAAGTCTCTTCGAGTAAGTAGATCTCATGATCTGAAGGCAAAGATAAATGGCAGCTCAAGGTCATGCAGAAGGTCAGTCCGTCAACCGAGAGAAGGATGGAGTTCTTTCTTCAAGGACTTGATTTCCAGCTTTGGATGATAATAGAAGAAGGAGACCTCAAGGTAACCAACTGTAGCGACCCACATCATATCGGTATGGTTATACCAACCCACGTCGATATAGTGAACGTTGCCACAGTGGGACATTTACCCAACAATAACATTCAGCTGAGATACACGTGCATATAAGAATAGAGTAGCGGAAGTAAAAGAACCATTGTCTTCATTTCATTCATCATCCGCATTTAACATAAATGTTTCAATAACATTTAAAAGCTAAAAGTCCACATAATTTAAATTACTGAAAATCAAATACATAGATGTCCATACTTATACATTCTTCCATGATAATGCTAGTACAATGTTCAATTTACATACTATGAAAATCACAAAATGTCGCAAGTACTCCAACACTCTAATCTCCACGCTCGGAGTCGGTCTCCAACGTCTCCTCCACAAGTGTCTCGTCACCAACTACACCTGTACGCCGAAGCAAGTAGTGAGTCTAAAAGACTCCGCAAGTACTTCTACACATACCGTACATGCACATATCATAGTAGGTTCTACATACGCATTCACAAGACACAACACGTAGCATGCTTGACATTAAGTTTTACAACCTATCATGGTGAATCTACAATTTATACACATGGACTATGCTTTCAGATTTCCTAAAATAGAATCACATATCACATGCTTTCTATTCATTCCTTACATAAAAATCTACCTTCAACCAACTAAGACATGGAAGCCATTAACATAAATTCCCGAGCATGCATGAAAGCAAACATACCTAACATGGAATCTACACATTTCTACGCATATACGTAACCATTTTACATGCTTTAAGCTTGCTGGTTTTACATACTTTAGCAACCATAATCTAACACATGAGAGCTACAACAACGATTAAATCACAACATGTGAACAACCAAGTATGGAAGTTGTTTATGTATGCTTAACAATTATCCCTAGCATGGATTTTAGGCATTTTGCATACATAAACATGATCATAACATAGTAAAGCTACTGTTTAAGCATGATTTCAGATTGTCATAACATGGATCACAAACTCACATCCTCACATTTTGGTTTTACATTTTTACACAATTTCAAATTCGCATATTTCACACTTTACACATGCACTTTTACACATTGTTCACATTCACATTTTTCACATGAACACATACACATTTACACATTCACATTTAGTGCCATGACACATAGTCCAAACCACCAAAGAAGGACACAACACATCACATCACATAGACGCCATCTAGGCAATACAATGACGACTCTTGGACTGCGCAGACCGGGAGAACAAGTCTCCACCCTAACCAGTGGTACTTGTCCACCTCCAGGATTTCCCCCTAATGCCCTTAGGGTCACAACACATTAAACCTTCTCAGGGGGACCTTTCCCTGATACGGTTCCACTGCCCTCTACGGAAGCAGTGTCACATTTGGTACAAGTTACACATTACACATTTTACTGATTTTAACACATATGTTTACACATGTCACTCTCATTTCATTCACTTTCTCACTCACATGCACACTTCTCTATTTTTCCTAACATGGCACTACAATTACAGAAATTTAGTACTCAGAAAATTTCACTAATCATGTTGCTATATACAAAATCAAATCATTTTACAACGGCATGCATTAGTTTCACATGTTTACATGGAAAATTCTTATTGCATCATATACTGGTCCAAATGATCTGAAATTTTAACCACAGGCTAATTTCGGGTTTAGGATTCTTCATGCAAAATTTCAGAGTTTTCTAAGCTAAAACGAAATTACAGAAAATCTAACATTAATGCCACATGCTATCCGCAATTCGATTTAACATGGAGTTGAACACAAGCACAATTTTAACAACTCACTGTCTGAGCCCTAACAGGCATGGAGCTACATAATTTATTCTTGAAATTTTTTTGGGTAATACATGATTTACCGAAGATTTATCATGACCTACGCATGATTTCTATTTCCCAAACAACATTTTCACTAATTCACACAAGCATGGGAAAAATCTCAGAATTTCAGAACAGAGACTGACTAATACATGCATGACCCATAAAATGTAGGACATTCAGACTCGTCCTAAATCATACAAACAAAGGGTTGACAAGATTAGCAACTCATCATACATGTATTTCCATGGAATAAATGAACTCTATCATTTACCACCTTGCACAAAATCCATCCACACACCACATTCACTAGTATACATAGTACATAAAGGCTACAATATATCCTCATCACGAGAAACTCATCGAAAATAGTTGTATAAGAGGAGAGAACAGTTTTCTGTTATGTCTTGAAGAACTTAACGGCAATCTTTGGCCGTCAAAGGGAGTTAACGGCACAATCGCTGGACGCTAAGCATGATCTTAATGGTAAGGGATGTTGCCGTTAAGGTCAGGTCTGTGCAAAACACAGACCCGAGCTCCAAAGATGGGGTGAATTTGGGGGTCTAGGACACGAGGGAAAATACATAAAAATGGTAAAACCATCCTAGACACATACATGAACACTATGGGTAGGGTACTTTCCTTTTAGATATACTCCAAAGGGATCAAAAGGCTTGGTGAAGCTCTCCTTGGGTTGTCCTAAGAAGTTCCCAACCAGCCTCCAAGATGGCCTTCCTCCGGGTTCTTGAGCAAGCTCCAGTGCAATCCAAGGTCGGGGATGCCTTCCTCGATGATCCAGCAAGCTCCTTGATGCAGCAGGTGGCCGGATCAAGCTTCAAAACTTCAGATTTTGGGTTGCAAAGGTGAGGGTTTCTCACAGTCCGGAAATAGGGTTTCACTCCTTTCTCTTCTTCCTCTCTTGCAAAGGGGCAAAGAGAAGGCTTAGGGTTGTAGAAATGGGTTTGTATATAAAAGAAGGGGTTCTCCTATCACGCAGGGGTGACAAGATGGCCTTTCAGACCGTTGGGGACAGCTCCCCATTGGTTGGGGTGGCTTGCTTCTGGAATTTCCGGCTCTGCAACGCATGCAGGTCAGAGAAGTTGGCGTCCACATCGCTGGACGTTGGGGTTAGTGTTGGCGTCCATAGGGTTGACGCCGACACCACATCGACGTCTGTTGATATTGACGCCAATCTGGCCTTCGGCCAGAACTCTAAAACATGCAGAAACCATGTACATCTTATACCTCTATATGTCATATGCATACTACTACGTACATACTACCATCATACCATTCATACATTATTTACATCTAATTTATACACATGCATGCAATAGTATACTAACTAGTACTTACGTAGATATTTACATACGTACATACACAACATGAATTATTTACATGCAACACAATAATGCAACAAAATTCGAGGGCCTTACACCCTCTCCCCCTTAAAAGAAACTTCGTCCTCGAAGTTAAAACGACGCTACTCAAACAAAAGGGGATACTTCTTCTTCATCGCATCCTCAAGCTCCCAAGTAGCCTCCTCTCGTGAGAAGTTCCGCCATAGAACTTTCACCGACACAATACTCTTGTTCCGGAGATGTTGAACCTTCCGGTCAAGAATAGCTACTGGTTGCTCGACATACGACAGATCTGGCTGAATCTCCACTGGCTCATGACTAATCACATGAGACGGATCTCGGACATACTTCATGAGCATCGAAACGTGGAAAACGGGATGAACACTAGCCAAAGATGGGGTAATGCTAGCTCATATGCCACGCTGCCCAATCGTCTGAGAATCTCATATGGGCCAATGAACCTAGGGCTCAACTTACTATGCCTGCCAAATCTGACAACACCTCGAGTAGGCGATATCTTCAAGAAGACATGATCGCCAACCTCGAACTCAAGATCCTTCCTCCTGTTGTCGGCATAGCTCTTCTGCCTATCCTGTGCCGCAACAAGCCTCTTCCTGATAAGCTGGACCTTATCTGAAGTCTCCTGAACTAACTCTGGACCGATCAACTGCCTATCACCAGTCTCCTCCCAACATAAAGGAGATCTACAGGGCCTACCATACAACGCCTCGAATGGAGCCATACCAATACTTGCATGAAAGCTGTTGTTGTATGCGAACTCCACTAGAGGTAGATGGCGCTCCCAATCATCCTTCCAATCCAGCACACATGCTCTCAGCATATCCTCGAGTGTCTGGATAGTCCTCTCGGACTGTCCATCAGTCTGGGGATGAAACGCCGAACTGAGCTTCAGCTCCGAACCTAAAGCATCCTGAAGACCCTTCCACAATCTCGAAGTAAATCTCGGATCTCGATCCGAAATGATCGACTTCGGCACACCATGCAATCTAATGATACTACTAACATACAATCTAGCTAAACTCTCTACTGACTGCTTCTTCTTCATAGGTAAGAAATGAGCAGTCTTCGAGAATCTATCTACAACTACCCAAATCGAGTCATTGCCCCTCCTAGATCGAGGCAAACCCGAAACAAAGTCCATAGTGACAGCTTCCCACTTCCACACTGGGATGTCCATCCTTTGCATGAGGCCGGATGGTCGCTGTCGCTCGGCCTTCACTTGCTGACACACCAAACACCTAGACATGTAATCCGCTACATCCTTCTTCATGCCGGACCACCAAAATGATCTCTTCAGATCCTGATACATCTTCGTGTTACCCGGATGAATAGAGAATCGCGATCTATGAGCCTCCGCTAACACATGCTCACGGACATCTACTAAATCAGGGACACAAACACGGTGCTGAAATCTAATCACACCGTCCTCATCATGAGCAATGCCTGCCTTGCCCACTAACTCTAAGAGTCTAGGTTCGGCTTCCTGTTGCTCGATCACCTCATCCAAAACCGAGGACCTAAGGGATAACTGAGCTACAAAAGCCTGGCATAGAGATGGCTCTAACTCAGTCAACGCGCAAGCCGCATCCTCCAACATCTTCCAATCCTACTGGAGAGATGGCCTCTTTCTACTCAGGGCATCCGCTACGACATTCGCCTTCCCAGGGTGATACTGAATGTCGAAGTCATAGTCCTTCAAGAACTCGATCCATCTTCTTTGCCTCAGGTTTAATTCCTTTTGGGAGAAAAGATACTTCAAGCTCTTGTGGTCGGTAAACACCTCGAATCTAACACCATAAAGATAGTGCCTCCAGATCTTTAGTGCATGAACCACTGCTGCGAGCTCCAAGTCATGAGTCGGATAGTTCTTCTCATGATCCTTTAACTGACAAGAAGCATAAGCCACTACCCTTTCCTCCTGCATTATCACACAGCCTAACCCAATCCGAGACGCATCCGTGTAGATAGCAAAACCCTCTACACCGCTCGGTAAGACTAACACCGGTGCTGTCGTGAGCTTAGTCTTCAATAATTGAAAACTACTCTCACACTTCTCGGACCAAAAGAACTTCACCCCCTTTCTGGTAAGCTGAGTCAAAGGGGCGGCGATGGATGAAAATCCCTCAATAAATCGCCGATAGTAAACAGCTAAACCAACAAAACTACGAATCTCCGAAGGGGTCTTGGGAATCTCCCAATCCATAACTGCCTGGACCTTCGCTGGATCAACTGCAACACCAGCACCGGAGATAACATGCCCGAGGAAATGAACCTCGTGCAACCAAAAATCGCACTTGCTAAACTTAGCATACAGCTTGTGCTCACGAAGAACCTCTAACACTACCCTCAAATGCTGACGGTGCGTGGCCTCATCCGGAGAGTAGACCAACACATCATCAATAAACACTACGACAAAGCTATCTAGATAAGGCTAAACACCCTGTTCATGAGATCCATGAACGCTGCAGGGGCATTGGTCAATCCGAAAGGAAGGACCAAAAACTCATAATGTCCATAACGGGTTCTAAACGCCGTCTTGGACACATCCTGACTCCGAATCCTCAACTGATGATAACCATATCACAAGTCAATCTTAGAAAAGACTGATGCATCTCTCAACTGGTCAAACAAGTCATCAATACGAGGTAAGGGATACCTGTTCTTCACAGTCACTTGGTTCAACTTCCTATAGTCAATGCATAACCTAAGTGACCCGTCTTTCTTCTTGACGAACAATACAGGTGCGCCCCAAGGGGAAACACTAGGGCGAATAAATCCCTTATCAAGCAACTCTTGCAACTGCCTCCTTAACTCGGCTAACTCCGCAGGTGCCATCCGATATGGAGCCTTCGAGATAGGAGAGGTGCCCGGAAGCAACTCTATGGTAAACTCTATCTATCTATCCGGTGGCAATCTAGTCAAGTCATTAGGAAAGACATCTGGAAAATCCTGCACTACCTCAATCTCCGCAAGAGTAGGTGACTCATCAGCCTCTGGTACTAACACCATGCTGGCAAGAAAAGCGTCACAACCCTTGTTTACCATGCGCATCGCCTTCATGGCAGAGATGACCATCTTTTCTGCCAAGTTCCTTGGCAAGGGATGAGAAAACTCGTCCTCACCAGGAATGCGAAAAATAATCCTCTTCCGACGACAATCTACGAATGCATAGTGCTCCTCTAGCCAATCCAGACCAAGAATAGCATCATAGTCCTTCATCTTTAGCAAGAAGAAACACCCCTCTAGGATTCTATCCTCAATGCACACAGGTAACGACGGAATGCACTTCCTAGTCGATACCGTACCCGCAGGGGTGTGTACAGACAAAGGGACCTCTAAATCCTCAGACTATATGCCTGACTCTATGGCTAACTGCCTAGCGAACCGCTCGGAAATGAACGAGTGAGTAGCACCCGTATCAAACAAAACCCGAGCGTGCACACCTAGAAGTAAAACCATACCTTCGGTGACATGCTCCGCCTGCTCGGCGTCCTCTCGAGCTAAAGCAAACACTCGAGCTGGGACTCGAGGCCTTCCTGGTCTTCCTGTAGCTGGCGCCGCTGCCGCTACTGCTGTTGGGGCTGGCGCTCCGCGCTGGACTCCCTGCTGAAGTCTTGGGCAATCCTTGATCTTGTGGTCGCTGCTTCCGCACTTCAAGCACTTGCCCGTAATCATCCAACACTCGGAACCACCATGTGTCCTCCCACAGTGGGGACACTCTTTCTTCACACCAGGGGAACGTACAGAAGGTACCTGAGTACTGCCGACTGCTACTGGCCGCTGCTGTGTCGGGTACACTACTTTCTTCTTGTCCTGCCGCTAGAACGTGGCTGCAGGTCTCTTCTGCGAAGCTTTCTTTTCTTCTAGGTATTGCTCCATCTCTCCCTCCTGCCTACAAGCAGCACTAAGGGCCTCGTCCAACGTGCGGTGGTCAAATGCCACGAGTCTCGTCCGCAGTGATGGCTTGAGTCCCATCACGAACTTCTTTGTCTTTCTGCGCTCGTCTGTCACGATATGAGGTGCATAATTAGAGAGTTCAGAAAATCTTGCCTCATATTCCAGCACGGTCATGGAGCCTTGAGTCAAAGATAGGAATTCTTGCTCCATCCGATCTTGCACGTGCTCGGGGACGAACTTGGCCCGAAAGAGTCTCACAAACTCGTCCCACGCAACATCAACAGCTCCGTCCTCAAACCGGGTACGCAGCAATGAAGCCCACCATACATCAGCTCTTTCCTGCAGTACACTGTTCATAAGCACCATCTAAACAAATCTAGCTTAACAAAACATACAAGCATATAACTAAAACATACCTGTAGCATGTAGGTGGCTAAGGTAACCTTATCCTCATCTGCACACCTGATGGCTCGGAAGATCTTTTCTATCTCCCTCATCCAACTTTCAGCCAACAATGGGTCGCTCTCCCCCTTAAAAGAGGGTGGCAGCATCCTCTTGAATCTCTCCATGGTAGAAGGTCCACCATGGTCTTGAGCTGGTACTTGAGCCTGCTACAGTACACAGCAAGCAATACACAATCAACACAATATCACATAATTAAATAAAGCAGACTATTAATCATTTTATTAGTCTAACCTGAGCCTCCAACTGTGCCTAGAGTGCTGCCTGGGTATGAGCCTGCGTCTGCATGGCTTGCACCAGACCTTGCATGAATACTCCATAATCCACAGGCGGCGGTGGGGGAAGTACAGAACCTTGCGGTGCCGGGGCCTGCTGCTCCGCCCGCTCGTCACGTCTCGGCTCGTCCTCACGGGCCGACGCTCCGCCACGCCTACCTCTCGAAGCCATGGCTGTAATAAATTTCAGCCACCATTAGAGCTAGGTTACTAAGTTTTTAACCATTTCTTATCTATTTTTCATTCATTATTAATCAGTTCTACACATGTGGACATTCCTATGTAGACTTAGCATGCAATGAAGATGATGACTTATGTATATTCATGTGCAATCTCAACCGGTTTCTCTGATACCAATCTCTGTAGCGACCCTCATCATATCGGTACGGTTATACCAACCCACGTCGATATAGTGAACGTTGCCACAGTGGGACATTTACCCAACAATAACATTCAGCTGAGATACACGTGAATATAAGAACAGAGTAGCGGAAGTAAAAGAACCACTGTCTTCATTTCATTCATCATCCGCATTTAACATACATGTTTCGATAACATTTAAAGATAAAAGTCCACATAATTTAAATTACTGAAAATCAAATACATAGATGTCCATACTTATACATTCTTCCATAATAATGCTAGTACAATGTTCAATTTACATACTATGAAAATCACAAAATGTCACAAGTACTCCAACACTCTAATCTCCACGCTCGGAGTCGGTCTCCAACGTCTCCTCCACAAGTGTCTCGTCACCAACTACACCTGTACGCCGAAGCAAGTAGTGAGTCTAAAAGACTCCGCAAGTACTTCTACACATACCGTACATGCACATATCATAGTAGGTTCTACATACACATTCACAAGACACAACACGTAGCATGCTTGACATTAAATTTTACAACCTATCATGGTGAATCTACAATTTAAACACATGGACTATGCTTTCACATTTCCTAAAATAGAATCACCTATCACATGCTTTCTATTCATTCCTCACATAAAAATCTACCTTCAACCAACTAAGACATGGAAGCCATTAACATAAATTCCCGAGCATGCATGAAAGGAAACATACCTAACATGGAATCTACACATTTCTACGCATATACGTAACCATTTTACATGCTTTAAGCTTGCTGGTTTTACATACTTTAGCAACCATAATCTAACACATGAGAGCTACAACAACGATTAAATCACAACATGTGAACAACCAAGTATGGAAGTTGTTTATGTATGCTTAACAATTATCCCTAGCATGGATTTTAGGCATTTTGCATACATAAACATGATCATAACATAGTAAAGCTACTGTTTAAGCATGATTTCAGATTGTCATAACATGGATCACAAACTCACTTCCTCACATTTGGTTTCACATTTTTACACAATTTCAAATTCGCATATTTCACACTTTACACATGCACTTTTACACATTTACACATTCACATTTAGTGTCATGACACATAGTCCAAACCACCAAAGAAGGACACATCACATCACATAGACGCCATCTAGGCAATACAATGGCGACTCTTGGACTGCGCAGACCGGGACAACAAGTCTCCACCCTAACCAGTGGTACTTGTCCACCTCCAGGATTTCCCCCTAAAGCCCTTAGGGTCACAACACATTGAACCTTCTCAGGGGGACCTTTCCCTGATACGGTTCCACTGCCCTCTATGGAAGCAGTGTCACATTTGGCACAAGTTACACATTACACATTTTACTGATTTTAACACATATGTTTACACACGTCACTCTCATTTCATTCACTTTCTCACTCACATGCACACTTCTCTTTTTCTTAACATGGCACTACAATTATAGAAATTTAGTACTCAGGAAATTTCACTAATCAGGTTGCTATATACAAAATCAAATCATTTTACAACGGCATGCATTAGTTTCACATTTTACATGGAAAATTCATATTGCATCATATACTGGTCCAAATGACCTGAAATTTTAACCACAGGCTAATTTCGGGTTTAGGATTCTTCATGAAAAATTTTAGAATTTTCTAAGCTAAAACGAAATTACAGAAAATCTAACATTAATGCCACATGCTATCCGCAATTCGATTTAACATGGAGTTGAACACAAGCACAATTTTAACAACTCACTGTCTGAGCCCTAACAGGCATGGAGCTACAGAATTTATTCCTGAAATGTTTTTGGGCAATACATGATTTACTGAAGATTTATCATGACCTACGCATGATTTCTATTTCCCAAACAACATTTTCACTAATTCACACAAGCATGGGAAAAATCTCGGAATTTCAGAACAGAGACTGACTAATACATGCATGACCCATAAAATGTAGGACATTCAGACTCGTCCTAAATCATACAAACAAAGGGTTGACAAGATTAGCAACTCATCATACATGTATTTCCATGGAATAAATGAACTCTATCATTTACCACCTTGCACAAAATCCATCCACACACCACATTCACTAGTATACATAGTACATAAAGGCTACAATATATCCTCATCACGAGAAACACATCGAAAATAGTTGTATAAGAGGAGAGAACAATTTTTTGTTATGTCCTGAAGAACTTAACGGCAATCTTTGGTCGTCAAAGGGAGTTAACGGCACAATCGCTGGACGCTAAGCATGATCTTAACGGTAAGGGATGTTGCCGTTAAGGTCAGGTCTGTGCAAAACAAAGACCCGAGCTCCAAAGATTGGGTGAATTTGGAGGTCTAGGACACGAAGGGAAAATACATAAAAATGGTAAAACCATCCTAGACAGATACATGAACACTATGGGTAGGGTACTTGCCTTTTAGATATACTCCAAAGGGATCAAAAGGCTTGGTGAAGCTCTCCTTGGGCTGTCCCAAGAAGTTCCCAACCAGCCTCCAAGATGGCCTTCCTCCGGGTTCTTGAGCAAGCTCCAGTGCAATCCGAGGTCAGGGATGCCTTCTTCGATGATCCAACAAGCTCCTTGATGCAGCAGGTGGCCGGATCAAGGTTCAGAACTTCAGATTTTTGGTTGCAAAGGTGAGGGTTTCTCACAGTCCGGAAATAGGGTTTCACTCCTTTCTCTTCTTCCTCTCTTGCAAAGGGGCAAAGAGAAGGCTTAGGGTTGTAGAAATGGGTTTGTATATAGGAGAGGGGGTTCTCCTATCACGCAGGGGTGACAAGATGGCCTTTCAGACCGTTGGGGACAGCTCCCCAATGGTTGGGGTGGCTTGCTTCCGGAATTTCTGGCTCTGCAACGCATGCAGGTCAGAGAAGTTGGCGTCCACATCGCTGGACGTGAGGTTGGTGTTGGCGTCCATAGGGTTGACGCCGACACCACATCGACGTCTGTTGATATTGACGCCAATCTAGCCTTCGGCCAGAACTCTAAAACATGCAGAAACCATGTACATCTTATACCTCTATATGTCATATGTCATATGCAGAAAACATGAAGAAATGAACTGTTATGCGAAGATATAAAAGCTAAGAATGAAAAGATAACAAATCTAGAAAATTAAAAAACCACAAGCAAACTCGAAAGTGAAATTAACACACTAACAAGAGGTAATGAATACTTGACAGCTACAATTGAAAAATTCATAAACGGAAAATCTTCCTTAATATTAAAAGGAGCAAGAAGATCAGGTAAGAAAAAATATGGTTTAGGATATATTCCACCTAACAATGAAGAAATAATTATTCATCCTAAAATTTATCCAATGCCAAAATTCATAGCTGAACAAAATCCCAACTATAAATTAAATAATAAAAACCATAAACCAAACAAGACAATAAACAATATCCCTTGCTGCACTCATTGTAATAAATTAGGTCACACTAAAATAACATGTACAACTAAACACTTAAAATGGATTCCGAAGAGAAACTGTGAAGAAGCTAACCAACCAGGACCCAAAAGAACTTGGGTACCTAAATCTCAATGATTTATTGCAGGGAAGCTTGAGAGCATCAAAGTGGTACCTGGACAGCGGGTGCTCAAGGCATATGACTTGCAAAAAAAGACTGTTCTCGCACATCAAAGATGAAGAAGGTACAGTAACCTATGGTGATAATGGAAAAGGGTCAGTAATTGGTTGCAGATCCATCAGAAGCCAAGGTAGAATCCTGATAGAAGACGTTCTATACGTCAAGGGACTCAAGCACAATCTAATCAACATCAGTCAGCTGTGCGACAAGGGTCACCAGATCAAGTTTCAGGAATCTAAGTGTTTGATCATCAAGGATGGTGCAATTATCTTTGAAGCCAGCAGGGAAAAGAATTTATATGTATTGCATCTAGAAGAATTGAAGGAACAAGACATTTGTATAGAAGAAAGTAAAGAGCAGAATGTTGAACTGTGGCACAGAAGGTTAGGTCACTGCAGCTTGGATGGAACAAGAAAACTCATCAAACATGATCTAGTGGAAGGTCTACTGAAGATAAACTCAAAACTAGACAGCATTTGTGAACCTTGTGCAAAAGGAAAGCATGCAAGATCTTCCTTCAAATTCAAGACAGTAGTCACTACCTCCAAACCACTAGAACTGCTTCATATGGACTTGTTTGGACCAATGAAAACAACTAGCCTGAGAGGAAAGAATTTTGGATTTGTTATAGTTGATGATTATTCAAGATTTACATGGGTATCATTTCTTGAGCATAAAGATGACACATTGAGAGCTTTATGAAGTTCAGTAAACTTGTTCAGAAAGATAAGAAGTTCAATATTATAAGTATTTGATCCGATCATGGAGGAGAGTTTCAGAATGATAGGTTTGCAGAATTTTGTGATGATCTGGGAATTGAACATAATTTCACAGCACCAAGAACACTACAGCAAAATGGAGTAGCTAAGAGGAAGAATAGAACTCTGTGGATATGACTAGGACTATGCTATCTGAGTACAACCTTCCAAGATATTTCTGGGCAGAAGCCATAAATATAGCATGTTATATTATAAATAGAGTCATGATCAGGCGAATTCTGAAGAAGACTGCATATGAGCTGTACAAGCAAAGGAAGCCCAAGATCAACCATCTCAGAACATTTGGATGCCCATGCTTCATTCACAATAATGGTAAGAGAGACATAGGTAAATTGGATCCCATGTCATGCCCCGCCAATTTAGCAGCGGAATAAATCGGGGAGGCATGAACAACGAGTATGGTAATGTAAATTGCGCATATATTCACAAATATCAGAGCAACTAATGAACAATAATTGCAATTAAAACTCATCATTTTATTGATAATTCATCTAAACTATTACAACCACTAATTCAGAGCCAAAACATAGGGCTCAATGACATTATTACACTGGAAAAGAAATCTAAAGCAAATATCTAACTAGACTCTAAGGTACTAAGGACATTCCATCGCTATGACTTCAGGACACTCATCACTCCACTCCAATCTCGTTGTTGTGTGTAAGGTCGTCACTTGACTTACCTGAAAACACAATAACAAATAAGGAAGGGTGAGCGATAACGCTCAGTAGGACTTAATATCTCGTGTAAACAAGCATGCTTTAAGTGATTAATGTCTTGTAACGCAGGTTAACTAGAGAGAACGATCAAGTATAGTCAAGAGAGTAATAGTACAAGATAACAAGTGAACGATATTACATTTCTCAAGAGTATTGCAAAATTAGGATGACAACATAACGAGATAGCGTGTAACAAGATAGTGTATAACAGGATAGCGTGTATCAAAATGACATGTAATAGGATAGCTTGTATCAAGGTGGCGTGTAACAAGATAGCTTGTATATCAAGATAGCGTGTAACGAGATTGCATGTAAAGAGATAGCGTGTAAAGAGATAACATATAATGAGATAACGTGTATGGTTGCACCACGGTGCACTAGTCGAGTACGGCAATGGTCACTTTGGGACAGTAGCCGTTTAACGATAGTACATTACGTCTGAACTCCTCAGACTAATGTTATAACAGTCAGTGCTAGCATAATAATAGCACAGAAATGGTACAGTACGTCTGAACTCCTTAGACTAATAGTATAACTGTTAGGTGTCACTTCAAAACTCGAGGACGAGTTTTTTCGAACCTGAGGAGAATGATGGGAATCGAAAATTTAAAGCAAAGAAGCCATTGGGTTGTTTGCTTATTTTGTTTGGCCCATTAAAAGTCCACTTGATGTAATTTTCTCTTTTAAAATTTTAGGTATTTAGATAAGAGCATTTTGGTCTTTTGGACCCTTGGTAGGTGAGAAGGACCATGTGGATCTTGAAATACATAACCCCCCCCCCCCCCCACCCACGCCACGTTTAGGAATGAATGCTTTGAAGAAAAATAAGGCCTAGTTTCTGCTCCTTGGGGGTGCGCCCTTGTTCCCCTTCTTCCTCCCCCTCCTCCGGTAGATTCCAGCCCTCCTCCCTTCCTCCCCCCTTTCTCCTTACTCTTTTCTCTCTCTTTCAGTCTTCCCACCCCCCCCCCCCCCCCTTGTCCCTCATCATCAGGTAGACAAGAGGTTGGACCATTGGAGACTATTAGATGCAGGTTTTCTAGCATGGCAGTGGTGACAAGATCAGAGGATGGCATGATGTGGATTGGAGTAGGGTGACCAAGAGCAGAATCTAAACAGGTGTGGGCTTAAGAATATCAGAGACTTCAACTTGGCACTCTTAGCCAAGTGGACGTGGAGATTGGGGATGAGACAAGATTGTTTGTGGAATTGTATTATCAGGCAGAGGTATTCTGGGAGGACTAGAGTTTGGGAGATGCTTCCTATGCAGCAGACTGGTACTTCTCCCCTCTGGTGTTATCTCCTCTTATAGTGATATTATCTTTGCTGGTGTTAGGATCCGACTGGGAAGGGATAACAAGACCCTTTTCTAGAAGGACAGATAGTGCGGTGACCTCTCCTTTTGTGTGCTTTTTCCTAGCCTTTCTCGAGTGGCCACGGACCCAGAGCTCTTAGTTTCTCAAGCCATAGATCCTTCTCTCCCTGGTTGTGTATGGGCTCCCACCTTCAGGAGGGATTTGTCGCAGCTAGAGACGAGACAGTTTCAGGATTTTGCTTGCCCTTCTTTGCATCCATGGCCCTATCAGAGACTAAGTACCGGTGGATTTGGCGTTGGGAGAAAGATGGTTGCTTCTCGGTCAAGTTGGCTTATAGCATCATTTTTTATGGTGGCGTTCGACATTGTAGTCATGATCAGGTTTGGAAGGCTAAGAGTCCCCTAAAAGTGGAAATTCTGATGTAGCCAAAGTTGAGATAGTCAGAACCGGTGCAATGCAGAACACCGTCAATAGCCCCTGCAGGTATTTTGGGTGGCTCTCTGCCCCCAGGACTAGATTGGAGCCCCTCGGACACTCTCCGTGCCCTGCACAATTATGCATTCGAGTCAGGAGGGTCACCGGACCCATATTATGGCGCTAGACAATCATGTATAGTACAAGTAATGGGAGCCACAACAGCTCAAGAGTCTCAAGAGAGTACTAGATGAATAGATGAGATAGTAGAGTGAACGTGAATAGATGAGAGTACAAGGATAGTAGATAAGATAGGGGTATAATCATAAAACAACGATAAACCTCGATAGTAATGGTTGCACAGCACCAGGTCGGGTACCGGCAGTCTGGTAGAAGTCACATCCGCCCATTAGCCGTGCTATGAACACTGGCTAGATGGTCCGGCGTGATCACAAGATAAGAGAGAACTTACTAAGGCCGTTTGGATCGTACTGATCCTTAAGAGTGTAACAGGATTTAAAGGTACAACCAGCTCATCGGCAATGGACATGCGCCAAAGCCAAGAAGACTCACGGAGGCCTTGACAAGGAGTCCCTAGTCCAGTCGAGAGTATTCCCGGTGGAGAGGTGGTCCAAGTCAAGGGAAAGTGTGTAAAACGGGTCCGTCGTGCCTCGAGTGCACGAAGGCCGAAGGAAACGACAATGGTCGATGAAACACCCGAGTAAAACGAAAACAAGTGTAATTAAATCAAATAGGGTATTTAGTAATTAATTTCACTTAATTACCAGATATATTATTGAGTGAATTATCAAGGTCTCATGGCAATTATTAATGTTATGGGTGTGCAAGTGTAAAGAAATCTTGAGAATATGATACATCGTGCAATTGACTTTTAAATAATATATTTCATGCGATTATTAACAAGTATAATTAATCAAATTGTTACTGTTCAAAATAGTGCATGATTAGGGTTAAACTTGAGTCATATAGCTTAATTGACAAGGACATGAGAGTAATTTCATGTTCTGGCCGAAGTCTCCAAATCGCGGCGGACCTACCCGTCGCGGTTCAAGTCACGACAGGGCGGTCGGACGCGACACGGGGCCTGGCCGGGCTGGTCCGGTCCGGAGTGAATCGCGGCGGCTTATGCCGCCGCGTTCTTGACGCGACGTTAATGGCCGGCGCGACCCCACTGATATCGCGGCGGATCGCGCTGTCGCGATAACAGGTGGGATTGCCCTTTTTCCCTTTTTTCCAGGGCGAGTCCTCTGTGATATGGAGATGTTCTAAATTCCATATAAAATAGTACGGTGATCCAAAAAGCACGAAACTAGTTTTAAACGAAAGTAGACATGTATATATATCAACATGCACGATTAATTTGAAAATAGACAAGGTTTAGACATGCATTGATTGAGTTACTTTTCGGTAACCTAAACAGGCGTAGTCAGGGTTCCACGAATTAATTTGAGATGTCTACATGATGAAAAATTACAAAACTAGGGACGTTATAAAGATAACACGATGTAGTATTTTAGAGAATTGTCTCATAGTAGGACATCAAGTATGCACAAAGTGTAACGGTAAACTTGAAGAGTCAGGTACATGCAATAGATAGAGGTTCAAAGATTTAATTCTCCCTCATGGGAGATCGAAATTGAGCAAGACCAAGGACGTTTGAAAGATAATAAGATGCAGTATACACGAGAATTTTATCATGGTATGAGAGCAAGCACATGTAGGGAATTAGAGAAAACGTGAGATTTCGGTTCATGGTAACAGTAAGATTTCACAAATTAAATTCGCCCAAATGGATGAACGGAATACAACGAAACTATAGGGCTTTTGAAAAGGTACATGAAGGCTACCTAGGATAATTTTCTCACGATTGTTGCTTGAGATATTGCCTACCTTTCATTGCAAGATTGAAAAGCTAGGGGTTTTGGACGAAGACAGGGTGAAATCCTTTGCTCCAAGCTCCTTCCACCTTGCTCCTTCGTTCTTCAGCCTCTCCCTTCATCTCCCAAAGTCTAAGCACGAAAATGAGGGTTGATAGGGTTGGATTAGGGTGTATATGGTTGCTACAAGAGTCCATCCTCTCTAAAACTCTTCCTACTTCTTCCAACTCTTTAATTTCTTTATGTATCCCTTTATTTCTTGCATTATCTCACCTAATAAGATAGATGAGAGGTCTAATTTCGTGGGTAATGGTTTAGGATAGGTCTAGGACTCTTATAGAGACATTTATAAACTAGTTTAGTCATTATCTTATCTCTTTTTAATTTATTTAAATATTAACTCCGAATTTACACATTTATCTCCCATATTCTAGCATTAATCCACTAATTGGCTTAGGGAGAGATCTAATTTCATGGCTAATGTGTTAGGATGGGATGGGGACTCTTTTTAAGATAAGTAAGAATTAAAATAATCATTATCTTAACCCTTTTCTATTTATTACTATTTTTAGGTACGGATTTAGACTAATTACTTCCCATCTCATGATGGGCTCTTCTCATTTGGGCCCAACAATTTATGTTAGGTCCATTAACCAAACCCATTACTAATTTAACTTAATGGGTATTGATTTAGTTTCCAATTATTCACCATTTATCCTTATGTAAATCTATTTATCATACTTATTCAAGTAATTTTATATTTTTAAATTGAATAAATATTATTCATGCCAATATTTCTAATATTCATCATTTGGGCAATTACTCTTGGCCCAATAACTCATGTGAGCTTAATTGTACAACCCATGTACTTACTTTACTTAATGAGTTTTTATTTATCCTTTGCATTAAAGAATTTATTTATGGGCCAAGATTGTCCATTGGTGCAAATATCATAATGGGCTTTCATCCCATATTATTTAAAGTCTACCCACATGTTTATTTTTATTTATAATCCACTTTGGGTCAGAAAATAATGGGTTCTTCGACTTATTCCTTAATTATGCTAATAAGTCGCATAAATTCTTAAACTAAGTCCAAACGATTTTTCTATGCCAATATTTTATGATGGGTCATTAGAGAACATTATTTAAAGTATAACTACTATTTTTACAAAAGTTTTATAGGGGTTTATACGCATGCAATAATGATGTGTATCGTTTTAATTAATTGAATTTATAAATAGATAAAATTTCTATTTATCTATAATTTTTAATTAATGGATTTTCCGGGGTACTACATCCTCCCCCACTTAAATAGAATTTGGTCCCAAAATTCATATGATATGATATGATTATCAATTTATTCTGAATATTTCATTCCATCATCTCCCCCACTATAGGGTTTTGTTATCGAGAAAATAATATGAACCTGAACTAAGGGTTTAGTACTGATACCTTGTCTACTTTATTGGCATGATTTGTATCCACAAGAACTTGTAACCGTCTTTGGTATGGAGTTTGGTTCTTCTTTGTCTGGCAATCGATGACTCGATGTTGTTGACTTCCACAATGCAAACATCTGCCCAGTTTCTTCCAACAGTTTTCAATCTGATGCCCTGCCTTTTTACAAAATTTACAGAATTCTTTCCGCTTTGCTTCCCCTTTCATTCTCTTGCTATCTACTGTATTTCTTCCTTTATTATCATGGGAATGGGTAGCACGTTCCCTTTTCAACACCTTTTTCTTATGGATCTTTTCAAGAAGTTCCATGGTGTCCTCTACTATTTGAGCTCTCGATACCATGTCCGAATATACTACAAGGTCTAGCGGAGCCAACTTTTCCCAGAACACAGGTCTCAATCCTTCTAAGAATCTCTTTACCTTCATCTTTTCCGTACTCACCAAATGTGGTGCATATTGTTCTAGTCTTTCAAATTGTGCTTCATATTCTGCTACAGACATCATTCGTTGTTTTAAATTGGCGAATTCATTTACCTTCCTCTCACGAATCCTTTCAGAAAAATATTTGGTGTTGAAGAGTTCTAAAAATTCATCCCACTCTATGTTGATGTCGGGTAGTTGTCGACTGGCAGCTTCCCACCAAGCTCTAGCATCGCGGTCCAATTGGAAGGTTGCCAGAAGGACTTTCTCATGTTCTGAACATTGCATAACTCTAAAGATCCGTTCCATCGTCTTCACCCAATTTTCGGCTTCATCGGGATCTGGAGTTCCATTGAACCTAGGAGGATTCATTCGTTGGAAATTCCCGTATAAATCTCCTGCCCCATTCCTTGCTCCTGCTTGAATCACGTTGTTAAGGGATTGAGTTAACCCTTGTACAGTGCTTTGCAAGTCCCGCAATTGTCCATGCTCACCAGCCATCTCCACTAATCTCCTGCAAACAATAACATTTTATTTATTTCTTTTTAGACTTTGGGTGCTAAAGTATTACCAAGTTGATACATATATATTAAGATAAATGTATTCAAATCTTAACCATGGTTCTACCCAATTCTCACATAGGTATGGTGGTTGGCTTAGACACGTGTCAGGGCAGTTCACCTAGAACATCCTAGACTTAAAATATCTTATTAAGGACATCCTAGGCTCTGATACCAACTGTCATGCCCCGTCAATTTAGCAGCAGAATAAATCGGGGAGGCATGAACAACGAGTATGGTAATGTAAATTGCGCATACATTCGCAAATATCAGAGCAACTAATGAACAATAATTACAATTAAAACTCATCATTTTATTGATAATTCATCTAAACTATTACAACCACTAATTCAGAGCCAAAACATAGGGCTCAATGACATTATTACACTGGAAAAGAAATCTAAAGCAAATATCTAACTAGACTCTAAGGTACTAAGGACATTCCATCGCTATGACTTCAGGACGCTCATCACTCCAGTCCAATCCCGTTGTTGTGTGTAAGGTCGTCACTTGACTTACCTGAAAACACAATAACAAATAACGAAGGGTGAGCGATAACGCTCGGTAGGACTTAATATCTCGTGTAAACAAGCATGCTTTAAGTGATTAATGTCTTGTAACGCAGGTTAACTAGAGAGAACGATCAAGTATAATCAAGAGAGTAATAGTACAAGATAACAAGTGAACGATATTATATTTCTCAAGAGTATTACAAAATTAGGATGACAACATAACGAGATAGCGTGTAACAAGATAGTGTATAACAAGATAGCGTGTATCAAAATGACATGTAATAGGATAGCTTGTATCAAGGTGGCGTGTAACGAGATAGCTTTTATATCAAGATAGCGTGTAACGAGATTGCATGTAAAGAGATAGCGTGTAAAGAGATAACATGTAATGAGATAACGTGTATGGTTGCACCACGGTGCACTAGTCGAGTACGGCAATGGTCACTTTGGGACAGTAGCCGTTTAACGATAGTACATTACGTCTGAACTCCTCAGACTAATGTTATAACAGTCAGTGCTAGCATAATAATAGCACAGAAATGGTACAGTACGTCTGAACTCCTTAGACTAATAGTATAACAGTTAGGTGTCTAGCCAAAGTCGAGATAGTCAGAACCGGTGCAATGCAGAACAACGTCAATAGCCCCTGCAGGTATTTTCGGGTGGCTCTCTGCCCCCAGGACTAGATTGGAGCCCCTCGGACACTCTCTGTGCCCTGCACAATTATGCATTCGAGTCAGGAGGGTCACCGAACCCATATTGTGGCGCTAGACAGACATGTATAGTACAAGTAATGTGAGCCACAGCAGCTCAAGAGTCTCAAGAGAGTACTAGATGAATAGATGAGATAGTAGAGTGAACGTAAATAGATGAGAGTACAAGGATAGTAGATGAGATAGGGGTATAATCGTAAAACAACAATAAACCTCGATAGTAACAGTTGCACAGCACCAGGTCGGGTACCGGCAGTCTGGTAGAAGTCACATCTGCCCATTAGCCATGCTATGAACACTGGCTAGATGGTCCGGCGTGATCACAAGATAAGAGAGAACTTACTAAGGCCGTTTGGATTGTACTGATCCTTAAGAGTGTAACAGGATTTAAAGGTACAACCATCTCGTCGGCAATGGACGTGTGCCAAAGCCAAGAAGACTCACGGAGGCCTTGACAAGGAGTCCCTAGTCCAGTTGAGAGTATTCCCGGTGGAGAGGTGGTCCAAGTCAAGGGAAAGTGTGTAAAACGGGTCAGCCGTGCCTCAAGTGCTCGAAGGCCGAGGGAAACGATAACGGTCGATGAAACACCCGAGTAAAACGAAAACAAGTGTAATTAAATCAAATAGGGTATTTAGTAATTAATTTCACTTAATTACCAGATATATTATTGAGTGAATTATCAAGGTCTCATGGCAATTATTAATGTTATGGGTGTGCAAGTGTAAAGAAATCTTGAGAATATGATACATCGTGCAATTGACTTTTAAATAATATATTTCATGCGATTATTAACAAGTATAATTAATCAAATTGTTACTGTTCAAAACAGTGCATGATTAGGGTTAAACTTGAGTCATATAGCTTAATTGCCAAGGGCATGAGAGCAATTTCATGTTCTGGCCGAAGTCTCCAAATCGCGGCGGACCTACCCGTCGCAGTTCAAGTCGTGACAGGGCGGTCGGACGCGACACGGGGCCTGGCCGGTCTGGCCCGGTCCAGAGTGAATCGCGGCGGCTTATGCCGCCGCGTTCTTGACGCGACGTTAATGGCCGACGCGACCCCACTGATATCGCGGCGGATCGCGCCGTCGCGATAACAGGTGGGATTGCCCTTTTTCCCTTTTTTTCAGGGCGAGTCCTCTGTGATACAGGGATGTTCTAAATTCCATATTAAATAGTACGGTAATCCAAAAAGCACGAAACCAGTTTTAAACGAAAGTAGAGATGTATATCTATCAACATGCACGATTAATTTGAAAATAGATAAGGTTTAGATGTGCATTGATCGAGTTACTTTTCAGTAACCTAAACAGGCGCAGTCAGGGTTCCACGAATTAATTTGACATGACTACATGATGAAAATTACGAAAGTAGGGCCGTTAGAAAGCTAATACGATGTAGTATTTTTGAGAATTTTCTCATAGTAAGAAATCAAGTATGCACGAAGTGTAAAGGTAAACTTGAAGAGTCGGGTACATGCAACAGACAGAGGTTCAAAGATTTAAATCTCCCTCATGGGAGATCGAAATCGAGCAAGACTAAGAGAGTTTTAAAGATAATAAGATGTAGTATACACGAGAATTTTATCATGGCATGAGAGCAAGCACATGTGGGGAATTAGAGAAAATGTGAGATTTCTGTTCATGGTAATAGCAGGATTTCACGAATTAAATTCGCCCAAATGGATTAACAGAATACAACGAAACTATAGGGCTTTTGAAAAGGTACATGAAGGCTACCTAGGATAATTTTCTCACGATTGTTGCTTGAGAGATTGCCTACCTTTCGTTGCACGATTGAAAAGCTAGGGGTTTTGGACGAAGTCGGGGCGAAATCCTTTGCTCCAAGCTCCTTCCACCTTGTTCCTTCGTTCTCCAGCCTCTCCCTTCATCTCCCAAAGTTTAAGCATGAAAATGAGGGTTGATAGGGTTGGATTAGGGTGTATATGGTTGCTACAAGAGTCCATCCTCTCTAAAACTCTTCCTACTTCTTCAAACTCTTTAATTTCTTTATGTATTCCCTTATTTCTTGCATTATCCCACCTAATAGGATAGATGAGAGGTCTAATTTCGTGGGTAATGGTTTAGGATAGGTCTAGGACTCTTATAGAGACATTTATAAGCTAGTTTAGTCATTATCTTATCCCTTTTTAATTTATTTAAATATTAACTCCGAATTTACATTTATCTCCCATATTCTAGCATTAATCCACTAATTGGCTTAGGGAGAGATCTAATTTCATGGCTAATGTGTTAGGATGGGATGGGGACTCTTTTTAAGATAAGTAAGAATTAAAATAATCATTATCTTAACCATTTTCTATTTATTACTATTTTTAGGTACGAATTTAGACTAATTACTTCCCATCTCATGATGGGCTCGTCTCATTTGGGCCCAAAATTCATGTTAGGTCCATTAACCAAACCCATTACTAATTTAACTTAATGGGTATTGATTTAGTTTCCAATTATTCACCATTTATCCTTATGTAAATCTATTTATCATACTTATTCAAGTAATTTTATATTTTTAAATTGAATAAATATTATTCAAAGAAATATTTCTAATATTCATCATTTGGGCAATTACTCTTGGCCCAATAACTCATGTGAGCTTAATTGTACAACCCATGTACTTACTTTACTCAATGAGTTTTTATTTATCCTTTTCATTGAAGAATTTATTTATGGGCCAAGATTGTCCATTGGTCCAAATATCATAATTGGCTTTCATCTCATATTATTTAAAGTCTACCCACATGTTTATTTTATTTATAATCCACTTTGGGTCAAAAATAATGGGTTCTTCGACTTATTCCTTAATTATGTTAATAAGTCGCATAAATTCTTAAACTAAGTCCAAACGATTTTTCTATACCCAGATTTCATGATGGGTCAATAGAGAACATTATTTAAAGTATAACTACTATTTTTACAAAATTTTATAGGGGTTTATACGCATGCAATAATGATGTGTATCGTTTTAATTAATTGAATTTATAAATAGATAAAATTTCTATTTATCTATAATTTTTAATTAATGGATTTTCCGGGGTACTACATCCCAAATCCGATGAAGGCATCTTTATGGGGTACACTTCTAAACATAAAGGCTATAGAGTTTTTAATAAAAGAAGTTTATTAATTGAACAAACTGTGCATGTTATTTTTGATGAGTCTAACCCTTCCTTAAGAAAGGAATCTGGAAGTGATGATGAAGATACAGATAACCTTACCCAGAAGCTAAAAGAAACTACCATCAAGGATGATGAAGATCCACCCTTGGAAGAACTGCAACAGAAGGACATTATTCATGATGATCTTCCAAAGGAATGGAGGTACAAAAAGGATCACCCAATTGACAATATCATTGGAGACCTATCAGTTGGGGTAAAAATTAAAGGTATTATTATTCCGTGTGATTATTTAGCATTTATATCCCAAATAGAGCCGAAGACAGTCAATGAAGCATTGTCTAATGAATCTTAGATTTTAGCTATGAAAGATGAGCTAAATCAGTTCAGGAGAAATCAGGTTTGGTCCCTTGTTCTGAGACCATCAGATCATCCTATGATTGACACTAAATGAGTGTTCAGGAATAAATTGGATGAAGCTGGTGTGATCACTAGTAACAAGGCTAGACTGGTTGCTCGGGGATCTTCTCAAGAGGAATGCATAGATTTCGATGAAACTTATGCACCAGTGGCTAGACTAGAGGCTATTCGAATATTACTTGCTTATATATCTGCTTTAGATTTAAAACTTTTTCAAATGGATGTGAAATCAGCATTCTTGAATGGCTTTAAAAAGGAGGAAGTTTATGTGAAACAACCTCCTGGTTTTGATGATTCAGATTTTCCAAATCATGTTTTCAAATTGCATAAAGCATTATATGGTTTAAAAAAAGCACCTAGAGCATGGTATGAAAGACTTAGTGCATTCTTACTAAATCATGGTTTTATTAGAGGACAAGTAGATAGCACGTTGTTCATCAAATCAAATGCTAAAAACATATTACTTGTGCAAATCTATATAGATGATATTATTTTTAGATCTACTGATGAATCTTTGTGCAAGTATTTTGAGAAGCTCATGCAGGGAGAATTTGAGATGAGCATGATGGGGAACTCAACTACTTCCTTGGATTACAAATCAAACAAAGCAATGAAGGAACACACATTTGTCAAGCAAAATACACCAAGGAACTGTTCAAGAAATTTGATTTGATAATGCTAAACCACTGTCCACTCCAATGAGCACATCCACCAGGTTAGACAGTGATCAGGAAGGGAAGAAAATTGATCAAAAACTTTATAGAGGTATGATTGGTTCATTGCTTTATCTAACAACTAGTAGGCTTGATATTTTATTTAGTGTATGCATGTGTGCAAGATATTAGTCTGATCCTAAGGAATCTCATTTAATATCTGTTAAAAGGATATTTAGATATTTACCTAAGACTCATAACTTAGGACTATGGTATCCTAAATCTTGTGAAACTAGTTTAATTGGATATTCGGAAGTTGACTATGCTGGATGCAAAGTAGATAGAAACAGCACCAGTGGTGTGTTGGGTCGAAATGGCACTAAGAATGTCCTAGAGGGGGGTGAATAGGACTTCTTTGTTTTAAAATTTTCTTCTAAAATGAAAAACACTAAATAAATTTGTTAGAACTTAGAGTGGTGTGTGTGATTCAAGTGTAAACAGGGCGGAAACAATCACACAGAAATGCACAGAGATTTATCCTGGTTCGGCCCTTCCTATATGCAAGTCCTACGCCCAGTCCTCAAGTCAACCACTTGAGATTTTCACTATCTACCAATAAATTGGTCTTCTCTTACCCTTGAGAGGAATTACACATGCACTTGCACCCTAGCAAGTCTTCCCTAAACAGGGGTACAACAACTGCCTTCACAAGGCCTTCCCTACACAAGAAGGGAAATGCAGAAACAGACTTCTGCAGAAATTACCCAACAAATAGATAGTAAGACAATTGTGTGTTTGCCTCAAAGCTGAGCACAAACACACTGAATTCAGAAGGACTTTGATGGATCAGAAATAAGACCCAAATCCTATCTGAATGAGAAGGGTGGACTTCAGAAAAGTAGGTAGTTACAATTGCCACCCGAACACAAGACCTCTAAGAGATTCAGAGAGCTTCAGAGAATTTCTACTGAAATGGGAAGCTCTTTCACTGGGCTTGCAAGAAGGCTTGTGAATTCTAGCTTTTCGAAATGTGAAGCTCACTAGAATTTTCAATGGCTTGAGTAGCTTCTGCTATCTCTCTTGTTATTGTCTTTCAAACTTCAGCTCCTTTTATATTCTTCAAAATATAGCCGTTTGAAAGATGGCCGTTGGAAATGTGGCCGTTTGCAATCTGGTCGTTTGAAGATAACTCTAGAATCCTTTGGATCTTGATGAGCTTGTTATCCAGGAGTTCTTCAAGTTTGCTTCTTTCTAAGGTCTTCAGAAGAGGTGCAGTCTTCTCAGCTAGAAGATTAGCTCTTTCTCTCTCGGAGTGGACTGTGAAGGAGGCATGCTAAAATCGTGCTTCAATAAATGTCTGCAATAAAGACAAGACAAAAATAAAAAAGATCTCCATACCTTGGAGGTAGGTAAGTCAGAGGAGAATAAAAGAAGGTATGGAAACCTCGGATAGGCATGCTTTCAGACAGAAAAGGGAGTCAGACAGATATGCTAAAAAGTAGGGTATGGGTCTGACAGTGGTAGGTGAGTCTTGTCAGATGTCATGCGCCTGAGAATTCATAAATGCACTGTATCTATTGTATCCAAGAAAATCCAGAACAAGGACATGAAGAACACAAAGCTCAGTTCAAAATATTTCAGAAATAGTCTGCACAGAATTTAGATGAAAATTTTAAGTATAATACAACTTGTCCTGACAGAGAAATAATAATAAAATAATGACAATCTGATGGATCAATAAAATATTAAGTCAATGAAGATCTTATTAGAAACTATATCAAGGATGATTAGGAAACAAGATTAGATTGGAGTTTATCAAACTTCAGAAAAGTTTAAGTACAGAACTAATAGTGAAGTCGAATGCAAAGGATCATATAATTCGGCTGAAGAAATAGGAGTGATTCGACTTCAATATGAACTATACTTGAATACAGAAGTCGGAGATAAAAAAGAATAATTCGATTTTAGCAAAGCTTAGAAAAAGTAATTCAACTTTAGCAGTCGGATATACTGGAGATCGATTTCTAAAGTCGACAGTCGAATTACGTAGTTAGGATTTATGAAGCATTCGACTGTATGAGTCAAAGTGAATAGTCGAATTATGTATAGTTGTATGGACTTAGGATGGTTTTGACTTCGACTCTTAAGGAGTCAAAGTCTGAAGTCGGATACAGTATGATGTACTGAGAGTCTGTGGACTTAGAAAATTTTTGGCGATGAAGTTTGTCACACAGTTGTCTGCATATATGTTTTTGTGATACATTTACTTTGTAGATAGTCTAATTAAATATTTTTGTCATAGAAAAACATGATAGATACTATATCTTCAAAATCTTAGATTTTATTAGTAGTAGTTGCTCAACAATTCTCCCCCTTTTTGTTAATGACAAAAACCCTTTTTTTTTAAATAGACATAAAATTTTCGTAGTGTAGTTTCTTATTAAATTTTTGCTCACCTCTTTCTCCCCCTTTGTGGCATTAACATAAAGGATAACAAACCATGAAATAAACATGGAAGAAAGATCATAATTGCATTCAGAAAACTGAAAGATAATACAGAACATAGTGTTTAAGACCTAGACAAGGAGCTAGGTAAGTGCAAAGATCTGGGAATTTGAGCAAGATAAGGTTTTAGAAGGTCCCAGAGCTTCTTCTCATTTTCACCGAAGAAATTGTCAAACAAAGTAGAGTCAATGTTATAGTTAGGATTGGTGGTAGGCAGCTTCCTATGGGATTTGATGTGGCATCTATGATACCAGCCTAGCTTGATGTGGAACTTATCCCTGCTCATGCGATGCTGAAGGGGAACAAATTTCTTAGAGGCTGCAAGATGAAGAAATTCATGAACTGTAATGTTCCAGTGCAAGCCTCTGGTCACAGCTGCATCTTTGGCTTGATAATACACTAAGTACCTATGTACCCACTTATGACCAATGATCTTCCTTAAGTCCTTGAGACTTTTGGACAAAAACTCATAGGGAGAAAGCTTCATTTTCTCACACTCAGAGTGATCTGCAGGGTAAGCAGTTGCCCACTGATCAAGGTAGAACCTTTCAGACTCAGCAAAACACAACTCAAAGTCTAACAGGTGATGAGGGTTCTTGGAAATCTGTAGAAACACAAATCTTTGAAAGGACAACTTCAGTTTGTACTTGATTTTGAATCTAGTGGCAATCCGGATGAATCTGTTGAAGACTGCTTCAGCAAAGTCTCTCCTATGAGCAACAGTTCCTAAAAAGGATGGAAATAGTCCAGATGGTAAAGCCACAGTCATGGAAGGAATGACTTCTCTCTGACCTCTTAGAAGATTGTCTCATTGCCCTTTAGATACATCAAGTAGCCCCAACTTGAATCTGTCAAAATTGAAAGTTTTCATGCGGGTATACTTGGCCTGAGAATCCCTGAGGAGGAGTCCAAACATATCATGGAACCTCAGATTCAAGTGAAGTTTGACATCTAAGAATTGATTCCTGGATTGGGACTCCTGATATCTGACAACTTCTTCAGGATAGAGATCAAGGAAATCTTTGGGAGATAGGTATGACATTTTTGAGAGATCAGGTGGAGTTCATCCACGGAGATTTGTGTGGTGCGAAGAAGAGTGGGAAGCCAGAGTTCAAATGTGAAACCTGGCATTTCATGGACTTCAAGAAATGTTCTAATGGAAAGATATTCTCTGAACAAATTCATATAATGTTTAGAATGGCAGATGAAATTATACCAAAAGGGAGGAAAACGTTTGGAAGGATTATATCCCAACTTGGATCCATGGGAGGAGGAAAGCTGAATGCTTGGAAGAATTTCAGCTAAATGGAGGAGGGACTTTCCTGATTTGGTAGCAGTGGGAAGAGATGAAAAATAACTTGGAGGTTGAGTATGTAGAGTAGGAATGTGTGCTTTGGAGGGTTTAAATTGGTATTTCATAGGATAGATTTTGAATTGTATGTTTTCATAAAATGGATCCCTTGGAATTGATGCACGAGGAGGAGGATCTAATGATGCAGATGGTGGAGGAATTTCAATAGTGGAGGAAGTAGAAGTTATAGGTGCAGTGGGTTGTGTTTGAGATGTGGTTGGCTGTGTAAGCTCAGAAGAAGGACCAGTAGATGGAGTTGGAACAGTAGGAGTGGAAACAGAAGAAGATTGGAAGATAGGTTCACCATTCTTGACCAGTCTTGTCTTCACTTTTCTCTTGAAGGTCTTGATTTTAAGTTTGGAAACATCTTCAAGGGATCTCTTAGGCCTAGACTCTTGTTGGGGTTCCTACTGCTTTTGCTCAACTTCTGCTGCTACTGCTAGTGGAGGCTTCTTTAAAATTTCTTGCTGCTCACCTTTCTGTTGAAAAACTACAATAGATAGTTCTTGAGGTTCTGGCTCCTGGTCCTGCTGCTCTTCAGGTTGCTGCTCAACCTGCTGGGATTGATCTTTCACTGACTGCTGCTGCTCTGCCTGTGACTCAGGCTCTTTTTCTTCCACTGGTTGTTGTTCAAGTACTGGCTCTTTAGGTTCTGGTACTTGAGTCTCTTGAACGTGAACTTGTTCACCTTGCTGCTGAGAGGAAGAAGGCCCTGATGGCCGAGAAGTGCCCTGTTGGCACACCAACTGAAGCAATAAATCTTTGATTTGTTTGACTTCATCAGTCAAACCATCGAACTTGGCATCAATGAACTCAACTTGCAACTGAAGAACAAAGAGATTCTCCTATTGCTTGCTCAACAAATCATAATGGAATTGAAGTTGTTGCTACTCTCCCCCTGAGACCTTGGTCGGGTCTCAAACTGAGAAGGGGAAGAATGATGCTCTCTTTCGTCAAATTTAGTTTCTACAGGAATATCATCATAGGCTACTCCTTTACCTCTAATGTCTCCTAAAACTTCATTTATTGTTTCCTCAGGTGCATCTTGTTCAGGAAAGGAGGAGGAGACATGAAACTGATCTTCTTGCTCTTGAATCTGAACTGGGACTTCAGATCTGACTTGAGCTTCTGGTTTTCCATTCTATCTTCTGCTACTGGCTCTTCTTCTTGTTGAACTGCTTGAGATGATGGAACATGAGGCTCATCAGAAAAAAGTTCATGATCACATTTTGGAACAAAATCCTTTAACCATAAATTTTGATTTTTGTTGATCAAAGAATAGTGGCTTCTTCTCAAGGTAGAAATACCAATTTTCTCCTTGATTCCAGCAGAGATTTCTCCAGATAGATCTACTGAGAATCTTTTGAAAATCAAAGTGAGCAGAGTCCATAGGGAAGGGACTCCTGCAAACTCTTTGAAGCAATCATTCTCTGCAAGATAATTGCAGCAAAATTCACCTTGTGCCTCTTAATAGCCCAAAATAACAGATTTCCATCCCTAGAGGTGATGGAAGAATGGGTTCCTGCTCTAGGAGTCACAATAGTTGATATAATTGAATGGAGCAGTCTCTTCTTCGTTGTTAGTTCATTTACTAGCAGTCCTTTCTTACTGACAGTGGCCAAACTACCTATAATCCCCAATTTTTACTTTTCCAAAGGCATGACTTCATTAAGCTTGTGCCCGGAGTTTGGACAATCCAAAATCTCAACCAATAACTCTTCAGATATGGTAATCTTGGTCCCCTTGACATATCCAAACACAGTGTTTCCAGAAGATACTTACAGAGAGACATAGAAAGCTCTAATGGCGTTCTCTACGGGAGGTTCAGAAATCTGGCAAAGCTTAGTCCATCCCATGGAATTTAGGGTATCTTCTACCCACGATAAATTTCCACTCAAATGGGAGAAGTCTACTGCTTTCCCTGGACAGATGGGAATCTTAGCAAGTCGCTGGAGTTGTTCAGGGGTCAACTGGGCGATTTCTGGAGCCCTAGACGAAGTCATCTAGAAGAGGGAAATGAACAAGACTCAGGGAACTAGTAAAGGAGTGATGGAAACATAGATGAGAGTCTAAAGAACCTACCTTTCTTCGAAGAGGATGAAGTTCTCAGAGTTTTCCAGAAGACCTTCGCCGAAGAACAGTAAGGGCGCGAAGAGGAGGAAGAAGACACGGGAGTTGAAGACGAGATTTGAAAGGGTGTCTTCGAATAGACAAATGGGTTTCTTAAATAACAGAGTGAAAAGGTAACTGACCCTAGATCTTAGTCTGAACGGACGAGATTGACTGATTTGATCGTTATGTCATAAATATGTATTCAAAGAATTTTAGTTATATATATTTTTAAAATGAATGCGCCTTTTCAAAATTCCTTAATAAGTCGAATTGTGAGATTCACAACAAGATTCGGATGCATTGTGACTTCATAAGTTGAAGTGCTGGGACTTAGAAAGTTTTCATAGACAATCCAAAGTTCAAGTATTCCACAGCAGTTTCTTAACATACAACTCAAGCATCATTTTACTTTGGCAATCTAATCAGGATTACACATACCTATTTCTCTTCTAATAGATGTGAATCTATCCTCAGGAAGAGGTTTGGTAAAAATATCAGCAAGTTGATTTTCAGTGGATACAAAATCAAGTAAAATGTTGCCATTACTTACATGGTCCCTGATGAAGTGATGTCTAACCTCAATGTGCTTTGTTCTTGAGTGCTAGATAGGATTCTTGGTTAAATTTATTGCTCTTGTATTGTCACACAGTATTGGAATTTCTTGGAGTTGATGACCATAGTCTTCCAATTGGTGTTTAATCCACAAGAGTTGAGTACAGCAACTTCCAGCTGCAATGTATTCAGCTTCTGTAGTGGATAATGCCACTGAATTCTGCTTCCTGAAAGACCACGATATCAAGCACCCTACAAGAATTTGACAAGTGCCACTGGTGCTCTTCCTATCTATTTTGCATCCAGCATAGTCAGCATCACTATATCCAATCAACTTGAAATCTAAACATCTGGGATACCATAGTCCTAATTTACTGGTATTTATAAGATATCTAAAAATTCTTTTAACAGCATGAACATGTGATTCTTTTGGATCAGCTTGGAATCTTGCACATAAATAAACACTGAACATTATATCTGGTCTACTAGCAGTAAGATAGAGCAGTGATCCTATCATTCCTCTATAGATCTTTTGATCTACCTTTTTACTAAGAGGATCACTATATAACTTAATTCCTGAGCTCATGGGTGTTCCTAATGGCTTACACTTGTCAAAACCATACTTAGAAAGTAAATCTGAAATGTATTTAGTTTGACAAATGTGAGTTCCTTCCTTGGTCTGCTTGATTTGTAACCCAAGAAAATAATTAAGCTCACCCATCATGCTCATTTCAAATTCACTTTGCATCATATTTTCAAAGAACTTACAAAGTGATTCATTAGTAGAACCAAAGATAATGTCATCAAAATAGATTTGAACAATTAAGATTCCATCTAATTTTTTTTATAAATAGTGTGCTATCTACTTTACCTCGTATAAAATCATGTGATATAAGATAAGCACTTAATCTTTCATACCAAGCACTTGGAGCTTGTTTCAGACCATACAGTGCTTTCTTTAAACGGAAAACATGATTGGGATAAGTAGTATCTTCAAAACCTGGTGGTTGCTCAACATATACTTCTTCTTTTATAAAACCATTCAGAAAAGCACTTTTGACATCCATCTGAAATAAATTAATATTAAGAGAACATGCATATGCTAATAGAATTCTGATTGCCTCTAATCTAGCTACTGAAGCATAGGTTTCATTAAAATCTATCCCTTCCTCTTGGGAATATCCTTGAGCTACAAGTCTGGCTTTGTTCCTAGTGATTACTCCTGATTCATCCATCTTGTTTCTGAAAACCCATCTGGTTCCAATGACTGGATGGTCAGAAGGTCTAGGGACATGGGTCCATACTTGATTGCACTGGAACTGATTTAGTTCCTCTTGCATAGCAAGGATCCAAGATTCATCTCCCAGTGCATCATCGATTGTCCTAGGCTCAATTTGAGAAACTAAAGTAGAAAAATCACAAGGAATTTGCATACCTCTTGTTCTTACCCTATCTTGAGGATCACCTATAATGTTTTCTCTTGGATGATCCCGGTGATACCTTAATTCTCTAGGTAGTCCTTCTTGTGGTTCTTCTTGCTGTTGAAGATCTTTTAATGGAGGATCTTCCTTCTCTTCTTCTTTTTCTTCTTCTCCAAGATTAGTCCTTTCTAGATTCCTGCACAAATCTTCAACACATTCTTCTTCTTCTTCTATTCTTTTGATAGAAGGGTTAGTTTCATCAAATAAGATATGCACGGATTGTTCTATGGTTAATGTTTTTCTATTGAATACTTTATAACCTCTAGGTTTTGAAATATATCCTAGCAGAAATCCTTCATCACTTTTAGCATCTAGTTTTCCTAAATTATCCTTACCATTATTTAAGATAAAGCACTTACAGCCAAATGGTCGAAGATGACTGATGTTGGGCCTCTTTTCCTTGTAAAGCTCATAAGGGATCTTCTTTAGAATGGGTCTGATCATACACCGGTTGATGATGTAGCAAGCTGAGTTGACTGCCTCTGCCCAGAAGTATCTAGGTAGATTGTATTCATTCAGCATAGTTCTGGCCATATCTAGCAGTGTTCTATTTTTCATTTCTGCTACTCCATTCTGTTGAGGTGCTCTTGGTGCTGAGAAGTTGTGTTCAATCCCATTTTCTTCACAGAACTTCATGAATTCCTCATTCTTGAATTCTCCACCATGATCAGATCTAATTCCTTCAATCTGAAATTTCTGGTTCTTCTGAACAATTTTGCTGAATTTCATAAATGCTTGAAAAGCTTTAGATTTGGCTTCCAGGAAAGACACCCAAGTGTATCTTGAGTAATCATCTACTATCACATAGTCATACACTTTTCCTCCAAGACTGACAGTCCTTATAGGTCCAAACAGATCCATGTGAATTAATTCTGAAGGCTTGGAAGTTGTAACAATTGTCTTGAACTGAAATGAGGTCTTGGTCTGCTTTCCTTTTGCACAAGCTGAACATATTCCAGACTTCTTTACTTTTATCTTGGGAAGACCTTCAACCAGATCATGTTTTATCAATTTCTTGATGACTGAAGTACGTGCATGACCTAGTCTTATGTGCCACAAATCAGACTCTTCAGTTTTGGTGGTTGCAAGACATAGATTTACTTCTTTTAATTCTGCTAGTTGCAATGTGTATAAATTCTTCACTCTTTGAGCTTCGAACACAACCTTGTTATCTTTCTGAATTACACACTTATCATTCTGAAAATTTATAGAATGTCCTTTGTCATATAACTGACTAATACTTATCAGATTATGCGTCAATCCTTCAACATACATGACATCCTCTATTAAATTCTTTTTCTTAGTACCAACAGTTCCACACCCTAACACCTTTCCTTTTCCATTATCACCATATGTAACTTGACCAATTTCTTCTCTAAAACTTGTTAATAGCTTCTTATTTCATGTCATATGCCTTGAGCATCCACTATCCAAATACCATTTGGATGCCCTCAGCCGACCCTGCAAATAAAGCTAAGTTGTAACTTTTGGTACCCAAATTTTCTTGGGTCCTTGATGGTTAGTTTTAGGAATCCATCTCAAGTGTCTAGTAGTGCATGTGCTTACGATGTGTCCTAATTGGTTACAATGACTACAGCATACATCAAAAGCATTTTTGATATGTGAGATGTTGTTAAATTCTGTTTCTGTTTGTAGACATGCTGATTTACCTTTTTACGATTTTTAATTTCTTTTCCTGTTACAAATTTAGGGGTTGGATATACTTTAGGACGAATGATGTCTTCTTCGTTTGGTGGGGGTGTATATCCTAATCCATATTTCCTCTTTCCTGACCGAGATCCTTTTATTCTAACAAATAAGGAGGTTTTGCAATTGGAAATTTCCTCTATAGTAGTTTTTAGATAATTATTTTCCTCTTGCAATTTTTCTTCATCCATAAGCTCTTTCAAGTTTGATTCTATTTCTAAAATTTTACTGTTTTCATTCTTTAGATCTTCACACAGTAATTTGTTTGCTCTTTTAGTTTCATTTAAACTTTTACTTAACCTATCTGCTTCATTTTTTAGAAAAGTGTTGGCCTTTTCTTGGTTCAGCAGATTTAGTTTAACTATTTTTATTTACTTTACTACTGTTTTATATTTTTCATACAATTCATTAAAGTCATCTTCAAGATTATCAGAATCAGATTCAGAACAAGAAGTAAAAGAGGTTTCTGAATTTACCTGCTCTAGTCCTGCCATGAGGGCTAGATTTGCCTTCACCTTCAGATTCTGAACTTGATGATTCTGAACTTGTAGCTTCTCCGTTGTCCTAAGTTGCTGCCATTGCTTTCTTCTTAAATTTTCTGAATTTCTTTTCTTTTTCTTTCTTTCTGTCAGATTTTTCTACTTGATCTTTCTTCTTCAGCTTAGGACATTCAGATTTGTAATGTTCTGGTTGGTTGCATTCATAGAAAGTTGGTTCCTTCTTCTTATCCTTTTTGAAAACCCTTTTGGAATCAAATTTCTTTTTCTTTGCAAGAATTCTCTGCAACTTCCTTGAAAGCATAGCCTCATCATCACTGTCGTCTGACTTTTCTTTGGAGTCTTCAGACGAAGAGGAATCTGCAATCTTCAAAGCATTTGAAATTTTCTTTTTCGAAGAGTTTTCAGAAAACCTTTCCATATTAATTTCATGGGCCATGAGGGATCCTATTAGTTTATCAATAGATAATTATGTTAAATCATGGGCTTCCTCAATGGCTGTAACTTTAGGAGTCCAGACATTAGTTAGAGATCTAAGTATTTTTCTAACTGTTTCTTCATTTGTTAGGACTTTTCCTAAAGAACTTAGTCCTACATTTATTTGGTAAAATCTATTATACATTTGAGTTATGTTCTCATTAGGGAGCATTTTAAACTGTTCATATTGGGAAACTAGTATATCTATTCTAGTTTGTTTGACCCTATCAGTACCTTCATATGTTACTTGAAGTTTATCCCACATTTCTTTTGTTGTTTTACAAGCTGAAAGTCTGTTAAATTTTCTTTTAGATAATGCACAACAGAGATAATTTTTAGCCTTGCAGTTTAGGGATATATTTCTCTTATCGGCTATTGAGAGACCAGAAGATGAAGATTCACCAAGGATTTGATAGTCACCTTGTTCAATTACCTGCCATAAGTTGAAGTCAGTACCTCTGATGAAGCACTCCATTCGCATCTTCCAGTATTAATAGTCTTCACCATCAAAGAATGGTGGCCTTGTAACAGATTGGCCTTCGTAGTTGTGAGCTTCAGATGCCACTTCATCTCAAATCTTTAGATTCTTTTAAGAAGACCTACACTCTGATACCACTTGTTGGGTCGAAATGGCACTAAGAATGTCCTAGAAGGGGGTGAATAGGACTTCTTTATTTTAAAATTTTCTTTGAAATGAACAACACTAAATAAATTTGTTAGAACTTTCTGTGGTGTGTGTGATTCAAGTGTAAACAGGGCGGAAACAATCACACAGAAATGCACAGAGATTTATCCTGGTTTGGCCCTTCCTATATGGAAGTCCTACGTCCAGTCCTCAAGCCAACCACTTGAGATTTTCACTATCTGCCAATAAATTGGCCTTCTCTCACCCTTGAGAGGAATTATACACCCACTTTCACCCTAGCAAGTCTTCCCTAAATAGGGGTACAACAACAGCCTTCACAAGGCCTTCCCTACACAAGAAGGGAAATGCAGAAACAGACTTCTGCAGAAATTACACAATAAATAGATAGTAAGACAATTGTGTGTTTGCCTCAAAGCTGAGCACAAACACACTGAGTTTAGAAGGACTTTGATGGATCAGAAATAAGACTCAAATCCTATCTGAATGAGAAGGGTGGACTTCGGAAAAGTAGGCAGTTACAATTGCCCCCCGAACACAAGACCTCTAAGAGACTCAGAGAGCTTCAGAGAATTTCTGCTGAAATGGGAAGCTCTTTCACTGGGCTTGCAAGAAGGCTTGTGAATTCTAGCTTTTCAAAATGTGAAGCTCACTGGAATTTTCAATGGCTTGAGTAGCTTCTGCTATCACTCTTGTTGTTGTCTTTCAAACTTCAGCTCCTTTTATATTCTTCAAAATATAGCCGTTTAAAAGATGGTCGTTGGAAATGTGGCCATTTGCAATCTGGCCGTTTGAAGATAACTCTAGAATCCTTTGCATCTTGATGAGCTTGTTATCTAGGAGTTCTTCAAGTTTGCTTCTTTCCAAGGTCTTCAGAAGACGTGTAGTCTTCTCAGCTAGAAGATTAGCTCTTTCTCTCTCGGAGTGGACTGTGAAGGAGGCATGCTAAAATCGTGCTTCAATAAATGTCTGCAGTAAAGACAAGACAAAAAGAAAAAGGATCTCCATACCTTGGAGGTAGGTAAGTCAGAGGAGAATAAAAGAAGGTATGGAAACCTCAGATAGGCATGCTTTCAGACAGAAAAAGGAGTCAGACTTATATGCTAAAAAGTAGGGTATGGGTCTGACAGTGGTAGGTGAGTCTTGTCAGATGCCATGCGCCTGAGAATTCATAAATGCACTGTATCTATTGTATCCAAGAAAATCCGGAACAAGGACATGAAGAACACAAAGCTCAGTTCAAAATATTTCAGAAATAGTCTACACAGAATTTAGATGAAAATTTTAAGTATAATACAACTTGTCCTGACAGAGAAATAATAATAAAATAATGACAATCTGATGGATCAATAAATATTAAGTCAATGAAGATCTTATTAGAAACTATATCAAGGATGATTAGGAAACAAGATTAGATTGGAGTTTATCAGACTTCAGAAAAGGATCATACAATTCGACTGAAGAAATAGGAGTGATTCGACTTCAATATGAACTATACTTGAATACAGAAGTCGGAGATAAAAAAGAATAATTCGATTTTAGCAAAGCTTGGAAAAAGTAATTCGACTTCAGTAGTCAGATATAATGGAGATCGATTTCTAAAGTCGCAGTCGAATTATGTAGTTAGGATTTATGAAGCATTCGGCTGTATGAGTCGAAGTGAACAGTCGAATTATGTATAGCTGTATGGACTTAGGATAGTTTTGACTTCGATTCTTAAGGAGTCGGAGTCAACAGTAGGAGTCTGAAGTCGGATACAGTATGATGTACTGAGAGTCTGTGGACTTAGAAAATTTTTGGCGATGAAGTTTATCACACAGTTGTCTGCATATATGTTTTTGTGATACATTTACTTTGTAGATAGTCTAATTAAAGATTTTTGTCATAGCAAAACATGATAGATACTATATCTTCAAAATCATAGATTTTATTAGTAGTAGTTGCTCAACATGGTGGTTGTCAATTTCTTGCAGGATGCTTGATCTCCTGGTCTTCATAGAAGCAAAATTTAGTGGCACTATCAATAGCTGAAGCTGAATATGTAGCTGCTGGGAGCTGTTGCACTCAACTCCTATGGATCAAACAACAGCTTGAAGACTATGGATTGCACATCAAGACCATCCCGTTGTTGTGTGACAACACAAGTGCAATAAATCTCACGA